>CM031240.1:539397934-540095434 GCA_018340775.1 Taxus wallichiana var. yunnanensis
CCATTTGGCCCTTGTGTATTTTGTACTATTATGTATCACGGGCTCTTTGAGCGCTTTTGACCATGCCTAAGCATGATGGCATTGCATATAAACATTGATTATTTATATATATGCATTTGTCTTTGAATCAAAAGCTTGTCACTCATGTTTTCCCTTTCTATTTCCAGTTTCTTTGTGTATACTACGATGTATGTTTGTATGCTTTTTAGAATGTATGCAATGGTGAACAAATGATGTAAATGCTTGTTTTCTTTTTGTGTTTCATGATGCTGATACATGATAATGTAGATATATTGTGATTTTGAATCTTAGCTTCTGTGAGCAATTTGGATACCTCATGTTTGTTTTGGCAAAGTGATGAAAATAACCAATATGATGAACAGATTAACTTGCCCCACTCCTAACTCCACGCAACTAGTAAGATGCGAGGGCTCATCACCAAGAGCCAAGAAGGGCGCAAGTTATGAAATGTGGTGAAATGATAGTGATGAAAGACAGACAAAGCTTTGGCGGAACCAAATTGGAAGCTACAAGCCAACTCCACTCGAGTGACTTCATAGTTTTGGATGCAACTTGCTTTGCGGTTTATCCAGACTTAGACCCGTAGATGGCCACATAGTAGACAAAATCTGGGTTTTTAGGATTTTAACTCTTTGGGATTTTGAACATATGTTTCATTTGTTTTTGACTCAAAGTTTGAAAATTTGCATTGTTTAAGTATGACCATTTGTACTTATTTGTCAAGAAGACCCCCTACACTTTGCCCCATGCTACTAGTAGAAGAAGTGTATGTTTATCACCGTGGGCAAGGTATAGGCAAGTAAGGGCATTTCCATCCTTTCCCAACCCTACGTCACTAGTAAGAGACGCAAGCTCATCACCGAAGGTTGGTGGGGCAAGGAAATGTGTAAAATTAAAATTTTCTATTTAATTACTTGTTGACTTGTTTTCTTGAGTAAAATGTCAGTATGTGCTTATTCCCAAAGAGATATGCATATGGGATAGATGTGACACCATGAAGCTTCTAGAATAGACCATAGGAAAGACACCTATCCTAAGAAGAAATCAAAGCGAGAATAAACTTGCAGATCTTGGTATGGTTACCATTAAGACTTTGTCATGTCTATCTTTATTTGATAAAAGATTCTGAGATGATTCGATGATATATGAAGATGGAGAGGTATGATTAAAGAGCTTTATGCCAACAACATCATGAGTTTGTAGTGAATTGCTTTGAGAATAGATTCCTTGATCACAATTTATGTAAGAAACAAGTGGACAAAATGATCCTAATATGTATGAAGATGCAATGTAGATAATTATACAAGTAGTGCTAGTTGCTTATGCGTAGAACCACTTGAGGTGCAGGGAATTGACTGTTTCACCAAATTCCTCACCTTCTTCGCATACATAAGAGGTAAGCACCATTTCCGTAGTCCTTCATGACTCAGTATGGGCCCAACCATTTGGGCCGAATTTCCTTCCTTCGCCGGTCTTCTTGTTGATCCGGTTCATGCCTAGTCTTAGAACTAGATCACCTTTGTATATATCACATTCATAGACCTTTTTGTTGTACTGCCGGCACATCCGGTCAAGCATAGACTCGATGCCGCCAAGATCTAACCTAGTTTCATCTAGGCTTTCTAGTTGAGAAAGACGTGCTTCTCTTTAAGCCGTCTTCATCCGTAATCCTCAGTAATGAAATGCGGAGACTCGGGTATTTCGACCTCAAGTGGGAGAACTGTTCATCCCCAAATACTAACGAGAAAGGAGTTTCTCCCGCTGGTGTTCTTATTGAGGTTCAAAGTGGGCCCATAAGGCCGGATATAACTTCAAATGCCAATCTCGTTTGTTTTCTTTTACCATTTTAAGGAGAATGGCTTTTAGTGTCTTGTTTGTTGCTTCAGCCTGCCCGTTGGCTTGGGGATAATACAAGGAAGCCGTATGATGGCTTATTTTAAATTTATTGCATAGCTCACGAACCTCTTCATTCTTAAAAGAAGTTCCATTATCAGAGATAATGATTTGTGGGATACCGTACCTGCAAATGATTTGGTTCAAAATGAACTTGGCGATTACAGAACCAGGTATAATGGTAAGAGGCATAGCCTCTACCCATTTGGTGAAATATTTAGTGGCCGTGATTATAAAATTATGGCCGTCTGTGGATGAGGGAGAGAATTTCCCTATTAAGTCTAGGCCCCATGTAGAAAAGGGCCATGGAGTAGCGATTGGTTATAGGATTTGTGCCAGCATGTGGATCTCATGGGAGAATTCTTGGCACTTACGACACCTGCGTACAAACTCTATTGCGTCATGTTCTAGAGTGGGCCAGAAATAGCCCATTCGATGTATTTTTCGAGCAGTGGCGTGGCCACCGAAATGGCCTCCACATATTCCGCTATGTGATTCATGGAGAATCTTCTTGGATTCCTCCATGTCGACACACCTTAGGAGCATTCCATCGAACGCCTTTCGATAGAGAACTTTCTCTATAATGACATATTTAGCTACAATAATGCGTAACCGCTTCTTTTGTTGTGGTGTAGCTCCATCTGGATATGTATGGTCCATGATATAGTTAATGATATCAGCGTACACTGTGACACTCGTAGATAGCAGGTCGGTTTCGATGTAGTATACGCACTCATTTGGAAAATTTAAATCTACTAGATCACATCCATCTAATGGGTTGTCACCAACCAATCCGTAATGATTTGTCCCTTAACCGACTTCCGATTTACAAACATTAATTCAATTCTCCCATTAAGGTTATAAAACGTCCACCTTTTTGACAAGGACCCTTGTGTGAGGAAAGTTCATAAGTGGTCCGTTTTTACCATGACCCTCGCTTGATTCAGCATATAATGTCTTAGGCGTTTAGTAGCAAAGACTATGGCAAGGCATTCTCATTCTCGCCTGTATAACGTGTTTCATAGTCGAGTAGCGTTCGGGTGATGAAATAAATCGCGCGTTTTCTCTTGTTATTATCGCCTCTTCTTGGGCCAACATACGCCGGTGAGACATTAGTAGCTCAGTGAATATAGAATCAACGGTGGTCTAGCTTAGGTGGCATTAGTGTAGGTGGTGACAAAGAAGAAATGATTAATCGCGTTAAAAGCTTCATTGCTGTCTTCGGTCCAATCAATGCTATAGTCTTTCTTGAGTAAATTATTAATTGGATGAATAGCGAAGCTCAAGTCCGGGATGAATCTTCGGATTGCACCTAGCTTTCCGAGAAATGACCTGATTCCAGATTCATCCGAAGGTGGAACCATTTCGAGGACAACCCGGATTTTGGTTGGGTCGACATCTATCCCTCGTGATGATATGATATAACCTAGGAGCTTCCCTCCCGTTACACCAAAGATGCATTTCTCTGGGTTTAATGTGACTCCATATTCTATTAGACGTGAAAGAATGACGCGGAGTACTTCGGGATGGTCACAACGCTTCTTGGCCTTAGCCAACAAGTCATCTACGTAGGATTCCATGATTTTATGAATTAGATCGTGAAATATATATGTCATGGCCCGCTGGTACGTAGCACCAGCATTCTTGAGACCGAATGGCATAACAACGTAGCAATAGGTTCCCCAAGGAGTTATAAACGTGGTTTTAGCTTGATCTTACTCAGATATTCTGATTTGATTGTATCCCGAGAATCCATCCATGAGAGACAAAAGTTCAAAACCAGCTGTTGCATCAACAATAACATCGATGGATGGTAACGGGAAGTCGTCCTTAGGACATGCTTTGTTGATATCTCGAAAATCTATGCAGATGCGTATCTTCCCATTCTTCTTGAGAACGGGACGATATTAGTACCCATCGGGAGTAGTGATCGGCTTGATGAATCCTACCAAGAAGTTTTATTACCTCCTCTTTACCATGAGAGCTACTTTGGGCTTCATGGGTCTTGATTTTTGTTTAATTGGCTTTGCATCTCGATTTAGTGATGAGGTTGTGCACCGCAATGTGGGGTGCGACTCTGTCATCTCCTTATAACTAAATGCAAATGCCTTCTCGATGTTCTTTGAGGATCCGAGTATGTATTTCTACTTCTTCTGGGGTTAACGAGGAACCTAGTTTCAACATTCTCGCTCATCTTCCGTCCCAATGTCGACATCGATTATTTCTTCGATCAAAGAGGCGTTACCCTCTTCGAACTCAAGTGGTGCCGGAGGTAAATCCAAATCATCCCCAATTTCTACCGTATATCCTAGGTTCTATTTGTGATGGGAGATCCATCATGGGATTCTCAAAATAGGAAGACGAATGTGGAATTAAGGACAAATCTAGGATATGATAGGAGAGATGTAATGCCGCATAGGTGTTTAAGTAATCTAAGGTAGCCACATCACTATCAATATGATCTAAGATGGTAGATTTACTTTCGCTTGAAAGGGATTTGTCATTGTTTATATCGATGGTTCATCACGAATGGACACTGTGAAATGGGTATCTTCTAACTCATTGCTTGGAGTAAAACGTGATGCTGAAGTTGCTATTGAATCAGTGAGAAGATTTTTCTGTCGCGGGATTGTTTCAAAGGATATGAAGTTAAATGCCTTGCTTAAATTTAATACAGCATTTTTGTAAAGCTGCAAATGTTTGGCTTTGGTTTCGTATACCTCAGAAACTTGGTTTGCCACTAATTGCGAGTCTCCCAAGACTCTGATGTTATCAATACCAATTCTTTTGGCTAAGGTGAGGCCAAGGAGGAGGGCTTCGTACTCAGCGCCATTGTTTGTGCATTCAAAGTTTAACTTAAAGGTGAATGGGAGGACTTTCTCCTCGGTGAAGTAAGAATTATACCTGCCCCCGCTCCATAATGGCATTTAGCTCCATTGAAATGGAGAGTCCAATACTTAGTCGGGAGTATAGATGTTGGGGCATTTGCTGCGTTTGCGCATTCTACTTCTACCATACAGAGGTCCTCTGACTGGAAGGGAACCAACACCTAGGGAATATCCTATGCCTACTAAATCAAATGGTAAGAACATTGGTGAATCTTGTTCTATTAACTCAACGATTTTCACAGTAGTCCCTAATGATACTGTTTCTTTAGTTTTATCTTTGGGGGTTGGGATTGTTTTGGCTATGCTGATAGTTTCAAGATCCGTCGTAGGTACCAAATTTTCCTCTGGTTTTGGGTCAGTGGGTTTATTAAGTTGGTTTGTTGGAAGTTCAAATTCTGAGTGCACCCCTGGTCTTTTCTTTAAATCAGCTAGGTGCAAATCGAAAGGTTTTGGATCACCTTTGGCTACAAATACCTTTCCTAGATGCAAGAATCTTACTTCTTGAAATAACGTAGAAGGGATTGCCTTCATTCGGTGTATCCATGGTCGGCCGAGTATCATATTATAATTAGTTTCCCGATCTATAATATAAAACTCAGTTAGGATTGTTTTGGGCCCTAAGGTGACCGGCAGTATTATAGTTCCTATCGAAGTGGCTTTAAGGCTATCATAGCCTCTCAACGTATTTCGAGTGGTGGAATAGTTTGTTTCCCCATATCCTAGTTTTTGGAGGAAAGAGAAAGGGACTATGTTAACTTGCGCCCCATCGTCAACCATCGCCATTGCTTTACATAGTTATTATAAACCCATACTTGTAAGTGTAAGGCCGGATCACCTCGGTGTGCGATCTCAAAGATCTATGGGCATTTTACTTATTTCGAATATGAATTCGACATCCTTGTCCGGCTGCCCCGGAGGGTGGATATCAAAATCTACATGATTTACTTGTGTTTCAGGAGGTGGAGTGATGTTAATTAGATGAGCCGACCTAATGCTTCTAAAAGAGCAGCTCATGAGGAGGAGAGTTCTTTAGTAAATCTAAAAATGAGATGTGTGAGAAGGTCTTTGTTAGATCATTCATTAAATCGTAAGCACCCACAGGTTTTTCTACTATTTGCTAACTCTTATCTGTTTCTGGCAGATGACTTGGGCTCAGTTGAGAGAAATATTCTCGTGTTCTTGTTATAGGTTCGATAGGTAGTTCAGCGTCTAATTCTACCAAACTGACTATCTTGGGTCTCAGTTGACTTCCTAATTGTGGCGCAACTGATGGATTTAATGAAGTCGAGGCTTCGTGATCATTGTTTCCTGTCATTGCACTTTTGTTTGTTCCAGTTGGATTCAGCCTATTGCTATCATGATTTGGGAGTGGATCGTTAAAGATCTTGAGAGGAGCATTCTGAGGGGAAACTGCCCCTGCGAGTGTATTTGGTGGTGATGAGACGGGATCTGCCAAAAACAAATCTATGAAGAACTGTCTTTGTTCTTCTGGTAAATGTTGCATGAATTTATTGTAGTCACGACACGTTCTAGTATCATGACCCTGAATTTTGTGGAAACCACAATAAGAATTAGGATTGTAATTCCTGTTTTGTTGGTTTGGTGTATATTGTGGCCTAAAATTATGATCAAACTGTTGCCTATTAGGATTAAAATTTTGCATTTGTTGTTTCTAGCTTTGGTTTTGATAACCAAATGAGTTTTGACTTGGCCCTTGTATGGGATTTTGCCATTGTTGTTGTTGTTGTTTTTGTGGATGGTTAAAATCCACTGTATTGATTGTCGGGGTAAAGTTGTTGTTTCGTTGGTTGTTTGTTTATGATGGAGTATTGACCACATTTACCTTCTTGGGCTGGTCGGCTATTCCATCCATTGTTACACCCCGATTTTTGTTAAGGATTTTAGGTCCTTGGTTGACATTTGTGGTAGCGAGATAATTTGTAGTGTTCTGATTGGGGATGATTAACCTCCCGTTTGCTCCATATGTCTTACGACCACTATCTATCGCTGCTTGGTCTATTTGAAGAGTGCTCTCAAGTACTTCATCGTAAGTTCTTAATGGGAACTTCTGGACTTCTTCTTTCACCTCTCTACTGAGAGAATGAAGGAATAAATCGCATAGTTCCATTTGATCCATGTTTGGAGCACTTGCTGAAGAATAAAGAACTGTGCGCCACCTTTGGATGAAATGGGCGACAGATTCGTTGTGTTCTTGTTTGATGTGTAAGAATTCCCTGATTCCTGTTCTTAATAGTTTATTCATGTCGAAGGCCTTAATGAACTCTGATACGAGCTGTTTAAATGAATGGATGGAGGCTTCAGGTATTCTATAATACCAGTCGAGAGCGATGCCTTCCAAAGTTTTGGGGAATATTTTAGCAACAACCCCATCCCATGGGAGTAGCTCTCGAATGGCTGTAGCGTAGGCTTTGATATGTGCATTCGGATCTCCCTCGCCTTTGAACTTGGGTAAATCAGGAAGGGGTCTTGGAAGCATGACACTTCGTATGGCGAAATCTAAGGGCTCTTTTAAATATTCTGAGTAAGTCCCTATCGCATATGTTTCAACCATTGATGGTGGTTGCTGAGGGAGTGGTGGTGGGATGGGTTGTTGATATGGCACAGCGTATGTGTTGGCAGGGGCATAGGGAAGTCCCTGCGTTTGAGCAAAAGGCGGAGAGGAGAACATATCTCCTTGTGGTGATTTGGAGTACATGTTTAAGTATGACGGGATATTGTCTAGTAATGGATTGTTTGATACTAGACCGGGAGGAATAGTGTTAGAGATGATGGGCCTTGTTGGCGTTTGTTGTGGATAGTGAGGCAGCATGCCTAATGTGCCTACTCCTGTGAGGAGATCTACTTGGCCAGGGTGGTATGGAGGGTTGGAACTTCCTGCTTGAATGAACGGAGAATTTTGACTTGCTTGAGCAAGTTCTAACCCTATCAATTTTTCTACTAATGTTGAAATGACATCATTTGGTGAAGTCATGGTGCTTTGCATCGAGCGAGCGGCGTTTGTCAGATACCCTAGTGTTGTATAGGCATGTGATATCCTGTCATGAACTGATCACTATCTTGCCAAGTTTCTCCGAGAGTATTTCCTATATGCAAGGGGCATAGAGGTATTTTCTTGAAAAGAGACCTCGGGTTGTATTTGTAAACCTTCTATAGGTGGGTAGATACCCCTAGAATGTTGTTCACTCCTAGGATAACATATTGACCGTTCATCATCTAAGACCAGATATGGGTCTGATTGTCTACTAATTTGTGGTCTAAGTAGCATATGAGGAGATGAACCAGATTCTCCGGTAAACGTCATATTGTTCGAGCCCGAAGGCTCTGTTTGTTGCGTTCGAGGGGGTTGATCTAACTCCCCCGTTTGAAAAGAAGAATTATATCTGAGTCTTGGGGTTTGTGTTGACAACTGATTAGTTGAATAATTTTTGCCCCATACTGAGAGTGAGGGTGATGATTGCCTATTCTGTTGGGTGTAGTATGCCTCGAGACCTAAGAGGGGTCTACCATATTCATCGAATCCCGACATATTCGGGGTATATGAATACCAAAGAGAATAATGGGAAGGAGTGAAGGTGATTGAGATGAGATGAAACTTCTCAAAGAGAAGGTGAAACAGCTTGTTAGTTTCACATTAGGTTCACCAATTTTGTACGCTGAAAAGTGACAAGCGAGCATGGGAATCTACAGTAACTCTTCAAGCTGCACCCGACCTCCCGAGGTCATGCCGAGATAAATGGGTGGGGATGGAATATGTGTGGTATATAGACAAACTAGTTAGCGATCTGATGTCTTCGACACGCACTAGTGGAATTTGTGAATCTAAGGCAAAGAAGGCCCTCGCTAACTCGGATCGGTGTGATAGATTGATCGGCAAGGATGACTACTCGAAGGCTCCAATCAATATCGAGCTCGCAAGCGTGATTCGATCTATGGGTTGTGGAATACGTGGGAAATGACCTCGGGATAGTTTCGTGTATGTCTCCGATAAGGTCTCATATGGTGGATGGTGGAAACAATTGACTCTATGGATGATTCTCTGGCCTAATCCAGAATTCTCTAGCTTTGTTAGCCGCTATATCTAGTAAGGACAATTGTTCGATGATAATAGGCGGAAGTGGAGTAGACTGAAATACTAGTGTGCATAGGCCAGTGTCTATATTTGATTGACTTATGGATTCGTTAGGCTGTGGGACTTATGGGTCACAACCGTAGACTCTTGGTTGTTGCGGTTCTATTATGGTCATATACGAAATAGAGTCCTGATTCCTAGTATCCAATAATCATATGCTTTCTCAACTTCTATGTTTAGAATCAACAACAGCGATCTTCTCGAATACCTCACAGGGGTTCTTGCAACTTGGATTCTTAGGCCGGTATCTATGTCTGTGAGGGTGTCTCCTGCGTCTGGTTGTGGAACTAAAGGGTCACACCTGAATTTTTGTTCTCTTTCAAACCCTTCTACAGTCATGTAGTTGTTTTTCTAGGGTAGTCTATAGTTTGGCTGATTTGACCAAAACGTATGTGCTTGGTCGTCTTCTATGTTTAATCCTTCTAACTAAGATCTGATCTCATTGGAAGTCTCGTTGTTTGGAAGACTTGGATTCTAAGATTCTAGTCAATATCGCTTGTTGTTGTTATGAGATTGGGCTGAGGCACGATTGGCTCGAAAACGTATTCTCTGGGCTCCCTAGGTCCCGTAATTGTCATACAAACGTAATAATATAAACAAACTGTGATAAAGTGAACTCTAAGTATACGAAATATATTTAAGCATATATGACTTCTTTTTGTATTTTTTTGATGATTTATAAGAATTTAAGAAGGCAACTATTTAAAATATTTAGAATTGACAACTAAACTAATAATTTAAAACAAACAAAATAGCCGAGTGTAGCTATTTGTCTGTGTAATTTGTATATCTATTCTAAACAATGAAATAACTAATCTATTTGCAAGATTCTCGATCCTACCTCAGAAGTGAGGAGTGAATCATAGTTTCTCAGAAACTATCAATCCCCACAGCTTCCCTGGTAATATCGAGAATAGAATTTACTGAAATAAAGTGATTAACTACTCTATTTGATATGATTCTAACTAGAACTTTGAAAGCTAGAACCTGGATTCCACAGAACAGTGGCGAATCCGATGGTGTGTGTGTGATCTTGTCCCCTCAGTATGATCTCTTCGTTCTTTGTGCTCACGTAGATCCAGAAAAGCATGTAATGCTTGCATCAACAGGAGTAGGTGTTGGAACAAGGGACAACCTTTAGAATACAGACTGAATAGAATGTGAATAGGAGAGGGATAGCGCAAGAGTACAGAGCTTGGCTTATGCAGTTCCTAGCGGGATCTATTGCGAATCATGCAACATAATGCGTCCAGAACCTGAAACTATCCTGTTTGAGGAGAAAACCTGCAACTTTAATGGCTTCCTAAGCTATTCTACTTCTAATGGATTAGATAGAACAACAACACTGTTTGCACAAGCTGGATATGTGGCTTACCAATAGCTGGACAATGCTAACTAAGCATGCAAAGAATTAAAACTATGGCTTCTAAACAGAATAACAGACTAAGCTATGAAAAAGAGAGCATGAAAGTGAAATCAGGGGCAGACCATTTGTTTGAGCACAAGCCATGCATTTATAGGAATTCAATCACCCAAAGATCAAAACCAAACTGAACTCCTAAACAATAAACAAAGGAAAAACACTATTCCAGGGGACCAAAAACATAAATGCAAGCTTAAGTCGGCAAGGAAAGCTGGTGAAACGTTGATATTTCACGTGAGTCACGTCAAAAGAACGTTCTGGAAAATGTGTAAAGGACCACCGCCTTGCTCGGGGTGACGGTTCTGATCTCGCCGCCCTATTCAGGGCAGCGGTTACAGGACCGTTGCCTAGTCAAGGCAGTGGTTTCATTACTAAAGAAAAAACTGGCAAGAAAAGAGGGAAAAAGAGGAAAACAAAGCACGCGGGGGCTAAGCGGGGTATGCGAGATGTTAATGCATATTCAGAGAGCTTTTCTGGACCCCAAACACCTTGCGAAGAGACCTGTATCATCATTGGGGAACTTATTACGTTGTTCTGTAGTATAGTACCTTACAATTTTGGGTACGTACAGCTATCGATGTCGAGATATCACCATGATGCCATTATGGTCACAGTTGATAAATTGACAAAAGTTGCTCACTTTTCTTTACTGAAGACCACTTATACAGCTAGAGCAGTGTCACAAGTATATTTGGATGAGATTTTTAGGTTACATGGGATTCTGCGGAAGATTATTTGTGACCGCGATCCTTTGTACACTTCACACTTTTGGACTACCATGTAGTATGTCCTTAGGATGAGGATCAACTTTAGCACAACATATCACCCTAAGATAGATGGATAGACCGAGCGAGTGAATCAGATTTTAGAGGATATGCTTAGGATTTATGTGATGGATCAGCATTCTAAGTGGGAGGAGTACATGTACTTAGTGGAGTTTGCCTACAATTATAGTTTTCAGAGTTCTATAAACATAACTCCTGTTCAGGATTTTTATGGTAGAGAGTGCATGAAACCTCTTAGCTGGGATAGGTTAGAGAACAGAGTATCTCTTAGACTAGCTCTTCTACAGACATGGAGCAAAGAGGGTAGTGTTGATCGGGCGAGAGATTGCAGGAGGCACAGATAGGCGGAAGAAGTATGCGGACCAACATAGGTTTGACCATAGCTTTGATGTGGGCATGAAGGTGTTCCTTTGTGTTAGGCCACATAAAATCCCTATCTATTGTGGAAAAGATTCTAAGTTAGCCCCTATATTTTTGGTCCTTTTGAGATCTTGGTGTGTATCACCCTTTCACCTACCGTCTAGCATTTCCACCCAACTTGTCTCGCATACATGATGTGTTTCATGTTTCGGTTCTTAGGAGATATATGACACATCCTTCTCATGTGCTAGATTGGACATCATTATAGGTACAAGATCGGTGACAGGTGATTGTGGAGCCCATTCACATCCTAGATCAAGGACCCTATGCCTTCAAGGAAGAGAGGTTGATCGTGTTTGGGTGCTTTGTGGGGACGGATATGATGAGACTGCAGCAGCTATATGGGAGGATGCTACTTCTTTACGAGAGTAGTTTCCGCATTTTTTCCAAAGTGACTTCCAATAGGAATTCGAGTCTAAGGGGGGGGATGTAGTGCCCACTTCCTTTGACACCTTTTAGTGCTTATGCTAATACTATTGATTACATTATAGACATTACTATGTTGCTTTAGACATTGGATTATGGATTATTGTGAATTTTGATTTGATTATGATGCATGATGATCACTAGAGACACCTCACATGTGGATGATGATATATTATTGGACATGGATATTTTATAGACGTTGTCGGACATGTGATTTTGGATGTTATGAATAGATCTAGAAAATGAATATTTTATGATGCTGATATAATTGTGGATTAAAAATACAAATGATGTAGTTGTTACTTCGATGTTGTTGTGATTCATTATATAGTTGATTTAGTGATTCTATTTGTATCATATTGGATGTTCTGATATGGCCATGAGGCCAAAGGGGGTATTTTTATTTTGTAGGTTAAAAATATCACAACAAAACATCGGGGATCGGAGACCAACCAAAATAGAATTCTAGGTGAATTTGACAAGGTCACCATGGCAACTTGTTTTATTGTGTTGTGTTGTTTTGTTAGAGATTTCCACGGGGGGGAATCATCTTTATATGTGACCATGGGTTGTGTATTTTTGTTGATATGGTTAACGTTTATTTATTGTTGTATGTATTTTATTTGTAATGTGTTCTCTTCTTTTAATTAATTAATTGTGATAGATTAATGTGAGGAGATCATATTTTTAAAATTTAAATAAATTAAATTGGGATATGGAAAGTAATTATCATAATTGTTGGCTATTTGTAATTAATTTGTAATGGATGTGTAAGATGTGTAAGAGCTTGTGTAAGTCAGATTTTTGAGTAAGAGATACTCCACCTCCATGGAAATTCGAACTTGACCTTGGGGGCTATTTTTGGAGGCTTGTGGGACAAGTAAAACTTGTCCCATGCCTCTAAATTTATGTTACCAACCATTCTTATGGTTGGGGAAGTGATTTATTTCATCTTGTACATGTTTTTAATTGAACTTTCTTACATTTTATTTAATTGTTGTCCCTTGAGGTGTGGGCTGTTTTGGAGTGTGCAAGTAACTTGTCATTCTTCATCCACCTCTTTATTAAGCCTTGGAGTTTAGGTTTTGTATTTTTTGTTGATTTGAGAGGATGTGTGATGTGGCATCCTACATGGATCCACATCATCTTCTTCATTCCCCCTTCTATATATTTCAAACTCTCTTCTTGTTTTGGGGTTGTTGAACCTTTTTACATTCTTCCTTGGGGGCACATTTTCTTGTGGGAGCTCTGGTTTTTGAAGAAAGTTTTGGAGATAGCTTTGGATGCTTGGGAGCTCACTAGTTTGGGTTGTTTTTGGAATTTTAAGCTTGTTTTTGGAGAACAAATAACCATGGAGAGGTAGGAATTTAACTCTCTTTTATTTCTGTTATTTTCTTGTTGTGTTGTGTGGAAAATGCATGTTTTGTTTTATTTGTTGGCTGGTTGGGTAGACTACCTTAGGAAGGTGTAGGAGAAGGCTATGGGGAATTCTTGTGGGGGCATAAGGGAATGCCATTGGCATAAAAATTTTGTGGAGGGAGTTTGGGTTTTGGGATCCACCATGGAAAAGAAATAGCTTGCATTTCTTACTTTGTGGGGGCATAAGGAAATCTGTGGGGGGCATAAGGAAATGTGTGTGATGAATTACTTGGCGGTTTGTTTTTGGTGGATGCCCAATTCCCATTTGGGAGGCATAATTAGCTTCCCCATAGGCCTTGCTCCTTTGGCTTACAAGATCAAGCCTGAGTTCCGCTTTGAAATATTTTCTAAATGCGATTGTGAACTGTTAATTGTTTGTATTAAATTGTGTTTCAAAAACAAATGTGTAGGTGAAATAATGTTGTGTTGTGGAAGCCAGTTGTTGCCATGGTTGAATTGCATCTTTTATTGTATTTTGGTTGGGGCTCGGGGCCAATGATGAAGGAAGGCTTCTACTTTCATTGGATGTCTTAGTTGGGTGGAGAGCATTGCCTTTCCCCCTCTTTGTTGTGATCAACTTGGAGAAAAAAAAAAACAGCATGTTGCTGCCCTGGAGCAAAAGAAATGTACAGTTTGACAGTCCCTTCTTGTGAGCAAGTTTATTGTAATCCTTCCCACTTTGAAGTGGATGATTTGTATAATTATTTGTAAATGAGGAGTTACTTGTATTGATGAGGAAAGATTGAAATTGAAATGTGAAATGTAAAGAGTTATATTCCATTCTCTGTTTTGAAAAGAAATGTGAAGAATGTTATATGTATTGTATATTGTATTTTGAAGTTAAAAGAAAGAGATAAGTTGTAAAGTTGTTGTTGGAAATCAATAAAGGAATGATCTACCTTCTCAAACTTGCATGATTGTATTGGAATTGAATTGCTATTGTGAATTAAAATCTCTGTTGAAAAGAAGAATGTGTAGGAAGGAAGTATATTGTTTTTGCATCCTTGGAATTATATTAAAATTGAAATCAGAATTTATAACTTAACTTGGGAATGAATTGTTTAGAATCAACTAAATTTAATGGATTAGTTTAGGGAGTAAATACCATACCTATATGATAAAAAAAAAAACTGATAAATAACTCCTTCAATGAAACCAATCACTGACATTGTGTATAATTTTTAAACTGGCAAAAAGGAATGCAATCAAATTATACAGTTCAGACCTGCACTTAATAATCAACTTAAAAATGTTATGGATTAGCATGCTAAGACACTAAGGAATTCAAATTGACAAAGGAAACTTATGAAGATAAATTGTACATTACAAATTTGAGCACAATCCCTTCTCTGGTCGTGTTTATGTCACTTGTTGGACAAAATTCAAACTTGAATAAATTGAGAAAATTAACTTTCCAAAAACAATCTAAATCCTCCCTAGATCAATACTCCATGTCTGTTTCACATGTTGAGTGAAGGAGAGGAAACTGAATTTAATCAAATCGAATAGTTGAAAATTTCCAGTTTGCCAATTAAAAGCACCGCAAATCAATTTTGTAAAATTGACCCTTTAAAAATTATATAAAAAAGTCAAATTTATGCTTGCTATGCAAAGAGGTCATCGAGAGCTTTCCAAAAATTCCTCATTTTCCCAAAATTGAGCTTTCTAGCTCAAGTTATGGAACTTTGAAATTTTCGTGCCTTGGCGGAAAATTTTGGAAAATTTTCTTGCGGGCCCATAACCGAATGTTTTTCCATCATTGTGCCTTAGAAAAGTTTTGGAAAAATTTTGGTTGTGAAATTTTTTTCTAGTTTCCTCCACCTACCCACACCAATTAGAGGGCACCACCATCCTCTCGGAGCTATGACGTAGGCACGCTTTCATTTCAACCCTTAGACCCTTTGAAATTTTTTGAAAATTTCCATCTTAGCCCCGCCAGCCCACAACCAATGAGAAGGTGCCACATGGCACCTTGGGGTGGCAACGGGGAGGGAGGACCCCTTTGTTTTTTTTTAGGTTTTTAGCTTTGGGAAATATTTAACAAATTTTCCCGCGGCCCCACATCACCACCCCCACCTCGGGCTTTTCTTCTTCCACAGGCATGCAAACCTCGCGCATCCCTTTTTTTCCTCCGTAGGGCATAATTACACTAAATCCTCCCACTGCTCCGCCCCTCCCTTCCCCTCTCCTGCTTTGAACCAAGCCTTGACATGTGTCCACTGGGGACCCGTGGAGGCATAGAAGAAAATGAGAAATTGTGCCATGCGGGAGAAAATTTTCTAGAGCCACCTGCGACCCACCAACCCGCCAAAGGGGATTTCACCCCTGTATGACACGTGTCCCCCTTGGGGAAAATTTAGCCCCAAAACTCCACCCACCATATCTTGAGTTCTACAAGGAGTTAGGAGGACTTCTTTATATCACCAGAAAGGTGAGAAAATTTCCTATCCATTGGGAATGGTTTAGGGAAATTTTGGAAGCATTAAGTATGAGAGAAATCTAGTTGAAAATCTGAGCCTGTTAGAGAGTGGGTATGGGGTAAATTACTCCCTAAACCTAACTAGAACATCTAACCCTAAAAGTTGAACCTTGTGAACTTGATATTAGTTAATGAAGGAAACATATGTTTTTTTGGAACTTGCCTGTGGCCAATTGTTATCTTGCAATATTGCTGTGGACACTCCTAAACAAAAAAATTATCGCATAATTTTCTAGCTAACCCTAGGTTATTTCTTGGGTCTCAAGTGGTTTGTTTAAATGGGCACTACATTTTTGAAGATCATTAGGAGAACCTTGGAGTTAAACAAGATAAAATGGGGTGAACAACTTAAATTTTCAGTTTGGGCTGATAGAATCACTACTAAAAGAGATACTTGTAAGAGCCCATTTGAGTTGATGTATGGAACTCAAGCTCTGTTTCCTTACATTTGCAATTATCTTCATTTAATTTTGTTCAACAACTTGAATATTAGGAGGTCAGTCCATATGAAGTAAGGATTATTTAGATTGTTGAGCTAGATGAAGAAAGAAGAGTGTCCCACCAAAGCCATGTCGATTTAGAGAAAAGTTGAAGAGGTTGTTTGACAAGAAGGTCCCTCATAAGGCCTTCAATATTGGAGATCTAGTTTTTGTGGGACATTAGAAATGAAGATAAGGGAAAACATGTTAAATTTTATGCATTATGGATGGGCCTTTACTCCATTGATATCAGAATTGGTGAAAATACCTTTTTCTCAAGGACTTAGATGGGGAATTGCTTGAAATGCCTATTAATGGTAGGAATCTGAAGCATTTCTTGGATTAATCCCCAAATTTTAGGTATGCACCACTTGTACAGTGTATACTGTTTGGCTTTTGCTTTGGTTTTGGTGTTTTTTCGGTTTGTGATTTGCTTTGGGTGTGGCAGCCATTTTTGTCGCTTTCTCAACCGGTTTTGGTGGCTTTGTCTCATGACTCCTTTGCCCAATGGATTCTTTTGGCACTTGGTCTACATTGTTCTTGTGGCACTCACTAGGAATGCCCATCCTGAAGAGGAGCTAATGTTGATGTCCATTTTGACCCTCCATCGTTTTTAATGTTTCCCTTTACTTTGCATGCCCTGAAACATTTTTCCCTTTTGAGATGGATGATATAATGTTTTGTCTCCATTTTTATGCCTTGAATTATTCACAAACTCATTTTCCTTGCCCCTTTCTAAGAGAAATCCTGAGTTTTCTTATTTTTGCCCTAAATGTTTCAAGTTTGCGGGATTTTCCATTTTTCCTAACCATGGAGGCTCGAAATTAATCAATTTTTACTTGTATGCATTTGAAAATCCTTTTCCATGGTTGTAAAATGTTTGAAAACATGTTTCATCTATCCTTTGTTCCAAAAATTCTTCATCCGTGAAGAAAAAATCAAATTCGGGCATCCTCAGGCATTTTCGTGCTTTTTGATGGTCGACAGGTGTCATTTTCTTGTCAAATTCATCTTCAGCGTCCTAGGGCATCGTTAGCAACTTTTGCATCTTTTGACGGTCATACGGGCATCCTTTTCCCATCAAATTATAGCTCACATACTTTTGCATATGTGGCTTGTTCTAATTGGTAGAGGGGATGCGGATCGGTAGTGGACTTGGAGAATTTTTGCCTTTTTGGCAAAATGTACTAAAATGCAAAACAAGGCCATGGGCCCACTAAGTTGAATTAATGCCTTGTTCGCATTTTTTCTCATAATGGAAAAGTGGAGGTTTAGGATTTCGAGGCAATTAGGAAATTTTGCCTTTTTCGTAAAAAATGGACTTAAAGTCTTAAAAGAAAGCATGGCCCCAACAAAGAAGGAATTTGAAGCTTGCAGTGGATCGGTGGGCTGGTGGAAGAAAAGTGGGAAAATTTCCTTTATCAAAAAAGGAGTTAAAATGAGAAATGAGCCCGCATATCCTCAGCGATAGACACGTGTCAAGGTCAAGGGCGGAGGGGCGGAGAGAATTGCCTAATTTTTACTTTTTTCAAAAGTGTTAAAATGTCAAAAAGTGATCCCAAACCCATTTCCAATCACATTTTGACATGTGGAGGGCTCATATTAAAGGGAGAAAGGAAAATTGATGGCAACTGTACATTTTGACATTTTTACCACCATTTTGGCTCCAGGAAGTGTGGAAATGTGTTTTTGCATCGTTTTTGATCAATTTTTTTATGGATTCATGTCGTTTTGGCCTACATGATTCAAATCGATCATCTTGGAGGGTAAATTTATAGATCCAAGGCACATTTCAAAATGCTTTTTCTCTAGTTCGTGCAAAATGTGAAATATCAAATCCAAATTGTAGAGCAAAGTTGCAGAATGGAAATTTGAAGGGGAAAAGGATGAAATGATGGAAGAGGAAGAATGCATGCTCCCATGACAAGAAATGATGAAGATTTGTAATAATTTTATTTTTTGCATGCCTGACATCTCCTCCTTGCAAAATTGGTTAAATGTCACTTTCAGAAAGTCATGAGTGAATTTGTAACAAACTAAGATGCCATAGGATATTATTTTCTTGGGAAAGAAGGATCAATTGTAATGGAATGCTATATATTGCATGAATTTGTCATGCAAAGGGTTGGAAGAATTTAAAAGAAGCCTGGGAAACTAAAAATTTCACGGGAAAATATGGGAAGAAGCCCATTCTCTAAGAAACCACCTGAGAACCATTTCTAATTCCTTTTTGCATTAGATTTGTATCATGTTGAGTTGGTTTCAGATTAAAAAGCCATTAACAATCTCTGAGATTATTCTTGAAACATTCCCCTGGTGATAAATTTGATCATTTCGGATTATTTTGTGTTGTCTCTTGGCAAAATTTGCATACACTTATGTTTCAAAATGTTTTCAATTTGTGTTTCTTGCTCCTATTGCAATATCTGGTGTTTGGAGTTTCTTTTGATCATACAATGGTCTCATTTCTTGTGATAGTTTAGTGGCATTTGCAATCTCACATTCAGAAGAGATTTCATCTGATAAAGAGATAAACAAATTTAAAATCACTTTACCTTCCTTGACTTCAGAGATTGTCTGTAAACCTTTGGGTGCACCTTAGGTCATGATTAAATAGAAATTTCTAGATACTTTGTTGGTTCATCTACTTCAAGATTTTGTTGCAGGTTGTCAAAGATTGTGTGGAAGAGTGCAAATCTGGGCATCCATTTGGTGCACATATCCTAGTTGAAGGAATACATTAACCTCTTTGAAGCATTCTTTGTTTAGGTCTTACAAGTTTTTGCAAAGGTCCTCAAAGAATTTGGAAAATTTTGGTTAGTCTTGTCTAAAATCTCCCACCCAAAATTCATTCAAACAAACTAATCCTACCCATACTACCCCTGCATTGTATTGTGTGTCAACAAAAGAATACAATCCATTTACAGAAATGCACAAAGCAAATCAGGATCATACCATGTCTCTAGTAGCCTCAGCCTTGTCTTGAAAGCATTTCCATCATTTAGTAGTGACAACTCTATTGAGTTTGAATAATGGGAAATTGATCATGTTTTCTCAAGGCCATCTCCATACAACCTGCACATTACAAGGATATTTTCACCTCCTTCACAAAACAGAGGCTACAATATAGGTTCTCTTACCTTGGTTGAAAGGCACAACCTAAAATAGTTAGGACAAGATCAAGTCCTATTTGAGTGCTATCCATCTCTCCACAAATCTGAGTGCCAGTTAGATCATATCCCCAACTACAAAATGACATACATCATGATCTATCTACCTTCAAGCTTCATGCCATATCTTTGATGTTGCTCAGACTAAAAAGGAGAACAAATTTGGGTACCAACACCAATGATTCCAACCATGACTAACTATCATATGGTTCCTCACGATTCTGAAAATAGGGAGCCTAGGTTTAGGAATTCACATAAAAATGCACCTATCATGACTAAACCTCAATTCATTCTTCACACTCGAGAACCCATTTGGTTACTCCTTGTACCTCATAATTGGTAGAATGATTATGATGATTCAAATCCAAACTATTATTCTCATTGCCCTCAATATTCTAAAAATTCCAATCTAAATTATTCTTCTCGATTCCCCTTAGTCTTCTAATGATTCCAATCCAAACTATTCTTCTAATTCACTCATGTTAGTGCTCAATTTGATCTTTCCCTTTTATCCTGAGTGTGCCTTATAAACTTTTCCTTGACTAGTTTTTCAATGTTAAAAACATGTATGCTTGAGAAATGAAAAAATGTTGAATACAATTGAAATCTTGTGTTTAGGTCGTGAATCCTCATTTTCGGTTAAGGAATGTGATAATCATGTTGTCCTTGAGAAATCCCTGTGAAAAAATTGATGATTGAACGTGCTTAACCATGTACATCCTCCTGCATATCGTCCCTTAGAACTTTAATTAAAATTTCATATTTTCCTCCACCACCCGAAGATACGTGGCATTTTTCCATTGGTTCCAATGGACTTGGATAAAAAAATTAAACAATTCACATGATAACTGCAAAGTGCAAGCCTAGCTCCAAAACCTAATAGAATATTTTAGGGAATATTTGAGTTACAAGTACAAAGTGTAAAGAAAGTTCCACTTCACAAAAAGGAATATGTATCTAAATATGATTAGAGTGGGGAATGGGTTGTCATTGCACCTTTCACAAACAAAAAGGTTTGATATAGGGAAAAATAAAAATGTAACCCCGAATCCTAACAGAAGACACATGTTGGTTTTCTAGGAAAAGTCAACAAGTAGATGTTCGGGTCAATATTACAATCTCACACCTGTTTGAGAAATTGGTTAAAAGTGCAAATATGTCCCGCAACTCCACCACTCTTAATATTCGAACATGTGTCAACCCATCAGTAAAATTCAAGAGGCGGGGTTTTGGGTCAAAGTTACAAACTTGCACTCTTTCAAAGGGTAGTGCAAAAGTGCAAAAAAACTCCCCGAGCCCATAAAGCATCATATTAATCCACGTGGATGGACCAAATTCAAATGCAAGAAGCAAGTTGGATGGCTAGGATGTAATGCATTTATGGTTACCACCATTAATGCATTTTGCATGAATCAAAGAAGATTTTTGAGAAGTTTTCAAACATTTCGAATCATTATCATTGCATACAAAGATCTGGGTGACCTAGCTACAAGAATTCAAAAAGGAGTAAATAAAATGCATCGAGAGGTGTTAATATTGAGCTAGAGAATTCGAATCAAAGGAGCAGGGGATAATTACACAATACTTGCACAAAAAATGGGTAAGGATTATATTGTGTTTGTGTTTTTATTACAATTTGTAAGAAATTAAAGGGTTAAATTAGGTATAGAAAATGAATCCACTATAGTCAATATTTTACATCACCTCTAGTATCATAAATGATTTGGACAAAATCATAGACAAAATTTTTCAAATGTTGATCCGGATGATTTCTTGCAAAGGCTCGGTAGTCCAAATAAAAGTGAATTCATGACAGCAATTGAGGCAAGCAATATTTCCCTAGCCACTTCTATCCATCCCTTAGTACATTATCCCAAGCTAGTGAGAATTTGTGCTATGAATTATGATAAGGAAAAAGGGAGGTCTTGGATGGAAGTGGTGAAGGGGTTCTGACTCTAACACCCACAGCCTTTAGGGAAATGCTAAGGTTACGAAAAATTGCAACACTAGTAACCATAAACATTGAATCAGTTCTTAAGGATTTTGAGACCAAAAGGAAGGACTATGTCAGGGTCATTAATACTGAATGGTTGTTTTTAGAAAAAAGGGTTACTACTAGACTCCCTAAATGATTAGTTAGGTCATAGTTTATGGAGGAAGTAGAAGACATAATTGTGTTACTAAAGAATGGTTGGCCTAGACACAACTAGTGAATTCAAAGAGTGGATGTCCCCATACATCAGGGTCATTTTTGAAAATAAGGGAAGTATTTTTTGGGCAACACTCATATATAAATCAATTCACACAAAATATTTACATTGGCCCAAAAAATCAATATGGGTATCACTAATGATCTTGAATTCTATATGATGTCATACCTAATATACAATATTGCTAGGTCATAAGTGTTTCCCTGGCCTCCCACCACGAGAAATTTCAAGGAATGTAAATTTCATGAGGTTTATCCCCAGTTGCACTTGAGTAATTGGAAAGGAAATGTGATATTAGTAAATGATACATTATTTTCACTAGTGATATGTTTATTCAAACCTTGAGTGGGAGGAGTATAGAGTATCTAAAGAGGCTAAGAATGCAATATTGGAATATGGTTGTTTCTTTATCCAACATAGATTTTTCACTTATATTAGAGCCAGTGGATTTGATGGGAAGCCATGCAAACTACCTAGATATCTAGATGATAAGATGGCCTTGTGTGAGCTTTCAAGGAAATTAACACCAGTACACAAACTTGATTATAGGAAAGCATAAAAAAATATTAAATTCCCCATCAGGATTGGGAGATACTCATGCCCCTCCATTGCAAAGGATAGATTAATGGAGGAGGAGATGGAAATATTTGACATGGAAAAATTTGAATCAAGGTCCAATTATGACATCAGATGGGTTGTTAGCACTGCCTTGGGAAGTTCATTTGAACATGAACCTCACTTTGAAGATTACTAGATGAACTATAGAGATGAGGAAGAGGTTAGACTTAAATACTTCTCAAGAATGACTCTTAGACAGATTATTGACTTCAAATTTTTGTGGTGCCTCAAGGAATTGTAGATGATCAACAAATAGTGAGTCAATACTATATTGACAACAAGATTGAAGGAAAACCAATTTCTCCTATAGAATGGAATGTGAAAGAGTTAGATAGTCCTTATGAAATAATTTCCAATGTAATGGGATGGACCTTGACTTGGTTGAAGGGAAAAGGTATGGATTTGTCCATACAAAACAAAAAAGTATTGAATGAGTTTAGGATTTGGGATTTTAAAGGAATATCTTCCCCTTTTAAGAGAAGGAAGATAAGATAGATCCCTTGGGAGGAAGGCTCCTCATCTACCCATGAAGACACCTAATACAAACATCATTGATGAGTGAATACTACTACCGTTAAAATGTGACTTCCATGCTTTTATGTAAAAGATAGAGGAAATTCTTTTGAAGTCCATGCAGAATGCCCCTATCACTTTTGCAGTACCAATACAAGCTAAAGGAATGGTATGACTAAAACAAGAACCCCCACAACAATATTGATAGGGAATCTAGTTCAACCAAGAATATGAGGGGGTATTTGTCATGTGGACCCAACACCTTTAGTACAAAGTGCAAAAGGAAGGGGAGGCCCTGAAATCAAATGTTTTGAGAGAAATGCAAAGAGAGATTAAAGTAATATTTCCTTTGGAGAGATGTGGGTGGATCAATAGAGGGAGGTAGCCACCATGTAAGAAGCATAAAATAAGAGATCCTAAGGTGATTGATCCTCCTTCTCTAACTGAGGAACAAATAAAGTAGTTACTTCCTTAGCTCATCAAGTAACACCATCACAAGATCAAAGAACACTTCAAGTGGATCCATTTGTACAATCAAAGTCTTCATCTTCAGTCTTGTTTCCAGGGGAATAATGGTAGATTTGATTCAAGAACAGGTGACTCATGGTACACCCTTGTCTAACCATCTAAGTAGTTTGGTGACAAAAAAGGGGCCAGAAGAATTAGGTGCAACACAATTTGAAGGTATGGATTTGTCTCATTCTAGTTAGCCACATGAACATAGATAGAAATCCAGTTGAAATGATGGACATAGATGTATTGGGGAGGTGCCTATACCTAACCTTTTGATGTTTCAGTTGAGAAATATATAGTAGAAGGTACTAAGTGTTCCTCAATTGGATGAAAAATGAAGGAAGTTTCCTAGTTATTAACTATTGAAAAAAAATTCCCAAAGAAGAGGTATCCTTATTAAAAGTTCAAAAAATTTAGGAATAAATGAATCAAGGATTCAAGGAATTGCAAGTGGAGTACTTATGGAAAACATTATTTCAACTAAGGAGTATCCTCAAAAGGAAACAATAATTATTAAGGGAAAATGAGCACCCTCAGCTAAAACACTACTAAACAAATAGTGGTGGAGACCAAAAGATGTCACTGAAACAATGGAGATCAAGATAAAAAAGTGTGCATAATAATGATAAAGATAAAAAACCAATTACTGGATCTCAACCCACAAAACAACATGAAGAAGAAATGATGAGAAAAAGGTTGTTAGTATACCATCTTAGAAAATGTCTCTACTAAACATCAGCCTCTGAAGGAGGCAAATAATGCAAAAAGGAATAATTTTACAAGGTAGAAATTCCAATGAAAGAAACTCCAAAAGAGACTAAAAAGTGACTGCTACTCCAGATGAGGATAAAGACAAGGGAAAGGAAACAACTGATAGTATGACCCAAGAAACAACTAGTCAATCCCAAACTCAAGGTCAAAAAGAGGAGCAAATTGGAAATAATAATAAATAGGATGAGTCTAAAGATCCAACATTGGGGTGGATAAGGTACAACAAGAAATACCATTAGTACAAGATCCCAAGAAACATCTAAACAATTGGTAGTTTTTTGAGGTATCCTAACCTGCATTACAAGAAGCAAAAGTGGGAAATACTCTCACAACTATTTATGGTTGGGAGGACTGATTTCAGAGGTAGAAGAGGAAGTTGCCAAAAAATTTCATAGACATCACAACTTTAGCTTTCCCAAAGCCCAAAATGCCACAAAAAGGAAAGAATCCTCACTAAGACCCATGTGGACCAATATGGATTTAGAACCTTGGAGATTACAACCCCCACCAAGGCAAGTCAAGGGATGACATTACAACAAGTGATTATGATATCGGCACATCCCATTGGGGAAACCTTCCAGGGAAATGCTAAAGCAAGAGGTTACAGTGGTGGTCAAAGGTTTTCTTCATAAAGGTTGATGAAGATAAAATATCAAAAAAGAAATTGAAAGAATAGATAAAAATTATCTTCATGCTTGCAAAAGTTGGTAGGGCCTTCAGAGGAAGGTCATGAGTTAGCCAACACTGTTACTCCTAAAATTTTAGACAAAGTAGAAAGGGTAAGTGAAAAATATGAAGAAGTGGATAAATGGGTGGAGGATCTATCTCAGAAAGGGAGAGAAATCATTGAGAAAGAAACAAAAAGGTATGCAGAGCTGACCAATATGCTCAATGATGTGAATGATTTAAAAGAACAATGTGAAAATGAATTATACTATTGGGAGGGGATCCTCCCCAAGTTTGACACCATAAATCAGTTTGATGAAGAAACACTTGAAAAGGAAGGAATAATGTTACCTAAAGAAAAAGGATGCAATATGTAATGGAGGACTTAGCTAAAATAAGGGTGGAAGTTATAAACCAGGTTAAAGAAAAAGTGGAGATAGAGAGAGACTGGATAGGAAAATATATTGACATTATAGATAACATACTAGAAGAAGTGGTATTTGATAAAGGAAATCCCACTTATGGAGACTAGGGAGGTTGATGTCCTGAGCCAATATTTCACCAATACATCAAGGAGAAACACTATTCTTACGAGGTTATCAAAAGGCTCATCACCGTGAGAAAAGATTTTGAATTAGCTAAGAATATAAAAGAGTATAAACGTCTAGATGGACCAACGTACGAGGGTAATGAAAAATGGTAATTTGATATTAAAACACCATGTTGGACCTGATGAAGAAGAGGTGATCAAATTGTTCCAAATATTTGATGTTTATAGGGACAGGAAACCAAAGCAAGAAGAGATGATGAAGAAAAGATGAAAAAGATGAAGATATGATATAACCATGATTGACAAGTGAAAAGCTTAGGCTTGTTTTCCTAATAACTTTCTCATCTTTTCATTATTGATACTCTTGTTTTATGCTAATTGAACACTACTTTGAATTTTAATTTCAATCATGAATGTAACTTAATGATAATATACAAGTAGGACTTTTATATTGTTGCTTTAATAGAATTTTAAATCTATTATGAAGCATGTGGATTAATGTAACAAATTGAAATTTTCGTATTGTGAAAAAGTCAAATAGGGGTTCTATAGGGGCCCCATCCCATGGAAAAATTTCATGTACATTATTGATATTGCATCCAATAGAAACTAAGAGAAAGTACCTAATCTTCTACGACCACAAAATCCTCTCTAAAAGAGGAGGTTTCTTTAAAAGCTTATTCTTTCTAGGAAAATTTTTTGTTGTTCCAATCGCCATTTGCACAAACATAATGTCCCCTTCTAAATTTCGAGACATACCCAAAGACATAAGATCCTCAATACTTGTCCATAAGACCATCCAACAAACCAATCAATTCAGATCTCCTCTCATAAGAGGAAACCCATTCAGAATGATCTAGAAAACCTTTAGGAAAAGCCTTCTTCCCTAATGCTCTAAAGGTGGAAGGTGGAAATGTTTGTCCATGGAAAAAGTGTAAGTGCAATTACAATTTATTCTTGAGTTATGGTGGGAGGTTTGGAACTAGACTCACCCTTACATTTCTTCATGGATAATGGTGATGTCTCAGGAGGCTATGAAGACATAGTCCCTATTGGTTTATTTTCCAGAATTGAAACATGTTGCTCCAATTCATTCATCTCGCAGAAAAGAGTATACAAATTATATATTGAAATACCTTCATCAACCTCATAATATTATTAAGATAATATCCTTTCATATGAATCCCTTCATCATAGATGAAAGGGCATGTGTTGTTAGATTAACCTTTCATAGTAGGCATGCTCTTGAGCCAAAATTGTTTCAACACCTTAGGAGTTTTCTAGTGCTCTAACCTGAAGAGGTGAAAATACATCATTTGAAATGCAGAGAACATGATTAATCCTCAATCATTCGTATAAATGAACACAATAATATCTTGAGATTCGTCAATGGCCCAGTGTAGTCTTCAAGATCCATAATCCCAAATAGCATTCTCACGAATGCTTCATCTAGGCCTAGATAAATAAAAAATCAAGTGTAAGTCTTCAGAAGATATGTCTTTCAAGCTATATGCTAATGATGTTCCCACCATATTGTAGAAAAAATATCACCAAGCCTCTTGCACTCAAGAGAAAAGATGTGAATTTGTAATGGAAATGATGTGAATTTATAGGAAATATGAGGTTAGCAAGTTGAACTAAGTGAAAATCATGGTGAGGTGACTCCTGAGATTGTTTGTGATACCCGCATGAAGGAAATAAACTTGAAAGAGACTGACATCATTCAAAAAATGGATTGATTTTCTGATATGTGACTTGATCCATGTGGAAACACTCAACTCAGAAAGATATGTTAATGAGTGTGTGTGTTTCGAGGTAGATTCTCAAAAGGTAGAAATGATTAAACATCAAATCAAAATATCTAGAGGTCCTCAAAATCATTTAAAAGGTTCTCAACTTACCCAAAAAGAAATGATTAAACAAATAATACCAAAATAGATGACATGACATCCTAGTCATCATGGAGAATGAAAATACCTGTAATATTTGTAAATCTCCACATGGCACCACGAAAGAAAAGAATATTTTCAAAGGGAATAATAAGTAGATCAGATTGTGTGCCAAAAGGAAGAATATTCTCTTGAAGATTCACATTTTTGGGGAAAATAAAGGGAAAGAGAGACCAAATTGTATATATAAGAGAGGAATGTTCTTGTATAAAAGGGGGTTAAATTTTTCTAAACATTTAGAGAAAACAAGAGAAAAACCGATTGTACTTTTCCTAAAAACCTGAATCAAATCGAGAGACCTATGAGTTATTTTATGTTGTCCAAAACCTTCTCATGCCAAGATGATTGCAAGTGTATAGTCATTGGAAAGCATTGAGGCCATAGGTTTTATGGTCCCTTGTTGAGAAATTTGAATTTCTTGAAATTAACTATGTGTTATCTCCTAAGAATGTTGTCTTTGTTTTAAGGTAGAATACTTTGAATCAACTACTTGCCTTCCTATTGCAATCTTATGTTGATATTTTCAATTACACTAAATCTTGTCTTAATTAGTGGCATTTTGGCAACTATAATTGCATTATAGATAGAGCTTTCTTTTTGTGGAGTGATAAACAGTTTTAAATTCATATTGCCTCTGTTTAGTTGAGAAGATCTTAGTAAGTTCTTGAGTGTATCTTGAGCGTAGTTGAACAAGAAATGTTAATGTTTTATTGAGAATTTATCATGAGATTTTATGTTTAAATCCTCAAAGGTTGTGTGAAATATTGTACTCTTGGGCTTCCATGAGAGCATACCTTCTGTTAAAGGGTTGTTAGTTGTGTGATGTGTTTTTCTTGCCTTGGGGTAATTTCAAAAACATTTGTAAGGTTTTCTTGTGATATTTGTATAATCAAATTTATCCTTCTTTAATATCCCATTCATACACAAAAATTATGACCTACAACTGTTAAATCCATTTGAATTACCCATGTTTTCCTTCTTATAAACATTTGTCAAGGGAATTTTCCATTTCTATCTTCCTTTCCATAAATATGCAGAAGCAAGAAAAGATCCATTTCCATAAATATGTAGAAGCAAGCAAGATCCACACTATCTAGAGTAACATGAGTCCTATTTTGAAATACATCTGCATTATTTAGTGTGACAACTTGTGAGAGTTAAATAATGCTTGCATTGACCATGTCTATTTAGGACTATCCTTCATATTTCTAAGAAAGAGCTTAGAAATCCACAATATCATATTATCCACTTTTTCACACCTCTAGTTAAAGGTAGAACCTAAAGTAGTAGGGAAGGTCATCCCCTTTGTGAGTGCAATCCAATCTCTCCCAAGTCAAGTCCCAAAGAGTCTGTCAGATATGTCCCTGGCTATAAATGACTAAATATTTGGTCTATCTTTCTCTAAGCATCCAATTCAGATTGTAAATGTTGTTTGGCTCACAAGGTGGTGCAAATTTGGGTACCAACACTCTCCTAGCACCATTTTTTGGGGACTATTTTCATAAATATGAAGATATATCAACCTCTAGTAACATATGAATTATGTTTAGATGCAAATATATGATCTAGACTTGATCCTTTGTCAAAATTTTCTAAAAATGAGCTTAATCAGAAGTCATTTGCTCGATATTTTCCTAGTTTAAGGAATTTTCCATTAAATTTGACTTAGCTAGGGGTAAATATTGATAAAGGATAATAATATTTTCCAATATTTGATGAAATTGATTGTGAAGTTTTAGTTGGAAAGTTGTTTGAATTGATTTACACATCTAAGGTGCAAGACCTTAGTGGTAACTCCATCTTTCTCAAAAATATGTAAATACCAGTACCTTGAATTTCAATTATTGTAATATCATCATCTCATTTTGAAGGAATAAGGTCCTTCTTTAAGACAAATCCTTTTAGAATATTATTTCGAGTTGGGAAGGAAAATCTAAAAAGAAAAATTTTGGAAAGCCTCGGTGATCAAAGATCAAAAAAAAATTAGTCATGCATATTGTTGAAAGTGATCAAACATTGGTTGAATATTACTCTAGTACTTTAGACAGTTCTGGATCAAAGTAGTCCCTTTCACAAATTTATACCCCAACCGAGTGAGGGTCCTTCATTTTCAAGTGATTTGGGTATTCCTCATTTCCCTCCTTTATTGATAAAAAATAATAGAGTATTTTGTGAGAAAAAAATCATTAAAGGATCATTAATTTTAATATCATACTCCATTACCTCAAAGACCCCTAGTTCCCCACCATTTTAATCCTCTATTGGAACACCTCCTCAAAATAATATGGCTCAACCTCCTCCTAGACCTCCTTTTGTTGTGAATGTGTACAATCCTATAGATTTCCGAGGTATGGTGGGTTATCCTAATGCCATCCCACATGAGGTAAGAAATAGATTGCCTAAATTCTAGGGTAATAATGCCATTAGTGGTGAACAAAACCTAAAGATATTTTCTAATACCATGGAAGATTTCAAGATTGAGTATGAAGATGTATATATAAAGTTGTTTATACATAATCTAGAAGAAGATGCATGATATTGGTATAAATAACTACCAGATAAACTCTATTGATTCATGGAAAGAGATGAAAAATGCATTTAAATCACAATATGGTGATAAGACTAATCTAAGGTTTCTCCTCACAGTATTTGAGAACATAAAAAAGAATCCTAATGAACTTGTCTAAGATTTTAACACCATATTTAATAAGACCTTGACCAGACTACCTGTAATATTAAGGCCAAGTGATGAATCTTGCCTTACTCAATATTCTAATGCCTTTGACAAAAGAAAGCAACTATTACTTAGGGATAAAATCCTAGGACCTTTGAGACAAGATTTCTCTATGGTTTTCTAAATAGAGAATAATATTAAGGTAGCTGGAAAGCCTCCTAAGAGAGAAGGTGTTAAGTTTGATCAATCTTGAAAAGCCTTAGGCAAGAAAAGGAGTAGATCTAGAAGAGGTGGTTAAAACTCTAGCAGGAGCATAGTGAAGGAAATTTATTACAAACTTGCTAGAGAAGAGAAAGGGTTGGGTCAAATCTCTCAGGCCCAACACCAACCTCAAGGGTAGAATATATTTGGCAATCATCCTAGAGGTGACCATAGAGATGATGATAGAGGAAAAGAACCCATGGGGTCAGGAAATAAGAAACAACAACCAAGGGAAAACAAGTTGGTTCCTGATCCATTGAACTGCTAGAGTATCTATGGTAGAGGAGGATCATGTTATTGAATGGTGTGATAAGTGCTTTCTACCACATTCCCCATGTGATCCCAATGAAGAAAGTGAAGAGGTTGATGATGATGCTACTTTTGGTGATGTATGCATGATGGAATGCCTGATGATACACAACAAGGAGCTACTTCTACTGAATTGTTGAGTGTTAAGACTATGGAATGTTTTTGGGACTATATACATCGGGTATCTTCTATCCCTTCTACTAGTAATCTTGATGTTGATATGGTTCATGCCTTTGAGTTACCTAACCATGAATTTTGAATATTTAAGGGCATTAATGATCAAAATATGATGGTGGTATTCCTTCTGAAGAGGAGATAGAAGCTCCTAATGAATGCAGTAGTGGCCCAAGAAAAATAATATAATCTGAGAAATAGGATGGTCAAAGGACCAGGCCACAACCTAACCAAAAATCCTCTCCTCACCAATATCCCCAAGGTAGTTCCCAAGAAATATTTACCAAATAAAGGCCTAGTTATTTCTAACAAATATGATTCCCCTACATCTCAAGCTATAAAAAACCTCATACCACAAAAAGAAACCACCCTACCTCCTAGTGCAGTCTTACCTAAGTATACCCCTTATGATATGGCTCAAATTTTGATTCAAATCAAGGTTACTATGCCAATTGTTGAGTTGCTTAGAATTCCTGAGCACAAAAGAAGAGAATTTGAATACTTAGGAATCAAGGAGGAGTTGGTGGCCATAAGTAAGGAGGTTAACAATGTGATCTTCCACCTATTATTGTAGAGTTAGAAGTGCCCAAGAAATGAAAAGTCTAGGGGAATCACCTGAGATATATTTAGGCACTTCTTTGGTAGAATCTCAACTTGATGTGGATCCATTTTTTACTACTTTGATCATCAAAGATAGACTTGTCCACAATTATATGTTTGATTCAGATCTTCATGTAATGTAATGCCTCTTGAAGTTATGAATGAACTATAACATCAAAGTGACAACAAATTTTGGAAACTTCTAAGCCATTATTCAAGATAAGTTCTAGTGATAGGATATGTAAAGTTTTAGTAGTGCAATTGGCAACTTATCTGGTAAATACTTGATTATGAATGTGGTCATTGTTGATTTCCCTTCTAAATGGGGTATGTTTCTATCTAGAAAATGGGCTACAAGTGTTAGAGGAAGTGTGCAAATGGACATGTCCTATGCCACCATACCCATGGAAGGAAATTTTGTGAAATTGTTCGGAGAAAAGAAAATGCTACACTTGATTGAGGACCCAAAAATGCCTCCTATGAAGTTTTGTTTGTTGGTAGTTGATTGTGAATTTTTTGGGATTGTAGATTATGAAAACTAAAATAAATGCACAAATTCCATGATTGTAGAATATGAAGCCCCCTCGGACTATCACCTTTTATAAAGCATGCTCCAATATGGTAATGGAGCTGGTAGGTATATCCCCAAACAAAGAAACATTAATTTCATTCATAGGGGATTTAAATGCACCAATAATATTGCAAAATATGAAGCACTTCTCTTAGGCTTGAGAATTGCATGGAGGTATGGAATAAAGATATAATTGTTAAAGGGTAAAAGTTAGTGGTAAAGAATGAAAATATAAGCATGCAAAGAACCACAATAATGAAGCAATATAAGCATGTAATGAATTCATTGAGATTTTCCTCTATCAATATATTATACCATATAGGGCTAAGAATGTTGTAGTTATAAACTTGGTGTAGTGATTGCATCTTGATTTGATAATTGCACTGTTTCTCCTTACTGTAATTATGATGTAGAAGTGTTTTCAAGACCCTCAGTGCCTGATAATGTAAAGCATTAGCAAGTGTTTGATGATGATGCCCAAGTGTAGAGGTTCTTACAAAATGAAGGAGAATTTACAAATCAAGTGCATATATTGGGAAGCAATGGTCTCAATATGTGATGGAAAAGAAACCTATTTGGAAAATACATAATTCAATTGAAAACCAACACAATTCCTAGAGGGTTGGTTGCTTTGGAATCTAATTTTGACAATGCAGATAGGGTGGTCCATAGGCATATCTCTATCTTCAAGGATGTTGAGGAGTACAATTTGGGAACCAAGGAGAATCCCAAGAAGGTATGGATAGGGTGTAATCTAAGTAAAGAAGAGAAGAAATCTTATGTAAAATTACTGACAAAGTATCAAGATTTCTTAACATGGTATTCAAAAATTGAAGGATTATAGAAAGACTTTTTTTCCAGCATGAAATACCATTATAGCCTAACACTATGCCATTCAGAAAAAAGCAATATTCCTATTAATCCTCTTCTTTCACTTAAAATGAAAGAAGAATTGATAAATTGATGGATGGATGGATGAATAATACAATACCCATAAGATACTCTTCATGGGTGGCCAATATTATACCAAGTGAGAAAGAAGAAAATGGAGATATAAGGATTTGTGTGGATTTTAGAAATATGAATAAGGCCTCAATCAAAGACAACTATCCATTTCCTAATATGGATAACATGTTGTAGCTGGTTACTAGATCTGAATTGCTCTCAACTTTGGATGGATTCTCAGGATATAATCAAGTGGTGGTGAAACAATCAGAAAGGATTAAAACTACTTTCACCACCCCATGGGGAACATATGTATATGTGAGAATTCCATTTGGTTTGATGAATGTTGGGGATACTTTCCAAAGAGCCATGGATGTTGCTTTTTCAGGTTACATTAATGATTTTATTGTTGTGTATCAAGATGATGTAACTATGTTTTCTAGGAAGAGAAGTGACCACCTGAGCCATGTGGAGAAAATGTTGATAAGATGGAGAGTATGGGATCTCATTGAATCCAAAGAAATGTATCACTTTGGTGTTCAAAAGGAAAAATTACTAGGGCATATAGTATCTAAAGAAGGGGTCATGATAGATCTTAAAAGGGTAGAGGCTATTGGAAAATTTACCATACCCATGTTAAAAAAGGGTATCTAGTATTTCTTTGGGAAAATCAATTTCATGAGGAGGTTCATTTCAAATTTTGCTAAAATAACCATCCCTATTACTAGCATGCTAAAGAAAGAAAATGTTATCAAATGTGACAAGAGGATCTCAAATATTGTAATGGGATCAAGGAAGCATTAAAGAATGCCCCTATTCTATCCAAATTAAATTATTAAAAAAATCCAGTTTTTTTTTTCTCCAAGAACACAATTGCTTATATATTTATTGCGATAGGATGATGAAAGGAATGAGAGACCTATTACCTTTTTTCAGTAAAGGCTTTGCAAGGATATGAATTAAAATACGACATAATGGAAAAGAAAGCTTTTGCACTTGTTTGAGCAACTAAATTTTCAGGCCATATATATTGAGTTCAAAGATTATAGCTTATGTCCCTCATACAATGGTAAAGGACATCTTGTCTGAGATGGAGATATCCAAAAAAGTGGTGTCATTGGTGGGTAAATAAGTTTCAAGAGTATGGCATAGACATACAAACACCAAACTAGTTAGGGGTTTGGGCCTTGCAAAATTAATGGCAAAAAGTAACTTACAAGTGATGGAGGTCAATGAAGTTGAAGAAGGAAATGTGGATATCCAAGACAAGATGATTAATTCCACATGGTATAAAGATGTAATATTTTACCTTAAGAATTTGGAGTGTCTAGGAATTTGGATAAAAATCATATAATGACACTTAAATTGGCATCTCAAAAATATGTTATAATTGACTATGGGTTAGCTTGGAAGAACCCAAAGGAATCCTATTGAGATGTATCACAGAAGAAGAAGCTCCCAAGATTATTGCAGAATTTCATGGGGGAGTATGTGGAGGTCACTTTGCTGGAAGAGTGAATGCTCATAAGATTTTGAGAGCAGGTTACTAGTGGCCAACAATTTTTAAATATGTAGCTTTGTTAGTCAGAAAGTGTGAGAGTTGTCAAAGATTCTAGGAGGTTGAAGGCCTCAGGTGCTTTACCTTTGCAACCAGTATTAGTGGAAGCCCCTTTCAAGCAGTGGGGAATGAAATTTATTGGGGATATTTTATACCCTTCAAGTGCAGTGTACAAATGGATATTAGTGGCTACATATTATTTCACTAAGTGGGTTGAAGCCATTCCTACCAAGAAAGCAACTCATCAGGTAGTTATGGAATTCATTTTGAACAATATCATTTGTAGATTTGGAGTGCCTACAAAGATAGTAGTTGATAACACCATGAGTTTTAGAGAAAATCCTTAACAACTATGTGCCAACAATATGGTATAAATTTGACTTATGCTTCTAATTATAACCCACAAGGGAATGATGAAGTTGAATCTAGTAATATTTTTTTTTTCAAAATATTTAGGAGGAAATTAGAAGTTAAAAAAGAAAATGTGGTGAGAACAACTCAAGTTTTCTCTATAGGAAGACAGAGTTACCACCAAAAGATCCACTGGGAAGAGTCATTTTGAATTGGTCTATGGTTTTAAAGATATTTTCCCCCTTCATATGCATCTATCATCTTATAACTTCATGCAACAAATCGAGGATGAAGTATAAATAAACTCTTATGAATCTAGAATTAACCAAATACTAGAATTGGATGAAGAAATAAGAGAATCCCACCGAGAGACTTAAGTTTAGGGAGATAATCAAGAAAACATTTGATAAAAAGGTGACTCCTAAAACCATCAATGTTGGGGTTGTTTTGTCATGGGATAAAAGACATGAGGATAAAGGAAAACATGGAAAATTTGATGCCTTGTGGATCGGTCCCTATTCCATCGATATAAGGATTAGGGAACACACTTTTTTGAAGGACTTGGAGGGAGACTTACTATAGTTTCTTGTCAATTTAAGGCACCTCAAATATTTTCAAGATTGAACATACACAGTCAAGTATGAACTTATGTATAGTGTACAGTCTTGTTGTTTTTGTTTTTATTTTTGTTTCCCTTTTTTTCTTGGTCTACGGTGAGCAGTGGCCTTGGTGTCTTGGTGTGTTTCTATGAAGTATGTTTTCTCTGTTAGACCTTGTGTATATTTTTTAATGAATCTTTTTACCAATGGATAATGGAACTTGTTCTATGAAATATTTGATTTATGTGGTTCTTGTGGCACCCACAGGGGGTGCCCATCCTTAAGTCGAGCTAGTGTTAGTGCTCAATTTGATCTCTCCCTTTTATCCCGAGTGTTCCTTTGAAAATTTTCCTTGACTAGTTTGTCAATGTTAAAAATATGTACTCCCAAGGAATGAAATCATATTTAATACAAATGAAATCCCATGTTTAGGTTGTGAATCCTCTGTTTTAGTTGAGGAATGTGATAATCATATCATCCCTGATAAATCCTTGTGAAAAAGTTGATGACCAAATGTGCATAACCATGTACATCCTCCCTGCATATCCTACCTTAGACCTTCAATGCAAATTTCAAATTTTCCTTCGCCACCCAAAGATACGTGGAATTTTTCCATTGGTTGTATTCAACAATGGACTTGGTTTACAAAATTACACAATTTGCATGATAACTTTAAAGTGTAAGCCTAGCTCGAAATACGAAAAAATATTCCAAGTAATATTTGAGTTACAAGTACAAAGTGTAAAGAAAGTTCTACTTCCCAAAAGGAATACGTGTCTAAATATTATTAGAGTGGGTAAATGGGTTGTTAGTGCACCTTTACATAAAATGCTATATAAGGTGAAAAATAAAAACCAAAGCCCGATGAGGACACACGTTGATTTTTTAGCACACTCATGCAAAAGATGTTCGAGTGTTCAATATTGCAATCTTGCATCCATTTGAGAAATTGGTTAAAATTGAAAATATGTCTTGTGACTCTACCACTCTTAATATTTAGACATGTGCTAACCCCTTAGGAAAATTCAAGAGGCAAGGTTTTAGGTCAAAGTTGTAAACTTGCACTCGTTCGAAGGGTAGTGAAAAATTGTAAAAAGACTCCCTAAGCCCGTAAAGCATAAAATAAATCTACATGGAAAACCTACATTCAAATGAAAGAATCAACTTGGATGGAAAGGATGTAATACATTTAAGGTTTTCGCTTATTAGTGCATTTTTACTCGAATCAAAGAAGATTTTTGAGAAGTTTTCGGAACATTTCGAATCGCTACTATTGTATACGAAGATTTTGGTGCCCTAGATACAAAAATTCACAAAGGAGTAAAGAAAATTTGACTGAGAGGTATTGATATTGAGCTAGAGAATTCGAATCAAAGGACCAAGGGAGAATTGCACAACACTTACACAAAATACGGGTAGGACTTATATTTTGTCATTTTTTTGTTTGACTTAAAATTTGTAAGAAATTAAAGGGTGAAATTAGGGTATAGAAAATGAAGCCATTACAGTTGGGATTTCATGTCACCTCTAGTATCAATGTGATTTGGACAAAATCATAGACACAAATTTGGTAAATGCTGATTTGGATGATTTCTTGCAAAGGCTCAGTAGTCCAAATAAAAGTGAATTCATGAAGGAAATTGAGGCCAATAATATTTCCCTAGCTATTTTTATCCCTCCCTCAGTACATTATCTTGAGCTAGTGAGAATTTGTGCTATGAATTATGATCTAGAAAAAGGGAGGTCTTAGATGGAAGTGGTGAAGGGGTTCTCGACTCTAACATCCACAACCTTTAGATAAATGATAATGTTACTAAAAATTACAACACCAAAGAACAATAAACATTGAATCAACTCTTAAGAATTTCAAGACCAAAAAGAAGGACTATGTTAGGGTCATTAATATTGAATGGTTATTGTCGACAAAAAGGTTACCACTAGACTCCCTAAAATATTGGTTAGGTTACAATTTGTGGAGGAAGTTGAATACTTAATTGTGTTACTAAGAAGAATAGTTAGCATAGAAACAATTAGTGATTTCAAAGAGTGGATGTTCCCATTCATCAAAGTGATTTTGGAAAATAAGGGAAGTATTTGTTTGGAAACACTCATAACTGAATCAATTCACACACAACTTTTTACATTGACCACAAGAATCAACATGGGTATCACTGATGATCTTGAATTCTATATGATTTTATAAATAATATACAATATTGTAGGTCATAATCATTTCCCTTTCCTCCCACCACAAGGACGTTTTAAGGAATGCAAAGTTCATGAGGTTTATCCCCAGTTACACTTGAGTAATTGGAAAGGAAATGTGAGATTAGTAAATGATGCATTATTTACACCTGTGATATGTTTATTCAAACCTAAGTGGGAGTAATATAGAATATCTGAAGAGACAAAGAATGTAATATTGTAATATGATTGTTTATTTAAACAAACATAGATTTTTCACCTATATTAGAGCCAGTGAATTGGATGGGAAGCCATGCAAACTTCCTAGATATCTTGATGATAAGATGGATTTGTGTGAGCTTTCTAGGAAATTAACACCAGTACACAAACTGATTACAGGAAAGCATAAAAAAAATTCAATTCCTCACACATATTGGGAGATACTCATGCCCCTCCATTATAAAGGATAGATTATTGGAGGAGGTTATGGAAATATTTTACGTGGAAAAATTTGAATCAAGGTCCAATTATGACAACATACGGGTTGATAAAATTTCCTTGGGAACTTAATTTGAACATGAACCTCACTTTTAATATTACTAGATGAACTGTAGAGATGAGGAAGAGGTTATACTTAGAGACTTCAAAATAATGACTCTTAAACAAATTATTGACTTCAAAATTGTTGTGGTGCCTCAAGGAATTGTAGATGATCAACAAATAATGAGTCAATACTATATTGAAAAAAATATTGAAGGAAAACTAATTGCTTCTATAGAATGGAATGTGAAAGAGTAAAAATTACATATGTGTTGTCCTCTGTATTGGTTTGCTTTTTGACTCAGTGGCCTAATGGATAAGGTACTGTCCGCTTCCTGAGTTTTTCTAAGTTCTTACCTTGTCTCATTCCTTGAATTTATGCCAAGTCATCCCCAGAAGGAGCCAGCTGTTGTCCACTCAAAATTCCCCTACTCTTAAGAAAGTGAAATTTAAAATTTTGAGTTTAAGTGTCTTCTCTATTGTACTTAATGTTAAAAGTCAAGAAATTGAGAAAATCTACATTTTGTGGGTCATTTTGTGTGTTTTTCGGGCTCGTTTGACATTTTTTCTGCGTGCCCTAAGATCAAACGGGCCCTCTGTTCCCCGATCGGCCGGTTTCCCCGAAGTTTGTCTTTTTCGGGCCCGTCGGAACTTCTTGTCCCAAATGTCCCAAGTTCAATTGGGCAAGTTGTTCCATTTTCAGCCGAATCACCCGAACCACGTACTTCACGCTTTCACGTCCCAAATGTCCCAAGTTCACCCGGACCCGTTGTCACATTTTCGTCCGATCCGGCCGAGCCGCGTGCTTCGTGCACTTTTGTCCCGCATGTCCCAAAAGGCATTTGTGCGTCTTTTCCCCGCTTTGCCCGAATCGGCCGAGCCGCATGTTTTGCGCATTCACATCCCACATGTCCCAAATGAACCAAGTGCCATTCATGCTTATTTTTCCCGCTCTACCCGAATATCTTGCTTATTCAAATTGGTAGGTATGTATTAAATGCGCATTCATTATCTTTCTCTCTCCTAATCGGCTATATAACGAGTGAACCCCCTATGCATTTTTCACACTACTTCTATGCTATCCTTTGCTCGAACCCTTGCAATCTAAATTCCTGTGCGTGTATCCCTTCCCTTTGTAATTCCTTCCCGAGTCTAGTTTGCAGCTCTGCCCTCCGAATTACTATCAATATGAAGATCAAATTTCAGGGACAGGAACAAATCTCACCACTAGAGTCCGCTTCCCAATATCGGGGATAGTGAAGCTCGCCATCTTGACTTTGGTGATTTTTGGGCAAGGATGGCAGATGTAAACCCTACACCAATGGCATAGATGATTCACGACAGCGGTTTGGCTTTCACTGGAGGTTTCCCAATCTTGGTGCAATGTGCCGATACAGTGCTTTCATGCGGAGCTCACTTCGACCCTGATTCGAGCAAATTGACCAACGTACAAGGGGAACTCATCGCCAAATTAGATGCTGCCGCCATTAGCACTGCACTGAGGATTCCAGAAATGGATAATGCCATAGTTGTTTCCTCTTAATCAAGCACAGTGCCCTATTTAATCAAGACAAAAAAAATAAAAGGCGCGGGTGGCGAAGTCCTGGCTAAAGAACCCTAAGAAGGGAGCATCTCGTCTATCCAAGACTCTTTTCTGGGCTGATTTCAATGAAGATTTGTTGGATTTTATAATCCTACTGGCTCGGGTTACGGGTTTACCCTCTACTAACGAATTTCATTTCTGGATGTGCCCGCTCATCAAAGATGGTGTGCGAGGGAACTCAAAATATCAACTCGGCGGAAATCATCAAAGATGAACTTGGCGGAGTAGGCCATCCAATGTACAAAGAAACGAAGAAGTTCTACATGACTTCGTACTGATGTATACTCTGGCAGCATCAAGGCAATGGTTTGGTTTTTCTTACATTAATACCCACAAGGATGATCCTCAGTATATGCCTACACCCCTGAGCTTCACCCTAGAGACCAGTAATCATAATTTCCAAAGGGTAAATGATGCTTTCACCATGTACGTGGTCAGGCTACTCTCGAGGGTGACACTGCTAGAAGGTTTTCTGATGAAGCCATGAACCTGATATCACACTACGGTGCCTATTTTATCCAATTCAGAAAATTCTCCTAAATCAGGCTTGCTGGCTATGAGAGTACCCTCTGAGGCTTCCCATGTTCTGCAGTGATAAGATGGCTTTGATAGAAGTATGTAGGCAGTTAGACAAATTGCACAGAACCTGCAGAGACAAGAAGATTACTAGTTTGCACTTTCCCATCTCTTTGGGAAATTACACTTATAAAACAAAGCCCGGTTCCCATCACTGCTCATTTCTTCAAGATAATATATCATCATAGAAGCGATATACGAGAAGACTATTAATCTATCATGGTGATACAAAGATGATTTTGAGGATTTTTGAGGCTAGAAAGGAGGCATTATGGTAGGTTCTCTCTGCAATTGATCCAAGAACTCAGCTTGTACGAAGTTCCTGAAGGACTCCAGGATGACAACTCTGATCTATACTCATATGAGTATGAAATGTGGTTAAGCACACTCCTCGAGGACTTGGATTAGAACAAGAAAGAGAAAGATGATCTGGCCGAGATCCTAGCTCCAGTCTTAGTTAGGACTAAGGTCTGGTTTGATAAGAAAGTTTGAGAGCTTAGAAGGCACTCAGGAGAATCCTCCTCTAAGGATGTTTCAACACCAAGGAGGGAAGCATCGACTCCCATATCAGACACACCTGTGCAAACCCCTCCTGCCTCATCAACGCAAGGACCTGTAGCTTCCACTCCTTCTTCATCCACTCAAGTATAACTAAGAAATTCAAAGAGGTTAAGAAGGAGCCTGTGGAAAAAGATCCTCAAAGAAAGCAGGTAGAAGTGCCTTTGGGACCAGAGAACATCATTGTTCTCAGTGAAAGTGAAGAGAGTGAAGTGCCAGCCCCTACAAATGCTCCTGAAGCTCCAACAGATAAAGATAAGGAAGTCCAGAGCACTGAACTTCCAAGTGCTATTGATTCCTCTACAATGATTGTCTCAAGCGCCCCACTCACATCTCAACTTGAGACAATAGCTGTGCAAACCTTGAGCGTCATGAGCTCTCTATCTCTTGGTCCTCTTGCCCCTCCTGCTGCTTCCTCTTCCTCTTTTGCATGGGTGCAACCTTTTGTTGATAGTAGGAAGAGGAAATCTTCCTCTCGAAGCTCAGGGCCAAATTTTGATGCTGTGGCAGCCTTGTTAGGCACTACTCCTTGTGCCAAGAAAGCCAGAATCACCTCCAGGATAGTGTCTGATGCTCAGGGTCAGCAATTCCTGGAGATTGCTAAGCCTACAGTAGATAAATCAGAGCAGGACTTATAGGTTTCTGACCTAGAATTCTCAAGGATTCCTATGGGAGAGTCTACTCCTGAAGGTGAGATCCACAACCTCCAGGAAAGGGTCACAAGAGTCATTGGGAGGGTAGAGAAGGCGGCAAAAAACTATTGAACAGTTGGAGGAACAAATCCCGCATTCTCACAGGTTTTATCAAATCTCTTTTGTCTAAGGACAAAGTTTTGGACCCTACCCCATTGACTACCCTTCCGCCACCTGTAATTTTGAGCCAAGATGAAGTACAGAGTATCAAAGACATGCACAAGTATTCTGTCTATGGCAGAGCTATGGAGGCCATGGTGGAAGATATGCTTGTTGCAGGATTGAACTTCATCGATGAAGCTTTCAAACTCCATGGAAAGGTGAATAATTTGCAACAGAAGCTCTCCTCCACTATCGGGATCATAGATAAAGAGCTCAAACTCTGGAGCAGTTGCATAGTAGACCTCCGTCTCATGGGACAGACAGATGAGAATATTTTATTGGCGAATAAGGTTTTTGATGATGCAAAGGATAATCTGTCAAAGTCTTGGGTTTACAGCGTGGAGTGGAAGATCAAAGTCTTGGAGGAGGCTTTGGGACAGTCAAGAAATAGGCTGGCGTGAAGGGTGAGGCTTTCAAGACACTGGTTGTATCTACTTTCAAAGATATACATTGTCATCTTCAGGATGAAACTTCTGGTGTGCCTCTTTCCTTGCAAGAAATCAAAGCTCAATTCAGAGCTTTTGTCAAAGATAATCTATTCAAGGAAAGCTCCATCTCCAAAGAGAAAATGAAGGAGATCTGCTCTCTTCAATCTGCCATTGAAGAAGCAAATAAAGACTATCATACTCATGTCGAGTTTGATAAGGAAATGGAGAAGTGCCTCAGATTTTGGGCTCAGTCTACAGCCAACACGTCAGTCCCTCATGGCAGAGACATAGCCGAGGCATTGAAGAGATTCAGGCAGCGAATTTTGAAGTCAGTGGGTCCCTCCCATTCATAACCACATGTCTTCTTCTCCTTATTCTTCTCTTCTTTTCTAATTCTTTTTCTCGGATTCATTGTAATAAGTTGAGGTATTGCGATTGGCAATCCTTAACTAATCTTTAGTTAAAAGAAGTGGTTACAAAGAGTAACTGATTTGTAAGCTATATAATGGCCTCTCCACACCATTTTGAAAGGAGGAAGAACTTGGCTTATTTTCTGAAAGTGTAAATAGATCATAAAGAAATCAATACATAAGGGCTTTTCATTCTTTGTCTATCTGATCTCTTTTATCCCCAAGCTTTCATTTAATTTTGTGAAGATCATTTGTCTGTGTTATGTCAAGAAACTTTGTGTTCTGGCAGATGTTATTTACAGAACTTTGTGTCTTTAAATTCCATCTTATTTATATGATACAAATGATCTTGTTTCAATTCATCAGTAACTTCACATACATAAAGAATTACTCATATCTATAATTCGCATGTTGCCTTTCTGCTCATTCTCGTATTCTCATTCCTCACCTTTTGTAATTGATGATCTTTATATAAAAACTTTCGTAATATCCAAGTTCAACCAGAAAATCATGTTTTTTATATTTGTAAATAGGTTCGTTTCTAAATAAGGGAACCTCTCCCATTAAAGAGGAGGGACTTCTTGTCCCCTGATTGCTTTCTTCGTAAAGTCCTATTTGATGAGCAACAATTTTTGGTGACTCCGCTGGGAAAATCATATTCCAGTTCTGTAATTTTTGATCATCCTTTGATCTGGTGACTCCGCGTTTTACTCGAGGGAGAAGGGCCCTTGGTATTGAAGATTCTCAGTTTCAGCTTTTGGAGCAGCAGGGTTTTCCTTTCCCTTCAACAAGAAATAGAAAGACTCGTTCGACAAGCACTCCACCTGTTCAAGATAGAATTCCTACGGGTGGTATTCCTTCAGAGCCAGCTAGTCCTAATCTTCGAGCTTTGATTCTTGCTGGTGTTGCAGTTCCTCTCCAAGCCATTTTTCCAAGAATGGCGGTACCATTGCCCTGGGGTCATCGTGTCGGGCCCCTTGCCCTTCCTCAGCCTTTGCATGAGTTACCCAGAGGTAACCGGAAGAACTTCCCTAAATTCAAAGGCGATGGTAAAGTGCATCCTGATGAACACATCGCAGCCTTCATAGTTGCATGTGGAGTTCTGGGAGTTGAACATGAAGACGTCTCCGTGAGACTGTTCATTGAGACTTTACAAGATAATGCTGCTGATTGGTTCTATCACCTTCCGGCTGGTGCTATCACTAGCTGGGACACCATGAGAACTAGGTTTGAAAACCGTTTCAAACCAGCAGAAGATGTGCATGCCTTGCTAGCCCAAATCTCTCAGATAAAGAAAGATTCACAAGAGCCCATGAGAGAATTTGTGGCCCGATTCAACAGGTTGATTAATAAAATTCCACCAAATACTCGACCTGTTGATCAAATCCAAAAATGTTTCTTCCTAAATGCCCAATCGCCTGAAGTTAGTTATGCGCTAAGAAGGGCTAATCTCGCAACATTGGCTGAAGATAAAACTCTTGCTGTTAGTGTCGAGGATGATTTAATCATGTCAGGGAAGTTGAGGAGATACCTTCCAAATCCAAGTCCGCTTCTTCTTCCTCCTCTTCCACCCCGGACCTAATACTTGATCCATTGGTTTAAAAACTTACGAATGATCTCATTTCCATAAAGAAACAATTGGCTCAAAGATGCTCCTTATGCAGATGTTCCAAGGAGGAATTTTCAGCCCGTAAATCGCTTTGCCTTTCTCAAACAAGATTAGCACTTAAAGGACCTCCTGTTAAAGTTCCCGCAATGCAACCCGTGAAGTTGAGGAACCGAGATGATGACGAGGATAATGAAGCTTGCGAAGAATTTGTGGAAGAATTTGATGATGAAGCGAGATGAACTTGAGGGATCTCGAGTTAATTTCTTCACCACCGAGGGAATTGATGATGGAGATGATTATGATGAAGCAAGAGTGAGACATGAATAGCGAATCATTTTTGTCATGACTCAAGAGCGAGAGAAATCGAGAGGAGAAAGTGACGTAGCCCCCAGGAAATCTAAGGAGCAGTGGCAACTATCCCCGTAATTGTAAAAAGAGGATCTCCTATCCCCGTTTCATCTACACCAAAGGTGAGTCCTGTCAATCCTGCTATTAAAGTTACTTCTTTTTCCCCTAAAGTTGATAAACCTAGGATCTCAAGTGATGATGGCCCGTCCACTTCAGGGTCTTTTGATATTATTGATCACCTGAAAAAGACTAAGGTTCACATCTCGTAGGTGAGTATTATCAAACCCATCCCAAAGCTTTTGCTAAAATGATTCACTTTGTCAATTCCCATTCTAAAACCACCTCTAAAGGCCTTTTACCCACTCCTTCTTCTGCACCACAGCCTAATCTGGTAGCCGCTGTCACCTCACCTAATGAGAAAATCAAACCATTTTATGTAACACTTCTTATAGCTGGCCATAAGCTCAGTAATTGTGTCATAGACTCAGGAGCTTTAGATAATGTGATGCCTGCCAAAGTAGCTCATGCCTTAGGCTTGACCCTCACATGCACTTATGGATCTTGTTACTCTATGGAGAGTAAGGAAGTGCCCCTGGTCAAAAGAATTAAAGATGCACAAGTGGCTTTTGCTGCTTTTCCTGAAAAGAGAGTTTTGGCTACCATCTTAGTAGCAGATATTCCTCCTTCATACGGGATGTTGCTAAGTAGGAACTTCTGTAAGGATGTGGGTGGAGAAATTCAAATGGATTGGTCACATGCACTCGTACCTGTTAATGGGCAAATGAAGAAGTTGCTGCCTGAGAAGCAATCTGAGTATATTGTACAAAAAACGGATGATCCTAAAGCACAAATACTCTATGAGGATATGGGGCATGGTAACTACATGATTATGTCCCCTGATGAAATCCAACTCCCCAAAGTGTCACCTAAAGATCCTAATGGTGTTTGGATTTTAGAGTTTGATGGAAGTTGTTCCTCAGCTTGTTCTGGAGCTGGTGTCTTACTGGTGTCACCTGAAGGAAGCCTTCATCCTTTTTCATTCAAGTTGCAGTTCGAAAATACTAATAATACAACAGAGTATGAGGCTCTCATTCTTGGACTGCAAGTGGCCAAAGAACAAGGTGTAAAGAATCTTCTGGCTCGTGGTGATGCGGAATTGATTGTAAAGCAAGTTAGAAACCTTTTCCAGGTAAAAAATGGAAGGTTGAAACATTACCAAAATCAGGTTTGGGATTCCATTGAATTTCTTGATGCTTTCTCCATCGAAGCAATACCTAGGGAGAAGAACAGCAGGGCTGATTCACTAGCAGTCTCAGGGTCACTACTGATTCCTCATCCTGACTTCTCTCAAGATAAGTTCACCATTGAGATGATCCATCGACCTAGTGTACCTGATAATACAAATAACTGGCAAGTTTTCAATGATGATCAACACTTGCTTTCTTTCTTAGAACTCAAGGGTAATTTTGAACAATTGTATTTTGAAGGAAGTGATAACTTGCCTCGTGAAAATGTGCCCTTTGACAAAGCAGTCACCCAAGGAGAAGAAACGGATCAGGATGGATGCATCAAACTCAAAGGAAACAAGATTCCTAAAGGATTGGTGAGTTTAGAGGAACTATTTGATAAACATGACAGGTATGTAAAGTCTAGAGCTTCTACTGGACCTCAACAATCAGCTGAGTATGATAAAATTAATATTGGGAGTTCTACTGATCCTAAGCTCCTAAATATTGGAAAATGTTGCACAGCAGATGAGAGGAAAAAATCAATTGATCTTTTAAAGAGGTATAAGGATGTTCTTGCTTACTCTTATGAAGATTTAAAAGCTTTCAAACCAAAAGATATGCAACATTTTATTCCTCTCAAACCTGGAATTAAGCCTTTTAAGTAGAAACAGAGGCAATACAACCCCAAAATAGCTGACACCATCTTTCAAGAAATACAGAAGTTGTTGAAGGCCAAAATCATTTTTCCCATTCACCATTCAACATGGATTGCCAATATTGTGCCTGTTAGGAAGAAAAATGGTGAGATCCGCATCTGTGTTGATTTCAGGAATCTAAATCAGGCTTCCTTGAAAGATAATTATCCTTTTCCTATGATGGATCAGGTCTTGCAAGTAGTAACAGGATCTGAAATGTTATCTATGCTTGATGGATTCTTGGGATATAATCAGGTAGAGGTTAATACTGCAGATCAACACAAAACAACTTTCACTACTCCTTGGGGTACCTTTTCTTACAAGAGAATGCCTTTTGGGCTCATTAATGCTGGTGCCACTTTTCAGAGAGCTATGGATTTGGCCTTTGGAAGTTTGAAAGGGAAGTGTATTGTCATATACCTTGATGACTTGACTGTGTTTTCTAAAACAAGGGCGGATCATTTTGACCACCTGGAGACAGTTCTGCTAAGATGTAGAGAACATGGGATTTCTTTGAATCCTAAAAAATCTATCTTTTGTGTCACAGAAGGGAAATTATTAGGGCACATCATCTCCAAAGATGGTATTAAGATTGATCCTGAGCGAGTTCAAGCTATCCAGCAAATTCCTCTCCCAACCAGTAAAAAGGGCGTGCACTCTTTCTTTGGTAAGATCAATTTTTTAAGAAGGTTCATCCCTAATTTTACAGAGTTAACTTTGAATATTTCCCAAATGATGAAAGGCAAACAAACCTTTGGTTGGTCTTCTGAAGGAAAGGAATCCTTTGAAGGTATTAAAAGAGCTATTGCTAAAACTCCTGCTTTAGCATGTCCCGATTCCAAAGAAAGATTTTATTATCTATTGCTACGCCACAGATAATACCTTGGCTACTGTTTTGACTCAAGAAGATTCTAATGAGCACGAACTCCCAATTGAATTCATGAGCTATATTCTGAAAGATCATGAGTTAAAATACACCATGATGGAAAATCATGCTTTTGCAAAGTGGTCAAAGCATCAGTAAGGCGTTTTACATCCTCAACTCTCACTCCATGGTGTTGGTTCCAGATACAACTGTTAAGTCAATTCTCACACAACAGGAATTTGGATCCAAGAGAGGGAACTGGGTTGCTAAGGTCCAAGAATATGATATTGACATCAAACCGACCAAGCTTGTTCGTGGAAAAGGCCTTTGTGAGCTCATTGCTGAAGGAGCTAGACATGAGTTACTGGAGGATAAAGTTGGCCTTCCTACCATTCTGTTTCTTAGCTCAGTTGATGAATGGTATGCTGATATCGCTCATTTTCTCACCTATGGAGAATGCCCCTCTCATTTAACTACCAAAGAAAAGAGGACTGTTAAACTAAGGTCAGTGCAATATGTGTTGTGGGAAAACACCTTGTTCAAACGTGGGTTAGATGGAAGGTTTTTGAAATGTGTGGACAAGGAACAACAGAAAAAGTTACTCTCAGCTTTTCATGATCAGGCATGTGGAGGGCACTATTCATCAACGGTCACTACTCATAAGATACTTCATGGAGGATATTACTAGCCTTCCTTGTTCAGAGATGCATCCAAGTGGGTTGATAAATGTGAGGCTTGTCAGACTTTCATGGGTAGACCTAAATTGGCCTCTTTGCCTCTTAAGCCAGTTGTAATTGAGAACCTTTTCAACAGTGGGGTTTGGACTTCATTGGAACACTTAATCCCACTTCTAGTGCTGGTCATACTCATGTATTAACTACCATGGATTATTTCACCAAATGGGTAGAAGCTATTCCAGTAAAGAGTACTACTTCTGAAGTGGTGTGCAGCTTCATCAAAGAGAACATCTTGGTAAGGTATGGTGTACCTAACAAGATTGTGACAGATAATGCTTCGAATTTCTCTTCAACCGAGATAATGGATTTTTGCTATGGGTATGGCATCTCTTTGGCTCACTCCTCAGATTACTATCCTTAGGGAAATGGGCAAGCAGAATCCACTAATAAAAATTTGGTGACTATTATAAGGAAATTAGTCAATGAGTCTCAACGAAACTGGCACAAGAAGCTCTATGATGCTCTTTGGGCAGACATGATTACACCAAAGAGAGCTATTGGAATGTCTCCTTTTCAAGTGGTATATGGAGTAGAAGCTCAATTGCCAGTAACAGTGGAGCTGCCAGCCTTGCATCTAATGAAGGCCATTGAAGATACTAGTTTCAGTGATGCTTTGGATAAGAGAATTATGTACCTTCACAAATTTAATGAGGATAGATTGGAGGTTACTGATAGGATATCTGTTCACCAGCAGAAGGTAAAGGTCCTATTTGATAAGAAAGCCAGGTTCAAAGATTTCTAAGTTGGAGACACTGTTTTGTTATGGGATAAAAGGCATGAACCTCATGGTAGCCATGACAAGTTTGATTCCCTTTGGCTCGGACCTTTCAAGATCAGACACTTTGCTGGTAAGAATTCTTTTTATCTTGATTACATGGATGGTTCTCCTCTCCCACTTCCTTATAGTGGGCAGTACCTTAAATTGTTTAAGTCATAGGTGATTAGGGAGTCCTTTGTATATTCTCATGACAGCGTTTTGTTTTTCTTTCCTTTTTTTTTGGTGTGTTCCTCTCGTATTGGTTTGCTTTTTGACTCGTGGCCCAATGGATAAGGTACTGGTCTGCTTCCCCGAGTTTGTCTAAGTTCTTACCTTGTCTCATTCCTTGAATTTATGCCAAGTCATCCCTAGAAGGAGCCAGCTGTTGTCCACTCAAAATTCCCCTGCTCTTAAGAAAGTGAAATTTAAAATTTTGAGTTTAAGTGTCTTCTCTGTTGTACTTAATGTTAAAAGTCGAGAAATTGAGAAAATCTACGTTTTTGGGTCATTTTGTGTGTTTTTCGGGCCTGTCGGACATTTTTGTCCCGCATGTCCCAAGATCAAATGGGCCCTCTGTTCCCCGATCGGCCGGTTTCCCCGAAGTTTGTCTTTTTCGGCCCGTCGAACTTTTGTCCCAAATGTCCCAAGTTCAATTGGGCAAGTTGTTCCATTTTCGGCCAAATCACCCGAACCGCGTACTTCGCGCTTTCACGTCCCAAATGTCCCAAGTTCGCCTGGACCCGTTGTCACGTTTTCGTCCGATCCGGCCGAGCCGCGTGCTTCGCGCACTTTTGTCCCGCATGTCCCAAAAGGCATTTGTGTGTCTTTTCCCCGCTTCGCCCGAATCGGCCGAGCCGCGTGTTTCGCGCATTCGCGTCCCACATGTCCCAAATGAACCAAGTGCCATTCGTGCTTATTTTTCCTACTCTACCCGAATATCTTGCTTATTCAAATTGGTAGGTATGTATTAAATGCACATTCATTATCTTTCTCTCTCCTAATCGGCTATATAACGAGTGAACCCCCTATGCATTTTTCACACTGCTTCCATGCTATCCTTTGCTCAAACCCTTGCAATCTAAATTCCTACGCGTGTATCCCTTCCCTCTGTAATTCCTTCCCGAGTCTAGTTTGCAGCTCTGCCCTCCGAATTACTATCAATATGAAGATCAAATTTCAGGGACAGGAACAAATCTTGCCACTAGAGTCTGTCGTTCCCAATATCGGGGACAGTGAAGCTTGCCATCTTGACTTTGGTGATTTTTGGGCAAGGATGGCAGATGCAAACCCTACACCAATGGCACAGATGATTCATGACAGCGGTTTGGCTTTCGCTGGAGGTTTCCCAATCTTAGTGTAATGTGCCGATACAGTGCTTTCATGCGGAGCTCACTTCGACCCTGATTCGAGTGAATTGACCAACGTACACGGGGAACTCATCACCAAACTAGATGCTGCCACCATTAGCACTGCACTGAGGATTCCAGAAATGGATAATGCCATAGTTGTTTCCCAGAATCAAGCACAGGCCCTGTTCAATCAAGACAACGACAAATACAAGGCGTGGGTGGTGAAGTCCTGGCTAAAGAACCCTAAGAAGGGAGCATCTCGTCTATCCAAGACTCTTTTCCGGCTGATTTCAATGAAGAATTGTCAGATTTTATAATCCTACTGGCTCGGGTTATGGGCTTACCCTCTACTAACGAATTCCATTTCTGGATGTGCCCGCTCATCAGCATGGTGTGCGAGGGAACTCAAAATATCAACTGGGTGGAAATCATCAGCATGAACTTGGCGGAGCAGCTGTCCAATGTACAACAAACGAAGAAGTTCTACATGACTTCATACCTGATGTATACTCTGGCGGCATCAAGGCAATGGTTTGGTTTTTCTTACATTGATGCCCACAAGGATGATCCTGTATATGCCTACTGCCCGCAGTTCACCCTAGAGACCAGTAATCGCAATTTCCGAAGGGTAAATGATGCTTTCACCATGTACGTGGTCAGGCTTCTTGAGGGTGACACTGCTAGAAGGTTTTCTGATGAAGCCATGAACCTGATATCACACTACGGTGCCTATTTTATCCAATTCAGAAAATTCTCCTATATCAGGCTTGCTGGCTATGAGAGCACCCCTCTGAGGCTTCCCATGTTCTGCAGTGATAAGATGGCTTTGATAGAAGTATGTAGGCAGTTAGACAAATTACACAGAACCTACAGAGACAAGAAGATTACTGGTTTGCACTTTCCCATCTCTTTGGGAAATTACACTTGTAAAACAGCCCTGGACGCACAGAATATAGAAAGAGCCCTGGTTCCCATCACTGTTCATTTCTTCAAGCCAAGAACTTGCTTCGACTTGAAGAAGTTCATTGAGCAGAACATCAAGATAATCTATCATCATAGGGCAGATACAGAAGACTATTGGGCTGACTGTGCCGATGATTTTGAGGCTAGAAGGAGGCATTATGGCAGGTTCTCTCTGTAATTGATCCAAGAACTCAGCTTGTACCAAGTTCCTGAAGGACTCCAGGATGACAACTCTGATCTATACTCATATGAGTATGACAATGTGGTTAAGCACACTCCCTTGGAGGACTTGGATTGGAACAAGAAAGAGAAAGATGATCTGGCCGAGATCCTAGCTCCAGTCTTAGTCAGGACTAAGGTCTGGTTTGATAAGAAAGTTCGAGAGCTTAGAAGGCACTCAGGAGAATCCTCCTCTAAGGATGTTTCAACACCAAGGAGGGAAGCATCGACTCCCATATCAGACACACCTGTGCAAACCCCTCCTGCCTCATCAATGCAAGGACCTGTAGCTTCCACTCCTTCATCCACTCAAGTATACCAGAAGAAATTCAAAGAGGTTAAGAAGGAGCTTGTGGAAAAATATCCTCAAAGAAAGTAGGTAGAAGTGCCTTTGGGACCAGAGAACATCATTGTTCTCAGTGAAAGTGAAGAGAGTGAAGTGCCAGCTCCTACAAATGCTCCTGAAGCTCCAACGGATAAAGATAAGGAAGTCCAGAGCACTGAACTTCCAAGTGCTATTGATTCCTCTACAACAATTGTCTCAAGTGCCCCACTCACATCTCAACTTGAGACAACAGCTGTGCAAACCTTGAGTGTCATGAGATCTCTATCTCTTGGTCCTCTTGCCCCTCCTGCTACTTCCTCTTCCTCTTTTGCATGGGTGCAACCTTTTGTTGACAGTAGGAAGAGGAAATCTTCCTCTCGGAGCTCAGGGCCAAATTTTGATGTTGTGGCAGCCTTGTTAGGCACTACTCCTCGTGCCAAGAAAGCCAGAATCACCTCCAGGATAGTGTCTGATGCTCAGGGTCAGCAATTCCTGGAGATTGCTAAGCCTACAGTAGATAAATCAGAGCAGGACTTACAGGTTTCTGACCTAGAATTCTCAAGGATTCCTATGGGAGAGTCTACTCCTGAAGGTGAGATCCACAACCTCCAGGAAACGGTCACAAGAGTCATTGGGAGGGTAGAGAAAGGGCAGCAAACTATTGAACAGTTGGAGGAACAAGCCCATATTCTCATAGGTTTTATCAAATCTCTTTTGTCTAAGGACAAAGTTTTGGACCCTACCCCATTGACTACCCTTCCGCCACCTGTAATTTTGAGCCAAGATGAAGTACAAAGTATCAAAGACATGCACAAGTATTCCATCTATGGCAGAGCTATGGAGGCCATGGTGGAAGATATGCTTGTTGCAGGATTGAACTTCATCAATGAAGCTTTCAAACTCCATAGAAAGGTGAACAATTTGCAACAGAAGCTCTCCTCCACTATCGGGATCATAGATATAGAGCTCAAACTCTAGAGCAAGCAGATAGTAGACCTTCGTCTCATGGGACAGATAGATGAGAACATTTTATTGGTGAATAAGGTTTTTGATGATGCAAAGGATAATCTGTCAAAGTCCTAGGTTTACAGCATGGAGTGGAAGATCAAAGTCTTGGAGGAGGCTTTGGGAGAGTCAAGAATAGCCGGCGGTATGGGTGAGCCTTTCAAGACACTCGGTTGTATCTTTTCAAAGATATACATTGTCATCTTCGGATGAAACTTCTGGTGTGCCTCTTTCCTTGCAAGAAATCAAAGCTCAATTCAGAGCTTTTGTCAAAGATAATCTATTCAAGGAAAGCTCCATCTCCAAAGAGAAAATGAAGGAGATCTGCTCTCTTCAATCTGCCATTGAAGAAGCAAATAAAGACTATCATACTCATGTCGAGTTTGATAAGGAAATGGAGAAGTGCCTCGGATTTTGGGCTCAATCTATAGCCAACACATCAGTCCCTCGTGGCAGAGACATAGCCGAGGCATTGAAGAGATTCAGGCAGCGAATTTTGAAGTCAGTGGGTCCCTCCCATTCATAACCACATGTCTTCTTCTCCTTATTCTTCTCTTCTTTTCTAATTCTTTTTCTCAGATTCATTGTAATAAGTTGAGGTATTGCGATTGGAAATCCTTAACTAATATTTAGTTAAAAGAAGTGGTTACAAAGAGTAACTGATTTGTAAGCTATATAATGGCCTCTCCATGCCATTTTGAAAGGAGGAAGAACTTGGCTTATTTTCTGAAAGTGTAAATAGATCATAAAGAAATCAATACAGAAGGGCTTTTCATTCTTTGTCTATCTGATCTCTTTTATCCCCAAGCTTTTCATTTAATTTTGTGAAGATCATTTGTCTATGTTATGTTAAGAAACTTTGTGTTCTGGCAGATGTTATTTACAGAACTTTGTGTCTTTAAATTCCATCTTATTTATATGATACAAATGATCTTGTTTCAATTCACTGTAACTTCGCATACATAAAGAATTACTCTGTTATCTATAATTCTGCATGTTGCCTTTCTGCTCATTCTCGTATTCTCATTCCTCAGTCCTTTTGTAATTAATGATCTTTATAGAAAACACTTTCGTAATATCCAAGTTTAACCAGAAAATCATGTTTTGTATATTTGTAAATAGGTTCGTTTCTGAATAAGGAACCTCTCCCATTAAAGAGGAGGGACTTCTTTTCCCCATTGACCGTGCTCTTCGTAAAGTCCTATTTGACGACCAACAATATGAAATAATTTTCAATGTAATGAGACAGAACTTGACCTGGTTCAAGGGAAAAGTTATGGATTTTTCCATACAAAACACAATATTACTCAATGAGTTCAGGATTTGGGGATTTTAAGGAAAGATCTTCCCCTTTTGAGAGAAGGAGCAGATAAGATAGATCCCTTGGGAGGGAAGGCTCCTCAGCTTCCCATAAATAAAATTACTATTGGCATCATTTATGAGTGGACTACTTATGCCAAAAACTAGGACTTCCATGTTTGTTTTAAAGAAAAAAATAGAGGAAATGCTTTTGATGTCCATGCAAAATGTTGCTATCACTTTTGCAGTACCAATACAAGATAAAATAATGGGTATGACTAAAATAGAAACCGCCGCAACAATATTAAAAGGGGCATCCAATTAAACCAAGAAGATGAAGAGGTCTTTGTCAGATGTGGACTTGGGTTCTTTGGTACAAAGTGTAAAAGGAAGTGGAGGCCCTGAAATCAAATGTTTTCAGAGAACTATAAATAGAGTTAAAGTAACATTTCCTTTAGAGATGTGAGTGGATCAATAGAAGAAGGTATCCACCATGTAATGAAGTACAAAAGAAGAGAGACTGAGGTGATTTATCATCTTGTTTTAAATGAGGAAGAAAAAAAAGTAGTTACTTCCTTAGCTCATCAAGTAACACCATCACAAGATCAATGAACACTTCAAGTGGATCCATCGGTACAACCCGACTCTTTAGTTTCAGTCTTGTTTCTAGGTGGAATAGTGGCATATTTTATTCAAGTATAGGAGACTCTTAGTACACCCTTTTCTAACTATAAGAGTAGTTTGGTGACAGAAAATGGGCCAAGTACAACACAATTTGAATGTATGGATTTGTCTCATTCTAGTCAGCTACATGAATAGATAATAAATCCATTTGAAGTGATGGACACAAATGTATTGGGGGAGGTTCCTATACCCAAAAAAATTTATGTGTTAGTTGAGACACATATAGTAGGAGGTATAAGTGTTCCTCAGTTGGATGAAGAATTGAATGATGTTTCCTAGTCACTAACTATTGAAACAAAATTCCTAGTGCAAGAGATCTTTATTAAAGGCTCAACAATTTAAAGAATAGATGAATTAAGGATTCAAGGAGTTGCAAGTGGTGTACCTATGGAAAACATTGTTTTAACTAAGGATTATCAACAATAATTATTAAGGGAAATGAGCCACCTCAAGGTGCACACTACTAAAGAAATGCTTTGGTGGATACCACAAAAAGAGGCCACTCAAACAGTGGATATCAAAGATAAGAAAAGTGTGCATAAAAATGATAAAGATAAAAAAATAGTTATTGTATCTCATCCCATAAAACAAAATGAAGAAGAAATTATGAAGCAAAAGGTTGTTAGTATACCAGCTTAGGAAAATGTTCATACCGAACATCACCTTTGAAGGAGGTAGATAATGCAAAAAGGAGGAATTCCCAAGGTAGAAATTCCAACCAAAGAAACCCCAAAAGTGACTACAAAAGTTACTACTACTACAGATGAGGATAAAGAGAAGGGAAAGGAAATAGTTGATAGTATGACCTAAGAAACAACTAGCCAATCCCAAACTCAAGGTCAAAAAGAGGAGCAGATGGAAATAATAACAGTGTAGGATGTGTCTAAAGATCAAAACATGGGGGTTTATAAGGTACAACAAGAAACATCATTAGTAAAAGATCCCTAAGAAACATCTAAACATTTGGTAGTTTTTTCTGAGGTATCCTAGCCTATGTTACAAGAAGAAAAAGTGGGAAATAATCTCACAACTAGTTGGTTGGGAGGACTGATTTCAGAGGTAGAAGAGGAAGTTATCCTAGAAAAAGTCATAAACATCATATCTATAGCTTTCCCAAATCCCAAAAAGGCCACAAAAAGGGCAAGAATCCTCATTAAGACCCATGTAGACCAATATGGATTTAGAACCTTGGAGATTGCAACCCCCCACCAAGGCAAGTCAAGGGATGACACTAAAGTGAGTGATTATGATATCAGGCACATCCCATTGGGGAAAAATTTGAGGGAAATGTTAAAGCAAGAGGTTACGGTGGTTGTCTAAGGTTTGCTTCACAAGGTTGATGAAAGATAAAATACCAAGAAAGAAATTTAAAGAAAAAATAAAAACATTATCTTGATGATTGTAAAAGTTGGTAGGGCCTTCAGAGGAAGGTCATGAGTTAGCCAATTCTATTACTCCTATTTTTTTGGACAAAATAGAAAAGTGAAGTGAAAAATCTATAGCAAGTTGATAGATGAGTGGAGGATCTATCTCATAAAGGGAGAAAAATCATTGAGAAATCAACAAAAATGTATTCAGAGCTGACCAATATGCTCAATGATGTGAATGATTTAAAATAACAATGTGAAAATGAATTATACTATTGGGAGGGGATCCTCCCCAAGTTTGAAACCATGAATCAACTTGACGAAGAAACACTTGAAAAGGAAGGAATAATGTTACCTAAAGAAAAAGGGATGTAATATGTAATGGAAGATTTAGCTAAACTAGGGGTAGAAGTTATAAACCAGGTGAAAGAAAAAGAGGAGATCGAGAGATACTAGATAGGAAAATCCCACTTATGGATACTAGGAGGTTGATGTCCTGAGACATTCTTTCGACTAATACATCAAGGAGGAATACTATTCTTACGAGGTTATCAAAAGGTTTATCACTGTGGAGAACAAGACTGTTGAGTTAGCTAGGAATCTAAAAGAATATAAACACTTGATGGATCAATGTGTAACGGTAATGAACATGCATAATTTGATATTCAAACACCATGTTGGACTTGATGAAGAAGAGGTGATCAAAATTTTCCAAAGATTTGATGTTTACAGGACAAGAAGCCAAAACAAGAAGAGGATGATGAAGAGAAAGATGACAAAGATGAAGATATGACTATATTGACAAGTGAACAAGCCTAAGCTTATCTTTCTTAATAAATATCATCTTTTCATTATTGATAATCTTGTTTTATACTATGTTGAACATTAATTTGAATTTGTTAATTTCAAGCATGAATGTAGTATGATATAATACAATAAAATTTTATGTTGCTTTAATAGAATTCTAAATCTATTATGAAGCATGTGGATTAATGTAACAATTTGAAATTTTTTGTATTGTTGAAAAAGCAAAATTGGGGTTCTATAGGGGCCCAACCCATGAAAAATGTTCACATACATTCTTGATATTGCATCCGATAGAAACTAAGAAAAAGTACCTAATATTCTATTGATATAAAATCCTCTCTGTAAAGAGGAAGTTTCTTCACAAGCCTATTCTTTCTAGGAACAAATTATTTTGTTCTAATTTCCATTTGCACAAACACAATGTCCCCTGCTAAATTATGAGACATACCCAAAGACATAAGATCATCAATACTTGCCATAGGACCATCTAGAAAACTAATCAATTCTGATCTCCTCTCATAAGAGGAAACCCATTCAAGATGTATAGACACCTTTAGGAAAATCCTTCTTCCCTGATGCTTTGAAGGTGGAAGATGGACTAGAAGTTCGTGCAAAAGCTAGAAGTGCAATTACAATTTATTCTGGAGAAGATGGAGCAAGAGGTTTGGAACTAGACTCACCCTTACATTTATTCATGGATATTGGTGATGTCTCAGGAGGCTACGAAGACATAGTCCCTGTTGGTTTCTTTTCTAGAATTGAAACATGTTTCTCCAATTCATTCATCTTGTGGAAAAGAGTAGGCACGATATATATTAAGATCCCTTCATCAAGAACATAAGATTATGAGGGAATATCCTTCATAGTGAATCCATCATCATAGATGAAAGGGCATGTGTTGTCGATGCACTCCGTTATAGTAGGCATTCTCTTGATCCAAAATTGTTTCAACACCTTAGGAGTTTTTTGGTGTTCTAACCTAAAGAGGTGAAAATACATCATTTGAAAAGTGGGGAACACGGGACTTATCATGATCAATATTCGTATCAATGTAACTCGAATGGCCTGAGTTGTTAATGGCCCACTATAGTCTTTAGGATCCGTAATCCCAAATAGCATTCTCATGAATGCTTCATCTGGGCCTGATAAATCAAAAATTGAGTGCAAGTATTCAAAAGATATGTCTTTCAAGCTAGATGCTAATGATGTTCCTGCCATATTACATACAAAATATCACCAAACCTCTAAAACTTAGGAGAAATGATTTAAATTTTTAATAGAAATGATGTGAATTTATAGAAAATATGAGGTTGGAAAGTTGAACTAAGTGAAATCATGGTGATCTCGACTCTGAGATAGTTTGTGATACCCACATGAAGGAAATAAACTTGAAAGAGAATGACATCATTCAAAAAATGGAGTGATTTTCTTGATGTGACTTGATCCATGTGGAAACACTTCTCGAAATATATGTTAACGATTGTGTTTGTGTGTGTTTTGAGGTGGATTCTGAAAAGGTAGAAATGATTAAACATCAAATCAAAATATCTTGAGGTGCTCATAAATCATTGAAAAGTCTCTCAACTTAATTAATAAAAATGATTAAAAAAATGATACCAAAATAGATGACATGACATCCTAGTCATTCTAGGATAATGAAAGAATACAAATAATTTGTAACCCTCCATATGGCACAATGAAAGAAAATTATTTTTAAAGGGAATAATAAGAAGATCAGATTGAGTGCCAAAAGGAAGAATATTCTATTAAAGATTTGCATTTTGGGGGGGGGAAAATAAAAGGAAATTGAGAGAGATAATTGTATATATATTGTAGATTGAGCAACAAGGGTGGAAGCCTAATAATTGTATTAAACTCAATCAACCAAGAATATAATGGAGTGCTGCAATTCTTATAGGAATTGTACAACATATGAATACAATAATAATTGTTACAATAGCTTCCAAAATGCATCCGGGAAGCACATAATTGTTGTAACAATCATAACAATTATACCTATGGAAATTAAAAACAAATATGGTTTAAAACCCATATAACAACATTATTTAATTAATAACATTAATTAAATAATTTATATGATGCATAATTAATATATTAGGTAAATAATAATTAACTTAACATTCCCCCTTAATTATGCATTGTCTCAAGGGATAAGGGAGAGAACTCTCTCGAACAACTCGAACTTGTCACGTGCAAGTGACTTTGTGAAGATATTTACCCGCCGTTAAGCATTGGAGAATATTGAAGTTGGATGTTGTGCTTCAACACATGCTCACATATAAAATGAACCTCATACCTCAATGTCCTTTGTTCTCTCGTGAAAACTGGATTACGAACAAGTTTGAGAACACCTTCATTGTCAATATACATGGTGGTTGGTTTGTCTGTGGTATTCCACGTCCTTGTATGTGACATAGCCAAATCACTTCACATATAGCTTCTCCTGCAGAATGATACTTGGCTTCTGTGGAAGAGTGAGAAATGAAGTGTTGTTTCTTGTTTCCCCATGATATTGGTCCAGATCCCATAAATAACATAAATATTGAAGTGGATTTTCTGTCATCAATATTTCTTACATGATTTGAATCTGAATATTTATTTAATTAGAAGTTATTTTTGTATTCTAGACCAAGATCCACTGATCCTTTGAGATATATTAAGATGTGCCTTGCTGCTTTCCAATGAAAAACTTTGGGTTCCTACATGAACCTGGATAGATAGCTCACTGCAAAGATGATATCTAGTCTAGTGTAGGTTAGGTAAATGAGACTCCCAATCAATTATCGATAGAGAGTGGCACTTACCTCAAGAGATGGATCTAAACAAGATAACTTTAATCTGTTTTCCATAGGTGTAGCAATTAGTGTGCAATCCATCATCCTGAATTTATTGAGTGTTATCTTGGTATATTTCATCTAAGAAACAAAGATATGATTTTATTTCTACCATACTTCCAATCCAAGACAATAATGCATCAACCCAAGATCGGTCATGTCGAACGATCGATTAAGATATTTCTTCGTTACATCGATCATCCTCACTGAACTACCAATGATGACTAGATCATCGACATAGACAATGAAAATCACAATCTCCCCCTTTCTTTTTGAGGTAGAGATTAGGGTCGTATGGATTTCTAACAAATCCATGTTGTACGAGATGCTCATAAATTTTGATGTACCAAGCCTAGGGTGCCTGTTTAAGGCCATATAAAGATTTCCTGAGTCTGCATACCTTTGCTTCTTGACTAGGTACAACATATCCCTCAGGTTGAGTCATATATACTTCTTCTTGTAAATATCCATTTAGGAAGGAACTTTTTATGTCCATCTGATGGAATTTCCAACCAAACTGAGCAGCTAGAGAAAAGATCATTTTGATCATTTTGATCTTAGCTATGGGGAGAAAATGTCTCCTCATAGTCAATGCCTTCTTTTTGTGCATACCCATTTACTACTAGTCTTTCTTTATACTTGTCCACTGTCCCATCTAATTTATACTTCATTTTGAATATCCATCTACATCCAATGGGTTTCTTCCTTGGTGGAAGATCGACAAGCTACCAAGTTTTATTTTTCATTACTTGATTGATATTCAAAGTCCATGGCATCTTTCCAAGATTTTGACTATAGGGCTTCCTGGATTGTAGAGGGCTCATCAAACTCAATAACTCTACTCATCAAAGCAAAGTTAACTTCTTCTCTTGCTTTACTGTGAGTCCTTGGTCTAGGGGTGGATGTATTTGGTGGAGCATCCATTCTTGCATCTCATAATGTGCTAGTACACCACTTGGGCATACGTTGAATAATTTTCATGGGTCGTGGTTCTATCAGATCGAAACCATCATCCCCATCATCACTTTCCTCATTTTTGGGAACATCAGATTCAATTTTTACAAATGGTGAAGAATCTACATTAGGTGAGTTTATAGAGGAGAATTTTCTTCCTTCTTCTCAAAAACTCAACATCTCTACTAGTGTAAAATTTTCTAGTCTTTGGATCCATCAATATGTACCCAAGAGTTTCTTCACTGTACCCAATGAAGATGATTTTTGTGACTTCATGTCCAATTTATTTCTTTTTTCTTGGGTATGTGCATACTTGCTTTGCACCCGAATACTCTAAGGTGTGCAATAGATGGTTTCCACTTTGACCATGATTCTTGTGGTGTTACTCCTTCAAGAGCAACTTGTGGGCACTCTATTCAACAAATACACTGTTGTATTTGCTACTTCTACCTAGAATGTATTTATATGTCTAAAGTCATTGATCATGCATTGCACCATTTCCATGATAGTACAATTTATTCTCTCAACAACACCATTTTGTTGCGGTGTGTGTGGAGGAGGCATTTGTCAATGAATCCCATGAGTTTGTAGGTAGTCTTTGAACTCATTACTAGTGAATTCCCCCGATCTGAGTGGAGAGTTTTGATGTGACGACCAATTTCATTCTCAATTGCTACTTTGAACTTCTTGAAAGTTTCAAAAGCTTCACTTTTCTTGTGAAGACAAAAAATCCACATTTTCCTTGAATAGTCATCAACACATAGCATGAAGTACTGAAATCTAGAATGACTTGGTTGCATCGGACCACAAAGATCGGTATGAACCAGATCAAGCTGACCATGAGCTCAATATGTACTCTTCTGGAATGAAGCTCTATGTTGTTTACCTGCTAGATAGTGAGGACACTTGTCTGTATCCTTCTGAAGAGATGGTAGCCCATGTACCATATTGCACTTGGTGAAGTGTCTCAAGATACTTGAAACTAACATGACCAAGTCTCTGATGCCATAATTGTGTTGAGGTAGAGTTCTTAGCCACAAGTGTCTGATCATCTTTGTGGACAAAATCAAGCTGGAACATGTGTCCCACATTAGAGGATTTTGTAACTATTTTTGAGCCTCATGATTTATCTCGAATCAAACACATTTTCTTGTCGGAATGAGTATCAAAGTCAATTTTTAGGTTGTGATCTAGGATTTGACTAACTGAAAGAAGATTATTTGTTAACCCAGGCACATATAAGACATTTGATAGTTTGTAGTTGTGTGAACCAAGGGGTAGAGAAATGTTCCAAATCCCCTGAACTGTATATGAAGAATCATCACTCAACAAAACATGGTTTTTCAAATGCGTTTCCCTCATTGAGGTAAACCAGTCTATGTGGCCATTCATGTGTTGAGTGGCTCCCGAATCAACATACCAGACATCACTAGATGACGTGGATAGTTCACTTGATCAAGAAATGTATAAGAAGTCTTCATCATCTGAATGTTCTTCTTGCTCAACAATATTTCCTTACTGATGGGGTATTCTTTTCCAGTTCACCTTTTTTGCCCATGATTTTTGTTAGAATTTCCTTTTAAGATTATTGTTATGAGGTCCATAGTTTCTTGACTAACCTTTCTTGTAAGTATTATACCAACAATCTTTAAGTCATGTCCTCTTTTACAAATTGGACATTGTTTCTTCGATTATCTTGTCCCCTTGATATTGATTTTGATTTTGGGAATTTTGATAGGAATTAGGTTTTCCTTTACCTTTTCTTTTCCATTTTTGATGTGAAGAAAGTTCCTGCTCTTATTTTCATCCTTATAGTGCATTGCTTTCTCTTGTTGCAGTAGGTTTACCAATTTGTCAAAACTAAATGTCGTATTTGAAAAGTTTAGTGTTGTTACAAAAATATGGTATGAAGAAGGGAGTGCTCTCAAAACAATGGGAACGAGATCATCATCTTTGACCACTTCTCCTAGGGCTAGAAGTGAATCCCTCAATTCTGTAACTCTTCTTAAGAAAGCTTCTATTTTCTCATTTTGTTTGAACTTCAATGTGTGTAACTGACTCTACAAATTCAGTATAACATTATTGTTTTTGTCCTCGTATACTGTGCTCAAATTATCCCACACTTCTTTGGTTGTTTTAGGATCTCAAATGTAGGGTTGCACATCATCAGACACTCCAAAAAAGATGATGAGTTTGTCCTTCTAATCTGCTTTATCAAATTGCCACTATTGTGTTGCATTAGTAGTCAATCTGTCAGAGTACCATTCACAACATGCCAAATCTCTTCTAATTCAAGTTGTGTCTTGATTTTTATCTTCCATGCAACATAGTTGTTTCCTCTGAGTAGTTTTGAATCCAGGAAGAAGCATTTGGGGGCATTGGTGCCCATTTTGTAGAAATCACTGATAGGGTTTGGCTCTTATCACTCTAGGTATAAGGTCTCCCAATCTATATACCGTCAGTCCGATATACCAAACCTTTCTATATACGTGCCCTTCCGATATACCCGGCGGTACGTGGAATAAGATCACCCTTTCTATATACTCATCGAGCGTGAAAGAGGCATTAACATACGTGAAAGAATTCAATACATGGTACCAAGACAATACTGAAAGGGGTCTGTGTGATTATTGACACTAGCTCAAAGAAATATCCTCATACACACGCGTAACTTTTCTATATACTTGGATAATTTCTCACCAGATTTATGTTGTGCAATCATTCACAGATGGATGGGATGGCTCATAGTGTGTGCACTGTGACCTTATTACTCCCCGTCAATTTAAAGGGTCAATGCCTAGATGATGTTATTGCAGCTATATTAGGCATTAAGTGTAGTATTAGTCGCAATGGATTTACCTGTAATTGCTTCCTAGAGGCACCGTATATACTGAATGCTCTGACTAAGATCTAGGATCTCGTGAGTGTTTCAGAACCATTTTTTAATTATTTTTTATTACAATATTCTGCTAGTTTTTGAGTAGTTACAAATTTTGTAGTTGACTATGAAAACCTACAAATTAGTGCAATATTCTCGACGTAGATAAATTGCATTCAAAAATTTGGAAAAATTGAATGGTAAGAAAAAAAATTGTTTTCGAGACCCTAGTGGCCTCCAGAGCCCAAAATGGCCCAAAATGCAAAGAATTGAAAAAAACCAGCTGAAAATGCAATTTTTAGCTATCCCTCCTTTGGAAAAAGTTTCCAGAATGAAAAAATAGGCTTAATGGGAGAATTTATTTTCCCTCAATTAGGGATTTTCTCACTAAAATTTTAGAGGCGGTTTTAGCTATAACTAGCTATTTAGCAGGGTTTTTCCACCAAATCTGCCTCCAACTATGGTGGTTTCTCCAAATTTTCTACCAAATTTCAAAATTCAAAAGTTCATGTTGGGGGTGGGATTTGAACCCCAAACCTCCCATTTCTAAGTCTTTCCTCTTAACCGCTTAGGCTTTTATGAGCACTTAGCTATTAAATGAAGCAATTTATATATAAAATAGTAGAAAAATGACTCACATGTTGAAAAATGTGATGTGGGTTGAGTCCCATGTGGCCTGCGTGTGGAGTCGATTAAAGTTTCACTTGAAGCGGCTCGAGCCTTTACTCATGCCTTTTCCTTTGATTTGAAGCCACTTTTTTACGGTTTATGCAGGTCATTGGTCAAGAGGTAGATTTTGTTAGTGGCGTGAGCTTCTTTATTTGTTTGTCGTGTTGCTTCTTGTGCATGGGTCATTAGAGCCTTTTTTTTTTAAATGTTTGACTCCATTTGTAATTGACCATGTGAGATTTGAATGACCATAAGATTGATTTTAATCCTCCATTTTGTATTTAGATGTAGGTTACAGGGGGACGACTTGATGAAGTTTACACGGCTTTTGTTTGTTTCTACAGGGTCTTTGGAGCCGCTGAGGAAGACAATGAACTATGGAGCTTGGAGGAGCTCTCTGTATTGTGTGCAGGCTCGTGGGAGGCTTGATCAACTTCAACAAAAAATCACTGCAGATTCAACTTAAAAATCAAACAAACCAAACTCAGATTCAATACCTTGCTAATGATATGAGAGCTTGGTACAATGCAGGAACTTATGGGAGTAGAGATTGTGTGGGCTCGACTCGCCAAGAGCTAGTCTTGAAAAATAATGTAACTCGGCCTCCGAATATAGAAAAGAATCCTCCAAGTATAACAACTTGGTAGTATTTAGTTGAAGCTAATACTTACACTAGATTTAATGAAAAACCCCTAATGGGGAAAAAATAATATATATATTTTTTAATTTTTAAATTGATTGCTTTAAACCAGAAAATGCTCTAGAACCAAATTTTCCTAGTGCAGAGAGCACCAAGGCAAAAAAAAATTGCTTTCCGTTTACCTGGAGAATGCACAGGAGGTTGTGAGATCGTGGGAGGTCTGGGAAGCTGCAGGAGGCAACACTGGCTCTTTGATGAAGCATATTTCTTCTCCACAAACTATCCTTCCTCTGTAACCTTCTCCAACCTTGCTAGGAGCTTCAATTCTCTCTAGTACCAAATGTAGATTGAGCAACAGGGGGGGTAGAAGCCCGATAATTGTATTAAAATCAATAAACCAATAATACAATAGAGTGATGTAATTCTTATAGGAATTGTATAACATATGAATACAATAATAATTGTTACAACAACTTCCAAAATGCATCCGGAAAGCACATAATTATTATAACAATCATAAAAATTATATATGTGGAAATAAAAGACAAATATGGTTTAAAAACCATAATAACAACATTATTTAGTTAATAACATTAATTAAATAATTTATATGATGCATAATTAATATATTAGGTAAATAATAATTAACCTAACATATACGAAAGGAATGTTCTTATATCAAAGGGGGTTAAAGTTTTCTATACTTTAAGAGAAAATAACACCAAAACGATTGTACTTCTCCTAAAAACCCGATTAAAATCAAGAGACTTGTAAGTTACTTTATGTTGTCCAAACCTTCTCATGCCAAGATGATTGCAAGTGTACAATCATTGGTAAGCATTGAGGTCATAGGTTTTATGGCCTCTTGTTGAGAAATTTGAATTTCTTGAAATTAACCTGTCTTATCCCTTGAGCAAGGTTATCAATTTTTTAATGTAGAATACTTTGAGTCACCACTTGTCTTCCCTATTGCAATCTTATGTTGATGGTTCCTTTGAATTACACTAGATATTGTCTTAATTAGTGGAATTTTGGAAATTACAATTACACTATAGATAGATCTTTCTTTCTATGGAGTGATAAATAGTTTTAAATTCAAATTAACTCTGTTTAGTTGAGAATATCTTATTAATTTCTTGAGTGTATCTTGGGCTTAGTTAAACAAGAATTGTTAATGTTTCATTGAGAATTTATCAAAAGCTTTTATGTTTAAATCCTCAAATTTTATGTGAAATCTTGTACCCTTGGGATTCCATGAGTGCATACCTTCTGGTTAAAGGGATGATGTTAGTTGTGTGATGTTTTTTTCTTGCTGTTGGCGAGAAAAAATTTCAGTTGAAAAAAATGTGGATTTCTTTCCAACGCTCTAGGAATCTAAGTCCATCTAATTAACTAGTGAAGCTTCGTATATGCATGTATGAGTAAAGGTGGATTTTCATGGTGGCCTTGTGGTCAGGGATCCAATAGGGGCACTTCACGACCTTGTAGAAAAGCTAGCAATTTATTTCTAGAGATTACTTTGTCAAGAGAGTGGGAAAGGGAGTGAGAAAAGAGAAGATAGGATTAATGTTGTGGGTAGAAAATCAGAGTCCCACACCCATTAGCCAAAAATTTCACATACGCATTAAAGATAAGAAGAAACAAACCTGGAAATGGAATCAAGATGAATTAAGATTAAGAACTCAAAGTTTCTAAAATCTCCCCATCAAAAAAGGCATGAAACTTCTTGTATTGATGTTTGAGAAGAAATTGTACATAACATAGAAATGGAAGAAATTTGAAAATAAGGGGAATGGAATAAAATTTTTTATCTTCTTTGTTCTCTCAATAAACTCTTGAGTTTAAAAAATCAATCACCAACCCTTTGAAATGTGAATGGATTTACAATTTATAGAATGAGAGGTGACTCATTATCTACCCCCAATGCCTTTTCATGTGTCCTCGCACAACTTAAAACTTTTCAACTTCCTAGGAAAATTTAAAGTCCCTTTTATAACATAAAGGTGACTTATTACATTAGGAATATTAAGACATAAGAAAAAGTGAAACCCCAACGCAAAATTAAAACATTGAGAAGAGAGATAAAGTTCTAGGTATGAAGAGAAGAGAAGATGTTACCACTGATGAATTATGATGATCCTCATTGATTGAAATATCCACTACAATGAAACTATGAATCTTCAAAATCATGTGAAACTCCTTAAAATCAGCTCACAGATGCTTTGGAATGAGTTTGTAAAAACACCGCCGAATGGGTCTTCCGATGATCACAACTTCCACCCCACACAAGATCTTCCTGCAACTTGAGCCATGAAGTGATTTTCGAGACACTATTGAATTCTCTCGAGATGAGTCTAAAATTCCCTATGAGCAATGCCCATGGATGATGTTGAATGATGGTGTTAACTCGAATGAACATGTTGGGCCCCGAATTTTTTTCTAAGTTTCAAAATACGCATGTGTGTGGGAGAAATAAACAAAAGGGTGCACAAGGAGAAGTAAACAGGAAAAATAATTTTAAGAAGGGTTTATGAGAGACCAATATGTGCATGGGGAGACAATACATAGGATCTAATGAATTAGCAATATTCGAGTTTAGGAGGAACTTGAGGAAAAATGTGACCCGACTAGCCATGCCAAGTGGATAAGGTGCCAAATTGGAGACTTGATTGTCAAGAAAAGGATATTCCATCTAGGGAATATTCCTAAGAAGACATCATTACGAGAAAGTGGAGATCTCACTGCAAGATAAACATTCACCGATGAACCGCATGGACACTTGACATGTGATCTACTCGTGAAGGAAGATATGGCGGTCGATACTGGACCTAAAAGAAGATATTTTTGGGTAGAAGAAGAGAAACCAAGATATATATTGATAGACATATAGCATGGAAAAAGGGAATCTCTGCATAAATTATTAGGAGGCCCTAGGATTGGGGGTTTTCATTAGGTAGTTGAAATAAGGTCATCATATCTAAAGGATGGGTTTGTAAAATTTATAAGGGGGTGTAGCTAGGACTCCGATATATGAGTTAGATCTTTGTTTTAACATATATTGTAAAGGTCAAATCCTGAAAATTACTGTAATCTACCCGACATGGCCTTTTGAATGTAATATGGTTATTTAACACTCTTGATCTATATATATATATATATATATATATATATATATATATATTGTTCTAGATATCTTGTTCATGGGTGTAAAACCTAGTGTCATTTCTTCATATTATGAATCAGATTTGTTCTTCATAATCCATGTTGTGTTGTTTATCTCATTTTCATGCATGAGTATAAGGATATGGTAGCTCATGTTCTGATTTTACATGAATATCTACTTTTCTACAACTAATCCTCTAACAATGGTAAGATATTCTGACAATTCTCAAATAAAGGAGGATATCAGCACCCATGCGTGCCTCGTGAGCACCTAGCACTTGTTGGGTGATAAGCCAACGAGCATGGGGTTAGAAAGTTTTACTAAGGGTACATAAAAATGACTACATCTTGGTTCCATTGTCGGGACCTCTTTTCAAATTTGTTGTGAGAATGATGTGTGATGATGGAGCACTTGACCTTGGATAGTGTCAAAGCATGGTTTAAGAGCATGAAGGATGAATTTTCTCAGAGATTTAGTACTGGACCTAAGTTTGATGCACGTAAATGGGTAGAAGAACACCTGTATCATGAGCTATATGAGACCTTCTTTTTCGCTTTCCAAAGATATTTGTATGAATGGCTTTCGGCATATGCATCTAGATCAAGATGGTACTATATATCTTACATGTGGACCCAAGATGAATATCACAGTGCTTCAGGATGTTTAACTCGACTTGGAAATGTGTTGTTGATCATTAGTGGACAAGAGTGATGACCGCTTATACCTTGGAATACACTATTTCTACATATTATTGTCTAGAGGTTGTTGAGTTTGAATTCTTAAAGGAACCTAGAGGATCATTTTTGTATGTTGTCCCTTTAGCTATGAAGATTTTAATCATTACACTAAGTTTGGAATCATTTCCTACGGCCATCTAAGCTTCTCTGAGTGATGGGTGAGGAAGCTAGGGTGGAGGAAGATGACGGACCTTGTGGTGGAAAAGGAGAGGGAAGAGATATGAATCAAGTATAGTGAAGCTCACAAAAGGGAGTTTTCTAGAAAACATGAGGTTACATGAGTGATGGATTTATAGAGGCATATTTTTTGGGAAGGAATTGAGGTTCACATGGAGGATGTGGAGCTTGAGAAATCTTTGTTACCCCATCTTGGAAAGCACGGGAGAGAGACCTCTTTAGATTTTGATGAGAGTTCGTCACTTGGAGAAAGGAAAGTCATCGGTGCGCATCTAAATCCACTTGGTGACCAGGCCTTGGTGCTTAGTCTTCCAAATCAAGAGATAAGTATTACTAACATAGTTGGTATTGGTGGGAGTGATTGATCTACACCTAGGAGATATAATTTATCATTTGGTACATCTATGACTACACAATCATTCCCTGTGTTTAGAGGAATATTGTCTAGAATGACATTTGGGAAAAGTGTGAGTATGCAAGGCTTGGGTAGCATGTCTTGAAGTGGTGCGAGACACTCATTTGGTAGTGGTGCAATATCAAAACTAGAGGAGTAGGAGCCGGGAGGGCCTAGTAGACCTGGTGGATCTAGAAGATCCGGTGGGACAAGAGGGATAAGATGTTGGGAATGCTAGGCACAACCACTTCAAGCCCATTACTACCTACAAGAGGTGTATCTAGAGGAATAGGAGCTGGAGGGCCTAGTAGACTGGTGGATTTAGGAGATCTTGTGGGACAGAAGGGATAGGACCTAGTAGATCTAGTGGCTTTGATGGTGAAGGCAATAATAGAGGAAATCAAGGTTTTGGATCAGGTGAGAAAGGATTTCAACCACCTCAACAATTTTTTTTTGAAATGTATTTGCATCTACCGGACTATAAAGGTGTTGAGGATGCTACAGATCATGTACACAAGTGTGAGTTGCTATGGTGCACAAAGGGGATCACTACCCCAGAGTGAAAGGCAAGCCAATTTGTAACGACATTGCAAGGACGTGCACATAGTTGGTACCAAAATTATGACCCTAATAAAACAATGGTGGATTACACCACACTATAGAATTCCTTCTTGGGTGAATTACATATCCCTGAGTTTCAACAAAAGAGCATCGGTATGATGAAGGGTATGGAAGAAAGTATGCAAGAGTATGACATGTATTTCAAGACCCTCTTATTAAAATTTTCTTATGATATTCAACCCTCTCAACATGCTTAGTGGTTTGTTGGAGGGTTGATAACACCTTTAGGAGAGAAATTTCACATAAGAATTTCATAGACCCACACAAGGCCTTGGAATATACCTTGTGCGCTAAGGTTGTTAGAAGCATTGATACCTATGTTATCCCTTTTCTTGAGGCTTAGATTGCTGCAATGGCCAAGAAAATGGAAAATCTATCTATAAAGTTGACACATGAGACTTGTAGTGGTCTATGGTGCATAAATTGTGAGGTAGAGGGGCATACAAAGGATAGTTTCCTAGGAGATCGATATGCACCATGACAAAGGGACCGTGAGATCTACCACAAAGATCATAATGAAAATAGGTTCCCACTATTGTAGTGCATGATCTGTAAAATATGTCTTGCTACTATAATATTTTCACCTCTACTAATCATGACACTAAGGATTTTAGATTAATTGACTAGATACATGATGTCATTCATATTGGTGTGTGACAGACCAACCTCGCAAACAATTCCAAGGATGATGGTCATCACTATGAAAGGCATGAAGATGGAGGGGCACATGGAAGAGGTTTTCAAGGAATATTTCATGGTCATGGTAACCATAGAGGGAGAAGTGAGTTCCCATGTGGAACCAGATTAACTCTAGGTCTACGAAGCACTATAAGCATGAATGCCCGATTTTTTATAATGCTCTTGGTGTGGAAAAAATATAAGTATGAGAATTTTCTATATATATTTGAGCATATGATCTAATAGCACCAACAATAAAAAGGTTTCAGAATGGTAAGCATGAGGAAGGATGATTCACAATGAATGCCAAGAGTGGCGTGCAAGTCGGAACTAGAGCTTGTACTAGTTACGACGTGAGTTGAGGTTGTGCACATAAGGGATATACCAAGGTAGAAACCACTAGTTACAAGAGAAGAGGTGGTACACGGAAGTATCTTGACCTTACTCATAAAAAAGAAGTCTACCAAAAACCATAGATGTGATTCAAGCCTACAAGGGGAGATGAAATTCTAGAAAGAGTAGTCAAGGCAACTACGTGAGAAAAAGAAGAGTGTTGAGGCTCCACATAAGGATCTAGATGAAGTTAGGGAAGTATGTAAAATGTTAAGGCAAGAAAATATCATTCCCTTGCTATGAGAATGGTTGTGAGAGAAGGTACCATGTGCTAGAATAGAGCACAAGAGATAGGTTTTGCATGCTAACCTTCCTCCCCATAGCCTTAACTATGATAAGGAGATTACCTTGAATGTTGTTGTGGATGGGTGGATTCTGAGAAATATTCTAATTGACATGGGTGTGGAGGTTAATGTCCTCACTCTAGACACATGGCATCGAATGGGAAGGCCCCCATTATAGCCATCCTTAAATGTGTTATATATGGCTAACAAGATAAAGAAAAATCCCATTGGTGTCTTGAAGGACGTTGTTATCACTATCCAAGGGGAAACATTCACCGGGATTTTGACGCTTGCGCTAGGCCGAGGCGAAATAATTTCCAGCATTACTTGGGTGCCCCTGGTGTTATAAGAATAATGTTGACCTATGGTTCAATAAGGGGTATATAAGTTTTGTAAACAAGAAAGAATGAGTCATCATCCCCTTAACTGATGTGAATTCAACACCCTATACTGATCCCTTAGGAGAAGAAGTTCTTGACAGGATCTATGTGTGCTCTATCAGGGACCCTGAGATAATTCAACCTACAACGGGAGTTATTCAGTTTGAAAATGCTCAGTCCATGAGTGGTATAACTAGTGTGGCATGTGATAATTGTGCACACAAGACTTATGAGTTAATTGGGTGATAGTTAAGAGGCTCATTTAAAAGGGTGAGAAAGGTAAGCTCAATCAAGCACAGGGACGAAACAAGTTGTCGAGTTACTCTAGAGGGGCCAACCCTGATGATTTATTACGAGAAATGGAGGCTCAGTGGAATGCTCGATATAAATTGCTTGGGACCGTAACATGTTGGTGGGTGACATATCGCGATAGCCTTCTAGAGTGGTGCAAAGTGAGAGTCACGATCTATGTTAGGTTTTCCTGAAGCAATGTACCCACTGCAATAAGATACTACCATGGGAAGGAAATCACCTTGTTTCACATCCAAGCATATTATAAAGCATGGATGGAAGGCGCAGAGGCCTTGCCACCTTCTTTATGGTTGCATAAGCTATATTCCACCTTATAAGGTTGTGCACGTGTATGGTACATTAACTCGAGATGTGCCATCAGATAGGAAATTAGTAGGATTTGGAGAATGACATCTTTCAAGATTTCAAATATTTGAGTACTAAACCATTAGTGGATAAGGCATTGTAGGTTATTAAGCACCTAATTATGGGAGATAGTGTTGTGGAAGAAGATAGAATATTGTAGTTATTAGGTGAACCTAGTTTAGAACAATGCTTTGATGAGGAAGATTCAAAAGTTGTGCAAGTTGAGCGTGCATGTTGTTTCACCTGATTCTTAGATCATTTCTTTAAAGTGTTGACAAAATAGATAGGGTAATGGGTGTAGGAGGAATACCTGTTCAAATGTTGGTTGATGGGTTGTTGCACGCATATGACTTTCAGATCCATAGTTGATCATGAGAGCTTCCTTTTGGCTAGGAGGAACTACCTATAATGAAAACAAGACCACCAGAAGGAATTAAACAATATGGGCAGTGAACTACCTAGCGTATGCTAGATCCGAGAAGTATGATACTTCTTAGATGGTTGTCAATCCACTATTTTAAACAATTTAATGTTGTAAACAAAGTAAATCCTATTTTTATTTAAAATGATTTAGGTATCTCACTTAAAAACATAATAAGAAATAGATCTAATCTAATAGGCTAAGCTAGAATAGAATCCAAAGGTCAAATGATTGGTTCGGGTCTCTGCAGGTTTGATAGAGGTCTCGGGTAGATCACAAGTGAATGGGGTGAGATGAAATTTGGTGGGTAGGTCTTTGTTCTAGGTTGTGTGGGAAAATACAGAGACCAGTGTCGGTCAAGGGTGACCGATGGTGGTTAGGTGTAACCGGTGCCGGTTACTGTGAGATCTGGAAAATGTCACAGAACAAGTTGTGGTCTCCTTTGTGATTACACAAAGGACTTTGGTGAGTCGAGGGTGAAATATTGGGTTACTAGAGTAGGATTTTGCAAGGTTTTAATGGGTATATGGAAGTGAAAATGTCATAGAAGGTCAATATGGGGCAAGATAAACAATGGATGATAAAATGATGATGAAATGAAATGAACCAGGAAAGTATGATGTTATACTTGGATTCCAATCCTGAATGCCTGTGTGTGAGGGATGGAGGTGTTGATGATGGGTCTTAAGGTTGTAAGTGATCACCAACTGAAGAAAAGCTTCTGCATGGGCTGCATGTACACTCCTCTTTGCAAGGATGGATCGATCATGGTGGGATGGCTTTGTAGGAGAAGATGCTCAATCTCCTTTCTTACATGTGAGTTTTCACTATAATTTGCTCTCTCGAATATGCGTTATCTCTCCGAGATTTGTTCTTACTCATCATATTTTCTCCCAATGTTTGATAACCTTGAGAATAAGGTAGTTTAGGGGTTAAAAGGGTAACTCGATGGCGTTCTAGGTTAACTAGTGACGATTAGGGTAACCGACGTCGATTAAGGTGGGATTTCCTAGGTTTACTAAACTAGGGAGATCCTCCTGATTTCCTTAGATATCATGTCATTATCCCACAGATTAGACTAAGAGCCTCTTGTGAGCATGTATGAATGTGGTTAGAGGGAATGTAGGCATTTATTTTTAGGGTTTGGGTAAGTCTTAGTTAGTTATGGCAACTTACTAAGAATAGGTCTTAGGTTGAGTTGGTTTGATGAGGTGTCTAAGTGAAGTGTATGTGTGGATATTATTTAAATAAAATATTCAAATAATAAATATAGTGAGGATAATGCATTAATAAAATAAAATAAATTAAATTAATATTAGTGGGGTGAAGGGGGTCATGGGTAGGTGAATGAAATAAAGGGTGCTTATATATCGAGGGACCAAAGGGGGGTGTGACCTAATTTTAGTTTCTACATTTTACCCCTTTTTGTTGTGTAACTTGTATTGGTAAGCGACACTAACAAAAATAAGATGCGGTTGCCCCATGTGTGGGTGAAGGTGACCCCCTCAAACTAGGAACCGATGAGGTAGTAGGATGAAGCGGTAAGTGGTTTGATAAAAGTTAAATGTTAGGAAAAGGCAAGTGGGTACATGGGAAAAGGGTGAAAGGTCTACTCGAGCAATCTAGGGAATCGGTCAGGGTCAAAGGTAGCAACAGTCAAATACGTGCACATGTATAAACTGCAGCACGCTACTAGGTTGAAGAGCAGGAAAACTCTAAATCGTCTAAGGTCAATAGGTTTATCCAAACAATGTTAAGTGAATCCGGTATCCAAGGTATAGGATATGGTCAGGAAACACAATGTAGGTTAGGTGCAGGAACATTTAAGTATGTTTCGGTGACAAGAAAGGTAGGGTCGATAAACAGTCATGATAATAGGCTAGGTAAGGTCATTAGGTCAATCAACACAGGTAACAATGCCACAAGGTATAGCGAACACATGAGGTCAAAGGTCACTAGCAATGGTCCAAGTCCAAATATATAGGTCGTGGCATGGGTAAGGCTAAGGTAGGGGTAAAAGAATAAGAATTCCCAAAGGAGGACAAATGGAGGTAGGAAGTGATGAGGTTAGGAAAGGTAAGGTAATGGGTTGGGTAAAGGTTGGATGGGGTAAAGGAGCAAGGTAAAGGGTGGGGTAAAATGGAAAAGTAAGGGAAATGTGTAGGTGAGGGTGACCGATGGCGGTCATGGATAACCGACGTCGGTATAGGAAAATCGACGATGGTTAGGTAGGGCACGCGACCGATGCCTCAATGGTAACTGACATCGGTTAGGTCGGGTGGGTTATAAAAATAAAAAATCTGTATTTTTATTATTCATTTGTTATTTTTGAAGTGAAGAAATGACAAAAAGAGAGAGAAAAGAGAGAAAAGTGTCTGGAAGAAATGGGATAGTGAGTTGGTAGTCGATTTGATGAGGGTTGGGTTGGTGAGTAGCGGGTCCATGGGATTAGGGTGAGAGAGTTGATTAGTCGAGAGGTTGTGAGTAGTTATTCGGTGATGGTAGAGGCTAGAGAGGGATCGGTGGACCACCGGCATAGTGGCCAGATGTGCCACCGAGACGGTGGCAGTGTGATGAGGTAAGCACCTAACTCTAGATTGGTGATTAGATAGATTAGAGGTTTTGGTATTTGTTATTTGTAGGGTTTTGTGGGTTTTGGGTTTTTGTGGGTGGTTAAAAATAAAATGTGGGTATGGGGGAATAACGGGAAAAAAAGAGGGGGGAGGGTAGTAAATTGTATAGGTGGGGTGGGTAGGGGTCTTGGGGTAGTGTAGGTCATTGTAGGTGGGGTAAAAGGGACAGGGGAGAGTTTTTTTTTTTTTAGGGAGGGTTTGGGAAGTCACAGAATTTTCCATGACAAAGTGACCAAGCGTCCAATCAATCTTGGCTCGTGTCGGTTGGGTAGAACTAAGATCACCACCAAACAGGAGTGATGCTAGTAAGTGGTAACTATGGTTGGTAAAGATGAACCGGTACGGTCACCAAATAGGTGACCGATGCCGGTTTAAAGGTGACCAAAGTCGGTTAGAATAAACCGGTACTGGTCAGGATTTTAGGCACAAGGGTGCAAAAGTGATGTAGGTTAGGTAGTTGAGATGGGTAGGGTAAAAATAGGGTGGAGGGTAATGATAATTGGTGAATATGGTCATGGTAAATAGGGATTAATGTCGTGCTTGGATTGGATGCAGGGGAGAGTGCAGTTACACATGCGGGACAGGGTTCTGCCTCTACTAGTGACATTGTGTGGCTTAGCAACCCCTTTGGAGCTGTAGCACGTGGAGGTAGTGGGATTGAGTGGGATTCAGTGCTACCGACATGTTTTTTGGCAGCCCAACTTGATGGTCGTGCTCATTGATAGATGGGACTCCATAACCAACACGTTCCACCTTCTGATGGGTGAGATGACTATCACCCTAGAGGATGTTTTCCAGATTTTGTGGTTACCCATATTGGGTGCCCAGGTTTACTCTATCTCCTCTAAGGCCTCAGAGGAGCTGATCAAGATATTTTTTGGTGAGGGGGCGTTGTATCTGAGATTCCATAGCACCAGTTTAAGCTATGGCGAGATGTACCTAGCCCATCCGGATGAGACGAGGCTAGTGGTTTTATTGATGGAGGAAGTGTGCTGCTATGCACTGCCAGATGCAAAGGGTGGACACTTTCCCTAATCACTGATGGGGGTGCTCCATGATATGATGGTAGAGGAGACCCAGTTTTCCTGGGCACCAGCATTCTTGGTGCAGCTATACCAAGAGTTGTGGGCATATGGGTGGTTGCGCAGGTTTATCCTGTGTTGTACATTTATACTACACTATTGGGCCTATGAGCACATAGTCTATGTTTGACCTATAGGGATGCCCCGAGTAGATGCATTTCCCATGAGATCTATGTGGGTGGGATATAGGAGATGGGTTCCTTGTAGGAGAGAGTGGAGATCGGATAGGCCGACATATGATGTGGCCCATTTTCGGTAGTTGTTGGAGGGGTTGTCTAGAGTGGACATTATCTAGAGGCCATATGTGGGATTCCCCTCATATAGGCACATGCATGAGGAGCTAGCTGAGCTCCAACTAGAGAGGTGGATACAGGGTCACCATGCCAGGGGAGGATGAGATGATCCCGGTAGATAGGGTCCGACGGCAGTTTGGGCTTGTATAGGATATTCCTCCATCCTTCCCATAGTATCAGAGAGATGACGTGGAGAGGCCTCTACCTCTACCACAGCCTATAATGCCTACAAGGGAGGAGGAGGAGCCATTGGATTGGTGGATAGATGACATTGGATGTAAAAATAGGTACAGGTAGTGGTGGGTGGCTCGATTCTGAGACATACCACCTGACCGGGGTAGCTGACTTAGACTTAGCTACCATTACGGTGCGAGGCAGAGACACCCTACAAAGGGTAGTGACACCGATTACCTAGATAGGTATATTATAGACACATTTGAAGGGGTTAGAGGTAGAGGTAACAAAGATACAAGTACATGTGGCTAGTCTGCAAGCCCAGATGGCGAGCGAGAGGATGGAGGAGATGGAGATAGATATGGTCGGTGGCAACTATATTGGCTCAGTGGCGGGTTTACAAGGCCATTTGGCCATGGCCCAGGCATAGATTAGGGCCTTACAGGCCCGAGATACAAGCACAAATGCAAGGGAAAACACCACAAGCATAGGAAGTCTGGTCCCATTTCATAGGATGGCGTAGGGCAGTTCTTTGTAGGGAAGGCACAGGGCTGAGACCTATGGGACCACCATAGAACGTGTCTCAGATCCAAGTTATGGGATGCCCTAGGTGAGGTAAGATATTATTAGGATCAGCTCATGTCAGCCAGGATAGACTTCCTATCCTATGAAGAGTACAGAGCACAATAGGTGTCCAGTGAGAGGACAAGATCCCGCACACAGTGTGTGGAGAGCATAGGAGGTCAGTGAGCTCTGAGGCCCGATCAGGGAGAGGCCACCAGTGCATGGTGACTAGAGCTAGGTGATGTGCCAGCAAGGACACAAGAGACTGAGGGTATAGGTGACACAAAGATGGAGGACATCTGGCAAGATACCTGAGATACGGTCACCTGATATTTGATGTATACTAGTGATTTTTGGATATATATTCTAGCCTGCGTGTTGAAGGTAGTTGTATTTTTGATCACATATTGGCATGCGTGCTGAATACAATGAGGATGTATAAGTGATTTTTGTATATTTTGAGCATATACTAGCCCGTGTGCTAAAGATATTTTGTATTGATTCATTCATTCTTTTTGTATATGAGACCGGCCTATGTGCCGATGACATTTTGTATTATATATATATCGGCTTGCATGCCAACATTTTTGAGATGATGGATAAGATGAGATAGACATGTATATTGAGATACACATTTATTGATTTATATGATGAGATTCATGGTATTTCGTGATTTGTTGATGTGTGTATGAGACATTGGTTTATGGCTTGTATTAGATGAGATATGGATTTGTTACTTTAATGTGGTTTGAAATTAGGTGAGTTAGGCATGATGGAGTTAGGTTGGTTTAGGCATGGATTGAGTCAGTTATAGGCATGGATCAAGTTAGGTTTTAGTTAGGCATGGTCGAGTTGAAAGTAGGTTTAGTTATGATTCATTATTTTTGCAATGAATGATACTATGGGTCATATGTGAAATGTTGTATAATCTATGCATAGTGATGATAGAGGGATGGTAGGTGTAATAAATGTATGTTGTGGTAAGAAACTTGTTATGTATGTGGCTTGGGTTCTAATTTTGTTAGAAAAAGGGAGCTACGTGAAATGCGATGTAAATGGTGAGTTAGGCATGGTTGATGAATTGTTTAGGGTAGAGAATGGCTAAGCTAACCTCCAAGGGCCCCATGCCCTCGAGTACTACCTACATAGTCCCAAAGAAAAGGACCTCAGGCTGATGTTGTTCTCCCATGAGCTAGGTAAGAATATGAAAATGAGTTGGTAGGTTTTGGGCATGTTGTGGGTTTAGGTTTAATAGGTGTAGGTAGATTATAGGTAAAAGGGTGTAGGTGAAGGTGATTATGGTGAAAGGGGAGGATTACATAAAAGGTAAACGTCGAGTACCAAGTCTTGTATATGGTAATAAAAATGTAAACAAAGATGGTTAAAAGATAATATGGGGGCAATAAAGCCACCTAATTGGGTAGGATCATACCGAGTAGATCATACCTTGGAGGAGGTGAGGAACATAAGACCCTAAAGACATTACATGATTGACATGTTCTATGATGATGGTAGTCACAAGATCACCAAATGTCTAAATTCCAAGATGTCCCTTGAGGTAATTGAGGAAATGAGAGTGGAAATGGTAAGGTGGATGAAAGGTAGCTAATTTTATATGTTTTGAGTGATAGGGCCCTTAGGCAAGGGGTCCTAGGTCACAATGGGCAAGTCCATGACTAATTTTTTTGTTTTGATAGACTGATCGATGCGGGAAGTCTATATGGGATAATGAATATGGTACTCCTTGAGGTCTTCGTGAAGTTGATCGATGCGGGAAGCTTCGCTCTCTCATTTTTTTTAAAAGCTTCACATAGCTATCCTTCAAGGGAGTAGTCTATTTATAGCAGCAATTTTTTCAAGAGGAAGATGTCCTTTTGAGGGAGTCATCTTTTATTAGAAGTTTGACTCAAGGAGTTTGGTCCCATGTGAGGTCATTGAAGTCATGGACAAGACCAAGGTGGAGGATAGGAATCTTGTTCAAAAGGAAAGGTGGAACGACCATGGGATCTCATCTAAAGGTAGACGAAAAGTATCCATGAGAATCATGCTATGTGTAGTGCCATGGTACACATATTCAAGAGAAGATAACAAGTGATGGGTACTCACATGATTCTTGTTTAATCATTAGGGAGGTGTATGGAGTGGATAGCACTCAAGGGATGAGCCTGTAAAGAGACAAAGGGTGAGGTAGGAAAATGAGTCAACAATAGAATGGTCGAAGATGTAATGCATTAAGGGGCTCAGGTTCGGGTTTACCATCAAGTGAGGATAAACGATAGGCACCTGATCCATAGGTATGAGTTACGATGTATGGTCCAAGCCAATTAGGAGTGAATTTTCCCCATTTACTTTTTTCTACTTTGGTTACATGTTGATTTTATTTCAAGACAAGGTCACTGAATTAGAAGGTTCGTTCATGAACATGTTTGTCATAAGCACGTTTGATACGTTGTTGGTAAACTTGAAGGTGATCCAGAGCATTAAGATGATGTTCATCTAATAACTCTAGTTGTGCTAAGTAGTTCTGACGAAAGTCATCATCAATAAGCATGTCATGGAGAGAAATACAGAGTGAGGGGATCTAGACTTTGAGAGGTAGAATAGCCTATGTACCGTAGACCAGCAAAAAGGGTGTGGCCACAGTGGAAGTGCGAATACTAGTGTGGTATGCCCATAGGGAAAAAGGAATGTGCATATGCCAATCCTTCCCAGTATCATCAACCACTTTCATGAGAATTTTGTTAAGGGTTTTGTTAGTGGATTTGGCTTGGCCATTGGTTTGTGGGTAATAAGGTGATGAGAAACTAAGCTGAATGCCGAAGCCATCGCAAATTTTTGTTTTTGAATTGTTTTCCATTGTCAGTGATGAGGTGATGAGGAACACCAAAGTGATAAATGATGTGATGGTTAATGAACTCACATATCTTCTTGGCTTTTGTGGAGATGAGTGGTATGGATTCCACCCATTTTGTGTAGTATTCGGTAGCAGTTATGATCCATTAATGCCATTGGGAAGAATGAGGATTGATTTCTCTGACAAGATCCAAACCCCACTGAGAGAAGGACCAAAGGTCACGAGTGACATGTAAGGCATGACTAGGTGTATGATGAAGGTTAGAATGTTGTTGACATTTTACACAATGTTTGACATAGTTTCAATAATCATGGTTAAGGGTCAGACAGTAATAGCCTAGGCGAAGAATATGCTTAGTAATAGTAAGGCCACTAAAGTGACCTCCACATATGCCATCATGAACCTCCTTAATGGTATAAGGAATTTCAGAACTTGTGAGGCATCGTAAGAGAATACCATCAAATCTACGTTTATAGAGGATTCCCCCTAGAATGATGAAACGAGAGACCTTTTAAGGAAGGCACATTGTTCGTTACGGGTGAGATCAGGAGGTAAGATGGAGAGAGAAAGGTAGTTGGAGTACTATTTATACCAAAGGTCACTCGGGTTAGGGGTGTCGGTTCGATTGAGTAAACATCGTGAGGTAAATAAGAAGGTGAATGGAGGTGTTGTATGGTGACAAATATTTTGGAATCAGCAAGGGAAGTGGGTATTTGGGAAGCTAAGCAGGCCATGGTATCAATAAATTTGTTGGTTGAACATGGGATGGTTTGAAGGGTGTAACGATCAAAGGTGGTCAAAAGTATGTCTACATGATGTTTATACTTTTGAAGTATCTCGTTACGACATTGGTACATACCATTGACTTGGTTGATGACCAATTGTGAATCACCAAAGATGTGGATTGATTTGACATCTAGGGCATATGCGGCTTGGAGACCTAGTACGAGCGCTTCATACTTGGAAATATTGTTGGTGCATTCAAAGTCTAGTTTGAAAGACAAAGGCATGGGTTCTCCATCTAGAGGAATGAGGATAATACCAACCCCGCCCCCACATTGACACTTGGAACTATCGAAGAACAATGTCATTTGGTAAGGGGGTTTGTCTAGGGAAAGAGTAGCAATTGAATCATCGGGAAAGTCAAAATTAGAGGGTTGATCCCTAGAAATAGGTGCGTCGGCCAGTTGGTCGGTGATAGCTTGGCCCTTGATGGAATTTTAATGAATGAATTTGAGGTCAAGATCAGCTAAAAGCATAAGCCATTGCGCGGCATGCTGATTTTGATAAGGTTTGGCGTACATGAAGTGTAAGGGATCGGTGTTGGTCATGACATAGGTTTTGTGGTTGAGTAGGTAGTGGCAGAGTTTGGTGGCAACAAAAACTAAGGATAAGAATTTTTTTCTGGATGGTATTATCAGGTTTCATAGTCCAAAAGAGTACGGCTTATGTAATAAACAACCTCCTCCCTGTGTTGTTCATCACGATGAGTGAGCATGGCTCCCAAGGAATGATCGGTAATGGATATATATATAGGTAAAAAGGTTGATCATCTTTAGGTGGAATGAGTATGGGTGGTTGGAGAAGGTATTGTTTTAGGGCCTCAAAATCTTTGTGACAGTCATCATCCCATTTAAAGGAGACATCCTTCCTAAGAAGATGATGAAATGGTTGACACCGATCAGATAATTGTGAAATGAAACAACAAATGGACTATAATTTACCTTACAGGATATGGAGTTGGCAAAGGTTAGTAGGTGGAGGCATTTTGAGGATGGCCTTGAATTTAGCAGGGTCAACTTCTATACCATGGAGGGAAACAATAAATCCTAGGAGCTTTCCTGAGAGAACCATGAAGACACACTTTTTAGGCTGAAGGTGGATGTAATATTTAATGAGGTGGTCAAAGATGGTTTTGAGGATGGCGAGGTGCTCGAGAGATGTTTAGATTTGGCCAAGAGATCATCCACATAATCTTCCAATATGTGATGCATGATATCATGGAAGATGTAAGTCATAACATGTTGATATGTAGCACCAACGCGTTTTTAAGGCCAAAAGGCATGACTTGATAGCAAAAGGTTCCCTAAGGGGTGATGAATGCGGTCTTGTGTTGATCTTCTAGGGAAAGAAAAATTTGGTTATAACCCGAGAAGCCATCCATGAGTGATAGCATCTCATGACCAGCGGTGAGGTCAACCAATTGATCAATACCATGAAAGGGAAAGTTGTCTTTCGGGCAAGGCTAGGTTGAGGTCATGGAAGTCCATGCAAATGCAGAGTCCCCCTGTTGCTTTAGTAATAGGGACAATGTTAGAAATCTAACAAGGATAATCAATGGGTAAGATGAAGGAAACAGAAAGAAGGTGCTAAAGTTCTTCTTTGATGAGAAGAGCAATGTGAGGGTGCATTTTCCTCAGCTTTTGTTTGATAGGTTTGGCATCGGGAATGGTTATGATATTGTGGACCACTATGGTGGGGTCAATACCGGCATGTCTGCGTAAGACCAAGTGAAAGCATGGTTATGATCTCAGAGAAAAGAAGTGATGGCTTCCTGTTCAGCAGCATCTAAAGATTGTTTGATCTTTAGGATGTGCGGTCATCCTGAGTATGAATGTTGATCTCGATAGTTGATTCATTCAACATGGTTTACATCTCAAAGGGTAACGAATGATGAATATATGAGTCTTCTACACCAAGGTAGGTGAGTATGGATTCATCATCCTAACATTGAACGATGTTAATTATAGGTGTTTCATCATCGATCATCTCAGGATACAGGAATGGAAGAGTGGAAGGGGCCTCGCCTTCACGTTGATAAGTCAAAGGCCCCAAGGAAATGGTGTTTATGATTTTTTTTTAGGGGGATAGATTCAAGATCCATTGAATCTGTCGGTGAGGGTGGTGATGAAGGTGGAGCGGGTGAAGGTAGTGATGAAGATGAAGGTGGAGAAGGGATATGGTCCTCGATGACTTCAATGCGGATTTTTAGTAGGAGTTTTGGGGAAGCTGATACCACTACGGTCGTTACGTTTGCAGGTGGTACATAGAATAACAATATGGTGGCCTTGCTCATAAAAGCCAAAACCAAAAACCTTCCATGCACAGTGGTGCAGGAAGGTGTGGGTGAAATGGCGATTGGTAAGTGATTGGAAGTCAACAGAAAATGGGTGGGTTTGTGATGGTGGTTTAGGTGTGTAAGTGGTAGTATCAAGTCTCCCATAGGTGAGACTAGTACGAAGATGAGGAGGACCATAAAGGAGGCATTCTCCTATACAAAGGATCATAGCAAGCAGGTGTTGGTGAAGGCTTTCATATTTGACAGAGTAAGGAATGTGTTGACACTATATAGCGTACTCCCCAGTGAGGTGTTGAAAAACACCTTCCAAGGGGTCAGTGGTTGGTATGTAGGTAGTTGGAATGGATGATGTGTCGGAGGTTGATGTGGAGGTGGAGTTAATGGATTGGGAAGCTAATGGGTCAGCCATGGAGGTTATAGCAGTGGTAGAAATAGACGAGGTATGTGCGGTTGATCAGGGGATCATTTTTGAAAGTTCCTTAGACATCCCTAAATGGTGTCAGTGTAGAAGATCATCTTGAGAGCTTTCCAACAACTGTAATAACGTGACAAACGGACATCGGGAGCTCTAGATATGTTCAAAAGTTCGGACATCGGGAAAGTCAAACTATGATCAACTCGTCAATATTGGACCAATTGCACCGTGACACGTGGTTTGCCAACACTCCTCAAATTTGCTCGATTTTCCTATCGGGAGACGACAAGTGGATTACATGCTATGGATCGAGTTAATTATTTCTATACCACATTATATGGGTCGAAATTATATTATCTTGGTAAGTCCACTTTCCAAATGGCACGCATATATGCCAAACCACTATATATATTAATGTTTATACATTAGTATAAACCACCACATGCTATTTCCAAACTTCCATGCACATGGAGGAGGTGGTGAAGTGGTCTTGTGGGAGGAAAATGCCATACGTGGAAGCTTCCACGTGGAGGAGGAAATGAAGCTGTGGTAGGGGGCTAGGCCCATGCGTGGAATGTTCCACGTGAAGAATGGAGTGGGTAAGGTTTGTTAAAACCTTACCCAAATTTAATGGCGCCAAATGTGGGATATCCCACTTAAATGAGAAAACCACCCTCATTCAAACAAAAGCTGCTCATTTGGGATATTATCCCTTATCAAATGCAAATCGGCTAAAATGGGAATTAATCCCTTTTCATACGTAAATCCACCCAAATGGGAATTTTTATCCCAAAATCCATGTATGGGTTTAGGCTAATATTAGCCTAGGATTATATGCAAACGCATTATTCAAGGACCCTAAAAATGTATAAATAGGGTACCTATTTCATCATGTAAACACATAACCTAAGCTTATTATTTGTTAAGCTTATTGGGGACACACGTTAGTCCAACGAGCTTATTATTTATTAAGCTTATTTGTGGGATGTGTCCAAAAGTATTTTCTATTGGCCTATTATTTTAGGCAATAGTAGATGAAATATTTGTGATTGGGATTAAATTCTAAACTACCCAATAGGCCCATTGAGCCACACTAATTACTTGCAAATCCTGGATTGTTGACCAGAGTGCTAGCTTCGCATTGATAGCATCGGAAGGCCGATCGAAGCTGAAGGAGATTGTGCATTAGGAAGGTGAAGAACAATTCAAATGATCATCAGAAGTTTTTGAAGAACTGGTGTACTGATAGGCAAGTAAAATTCCATTAGGTTTTCTTGTGAAAGTACTATTGTAACTTACAAGTTTTGACTAGTGGAACGGTTCGACCATGAACCCGAGAGACGTAGGCAATTGCCGAACTCCGTAATCAATCTGTGTGTAATTGTCATTATTGTCTTGCATTATTTTAAATTGATTACTTAAAAGGAGTAAATTATTGGCAAATAATTAAAGCCTATAAGGGTCTGAGATCAGGTAGTAATAATCTGATTATTTTCAGATCAAGTTTGGTATCAGAGCTGGTAATCGACACCTGCAAACTTACTAATCTCCAAAGCAAGTTGGTATCGAGTAGGTTAATCAGTACAGGTTGCTTTGATAGGGATGGCATTGGCTTGTACTTCTGGATTTCCAGATTGGTGGGATAGACTGAGAGATAGGTTTAACATACTCAGTAATTTTCTCGTAATTCTATTTGGATGATTCCATTATATCTCATATGCAGATAAAACCATAAACTATTGTGTTAGGTAGAATGTATTGGTAAGAACCCTTTTAGGGAAACGTTTGTATACATATAACCGACATGGCACATTAGTTAAAGACCTAATTCTCGGGCAATGTTTGTACTCTTATACTTGCATTAGTAAGACCCCCAGAGGGCAATTATTTTGGTGATTTTTCTAACACCATAAAATGCAGTATATTTTCCTTGTTTAGTCATTGGTCTGGCAGGGAGGAGACAAATGAAGTCAATCCACATTGTGATGCAGTGGAGAAGACCAAGTACATAAGCCACCAAGTAGGAGAAATTTTGTGACAGGTTTACCATGCAAAATTATTTTCCTATAGAATTGGTATTTTAAGCTTATTGTACAAGACTCCAAAAATGGAGAATTTTTACAACTAGTTTTACATGATGTATTAGGATATAATTTCCTTGCACTTGTATTTGAAAGTTGTATAAACACTCTATTAGGGGCACCTATCTCCTAATTAGCTTGTGAGTACCTGTTACAGCTTGGATAAAGAAATTAACTCATAAAAAGCTTGGAGATTGATATGCCATTTGTGCAGACATTAGAGTTCATAGAGATCATCTCGGAACTTCATTTTGTGTAGAGGCATTGTGACCGTGTAGCAGAATGGTAGTTGAATCACCATTGGCATTGATGTCAGATTGAAACTTCATTCTGTGTAGAGGCATTGTGACTGTGCAGTAGAATGGTACCTGATATTAGTATGTCAACAAGAGGAGCTCAAAAGTATCATCTCGGAATGTCATTCGGTGTCAAGGCATTGCGACCACACATACGAATGGTAGCTGATCAATAGACTTAGCATCATGCATTGGAGGCTTGAGGTCTTGAAAGAGGCTTAGCATCATGCATCGAGAGGTGTTGAGGTCTATAGAGACTTAGCATCATGCATTGGAGGCTCGAGGTCTTGAAAGAGGCTTAGCATCATGCATCGGAGGCGTTGAGGTCTATAGAGACTTAACATCATGCATCGGAGGCTCGAGGTCTTGAAAGAGGCTTAGCATCATGCATCGAGGTGTTGAGGTTTGTAACAGACTAGCATTGTGCATCGAGGCTCGAGGTCCCGAAAGAGTCTTAGCATCATGCATCGAGGCGTTGAGGTGCAGCAAAGGGACAAGGAATTGTCCATCAGTGACATCAGATCAATCAAAGCTCTACGTAACATGGAGTTCCTTCAAACTAGTTCAGATTCTGCGGAATCAACTTGGAGCCAGGAGCTGTGTTATAGAGTCAAAGAAGATCCTTGTTGTCAGATATCAAGAAGCTTAGCACCACACAGAAGGAGTGTTGAGGTTTCATTCAGAAACTTAGCACCATAAAGCGGAGGCGTGGAGGTCTTCTTCGGATATCAAAGTGGCGCAATGGAAGCATCGTGGGCCCATAACCCATAGGTCCAGGATCGAGAACAGAGTTGTCGAAGTGAGAAGGTTGGAGGAGAAGACCCAAGGGTCTACTACAGCAGCACTTCCGAGGTGGCAACAAAGTTTTTCAGATTCAGGACAATATGGAAGCTTTTTGGGACAAAAAGCCTTTCTCAGTGGGGAGGTGTGATCAAGGGATCATTTTTGAAAGTTCCCTAAACATCCCTAAATGGTTTCAATGCAGAAGATCATCTCAAGAGCTTTCCAATGACTATGAGAACGCAACAAACGGACATCGGGAGCTCTAGATATGTTCGGTCAAAATTTAGACATCGGGAAAGTCAAACTATGGTCAATTGGTCAATATTGGACCAATTACACTGTGACACGTGACTTGCCAACACTTGTCAAATTCACTCGATTTTCCTATCGGGAGACGACAAGTGGATTACATGCTATAGACCGAGTTAATTATTTCTATACCACATTATATGGGTCGAAATTATATTATCTTGGTAAGTCCACTTTCCAAATGGCACGCATATATGCCAAACCACTATATATATATATATATATATATATATTAATGTTTATACATTAGTATAAACCGCCACATGCTATTGCCAAACTTCCATGCACATGGAGGAGGTGGTGAAGCGGTGTTGTGGGAGGCAAATGCCATACGTGGAAGCTTCCATGTGGAGGAGGAAATGAAGCGGTGGTAGGGGGCTTAGGCCCATGCGTGGAATGTTCCACGTGAAGAATGGAGTGGGTAAGGTTTGTTAAAACCTTACCCAAATTTAATGGCACCAAATGTGGGATATCCCACTTAAATAAGCAAACCGCCCTCATTCAAACAAAAGCCGCTCATTTGGGATATTATCCCTTATCAAATGCAAATCAGCTAAAATGGGAATTAATCCCTTTTCATACGTCAATCCACCCAAATGGGAATTTTTATCCCAAAATTCATGTATGGGTTTAGGCTAATATTAGCCTAGGATTATATGCAAATGCATTATTCAAGGACCCTAAAAATGTATAAATAGGGTACCTATTTCATTGTAAACACACAACCTAAGCTTATTATTTGTTAAGCTTATTGAGGACACACATTAGTCCAACGAGCTTATTATTTGTTAAGCTTATTGTGGTATGTGTCCACAAGTATTGTCTATTAGCCTATTATTTTAGGCAATAGTAGATGAAATATTTGTGATTGGGATTAAATTCTAAACTACCCAATAGGCCCATTGAGCCACACCAATTACTTGCAAATCCTGGAATTGTCGACCGGAGTGCTAGCTTCACATTGATAAAGCATCAAGAAGGTCGATCGAAGTTGAAGGATATTGTGCATTAGGAAGGTGAAGAACAATTCGACTGATCATTAGAAGTTTTTTGAAGAACTGGTGTACTAATAGGCAAGTAAAATTCCATTAGGTTTTCTTGTGAAAGTAATATTCTAACTTACAAGTTTTGACTAGTGGAATGGTTTGACCATGAACCCCTGAGACGTAGGAAATTGCCGAACTCCGTAATCAATCTGTGTGCAATTTTCATTATTGTCTTGGATTATTTTAAATTGATTACTTAAAAGGAGTAAATTATTGGCAAATAATTAAAGCCTATAAGGTCCGAGACCGTAGTAATAATCTGGTTATTTTCGGATCGCTGGTGAAAGCAATGGTGACTTGGTAGGTGGAGGTGTAGGTGAAGCGGTATTGGTTGTGGAGGTAGATGGCAGCGTATGAGCACATCATTAAGTTGGTAAAGCATGTTGCATGTTTTGAAAGGTGATGGGTCAGCCGGAATGGTATAAATGTGTCCTTCGTGTTCAAACTTCACACAATGATGAAAAGTGAAAGGAATGCAACCCATGACATGGATCCGTGTCTACCAAGCAACAAGTTATATTGGAATTCCCCCTCCAAAATGTAAAATAATTTTGGAGCAAGGGGCCCACGCAAACGTGAAGGATGGCGCTTCTAGTGTGGAAGTGATAGCATCGTTGAATGAATGCAACATGACTGGATGTTTATGCATGCAATTGTCAGGTATGCACATTTGAGAAAATGCATGGGATGAAATGATGTTAATGTTAGCACCTCCATCAATCATCACACGACATACACGTATGTCATCAATGTGGATAGAGATGAAGAGGGCTAGGTCTGGGTCATCATTTTGGTGTGGCATGATCTCTTCCTCTGAGAAGCTAAGGGAGGCCACTTGGTGAACAAGATGGGGTGAAGATGAAGGTGGTAATTTGGTGAGAGAGGCTACATGATGGGGTGTGATAATGGAGGCTACGGGTGTAGGGTCATTGGGTAAAACCTCAATAGATTGAAGAACCTCCATGAGGGCTTGACGATGGGATTTTGAGGTTTGGATGAGGTCATATAAGGACATTTTGAGGGGATATTGGTGTAATTGTTTGAGCATGGTGCAATGTGTGACACCATTAGAAATGGGGTAATGCGGGGGCCACGAATAGTTATTTTAGGTATGGGTGTAGATGGTATGTTGGGTATAGGATTGGTTGGTAGGTCAGTTTCCTTTTCTTTTCCCTTCTACGCACATGTAGTGACATGTATCATGTTGATTTGAGGGGAGTTGGAAAATGGAGAAGGTGTAGGATGAGTGGTATAATGACATGAAGGAAAAAACCTACTAGAGGAGAAAATCCTTGTGAGGTGAGCTAGGCGCAACGACATTGGGGTGGTGGCATGGAAAGTTCTCTGATACGAACCATGTTAATTTCAAATCTTGGAGTGGCTCTAGGAGCTGTGAGGGTGGAGGTTGTGGTTTTTGAGTGGGCAGTGTGGGAATGGGTGTTGGTGAAGAAGGATCCTTGTCAAGAAGGTCATTGTCATCAAAGTTGGTTTCTGGTGGACACAATTGGATAAGGACAATTTTCAAGGCCTTGCAGTTCTCCACATCATGCCCTAGCACACGATGGTATGCAAAAATTTTAGTATCATCAAACCCTTTTGGCTTGGGTTTGAGGGGGTCGTAAGGTCGGAGTGGCGGTAATGTGATAACAGAGGTCTCGAGGAGGTTGGTTAAAATTTGGGCATAGGATCCTGCTAGTGGATCACAATGGGAAGTGAACGTGGGTTTGGGTGTAGGTGTGGTTGATTGTCGAGGAACTATTTTTGGAAGAGGAGGAATGGGTCGAGCTATGGGTTTAGGTGTCGGTGTGGTTTTAGGTATTGGTCATGTTTGTCTGGGTAGGGGTACAATAGATGAACAGGTAGGAGGGTGTGTGGTTGTTTTGACTACCTTATTGTGGGGTAGTGGGGTTTTTTTTTGGGTTGCACTTTCTTGGGTAAAGGTGATGTGGGTGTATGAGGTCTAGAAGGAAAAGTAGATGGAGGAAGAGGGTGAGTTACCCACGGGGATAACAGGGTGTTGTGAAGGTAGATGACGTGGGTCATACTTAGGGTGTGAGGGACAATGACTGAAGTGTAGTGGGTAGTGAAGTAATAGCTAAGGGTATTGGAGGTATTGGTGGTAAAAAGACTGCAGGTGTAGGTGTAAGTCATGTTGTGTGCCTAGGTAGGTTAGAGGTTTGTGAGGAAGGAATGGGTTGTTGTGTTATTGGTTTATGGATGGGTGAAGGTTGCTTGACCATGTTGGGCAGCTGAGGTCTTAAGACAGACGAGAAAAGTGTAGGTGTGATTGGTGTGGTTGGGGTATGAGGTCGATGAGTTTGTTTCTTTGGTTTGGGTGTTAGAGTAGGTGTGGTATTGATGTTGGAGGATGTAGCTAAATCCAATTTAATAGGTGGATGAGTAAGGCTAGTGGTCGGGTGACCCCTAAAGTGGTAATAGGTTTAGTTGAGGCAAATGTTGTAGGTGTGGGTTTGGGTTTAGATGTAGGTTGGGTTATGGGTAAGGGTGTGGTTTGAGTGCTAATAGGTATCATGGAAGGGGTTGCAACAGAGGTGGTTGTATTTGGTTTGATTGGTCGAAATGTGTTTGGGTAGATAGTGGAGGTATCAATAAGGGATCTCTGCATCTGTGTTGAGACGGGGAGTAAGAGGCACCCCCATAGTAAATCCCTATCCACATAATCTAAGTGATTGGCCAAACATGAGAACGACATGTCTGTGGGTGGAGTTGGTGAGGAGCTAATGGCAATAAACATAAAATGTGTCTTAGAGATGGGGAATTGGCTAGCTTCAGCTTCCGTGGGTAAGAGAGCTGAAAGTAGGTCGGTGGGATTCTGGGTAGGCTGATGGAGAATGCTTGCCAAGAGGTAAAAGTATCTCAACTGGGTCAATGATAGGTGGAGGAGATGATGGGAGCTCCTCTATAAGTGGAGGAACAGATGGGCATGCCTCTATGGGTCGAGGAGGAAATGGGTGCTCCGTTGTGGGTGGAGGGGATAATGGGATCTGCTTTATGGGTGGAGGAGGTATTATAGGTAAAGGTTATCTAAGTGGTGAAGCTAGGGATGCGATGGGCTCAATGTTAGTGGAAGACCCTCTGTTGGTGATGAAGGAGATAAAATATGTTCCTCTATTAGTGAAGGAACAGGGGAGGTTGGTTCTAATGTGGAAGGATGATTTCGGGCTAGGATCTCCTCTATGGAAGGAATATGGGTTAATTGGGAGGTGACAGGTACCTCGTTAAAGAAAGTGTGAACGCTATGGGTATGGGTATCATGAGTTGATGTCTCACCAGTTTGATTGGATGAAGGAGCATGGTTGGGAAACGGTTTTTTGAATATTTGTAGATTTTGGTTGGGGGTGGCATTGGGATTATCCATAGTTAACTCACCTTTCTCGAGAATTTCTTGGACAATATTGACAATATTTTTGGAAGTGATGCGATTGCCATCACTATGACCCTTTACTCGATGATAGTTCTGAAATCATGTTATTTATACCATGCGAGCATGGGGCGAGCGAGGTTAAAACCAGTGTGTGGTTTTATAGGTGGAAGGGTGATGGCTCCGGCTTTGATAAGATTTTCTAAGACAAAGGAGTAAGGTTCCTCAATTGGGGTATATTTTCGTTGCTCTTGTTTGAATTGAAAATTCTTTACATGTGAGAGATTAGATGAGTGTGTAGCCTGATTTAATGGATGAGCTGGGCCGACCTTGAGTACCACTGTGTTAGCAGTGCCCTTAGCTTTTGAATAATTGGTTTGTGGTTTGGAAGAAGAAGAGGTATCATTCAACTTGAATGCCGAATTCTTATTATGTAATTAGATTTTCTTCTCTTCAATGGCCCAAATCTCTAACTTTCATGCCATAGTGAATGCCTCATTAAATGTTTGGAAGGTTTAGACTTGTAAGGTCGGGGAGATATGTCTAGCGCAAGCCCGTGTGAAGAGCTTGATGAGTTCAGTTTGTGGCAGTTGGAAGGTAAGTTGATTGATCAGGCTATGCTAGCGAGTGACAAAATCTGCGATAGATTCATCCTCATACTGACGTGTGGAATATAGATCGGTCATGGTAACCTTCTTGATGATATTGATAGAGAAATGATCCAAGAAGGCTTGGGCTACCTGATTGAATGAGAATATAGAGTGTTTAGGTAACCCACTATACCAATCTAATGCAGGTCCAATGAGGGACATGGGAAAGGTTCTCAAAATCAAGGCATCATCATGAGCGATCAGATAACACCCATGTTTGAATGACCATAAATGTTGTTGTGGGTCTTCTTTGCTATTGAAACAATTGAATTTAGGAATTTCCCAATGCATAGGGTATGAATGGATAGGAATGGATGGGTGAATAGGCTTGTTGCAAATCTCGTCGTAGGTGAGAGTGTTGTGGGAGCCGGAAACCGATGCCTCCAATGTCTGCATCTTGTCCAACATCAATTTAATTAGGTCATTGGTGGGTTGTGATGATTGGATGCCTCCCATAGCATGAGAAGGTTGGTTTTGGGCATATAACAGGGTGGCACTCTAGTGTATGGGGCTACCATGTAGGGTGGTGGAGAAGAAGGCAGTGAAATAGGGGTACGTACCTGGAATGAATAATAGATAAAATAGGAGGTTGTTGGTAGTATGTATATGAGGGTGGAAGGTTCGTGGTAACCCTAGTGGAAATAGGGGCTAATGATTTTGGAATGGAAATAACCACGTTTTGAAATGGGGTGGGGTCAATGACACAAGGGGTTGTAATGTAGCTACAGGTATGTGTGAGACATTACGGGTAGATGAGGTTGGGTTTGGGGTAGTCGTCGAGGGTATGGTGGATGTAATGGGTGCCACAGAGGTAGAAGATGTGGTAGTCATAATGGGTATAGGACCTAATTGTGAAATGACTGGGGGTAAGGTGGATATGGGTAGCACGGAGCCAGATGGGGCTGATGCGGGAGTGAGTATGAGAGTCGGAGGGATAGATACAGGCATGCCGTATATCAACTGACCCGAGGCGTCTTGAGTGGATGAGTGGGAAAGGTAAAACTATAAGGCGACAGGGTTCTAGTCAAGGAGTTATGCAAACTCCTCATCTTCGGTAGTGAGAGTAATAGGCTGGATGGGATCCATGGCTGGTGATAAAATAGAAGGTGGTGAAGGAATAGGTGGGAGTGGTTGATAATCGCTGTGTGAAATATGAGGGAACTTGTTTGTCTTTGGGTCAGCACCATGTGAACCAAGATCTTGATCAAGTAGGGCTGCTTCTCTGCAAATGACATAGAGAACAACAAGAACAGGTGAATCTGGCAAAAAAAAGTAGATTAAGTACCAAATGGTGGCTGGAATGTGAAACAAAGCTAACCAATGTTGGTTAGGGAAAACCGATGCTTAGGTGAGGGGTAACTGTACGATGGAAAAGTGACAAGCAAGCATGGGAATCTACAAGTAACTCTTCCTCGCACCCGACCTCCCGAGGTCGTGTCGAGATAGCCGGTGGGGATGGAATATACGTGGGGTATAGACAAACTAGTTAGGCAATCTTATATCTTCGATGTGCACTAATGGAACCTATGAATCTAAAGCAAAGAAGGCCCTCCTAACTTGAACTGGCATGATAGATCGGTTGGTGAGGATGACTGCTCGAAGGCTCCAATCAATATCGAGCTCTGGCATGATTTGATCTATGGGTTGTGGGATACGTGGAAAATGACCTGGGATTGTTTCGTGTATGTCTCTAGATAGGGTCATAAGATGGATGATGGATATATAGTGGATTCTATGGGTGATTCTCTGGTCTAGTCTAGAAATATTTAGCTTTGTTAGCTGCTATATCTAACAAGGATAACTATGTGATAATAGTTGGTGGAAGTGGAGAGGATCTAAACACTAGCATCCTCAAACCCGTGTCAATGTTTGACTGATTTGTAGGTCCGTTGGGTTGTGGGATCTGTGGATCACAACCGTAAATTTGTGGTCATTATGGACCTTCTATGGTCATGCACAAAATTAATCCCTAATCCCTAATATCTAGTAGTCGTATGCCTTTTCAGCCTCTATATTCGAACTAAAAGTTGTGAGATCTTTTGAGTACCTTACATGCATTCCGCAACTTGAATTCTTAAGCTAGTGTCTATGTCAATGTGGATATCTCTTGCGTTTGGTTTGGGGTAGTCGTCAAGGGTATGGTGGATGTAATGGGTGCCATAGAGGTAGCAGATGTGGCAGTCATAGCGGGTATAGGACCTAACTGTGAAATGACTGGGGGTAAGGTGGATGTGGGTAGCATGGAGCCAGATGGGGCCGATGTGGGAGTGGGTATGAGAGTCGAGGGATAGATACGGGCATGTCGTATATCAACTGACCCAAGGCATCTTGAGTGGATGAGTGGGAAAGGTAAAACTACAAGGCGACAGGGTTCTGGTCAAGGAGTTGTGCGAACTCCTCATCTCTGGTAGTGATAGTAATAGGCTGGATGGGATCCATGGCTAGTGATAAAATAGAAGGTGGTGAAGGACTAGGTGGGAGTGGTTGATAACTGGTGTGAAATATGAGGGCAATTGTTTGTCTTTGGGTCAGCACCATGTGAACCAAGATCGATCAAGTAGGGCAAGCTTCTCGTAAATGACACAGGAACAACAAGAACAGTGAATCGCAAAAAAGTAGATTAAGTACTAAATTGTGGCTAGAATGTGAAACAGGCTAACCAATGTTGGTTAGGGAAAACGATGCCTGTGAGGGGTAAATCGTATGATGGAAAAGTGACAAACAAGTGTGGGAATCTACAAGTAACTCTTCCTCGCACCCGACCTCCTAAGGTCGTGTCGAGACAACCGATGGGGATGGAATATATGTGGGGTATAGACAAACTAGTTAAGCAATCTTATATCTTCGACGTGCACTAATGGAACCTGTGAATCTAAAGCAAAGAAGGCCCTCCTAACCTGAATTGGCATGATAGATCAGTTGGTGAGGATGACTTCTCGAAGGATCTAATCAATATCGAGCTCTGGCATGATTTGATTTATGAGTTGTGGGATACGTGGAAAATGACCTGGGATTGTTTCGTGTATGTCTCCAGATAGGGTCTTAAGATGGATGATGGATATATAGTGGATTCTATGGGTGATTCTCTTGTCTAGTCCAAAAATCTTTAGCTTTGTTAGCTACTATATCTTACAAGGATAACTGTGTGATAATAGTTGGTGGAAGTGGAGCGGATCTAAACACTAGCGTCCTCAAACCCATGTCAATGTTTGACTGATTTATAGGTCCGTTGGGTTGTGGGATCTGTGGATCACAATCATAAATTTGTGGTCATTGTGGACCTCCTATGGTCATTCACAAAATTAATCCCTAATCCCTAATATCTAGTAGTCGTATGCCTTTTCGGCCTCTATATTCAGAACTAAAAGTTGTGAGATCTTCTCAGAGTACCTTACATGCATTCTGGCAACTTGAATTCTTAAGCTAGCGTCTATGTCAATGTGGATATCTCCTACGTTTGGTTGTGGGACCAAAGGATCGAACCGAACGATTTCTCTCTTTCAAGCACTTCTACAATGCGGATATTTATCTAGGGTAATCTATAGTTTGGCTGATTTGACCAAAACGTATGCACTTTTTCATCTTCTATGTTTAATCCTCTCAACTATGAGCTGACTTCTTGTAGGTCTCGTTGTTGTTCGAAGAATTAGATTCTAAGATTCTGGTCTATATCGCTTATTGCTGTAATAAGATTAGGTTGAGGCATGATTGGCTTGAGTACGTATTCTCCGGACTCCCTAGGTCCCATGATTGTCATACAAAAGAAACAAATATAACTAAAGTAAAGTAGAATAATTATGCAAAGTATGTCTACAGCGTATATATATCTAAATCTAATCAAAAGAGAAATTATTGAATATATCTAGAAAGTGACAACTAAACTAACAACAAAATCAAAACAAACAAAGCAGCCGAGTATAGCTACTTGCCTGTGTAGTTGTAAATCTATTCTAAACAACTAAATAACTGATCTAATCTATTTGAAAGACCCTTGATCTTGCCTCGAAGTGAGGAATGAATCATAGTTTCTCGAAACTATTAGTCACCACACTTCCTCGGTAATATCGAAAGTGAGATTAACTGAAACGAAATGATTCACTACTCTATTTGATATGTTTTAACGAAAAATTTTATAGCTTAAACCTAGATTTTGTAGAACAGTGGTGAATCTGATTGTGTGTGGCTTTGTCCCCTCAGTGTGGTCTCCTCATTCCTTCATGCTCACGTGAATCCAAAAAAGTGTGTAATGCTAGCATCAACAGAAGTAGGTATTAGAACAATGACAACTTTGGGTGTAGACTGAATACAATGCGAGTAGGAGAGGGATAGCGCAAGAGAACAGAGCTTGGCTTATGTAATTCCTAGCAAGATTTATTGTGAGTCATGTAACACAAAACATCCAAAACTTGAAACTATTCTTCTTGACAAACAAAACTTGCAACTCTAATGGGTTCAGACTGAAAATGAAACTATCCTATCTCAGTTGATTGTATGAAACAATAATAACACTAAAAAAAGAAGATCATGTGGCTTTTAAATAGTAAAACAAGACTAGCTATGCATGCAATAAATGAAAACTATCGAATTCCTAAGCAAAACTGAAAGACTAAGCTATTGAAATGAGAAAATGAGAGAAAAATTTGAGGGGCCATTGAAATGAGAAAATGAGAGACAAATTTTAGGGGCTATTTTCTTGAAAACCAACTAGCTATATATAGAATTCCCATTTACCCAAAGGTGAAATCCAATTTGAACTCTTTTGCAATAAAAATGGAGAAACACTAATCTAGGGAACCAAAATCATAAATACAAGCAAAAACGGATGGAAAAAGGTGGTAAATGTTGAAATTTTACACGAGTCGTGATAAAAGGAAAGTTCTAGAAAAACGTGTGAATGGGTGGCGATCATGAGACCGCCACCCAGGTAGGGTGGTGGTTTCCTCACTGAAGACCAAAAAGGAAGGAAAAGTGGGGGGAAGAGAAAAAAAAAGCACACAGAGGTTAAGCGGGGCATGTGGGATGTTAATGTACACTTGGAGAGATTTTTACAAATCTCGAACACCTTACGAGGAGACCTATATCATCATTGGGGCACATGTGACATCGTTATGACAGTGTCTTACCCTTACAATTTTGGGTGCATACATATTGCCCCCTTGGAGAAGTGTTTTAGCCATGAAGAGGCGTAAAACGGTGGGTCCGAGTATGGCGGTCCCGAAATGGGAGGTTAGAAATTATACCTAACACGTCTGTGTGTCGAAATGATGCCATCCAAAATTCCCGCTACCTGCAAAATGAAAAGAGGACTCAAGTGCAGATAGATAAAATAGATTGAAAAATAAATACTAAAATAATATGAAGTGAGGACTTACCGTGATGGATAGAGATGTTGGTGCTTAGAGCACCTCACTAGCCTGATTACTTCCCTAACTACCGATGATATGGAGGCCACACCTTATCAGGCCATGGTAGGGTTATGGGGTGAGGAGACCCTCAAAGACCCTCACTTTGATTTCCTACTCTACTACAGGGTAGCTCATGGACAGGACAGGAAGGTGGAGACACACCCTTTTGATTGAGTTCCTCAAACCAGCTTGGCCTTCCTTATGTTGGTATGCTCCCCCAATGGTGCCGTGTTCGATCAGTTCAAGAGGCTAGGGGAGGTCCTAGAGGCCGAGGATAGACTGTTGTTACTCCTGGTGTCCCTATTGCAGCTAGGCGGGTAGTACGTGCTCAAGGGAGAGCCGGTGCTCCTCAGCACCCTTACTTTAGATCGCCACCGGTCCTACCCACAGCAGCGATGACCCCATTGATATAGACTCCGAGTCTGAGGAGTTCATAGGGGGAGAGACAAAGGAGGAGACCAAGGATATGGAGGTCAGCGAGTCGGGTGGAGAGGAGGACAGCGATCCCAAGTGGCATGACACTCAAGAGATCTTATAGGCCGAGAGGGTAGAGCAGAGTGCGGAGAGGGTGACTCTAGTCTCAGAGGAGCTGCCCTCTCAGGACCTAGGTAGGGAGGATGAGTCCGTAGCAGGATGCTATGTTTCTCCAGACATGGGAGGAGCACATTAGTTAGTGGCAAAAGATCTATGGCGTGAACCGATCCTAGGGATCCCTCTTGGAGGCCCGAGAGATCTGAGTGAGTTGTTACTCTTCTTTTAATGTTTGTTTCTAGTTAGGATTGCCTTAGTTGTTATCTCTCCTTTTGTTCATTCTTGGTTTTACCTTTTGATCATTTTCTAATTCTCTTTTCTCCTTTTCTTGCAGAGACTGCTAATGAGTGGTGAGACTTGATTCACTCAGTATGCATGCACCGACACCCTAATGATCCCCATGGAGAAGACTCACGCGGAGCTATCCATGGATGTAGGGGAGCCTTCAACAAATGGTAGCAGCACAATGATGTCTTTTCCTTGTCCGACATGTGGCTAAGATGGTGACTACCCTCCATACTGAGTTGGCTAGGTATAGGATAGTAGAGCACCTAATGAGGAGTCGATCTCATAGCAAGGTCGCAGCTTACTCCTTGGGACCATGAGCCCTCGGTGCATTCGGAGCGCCGGCATAGCCGAGTCCTAGATGTGGTCATGCACATTCGAGGGGTCTCATAGGGGGTTGAGAGGCCACTTGGCTCTCTTAGATTGTTTATAATATTTATTTTGTATTTCCCGGGCTCATTGAGTGTTTTGACCATGCCTAGCGCATGATGGCATTGTACACAAAACCTGATTATATATATATATACTTCTTTTTGGATCAGAATCTTGGTGTCTAGGATTTTGTGATTCATTTCCACATGTAAATTATAATGTTGTTTTTATATGCCTTTCAGAATGTATGCAATGGAGAACAAATGACACAAATGCTTTCTTCCTTTTTGTATTTCGTGATGCTGATATATGATAATGCAAACACAATGTGATCTTTGAACTTTAGTTTCTGTAAGCAATTTTTGGTACTTCATATTTGTTTTGAAAAAATGTGATGATGAGTTGATATGATGAGCAGATGAACTTGCCCCACTCCTATCTCCACGCAACTAGTAAGATGCGAGGGCTCACCACCGAGAGCTAGAAAGGGCACAAGCTATGAAATTTGTTGAATGGTAGTGATGAGAGATAGAAAAATATTTGGTGGAACCAAATTAGGACACTACAAACCTACTCTACTCAAGTGACTCCATAGTTTAGAATGTGACTTGCTTTACAGTTTATCTAGACTTAGATTTGTAGATGGCCACATGGTTGACAAAATCTGGTTTTCGGGTTTTAAACTCTCTTGGAATTTTGGACATCTGATTCACTTGTTTTTGACTCAAGATTTCAAAGGTTTATTTGAACTATTTGCTTATGACCTTCAACGTTTATTGTCAAGAGGACCCCCTACACCTTGCCCCATGCTACTAGTAGGAAGCATGGGCTTATCACCATGGACAAGGAATAGGAGAGTAAGGGAATTCCCATCCTTTCCCAACCCTACGTCACCAGTAAGAGATGCAAGTTCAACACCGAAGGTTGGTAGGGAAAGGAAATGTGTAAAAGTAAAATTTTCTGTTTGATCTACATTTGACTTATTTATTTGAGCAAAATGTCAGTATGTTCTTATTTCCAAAGAGATCTATATACGGATAGATGTGACACTATGAAGCTTCTAGAACAGACCATAGGAAAGACACCTATCCTAGGAAGAAACAAAAGTGAGAACAAGCATGCAGGCCTTGGTATGGCTACCATTAAGACTTTGTCATATCTAGCTTTATTTGATGAAATGATTCTGAAATGGTTGATGATGTTATGAAAATGAAGAAGTATGATTGAAATGCTTCTACCAATACTATCAGAAGTTTGTAATGAATTGCTTGAGAATAAGTCCCTTGATCACAAAATTTTACAAAACGAGTGGACAAAATGAACCTAACTACATGAAGATGTAATGTAGAAATAATTATACAAATAGTGCTTTGGCGCTTCATGTGTAAAACCGTTTAAGGTGCAAGGAATTGACAGCTTTCATTAAATTCCTCACCTTCCAGTGTACATAAGAGATACACACCATTTCCATAGTCCTTTGTGATTCGGTATGGGCTCAACCATTTGGGCTGGAATTTCCTTCCTTCACCGGTCTTCTTATCGATCCAAATTGCCTAGTCTTAGAACTAGATCTCCTTCATATATTTCTCATTCATAGAACTTTTTGTTAGGCTGCCAAAGACATCCGGTCAAAGCATAGACTCTATGCCTCTATTCAAAGCATTTAACCTCGCCTCATCTAGGCTTTCTAGTTGGGAGAGACGTGCTTCTCTATAAGCTTCTTCATCCAAAATCCCTCGAGTGAGATGCAGAGATTGGGTATTTCAACCTCGAGTGGGAGAACTGCTTCTGCTTCGAATACGAATGAGAAAGGAGTTACTCCTATTGGTGTTCTTATTGAGGTTTGGTGGGCCCACAAGGTTGGATATAACTTTAAATGCCAATATCATTTGTTTTCTTTTACTATTTTAAGGAGAATAGCTTTCAACGTTTTTTTTGTTGCTTCAGCCTTCCCTATAGCTTGAGGGTAATACAGGGAGGTTGTATGATGGTTTATTTTAAATTTACTACATAGCTCACAGACCTCATCATTCTTAAAGGAAGTTCCATTATCTGAGATAATGATTTGTGGGACACCATACCTGTAAATGATCTGGTTCAAAATGAACTTGGTGATCATGGCACTTGGTACAGTGGTAAGAGGCATAGCCTCTACCCATTTGGTAAAATACTCGGTGGCCGTGATTATGAAGTTATGGCCATCTATTGATGAGGGAGAGAATTTCCCTATCAAATCTAGGCCCCATGTATAAAAGGGCCATGGAGTAGCGATTGGTTGTAGAGCTTGTGCCGGCATGTGAATCTTGTAGGAAAATTCTTGGCATTTATGACACTTGTGTATAAACTCTACTATGTCGTGTTCTAGAGTGGGCCAGAAATAGCCCATCCAATGTATTTTGTGGGTAGTGGCATGACCTCCAAAATGGTCGCCACATATTCCACTATGGGATTCGTAGAGAATCTTCTCGGATTCTTCTGTGTCAACACACCTTAGAAGAATTCCATCGAAAGCCTTACGATAGAGCACTTGTTCTATAATAACATATTTAGATGCGATAATGCATAACCACCTTCTTTGTTGTGGTGTAGCACCTTCTGGATACATATGGTCCATGATATAATTAATAATATCAGTATACTAGGGACATTCAGAGATAGGAGGTCTGGTTTCGATGTAATATATGCATTCATCGGGAAAATCTAGATCTACTAGATCGCCTCCGTTTAACTGGTTATCGACTAACCAATCTGCAATGATTTTTCCCTTAACGGACTTCTGGTTTACAAAATTTAATTTGAATTCACCCATTAAGGTTATAAAGCATCCATCCTTTTTAGACAAGGACTCTTGCATGAGGAAAGTTCATAAATGGTCTGTTATTACAATGACCCTTGTTTCTTGGTTTAGCATGTAATGTCTTAAGTGTTTGGTCACAAATACTATGGCAAGGCATTCTCGTTCTGCCTGTGTGTAATGTGTTTCATAATCGAGCAACGTTCTCTAATAAAAAATAGATCACACGTTCTCATTTATTGTCGTCTTATTGAGCCAACATGTAGGCTAACGAGACATCCGTGGCTTGTGAATATAAGATCCAAGGATGATTTGGTCTAGGTGGCATTAACGTGGGAGGAGATAGCAAGAAGTGTTTAACCGCTTCGAAGGCCTCATGACATTCCTTTGTCCAAATAATGCAACAATCCTTTTTCAAAAAATTGTTGATTGGATGAATAAAAAACTCAAGTTTGGGATGAATCTTCATATTGCACCGAGATTTTCAAGAAATGATCTAATACTAGAATCGTTTGATGGTGGGATCATCTCAAGAACAACCCAGATTTTGGCTGGGTCCACATCGATCCCTCATGATGATATAATGTAACCTAGGAGTTTCCCTCCTATCACACCAAATACGCATTTTTCTAGATTTAGTGTGACTCCGTATTTGATCAAATGTGAAAGGATGATGCAGAGCACTTCTGGGTGATCACAACGCTTCCTGGCCTTGGCTAACAAGTCATCTACATAGGACTCCATGATTTTATGAATAATATTGTGAAATATGTATGTCATTTCCTGTTGGTATGTAGCACTAGCATTCTTGAGACTGAATGCATAACAACGTAGCAATAGGTTCCCAAGGAGTTATACACATGGTTTTGGCTTGGTCTTGCTCGATATTCTGATTTGATTGTATCTCCGAGAACCCATCCATGAGAGACAAAAGCTAAAATCTAGTCATGTTAAGGCCAACAATGACGCCAATGGATGGTAACGGAAAGTTGTTCTTGGGCACGCCTTGTTAATGTCTCGAAGTCTATGCAGATGCATATCTTCCCATCCTTTTTGAGAACGGGACAATATTAGATATCCACCGAGAATAATCGACCGGTTTTATGAACCCCACTTGGAGAAGTTTCATTACTTCTTCCTTCACCATGAGAGCTACTTTGGGTTTCATTGGTCTCGATTTTTTTAATTGGCTTTGCATCTGATTTGGTGACGAGGTTATGTACCACGATGTGTGGTGCAATTCCCATCATTTCTTTATAATTAAATGTAAAAGCCTTTTGATGTTCTTTGAGGATTCAAGTGTGTATCTCTATCTCTTCTAGATTTTTCCGAAGATCCTAGTTTTAAGATCTTTGGTTCTTCCTCTGTTCTGATGTTAATATCAATTGTTTCTTTGATTAAAGAAGTGTTACTTTCTTCAAACTCAGGCGAGGCTAGAGGTAGTTCGATATCTTCTCCATTCTCTACCGCATATATGTTGCGCTCCTTTTGTGGGGGAAGCTCTATCATGGGATTTCCACAAGAAGAAGAGGAGTGTGGGATTAAGGACAAATCTACCATGTGATGGGTGAGATGTAACTCTGCATAGGTGTTTAGGTAATCAAGAGTGGCTCTATCACTATCAACATGATCTAAGATAGTAGATGTATTCTTAGTCATGTTCATTAAAAGAGGGTTTGACATTTTATTTACTAATGGTTCAAGATAAAGGGAAACCATGAAATGATGTCTTCCAACTCACCGCTTGGAGTGAAACGTGAAGCTGAGGTTGCTATCAAATCTACGAGAAGGTTTTGTTCTCACAGGATTGCTTTAATTGATATGAAGTTAAATCCTTTGCTCAAATCTAATACCACTGTTTTGTAGAGCAGAATGTTCACTCTAGTCTCATACACCTCAGATACTTGGTTTGTTACTAATTAAGAGTCTCCTAACACCTTGATGTCATTAACACCGAGCCTCTTAGCTATGATGAGGCCTAGGAGGAGGGATTCGTATTCAACACCATTGTTTGTACATTTAAAATTTATTTTAAAGGCGAACGGTAAGATCTTTCCCTCAGAGAAGTAAGGATCACACCCGCCCCAAACCCCTAACGACATCTAGCTCCATCGAAATGGAGAGTCCAATATTTACTTGGGAAGATAGATGTTGGGACATTTGCTACGTATATTTCTTCTCGATTCATTACTTCTACATGTAGAGTTCCTTTCTTTGAAGAGAACCAACTCCTAGGGTACATCCCATACCTATGGAATCAAATGGTAGGAAGATTGGCAAATCTTGTTCTAGTAACTCCACAATTTTTGCAGTAGTTCCTAATGACACCATTTCTACAACGTTAGCTTCATCCTTGAGGGCTGGGATGCTCTTGACTAGGTTTGTAACCTCTAACTCTATTATAGGTACCAAATTTTCTTCCGGTTTTGAGTCGGTTGGCTTGTTAAGTTGGTTTGTTGGGAGTTCAAACTTAGAGTGAATGCCTGGCCTTTTCTTTAGGTCTGCTAGGTGTATATCGAATGGTTTCGGATCACCTTTTGCTATGAATATCTTTCCTAAGTGTAGGAATCTTATTTCCTAGAATAACGTAGAAGGGATTGCCTTCATATGGTGTATCCATGGTTCGCTGAGGATCATATTATAGTTGGTTTTCCGATCTATAATATAAAAATTAGTGAGGATTGTTTTGGATCCTAACGTGACTGGTAGTATTATAGTCCCAAATGAAGTGGCTTTAAGGCTATCATAGCCTCTTAGTGTATTCTGAGTCATGGAACAATTTGTTTCTCCATACCCTATATTTTGAAGGAAAGAGAAGGGAACTATGTTAACTTTTGCCCCATCGTCAACCATTGCGCATTTAACGTAATTGTTATAAACCCACACTTGTAAATGTAAGGCTGGATCACCTCTACGTGTAATCTCAACATCTGTTGGCATTTTTTTTATGTTGAATATAAACTTGGTATCCCTATCCGCTACTCTCATATCCTTGTTATGGTTTCCACGTGTAACTCAAAGGTGTCTAATTCCACTAAACCGACTATCTTGGGTCATGGCTGATTTCCTAATTATGGTGCAACAGGTGGATTTAGTGAATTCGAGAGGCTTCATTATCATTGTTTCCTGTCATTACACCCTTGTTCATCCCATTTGGATTTAATTTGTTGTTATTGTGATTTGGGAGCAAATCATTGAAGATCTTAAGGGGAGCATTTTGATGGGAGATTACTCCCGTGAAAGTATTTAGGCGCAGTGATGTAGGATATGCTAAGAACATATCTATGAAAATTTATCTTTGTTCTTCTCGGAAGATGTTTCCTGAACTTATTGTAGTCACAGAAAGTCCTATTGTCATGGCCTCAAATTTTATGGAAACCACAATACGAGTTGGGATTATAATTCCTAGGTTGTTGGGTTGGCACATATTGTGGTCAAAAACTCTGATTAAACCATTGACTATTAGGATTAAATTTTTGAGTTTGTTGTCTTTGGTTTTGATATCTAGTTGAATTTTGACTTGGACCCTATGTCTGGATCTTCCTTTTTGTTGTTGTGGATGATTAAAATCCATCGAGTTGATTGTCAGGGTAAAGTTGTTGTTTTGTTGATTGTTAACAGGCGGTGGAGTATTTACAACATTTTCCTTTTTAGCTTGGTCAGTTACTCCATCTGTTGTCACTCCGCGATTCTTGTTAAGGATTTTAGGTCCTTGATTAGCATTTATTGCACTAGGATAAGTCATAGTATTTTGATTGGGGATGATTAACCTCCCGTTTGTTCCATATGTCTTGCGACCACTATCTATTGCAGCTTGATCTATTCGGAGGGCACTCTCAAGTACTTCATCATAAGTTCTTAGTGGGAACTTCTAGACTTCTTCCTTTATCTCTCTACTGAGAGAATGAAGGAATAAATCACATAGTTCCATCTGATCCATGTTTGGAGCACTTGCCAAAGAATAAAGGACTGTATGCCATCTTTGGATGAAATGAGCAACAGATTCATTGTGTTCTTGCTTAATATGCAAGAATTCCCTGATTCCTGTTCTCAACAGTTTGTTCATGTCAAATGCCTTGATGAACTCTGAAACAAGTTGTTTAAACAAATGGATGGAAGCTTTAGGTATTTTGTAATACCAATTGAGGGCAATGCCCTCTAAAGTTTTGGGGAATATTTTAGCAACAACCCCATCCCAAGGGAGTAATTCTCGAATGGCTATGGCATAAGCCTTGATATGTGCATTTGGGTCTCCCTCCCCTTTGTATTTGGGAAAATCAGGAAGAGGTCTTGGAAGCATGATGCTTCGTATAGTGAAGTCTAAGGGCTCTTTCAAATATTCTAAATAAGTCCCTATCACATAGGTTTTGACCATTGATGGTGCCTACTGAGGGGGTGGAGGTGGAATGGGTTGTTGATATGGTGTAGCATATGTATTTGCAGGGGCATAAGGAAATCCTTGTGGTTGAGTGAACATGCCGAGAGGATAGAACATATCTCCTTGTGGTGATTTGGAATACATGTTTAAGTATGGAGGAGCATTGCCCAGAATGGATTATTTTGTACTAAACCGGGAGGTATCATATTTTCCACTAGAGTGATGTTAGAGAATGCGGTTCTAGTTGGCATTTGTTGTGAATATTGAGGAGGCATGCCCAAAATGCCTACCTAGCCAGATGACGTGGAGGGTTGGGGATTCCTACATGTCTAAAATGTGAATTCTAATTTGCTTGAGCAAGTTCTAGCCCTCTAACCTTTTCACCAAGGCTAAAATGACCTCTATTGGTGAAGACATGGTATTTTTCCTTACGGAGTCTGTTGTGTCATTTGAGGTCAGTAAAGGGGTATGATACATTGCTATGAATTGGTTGTTATCCCGCCAAGTTTCACCAAGGGAATTTCCTATACGTAGTGGTATGGAGGTGTTTTCTTGAAAAGAGACCTCGGTCGTGTTTGTAAACTTCCTATAGGTGGGTACATACTCGAGATCTTTGTTCACTCCCGGCATAATGCACTAAATGTTCATCATCTAAAAACAAATATGGATCTAATTGTCTACTAATCTGTGGTCTAAGAAACACTTGAGGAGATGAACTAGATTCTCTCGTAAACATCATTTTGTTTGAGCCTGAAGGCTCTGGTTGTTGCGTTTGAGCGAGCTGATCCAACTCCTCTATTTGGAAAGAAAACTATATCTAGTCCTTGGAGGCAGAGTTTGTGTTGACAATCGGTTAGTGGATAGTTTTCACCCCATGCTAAGAGCGAGGGTGATGGCTGTCTATTTAGTTGATCGTAGTATGCTTCAAGACCTAGGAGAGGTCTACCATATGCATCAAATCCTAACATATTTGGGGGGTATATGAATACCCATAGAATAATGGGAAAGAGCGAAGGTGGATGGAAGAAGTGAAAAATAAAAGAGGAAGAACTGTTTCATTCACGTCAGGTTCACCAATTTTGTTGGTGAAGCTGATGTGAAGGCTAATGAGGTATAGAAGATGAAACAATTGTTTGTTTCACGTTGGGTTCACCAATTTTGTACGATGGAAAAGTGATAAGTGAGTGTGGGAATCTACAAGTAACTCTTCCTCACACCCAACCTCTCGAGGTCATGCCGAGATAGCCGGTGGGGATGGAATATACATGGGGTACATATAAACTAGTTAGGTAATCTTATATCTTCAACGCACACTAATGGAACCTGTGAATATAAAGAAAAGAAGGCCCTCCTAACCTGAACTGGCATGATAGATCGGTTGGCGAGGATGACTGCTCGAAGGCTCCAATCAATAGCGAGCTCTAGCATGATTTGATATATGGGTTGTGGGATACATGGAAAATGACCTGGGATTGTTTTGTGTATGTCTCCAGATAGGGTCATAAGATGGATGATGGATATATAGTGGATTCTATGGGTGATTCTCTGGTCTATTCTAGAAATCTTTAGCTTCATTAGCTTCTATATCTAACAAAGATAATTGTGTGATAATAGTTAGTGGAAGTGGATAGGATCTAAAAACTAGCATCCTCAAACCCATGTCAATGTTCGACTGATTTGTAGGTCCATTGGGTTGTGGGATCTGTGGATCACAATTGTAAGTTCATGGTCGTTTTGGACCTCCTATGGTCATGCATAGAATTAATCCCTAATCCCTAATATCCAATAGTCGGATGCCTTTTTGGCCTCTATATTCAGAACTAAAAGTTGTGAGATCTTCTCAGAGTACCTTACAGCATTCCGCAACTTGAATTCTTAAGTTAGTGTCTATGTCAATGAGGATATCTCCTACATCTGGTTATGGGACCAAAGGATCACAACTAAACGTTTGCTCTCTTTCAAGCCCTTCTACACCTTGCTGATATTTTTCTAGGGTAATTTGTAGTTTGGCTGATTTGACCAAAACATATGCGCTTTGTCATCTTCTATGTTTAATCCTCTCAATTGTGAGCTGACTTCTTGTAGGTCTATTATTGTTTGGAAGACTTGGATTCTAAGATTCTGGTCTATATTAGTTATTTTTGTAACAAGATTGGGTTGAGGCATGACTGGCTCGAATACGTATTCTCTGGGCTCCCTAGGTCCCGTGATTGTCATACAAAAGAAACAAATATAACTAAATAAAGTAGACTAATTATGTAAAGTATGTCTACAACGTATATATATATATATATCTAAATCTAATCGAAAGAGAAATTATTGAATATATCTAGAAAGTGACAACTAAACTAACAACAAAATCAAAACAAACAAAGCAGCCAAGTATAGCTACTTGCCTGTGCAGTTGTAAATCTATTCTAAATAACTAAATAACCAATCTAATCTATTTGAAAGACCCTTGATCTTGCCTTGAAGTGAGGAATTAATCATAGTTTCTAAGAAAATATTAATCCCCACAGCTTCCCAAACAATATCGAAAGTGAGATTAACTGAAATGAAATGATTCACTACTCTATTTCATATGTTTTAACTAAAACTTTAATAGCTTGAACCTAGATTTTGCGAGCAATGTGGCGAATCTAATCATGTGTGGCTTTGTCCTCTCGGTGGTCTCCTCGCTCCTTCATGCTCATGTGAATCCAAAAACCGTGTAATGTTAGCATCAATAGGAGTAGGTATTGGAACAATGACAACTTTGGGTGTAGACTAAATACAATGCGAGTAGGAGAGGGATAGCGCAAGAGAACAGAGCTTGGCTTATGCAATTCCTAGTGGGATTTAATGTGATTCATGCAACACAAAACATCCAGAACTTGAAACTATTCTTCTTGACGAACAAAACCTGTAACTCTAATGGGTTCAAACTGAAAATGAAACTATCCTATCTCAATTGACTGTATGAAATAGTAATAGCACTAAAACAAGAAGATCATGTGGCTTTTAAACAATAAAACAAGACTAGCTATACATGCAACAAATGAAAACTATTAAATTCCTAAGCAAAACTGAAAGACTAAGCTATTGAAATGAGAAAATGAGAGACAAATTTGAGGGGACATTTACTTGAAAACCAACCAGCTATTTATAGAATTCCCATTTACCCAAAGGTGAAATCTAATTTGAACTCTTTTATAATAAACAATGGAGAAACACTATTCTAGGGAACCAAAATCATAAATACAAGCAAAAACGGATGGAAAAAGTTGGTAAACATTGAAATTTTACGCAAGTCGTGATAAAAGGAACATTCTTGAAAAACGCGTGAAGGATCGCTGCCCCGAGCAAGGTGGCGATTCACAGGATCGCCGCCTTGCTCAGGTCTCAGATCGCTACCCAGGCAGGGTGGTAGTTTCATCATTGAAGACCAAAAAGTAAGGAAAAGAGGGGGGAAGAGCAAAACAAAGCACACAGAGGCTAAGCGGGGCATGTAGGATGTTAATGTACACTTGGAGAGATTTTTCTGAATCCCGAACACCTTGCGAGGAGACTTGTATCATCATTGGGGCACATGTGACATCGTTCCGTAGTGTAGTACCCTTACAATTTTGGGTACGTATAATAACCACTGCCGGTTACTGTAGAAAATGATAGTGAGTAAATAGCGAGGTAGAAGGTAAAATCTGATAGGTATGCCAAATCTAAGGATGTTTAAAATGTCAATGGGAATAATGACAGTGATGTGAAAAGTGGAAGAAAGTGAAGTAAAATGTCCTTTTGAGTAGGTTAGCAAAAGGACTTGGAACCGATGTCGGTTGGGTATAACTCGATGGCGGTCAAGAGGTAACCGATGATGGTTACTATGAAATTGAAACAATGATGAAAGAAAGTGGTTGTGAATTAAAATCTGATGTAGAATCAGACCCAAAATTCTAAGAATGATGATGATATGGCCCAAGCACACTCGGTGAAGCCGAATACACCAGATGTGATGAGGAGCATGTAAGGATGAACAAAAAAGTGACGAACGTGATCTCTCACCTCAAAACGCAAGCCAAGCAAAAATACTAAGAAAATGTGATCCTAGGAGTGCCCTTTCTATTATGTTTTTTTAGCTTATGCTATTTAGGGACTGACACATGAATTTTGAAATAGAGTTTTTGGTGAGGATGGCTTCTTACAAAGAAGGAGATCTAAAATGTGAGGTTTCGTATGTTATGGTCGGGCGGGCTTCACTCAAGTATGACTCGACAGAGCAGCAAGCTGGGTGCCCACTGTGTCGTGATCATGTGATCACCTACAACTTCTTCCGTAGGATGTTGTTTAAGAATGTATGTATTTTGAATTTTTGTGTGGTTTGGTAAGACTCAAAGAAAGAGAAAAGGATAGAAGTTCTTTTCTACAATTCGTTTGTCAACCATCAACTAGGCATGACTTCCAACATATAGGTTGCTCTCAATTAATGTGAGCTAATGCAATAAATCAAATGGAATGCACTTATTTTTAAACCCAAATCAAAAATGTGAAATTGGATGACACAATAAGATGTAGAGGAAAAGGGATGATTTTTCACTAAAATGCAAAAAAACATGAAGAAATGGGTCTTTTTAATCACACCAAAAGAAAAGTTTCCTTTAGAGCAAATAGAAAGAACAAGTGGGTTACCAAGGAAGAAAATTAGTGTGTATGATTTTCAGAAGGGAAACAAACACAAAATTTTTTCCTAGGAATGAATGAAATGCAAGGAACACCGGATGGGTCCCACCGGATGTGCCAAAATGTTTCACCCGATTCTTAGATCATTTCTTTGAAGTGTTGATGAAACAAATAGGGTAACGGCGTAGGATAAATACCTATTCGAATGTTGGTTCATGGGTTTTTGCATGCGTATGACTTCCAAATCCACAGTTGATCATGAGAGCTTCCTTTTGGATAGGAGGAACTACATGTAATGAAAACAAGACTACCGTAAGGAATTAAAAATATGGGTAGTGAATTTCCTAGCATATGTTAGATCCGAGAAGTATGATACTTCCTAGATGGTTGTGAATCCACTATTTAAAACAATTTAATGTTGTAAAACAAGAAATCCCATTGTTATTTAAAATGATTTAGGTATCTCACTTAAAAAACAATAAGAAATATATCTAATCTAACAGGCTAAGCTAGAATAGAATCCAAAGGTCAAATGATTGGTTATGGGTCTTTGCAGTTTGATAGAGGTCTCGGGTAGATCACAAGTGAATGGGGGTGAGATGAAATTTGGTGGGTAGGTCTCTGTTTCTAGGTCAGTGTGGGAAAATATAGAGACTTGTTTCAGATAGGGGTGACCGATGACGGTTAGGTATAACCAAAGTGGCGGTTACTATGAGATCTAAAAATGTCACAGAACAAGTTGTGGTCTCCTTTATGATCGCACAAAGGACTTTGGTGAGTCGGGGTGAATAATTGGGTTATTAGAGTACTCTTTTGCAAAGTTTTAATGGGTATATGGAGGTGAAAATGTCGGAGAAGTTCAATAGGGGGAAAGATAAACAATGGATGATAAAATGATGATGAAATGAAATAAACCAGAAAGTATGATGTTATACTTACTTGGATTCCATTCCTAAATGTCTATGTGTGAGGGATGGAGGTGCTGATGATGGTTTAAAGGTTGCAAGTGATCACCAACTGAAGAAAAGCTTCTGCATGGTCTGCATGTACACTCCTCTTTGCTTGGATAGATTAGATCATGGTTGGGATGGTTGTGCAGGAGAAGATGCTCAATATCCTTCCTTGCATGTGAGTTTTCACTGGAATTTGCTCTCTGAACATGCGTTATCTTTCTGAGATGTGTTCTTGCTCGTCAAATTTTCTCCCAATGTTTGCCAATCTTGAGAATAAGGTAGTTTAGGGGTTAAAAGGGGTAACTGACGGTGGTCTGGCTTAACTGGAAATGGTTAGGGGTAACCGACATCGGTCAAGGCAGGATTTCCTAGGTTTACTAAACTAGGGAGATCCTCCTAATTTCCTTGGATCTTGTGCCATTATCCCATGGATTAGACTAAGAGCCTCTTTTGAGCATGCGGGAATGTGGTTAGAGGGAATGTAGGAATTGATTTTTAGGGTTTGGGTAAGTCTTAGTTAGTTATGACAACTTACTAAGAATAGGTCTTAGGTTGAGTTGGTTTGATGAGGTGTCTAAGTGAAGTGTATGTGTGGATATTATTTAAATAAAATATTCAAATAATAAATATAGTGAGGATAATGCATTAATCTAATTAAATTAATATTAGTGGGGTGAAGGGGGGTCATGGCTAGGTAAATTTAATAAAGGGTGCTTATATGTTGAGGGGCCAAAGGGGAGTGTGACCTAATTTTAGTGTCTACACATGCATAGAGAAATAAAAGGGAAATTAGTCTACATGATAGATGGCGAAGAGGTGAAATTTTTGGATGTTAACCACACTAAAAGTATGTGCAAAGTTATGGATATTAATCACGAGCAAGTGCATACCTACCACAAACCCCTGAAAATAATGAAGGTTAACATTGGTTCGAGATAGAACCTAAGGAGGCTACTATTGATACTATTGGTAAGAGAAGGGGGTTTCAAAGATAATTGATCTATTGCATGAGTTTCACGACTTATTTCCACATGGGTACCATGAGCATAAATATGTTCACCACTCCTTAGAGAAAATGAAAATCAAGTTAAAAGAAGGTGTGCTCCCATTCGAAAAGGCCTTACCAAATGAATTTGAATCTTCATGTCAAGGTCAAGGAGAAAATTGACAAAATGATCACAGCGTGCATCATTGAGGCCATGGAGTAATCAAAAGGGATAAGCCCCATGGTCATAAGAATTAAGAAGGATGGGAGGATAAGGATTTGTGTTGATTATGAGTATGTGTCATTGACCCTTTTCCAACCCCTTTTATTAAATAAATCCTGGAAGGAGTGGTTGGGCGTGAAATCTATTCCTTCATAGATGGATTCTCAAGATACCATCAAGTTAGAATTGCTAAAGAATACCAAGAAAAGACAAATTTCACCACTAAATGGGGAAGTTTTTCCTATACAGTTATGCCTTTTGAATTGAAGAATGCACCTATTGTGTTTTCACACATAGTGGTCTAGGCATTTCAGGATTTTATCCATAAATTCCTTTATGTCTACCTTGATGATTGGATGGTGTATGGACTAGTGAAAGACCATTGTGACAATTTACGTTTGATATTTGAAATATTTTGACAATTTTTCATATCCCTCAAAATCAAGATGTGTCTTTTCACTACTCCATTTGGAACATTGTTGGGGCACATCATATGTAAGGAAGGCTTGCTAGTGGATCCCACCAAAGTTTTTGTTATTGTGGGATTGGGAGAGCCTACCCGCAAAAGCGTAGTGTGTGGATTCCTTGGGCATACAGTGGTACTCGACAAAAATTTATTAAGGGTTATGTTAAGATTTCCATGCCATTAGAGAAGTTACTAAAACACAAAAGTGCATTTCACTAGGGAGAGGCGCAACAAGCAACATTTGATACATTTAAGAATAGTCTTATCACTGTGCCCATATTACGTATTCCCTCTTGGGATAAGCTATTCCTTGTACATGTTCATGCTTCAGGGATGGCAATTGGGGAAGTCTTAGCACATCTTGGAGAAGGGATTGTTGACCACCCCTTGTGTTTTGCTAGGAGGAAGTTAACACTAGCGAGAACGAGACTACACTACAACCGAGCGAAAAGCAATCTCAATGATCTACGTGTTACAAAAATTCAGCTAATATCTATTGGCAACACCCTTCATATTCTACACAGACCACATGGAATTTAAGTACTTGGTAAATAAGACCATTTTACAAGGGAACATATGTCGGTGGGTCTTATTGTTTAAAGAATTTGATTTTATAGTTGTTGTGAAACCCAGAAAGAGTAACTTAGGACCTAAACATTTATCAAGGATTGATTTAGAAGAGGATGCACAAAGCATTGAAGATAATATTCTAGACACGTGGTTTTTTAGGTTACGGCATGTGCCCTCTAACTTAGAATATATTGTTTTGTTTCTCAAAACGAGTGTGGTGCCTAAGGAATGAAGACTCGGAAAGAAAATAGTTAGCCATACACTCAACGCCCTACATGCTAATCAAAGTGAAGACTTATACAAACTAGGCCATGATGATGATTTATGTCAGGTGTGTGTTGAAACATGATCATGTTGCGGTCATGGAGGAAGCACATGGTGGGATTGTAGGAGGAAACTATACAGGAATACCACCGTGTGAAAAATTCTATTGGCGGGGTTTTGGTGGGAAAGAATATACCAGATTGCATTGAGTTTTGCAAGGCCAGTGACCATTATCACTACCTTGACAAGCTAGGAAGAAGGAATGAAATTCCCTTGAGTTCGATAGCTAGCATAAAACCATTTGAAATGTTGTTCATTGATTTTGTAGAACCAATTTCACCTAACATGCAAAGGACTTGTTCATGCTATATCATCACTTGTACAGACTACTTAACAAGAGGGGTGGAGGAAGTACTTACAAGGGATTGTACAACACTAACAACAGCTAAGTTCTTGTGGGAAAATATAATCAATAGATATGGATGTCCACTGAGCTTAACAAGTGATAGGGGTACTCATTTCTTAAATGAGACAGTTAGGATCTTGTTGGTAGAATTCATGGTAGCCCACCATAAGACTACCCCATATCACCCACAAGCTAATGGAATTGTAGAGGCATTTAATAAAATTATGAGTAGCATTTTGACAACAATTTATGATGTGAGAAGAAAGGACTAGGATGAAAAAAATTTAGTTGTACTATGGGCATATAGGACTACCTACAAGAAATTGAACAAGGCCACACCATTCTAATTGGTGTTTGGTGCGAAGTTGTGTTACTAGTAGAATTCATGCTACCATCCTTGTGTATTGCATGTGCAGGAGGATTAGCTTATGAACAAGCACTACAGGAGTGCATGGAGAAATTAATGTAGTTGGATGAAAGGCGATCACTTGTTAGGTGCAGTCGGAAGGATGAAAAGGCATGAAAAAAACATGACATGATCGCCATATTAAAAACAAACAATTCGAGGTTGGGTGGATGGTCTTGCTTTATGACTCCAATTTTTTGTGCCATCTTGGGAAAATAAAATTCCATTGGTTAGGGACATATATCCTATCATACATCATTGATTCAGGCTCTTGCTAGTTACAAGAACTAGATGGAACATGGTTACCAGGCCATTTCAATGGGAGTAGGTTGAATCCCTACTATAAATAAGTCTTCCTTGTGTTCATAAATAAGGTAGTATTGTCATTTAGCTTAGGATTCCCCTTAATTCATTTATTTTCCTTGTGTTTCCATTTCTTATTGTTTGTTCCTTTCTTTGTGTGTTGTTGTTTTATGTGCCTTGTGTGTCAGTAGCCAATTATTATTTTCAAAATGTTGTGTATGTGTAGAGGACCACATATCTATTTTTGTGTGGGGTGGAGTAATGTGAAGTAAAATGGAAGTTCTGGTAGTGGAAGTTGTGTTTTGATGGCCCAGATTGAAGGATAAAAAAGTGCATAGTGTGGAAGAGAATGCATAAAAAAGGTGAACATAAGGAGTTTGGTGTCATAATAACTTTTAAAATACCACGTACAAAGGATGAGAAGTGCAGAACAACATGAGGTAGGTGAGGAAAAAAATTAGGTTAAGGACAGAAGAAGTTCCTTCTCATTGCAAGCGCACACGTGAGGATCTTTGGTCAGTAAGGATTTTTGCATGCTAGAAGGTTGTAGAGATTTTTGTGTAAGATAGGGCACGAGGGTAAGAGTGCTTAAGGTTGGCTTTAGTGGAAAAATATACCTTTTATTGCAAAAGTATGTTGGTAGGTGGCATAGAATTTACTACAGGAGATGAACAAAAAATATATAAGTAGAAGGTCGAGCACATTATTGTTTACCCTGCAATTAATATATCAAAGAGATATTACGAACTAGGGCATCCACGAAGAAGAATTGTGAGAAGGAAAAATTGTGAAAATTTGAGTGTGTGACTAGTGTGATTTGCGAACCAGAGTGGAAGAAGTAAACGGGCATAGGGAAGAAGGTTTTAGGAGAGTATGTCCTCTTTTTTAAGGGTTGTCCAGGTTAGAGTTCTACAACTAGGGCACAAGAGTAAAGGTACTTTTCATGAGGTTAAACCACATATTTGAGTAGAGCGAGGAAGAGGAGTAAGGAAGAGTTTTTTTAGTAACCCGAAAAGAATATGACATCAAAGAAGGAAACTATTTCACCAAATAAGGGAAAGGGAAAAGGGAAACAGGTTGTTTCCACTAGTTTCAACAAGGAGTGGTATGCGGAAATTCAATACCCAAATGGCATGTTGCTTAGAAAGGAGTGGGTATCCCATGTAAGGAAGATGGAAGTAAGTGATTACAACCTTTGTATAAATGCCATAGAGAAGGAGACAACATTGGAACTAGTTTCCTGTAGATAAAAGGACACCATAAGGGATGCTAATCTATGATGATGAACTAAAGGTGAAAATGGGGAAGGTTGGGTTGTTGCAACTCTATGAGTTTCCCTATTTCGGCAAGCTCTAGTGACTGTACTAATGGATGATGTTACACGTGCATGAGGATTATTTCTACTTCACGCACTGCAGAATGCGAATAACTCTCCAACCGATATCTAAGTTTACCAGTTTTTTTACAAATGGTATCCAGTGGAAGATGACTTAAAGGAAAAGGAATCCATTAAAGAGACAGTCTAGTCTTATGATTATAAAAATGGCTCACACTACTTTGATATTTCAAATATCTCTAACCCAGTGATGAGGATGGTCGTGTGCTTGGTATCCAAGCTGAATGGGAAAGAGAGGTGGACACAAATAAACAAGTTTTGTTTGAATGTCTCCAAAAAAATTCATGAGGAACCATCTATAACATGTATGTATTCATTGCAAAAGAGATCATCGGTTTCACGCATGAAGGAGAGAAGATCATGTTTTGAAATTTCCTCCTCACTATCATCTTCTCAGAGATTGGAGTGCCCGATGGGCCAAAATAAATATATGTGAGTATTGAGATGAAGACCCTTCCCCATGAAAATATTTGAGATGTACACTTGTGATACCATGACAACCGCCCAAAAAGAGCACTGGAAAATGGTACAAGAGAATGCGAGACACATTCGTAATGAGTGGAGGATACCAGAACAATTTCTAGCACTAGTGCGGGGAGAAGATAAGTTTGTTTTATACCAACACTTTTACATTGGAGAGTTCACTCTATAAGAAGGGACCAATATCCCATGGTGTAAAATTCCATTATCATTCACTCGCATAATATTTCCAAGCCGGGTCAATCACTTCAAGAAGGCAAAAATACTAAGGTTTGACCTCAGTGAGGTGGACCAACACCATTGCAAACTATGCGAAAGATAGTATACCCCAAGAAGAGTGCTTATGTGGAGAAGTATGTCTCCCATGAGGTGTATATGATAAAACCTGTGACACTTCCAATTGCTAGAAGGAGTATAGCAAGGGTATTGTTGTTGCAAATCAGCAAAGACCCCCAGATGCAAATCAAGGTTCTAATTGATTTTTAGGCATCCAAGATGATTACACAACATGGAAACCTCTCTCCAAGTGTGGGACTTGTGAAAATGAGAGAGGAATCTCCAAATTAGAGGCTGGTTCCTCAAACTCCTCTAATTTAGATCTATATTTTGCACAACTACAGAGGTTCAGATCCTAATCCTACTCTAAATTGCAAGGAGACAGGGATAAAAATGTAAAAATGAAACTAAACTAAAGATGGTGATGCACCAAAAGGAGTGGTGAAACATTTTTTGCCATGTAAATAGACACAAATTCATGAAATGCAACAAGGGAAAACATACACAAGCTGATAGATGTAATTAGAGGTCTTAAAATGAAGTAAAACAATACAAACAGAGGACTGAAAGCATTCACAGAGTTTGCACTGTCAATTCCATGTAAAAATCTCTTGCATTCCACCCTCAAAGAGGTATAAACCTGCTACAATACTTGAAAAAGGTCTGATTCTTACAACTATCACTTGCTGGAGGTGAAAGAAGAAGTTTTCTATGCCAAAAAGTGTTCAACCATGAAGAAATGAGCCAAATCTGGCTTTTACAGTACATGGGTCGAGCCCAGGAGAGAGAAAACGTGAAAAACACATGGGAGCCATCCTCATTGATGGAAAATGCATTAAAATAGCATGGAGGACCTTAAAACCCATGACCTATCATTTTTGACCATATTGAGAAGAATGCGACCCATTCTCGTATTAAATTTGGTTGTTGAAATGTCATTTCTCGCCATGGACACGTACTCAGAACTGTTTTTGAATTTTCTCTCTCAAAATGAACCAAAATTAGAAATTGATCATGGAATCATGTAGAGAATTTTAACATCTTTCCAATGATATAAATAACGTGAAAATCCAAGCTTTGGATCAAAAGATATGATCGTTTGAAGATTTAGGGCAAAAACGGCCCAAAAACGGATCGACGGAAAATTTTTCAAAGTTTACCTTTTTTTGTCTTTGGAATTTTTTTCAAAATTCCCCATGCTCCGCTAGTCAGATGCCACGTGGAAATCTTTGATTCACTCTAGAATTCTCTCTCCTTCTCAAACACTTAGCCAATTTTTCATTGTGCCTTCCCCTTGTGACACATGTCACACTGTGATTGGTCCGCGGGCCCCACGGGAAAAAAATTTCCATTTGAACCTTCGACCAAAATACTTGGAAAAATTTCAAATTTGCCTCCGACCCCCAAACTCCTCTGCCACGTGGCAGCTTCCTATTGGTTGCGGGCCTCAAATGGGAAAATTTTCCACAAAAACTCCGCCGAGCCATAACTTGAAAAATATAAGGAGTTAGGAGGCAAACTTTACCTTTCTGAAAGCTGAGAGAGAGCTCTATCTAATGGTGCCATTTCCAGAAAGCCTTAAGTGCTTGAAAATAAAAAAATGTAGACTGAGGCACAAGAGAGGCAAGAACACAAGGAGTTAGCCACAAAAACGAGTTGGGGCACCATTTTGGATAACAATTTTGGCGACTCAGAGGGGTCATCTACCTACTAGATGAAAATACCAGTTGCCTGAAGTAGTCCATTGGGCATGGAGTCATCAAATATTCTGTTTAGAACCTCAACTGACTTAGAATGTGCAAGGAGGAAGATGGAATATCACATGATGGAAGCAAGGACTGCAAAACATCTCCAGGGACAGCAAGCTGTGCCAAAGCACTTAGGGAAAGCAAAACTAACCTACAACAAAACAATGTGCAAAGCACTTGGAGGAATGAAAATCTAATCTAATATTTACAAGGTGGTAAATTTCCCTCTAGAAGCAATGCTTGAGATAGATTCCATTGACTGGAATCTGTAGTTCTTCACCATCCAATGAGGCCAATTGGAAAGCATTGTTGTTCTTGCACTTCGTGACCATGTATGGGCCACTCCAAATGGCATCAAATTTTGAATGCCTTCCCGGTTTTGCTCTATCCACATCCCATTTCAACACTAGATCTCCAACCTAAAAAGATCTATCCTTGGCCTTCCTATCAAAGGTCTTTTTGATCAAAGCTTGATCCTTTTCCATTGCTTGGGATGCCTGATGTCTGACCTCCTACAGCTCCATCAACTCTGCATATCTCACCTCCATGGGCTCAAACTCTAGCAACTCTAATTGCTTCGTGAGTTCTAATGTTGGCAACTCAAGTGACATGGGCAAGATTTCCTCTCTTCCATAAACAAGCTTGAATGGAGAGTTACTTGTGGATCTCTTGGGAGTTATCCTATCAACCCATAAGGCTGATTTCAGTTTGGTATGCCAAGACCTCTGATTCTCATCAAGTCCTCCTAATGATCCTCAACAAGTTCTTGTTTGTAAACTCGGCCTCGCCATTACCTTGAGGGTAATAGTTTGATGAAGTGCTTAGGTAGATCTTGTTCTTGACAGCCCACTCAGTCACCTTGGATCCAATGAATGCCAATGCATTATCTAAGATTATTGTAGTAGGTATACCAAATCTGGTTGCTATCCCCTCATAAAAGTCTAAGATGCTGGACTCATTTGCTTCTTTGAGTGCTACTGCTTCAGTCCACTTGGTGAAGTAGTCCGTGGCTGTCAAAATCCATTTGTGCCCTTGACTTGAATTAGGATTAATGACTCCAATGAAGTCCAAACCCCATTGCATGAATGGCTGGTCAACTGAGATTGGATGCAATGGAAGGGCAACAAGTCTCTCTTTTCCTGTGAAGAATGCACAATTCTTACACCTCTTGATCCATGCATAGCAATCACTGAAAATTTTAGGCCAATAATAACCAGCCTTCATGATTTTTAGAGCTGTCACTCTCGGTGCAAAATGACCACCAACTGATCCACCATGGAACTCTTCCAACACCCTATGAATCTGATTTGTGCTAATGCATCTCAGCAACACTCCATTCACATCTTTCTTGAACAAAACTCCATCAACAATGGCATATGGGATAGCCTACAATCTGAAGTGTCTTCTTTGGGTCTTGTTCATCTCCGGAGGGCATAGGCCTGTGCTTAGGAAGTGCATTATACCTTGGGTCCAGCAAGGAGTGGGGGCAACATTGTTTTCTTCTTGAGTGCCACATGGCTCATGGCTGTCTTGAACTGTCAAAACAGCCTCTCCTTCATTGCATGCTTCTTTTTACTTCCCCAAAACCAGCTGCTCACACAATCCTTTTCCTCTTACCAGCTTGGTGATTTTGATCTCAATGTCATACTCCATGACACGGGTGATCCAACCTACCCTTTTCTCATTCAAATCTTTGTTGAGGAGGAAGTCCTTAACCCCAAATGATGAGACCAACAACTAGACCTTGTTGTTTGAGACTAAATGCTTGAATTTCTTCAAGCTTCGATTCATCGCCAAAGACATGCTTCTCAATAAAAGAGTACTTCACCTCATAGTCATCTAGGCTCTAGGCTGAAGAAGGTAATTGGCTGCTCATCATTATCCTTGTTCTACTTGTACCAAAATGGCAGAAATAGTGTCATTGCCTCCAAATGCATAGAGGATGAAATCCTTGGAGAAGTCCGGGTTGATGAGAGTTGGTGCTTGAGAAATGGCTTCTTTGATTGCTTCAAAACTCTCCTTGCCTTCTGCTATCCACTTGAAAGCCATGCTCTTCTTTAACATTTTGGTGATGGGATTGACAAGGGCTGCAAAATCTGGGACAAACCTCCGAACAAAGTTTATCCTCCCCAAGAAACTCTGAAGGGATTTCTTGTGGCTTGGCAATGGTAGTGCTCTTATGGCTTCGACTCTCTCTGGATCAATTGCTAATCTTTCTTTGGAGACAATATGGCCAAGGAGCTTTCCTTCATGTGCAAGAAAGATACACTTCTTAGGATTCAAAGACACTCCAAATTTCCTACACCTCGTGAAAACTTGTCTCAAATGAGAGAGGTGGTCTGCTGCATTTTTGGAAAAAATAGTGATATCATCAAGGTAAATCAGCACCACGTTGTTAATCAAACCTTTGAATGCCATGTCCATTTCTCTTTGGAAGGTAACACTAGCGTTGGACAACCCAAATGGCATCTTCCTGTATGCAAAAGTCCCCCATTTGGTTGTGAAGGCTGTCTTGAACTGGTCTTCTTCCTTCACTATAATCTGATTGTAGCCGGAGTAGCCATCAAGTAGTGAAAACCTCTCAAATCCAGCCACAACTTGCAAGATTTGCTCCATGGAAGGGAGTGGGTAATGGTCCTTGAGAGATGCTCTATTTAAGTCTCTGAAATCAACACACAATCTGATCTCTCCACTCTTCTTTCTAATTGGAACCAAGTTGGCAACCCAACTAGAATGCTTGATTGGGAATATGATTCTTGACTCAATCAAATTGTCCAATTCTTTCCTCATGAGAGGCTCCATGTGTGGATTGACTGGTCTTTGTTTCTACCTGACAGGCTTAGTATTTGGATCCAATTCAATGGTATGCTGAGCTAAGTTGGGATTGAAACCTTTCAAATCTTCATAGCTCCATGCAAACACATCAGGAACTCTTGACACAGCTGTAACTCATACCTTTCTTGATCAGTTGTCATCTTTCTAATTTGCAATGGTTTGTTCTCTTCTACCAAGATGGATACTGAATCCTCTCTCTTGACCTGAATGTTTGCTTTCTCCTTTCTAAACTGATCATTGGGATTAAAAATGGACTCCAAAGTGATAAGTCCCTTGGGCAGCTTGTTAGTTCTCAGCTATACCACTTGGTCACCATACTGCTGTTCCAATTTTTCTTGATTCTTAGCTGAGAACTCGGCTTCTTCTTGCAAGAAATGGATGATTTGCTGGTCATTCTCAAACACTTGCCAACTGACATTGTTATCCGGCACTGAAGGCCTCACAATCATGTGGATGTTTGGCTGTACCTTGTCTTGTTGAATGCTTTCCACAATGTCAAAGGCTGCCCCTACTGCTGCAAGCCTGTCAGCAGCTTGATTCTCTTTCCTAGGAATGGATTTGATGCCAAAACCCTCAAAATCTTCCATGAGGTCCCACACCCTGTTCTTGTAGCACCTGAGTAGATCATTCTTGGCAACATGTTGTCCCTTGACCTGATTTACAATCAATTCACTATCACCAAAGACTTGCAAGTTCTTTATTTTCTTCTTGATTGCCCAATGCATCCCTTGCACTAAGGCTTCATATTCAGCAGTGTTATTGGAGCATGCAAACTGAAATCTAAAAGCTAAATAGTACCTTACTCCTTGAGGTGAAACAAGCATGGCTCCACCTCCTGCACCTTGTCTACTTCTTGATCCATCAAAAAATAGCTGCCATACCTCATTTTCATCCTTGTGGTTTGGCTTGGTGATGTTAGGAATAGCCTAATTTTCTTCATGTCTACAATAGAACCCTTGCTCGATTCTTATACTTCTTGATAAGGATAAAAGCATGTACCTTAGTTGCCCATTCATCAAGAGTTAGATCCGGGATGCTCCCAACCTTGGTGTCGGCCTTCATCGGTGCTTGGGCGGTCTTCTTGATCAAATGTTGAACAATTGGCTTTGATCTGACTTGGAGTGTAAGGCTCAATGTGGAATTTTGCAATAGGTTCAGACCTGATTGTAGCCTTAGTTCCATACCTCGTTCAACAAAGCATGTGTGACCAATCAGCAGACAAATATCCCCCAATCTTGGCTGTGAAGTCCCTTGAAAAGCATAGGGAAAAGAGTGGTGGAAGGTCTATGACTGATACATCTTGTGAAACAACAACATTTGGACATGCATGCAAGGTAAGACTCAAGTTTCTAATCACCCCAACTGTTGTTACTACTGTCCCATCTAGCTGCACTACCCCTTTGGATATGGTTTCATACTAGAGCCCTAGCTGATCAGCTATTTGTTTAGGCATCACTGAGCTACTTGCCCCGGAATCTATCATGCAATTGTGCACTAACTGATTTCCAATGATTAATGAAACATAGAAAGGAGGGGGCTTCAACATTTTACCTTGCTGTCCTCCATGATTTCCCTCAGGCTAGGCAGCATTTGTGAGCACTTTATCTTGCATCTGAACTTGCTGATTTGAAGTTGGCCAGTCCTTCATGGCAGCTTGTAACAAGTCTCTTTGGCCTGGGATAGATAGGGATTCCCACATTGATATATTAACATTTGTCTTCTTCATCTGATCAATGATACTGAATGGTGATGAAGGATCTCTTTGCTATCCCTTTGCTTGTACATTCACTCCTTGCACGTGGGCAGAAATAACTGGTATTTGAGTTGGTCTAGGAGCTGTTCTTGGCTGCCCTTGTGCATTTGAAATTGGATTTTGCTTGCCAACCATTTGTGGAGCCATGGAAGGTTGTGGATTGGTTGGAGCTAATGGCTGTTCTTCACCCAAATTCCTTCTTTTTGACCTTGTGTTGGCTGCAACACCTTGAGAGACCGTTTGATTCATGCCACAAAAATCCTCTGCTTGCCAATTTACCAACATGGTGTCATTTGGAGTTGATTGTTGTTGGAATGTTTTTTTGTTGGTTGTTTCCTTGATCGCCCTTACCCTCCACACCAAAAGTAGTTGTCACCATTAATGCTTGATTCAAAGCACCATTGAAGCACATGGATTGGTTATGAGGTTCATTGCATGGAAAACACCAGTCATACTCCTGAGCAATGTTGTTTTGTGTTGGCATCAATGCCTTAGAGGAAGATATGGCATTTGGATTGTAGGGCTGAAATGGTCTATTGGCAGGAGGCCTTGTTTGATTCATATTTGCAGCTAGATTAGGAGGTCTTTGTGGTTGGTATGGCTGCCTATTGGGCTGAGCTTGGGGCTGGTAAGAAGGTCTAAAACCTTGGGCTTGCTGCCTCTTGAGAGTGACTAGCTCATTGCCTAGGTTTTACAATTGCTTCATGACTTCTTGAAGCTCATTTGGGGCACTTGGAGATGAAGTAGAAGCTTCATTTGAACTCTAATTTCTAGGAGTGGGAGAAGGAGCCAAATTAGGTGCTTGATTGGTATTTGGACTCTCTAAACTTGGAAACAATGGCATGGGAGGTCTAGGGGCTAGTTTTCTAGCTTGGATCAAACAATTTTTAGCCCTAATGGAAATGCTATAAGCCATAGGGATAGTTATGCCTCCCATGGACTGAATCAACATAGAAATATCAGAATTTAGAGCTTTGAGATAGTAGAGAAAAGCACCTTTTCTTTGTGGTCCGATCGCCACCGGAATTCTCTCCCAAGTCTTTTGAAATATGAACTTGAAATCGATCACCGCTCATTGGGAGCTCTCTTGATGGTTGTCAGCTACTCCAAAAGAGACAAGTTGTCTCCCTTCTCTCCAAATTGCTCATGAAGTGCTATACATAGCTGATTCCAATTTGTGATAGAACCAGCTCCAAGGCTTCTAAACCATTGCAATGCTTTCCCCTTGAATGAAGATGCCAACAATTTGACAGCCACTTGCATCTCATTGATTTCATGAATTACACAAAGATTGGCAATGTCTTTAACATGATCACCTGGAGTAGTCTGATTTTCTCCAGTGAAGTAGGGAATGTTCTTCAAGGCTGTAATTGGAATTGGATGTTGTGCATTGAGGGCAAGTGGGCTGCTACCTGTGAAGTTGACATAGGGGTTGTTTTGTGCCATTCTAATTGGTCTTAGAACCCTTGTTGATTAAATGAAAGGCCTACCAGGTGGAGGAGTTGAGAGAGTTCTATTTGGTGGAGATGGAGACCTTTGGATTCTCCTCCCACTTTGCCTTACTCTTGGAGATAACTACAAATATTCAAACAACACCTCTTCTTCTCCAGCTCTTGACCTTGTGGTGATTCTTCTCATGAGTTTTCAGGCCTGCACTGCTGAAACCAGTTGATTCTTCCCTTTGGAGTCACCAGATATGCAAATTATAGCTCTTTTCAAGCAAGAAAATTGCAGCAGATGCACATCAACTTTGCTGCAATAAAAATGAGACCTCTAAGGTCCCACCGGGCGTGCCAAAACTGTTGTTGCAAATCAGCAGCACCCCTGGATGCAAATCAAGGTTCTGAATTGATGTTTTAGGCATCCAGTGTGATTGCACAACATGGAAACCTCTCTCCAAGTGTGGGACTTGTGAAAATGAGAGAGGAATCTCCATATTAGAGGTTGGTTCCTCAAACTCCTCTGATTTAGATCTATATTTTGCACAACTACAGAGGTTCAGATCCTAATCCTACTCTAAATTACAAGGAGACAGGGATAAAAATGCAAAAATGAAACTAAACTAAAGATGGTGATGCACCAAAAGGAGTGGTGAAACATTTTTGCCATGTAAATAGACACAAATTCATGAAATGCAACAAGGGAAAACATACACAAGCTAATAGATGTAATTAGAGGTCTTAAAATGAAGTAAAACAATACAAAAAGAGGACTGAAAGCATTCACAGAGTTTACACTGTCAATTCCATGTAAAAATCTCTTGCATTCCACCCTCAAAGAGGTATAAACCTACTACAATACTTGAAAAAGGTATGATTCTTACAACTATCACTTGTTGGAGGTGAAAGAAGAAGTTTTCTATGCCAAAAAGTGTTCAACCATGAAGAAATGAGCCAAATCTAGCTTTTACAGTACATGGGTCGAGCCCAGGAGATAGAAAATGTGAAAAATGCATGGGAGCCATCCCTCATTGATGGAAAATGCTTTAAAACAGCATGGAGGACCTTACAAACCCATACCCTATCATTTTTGACCATATTGGAGAATAATGCGACCCATTCTGTATTAAATTTGGTTGTTGAAATGTCATTTCTATCCATGGACATGTACCAGAACCATTTTTGAATTTTCTCTCTCAAACTGAACCAAAATTATAAATTGATCATGGAATCATGTAGATAATTTTAACAACTTTCCAATGATATAAAGAATGTGAAAATTCGAGCTCTGGATCAAAAGATATGATCGTTTGAAGATTTAGGGCAAAAATGGCCCAAAAACGGATCGACGGGAAATTTTTCAAAGTTTACCTTTTTTTGTCTTTGGAATTTTTTTCAAAATTCCCCATGCTCCACTAGTCGATGCCACGTGGAAATCTGTGATTCACTCTAAATTCTCTCTCTTCTCAAACACTTAGCCAATTTTTCATTGTGCCTTCCCCATGTGACACATGTCACACTGTGATTGGTCCGCGGGCCCCACGGGAAAAAATTTCCATTTGAACCTTCGACCAAAATACTTGGAAAAATTTCAAATTTTCCTCTGACCCCCAAACTCCTCGCCACGTGGCAGCTTCCTATTGGTTGCATGGGCCTCAAATGGGAAAATTTTCCACAAAAAGTCCGCCGAGCCATAACTTGAAAAATATATAAGGAGTTAGGAGGCAAACTTTACCTTTCTCGGAAAGCCGAGAGAGAGCTCTATCTAATGGTGCCATTTCCGAAAAGCCTTAAGTGCTTGAAAATAAAAAAATGTAGACTGAGGCACAATAGAGGCAAGAACACAAGGAGTTAGCCACAAAAACGAGCTGGGGCACCATTTTGGATAACAGGTATACATGCACATTAGGCCCAAGTATGAGAAAGGTTCCTATGTGGAGAATGATGTCTCCATCCTAGAATACCCCACCACAAGGAAGAAGGCCACGAAAGGAAGAGGGAGAGAGAGGAGGAACCAGATAAAAAGGCACCGAGTGCACAAACATCATAATCGGTAGGCACATAGGAGTCAGGTGCAAAACCAAGAACATATGCTCAAAGGAAGAAGTACCCATTAAGGAAAAATAAAAGACACCTAAGGAAGAGATCCCAGAGAAAGAAGAGACCATTGTAAAAGAATATTCTCCAAGGAAGGAGTTTCTGATGAAGAAGATGAGAAAGAAGAATCCCATATACTAGAGTTGTTAGTTAGGAAGAAGTGAAATATAGCAAAGGAGGTGGAATTAGAAGGAACGGAGAGCCTAGAATCCTATAGAGGTGAAAAGGATGATGAAGAGAATGAAGAGGCTTAGGACCATCATGTTTATGATTTACATTACTTAGAGGAGGAAGGGAATGAATAAAAGGATGAGGAGGAATGAGATGCTCATGGAAAGGAGGGAGTGAGGAGGTAAACACTAAGGATCAAATGACCCCAAGCATCACCAAGGAGTAGGTAAAAGAGGGTGTGTAAAGGGAAGTAGCGGGCATAATAAAGGACTTGGTGAAGTAGGAGGTGGAGTGCAGCACCGACGAAGTGCTCAAAGATATAGAGGATGAGAGTCTAGGGAAGGAGTATGGGAGCATGGACGGAGATCCCAACTTAGCGGGAAGCTTTCTAAAGGTAGCGCACATAGGTGGGAAGAGTGTGGTAGTGATACAAGATAAATGAATGGGTTACATCAATGATCCAAGTAAGGTACTATAGGTAAGGTACTATAGGCACGCTTCCAAAGTACCGTTCTTACATAACAAATCCTTCCATGGTTTTCATTCGAAGAGGAAGGCACGTACCCATGTATGAGGAAGATGATATCTTAGGATTTTGAGTCGCATGTTGATGAGCCCAAGTTTGAGGTCAGAAAAGGGGCGTTGATGAGGATACTAGAGACCAAGGGAGTGAACCCCTAATAATTTCTCAACAGTTATTTGATGAGAAAATCTGCAACACACTCAACAAGGTATCAGTGGAGGTTAAGGTGAGACACTTTGGAAGGGATGATAGGGTATGGTTCCTAGAGCGAGAGTTGGAGAAGAAGAATGAAGAGATCATTGAGAAGAGAAAGGATATAAAGTAGGAGGAGTTGATCAGTGCACAATTAAGGTGTGAACTAAGGGAGGAAAATTTGAAGGTGTGCAAGGTCTACAAAAAGATATAAATGATTACAGATGCCATTATCTTGAAGCATCCAGACCTGACCCCGCCTGAAAAAATATGAGTCAACCTTGTAATTCTTGGAAGAATTAACCCATATCCTTACCATGGAAAGGCGGTTGCTTGCACTAGAATCATCAAGAGGAATTGGCACACCGTAGAATAAGGAAGAAAGGATAAATATTAGGGAGACATTCACTCGGTATTCTGAGCTCCTTTTCATTTTGAATACCACCGCTCAAATGGATGATGTTGTATATGATAACTACGCTGATAAAGATAGGGTAATAAGTATACTAGTTGTTACACATGAGGTGGATCTAAAAGAATTCCAAGAAAATAACAAAGGAAATAGGGCAGAGCGGGATAAAATCCTAGCCAAAGTTGAGAAGAAAATGAAAAAAATCAAAACCTTGTGAGGTTTTTGTTAAAAATCAACTTAAGTAACTATACCCCTAGGTCACTCATAGAATGGATGCACAAGACAACCTTAGTAAGCAGCTAGAAGGGATTGTAGATACGTTGAATGCTAAGGGCAATAAATTAAGCTTATAAGAGGTGAGCACTCTAGTGGGTGACCTACTCCAGTAGGTGTAGGGTGAAGTGGATGCATGGGAGAATATTGAGGAAATAATGAAGGAGTTTCCACTCCTCTTGTAACAATAGCATATTTTTCCATTCTTCCATTCTTAATTCCTCCATTCTTCCATTTTTTCATTCTTTATTCAAATTTGTTGAGTCCCATCATTCTTTATTCTTTGGGTAAACAAGATGTTTCTGAGGAAAGAGAATAAGCTTAGTGTGGGGTGATGTTAGACCTTGAATTATGGGCTAAATACCAAAATTCGCATGCACACTGAGCAATAAAGAGAAGGGCATGTGGGGAGAATGCCATAGGAAAAAGAGGTTTAAAAAGGGTTTAGGAGAGACCAGGGTGTGTGCGGGGATACAATACATTGGATCTAAGGAATCAGCCATATTCGGCATTCTGGAGGCACTTGAGGAAAACGTGACTCGACTAGGCATGCCAAGTGGATAAGGTTCCATCCTGGAGACTTGATGGTCAAGAAAATGATATTCCATGCAGGGAATATTCCTAGGAAGACATCATTACAAAAAGTGGAGAGCTCAGAACAGGATAAAAATTCACCAATGAAGGACCACATGGACACTTGGCATGTGATCTACTCCTGAAGGAAGGCATGGTGGTGGGTACTGGACCTATAAGAAGAGATGCTTGGGTAGAAGAAGAGACACCAAGATATATATGGATAAACATATAGCATGGGAAAAGGGAAGCTCTACAGAAAGTATTAGGAGGCCCTAGGGTTAGGGGTTTTCATTAGGGAGTTACAAGAAGGTCATCATATCTAAGGGATGGGTCTGTAAAATTTATAAAGGGGCATAGTTAGGACTCTTAGTATATGAGTTAGATCTCTATTTTAACATATATTATAAAGGCTAGATCCCTAACATGACCTTTTAATGTAATGTGGTTATTTAGCACTCTTGATCAATATATATATATATATATATATTTTGTTGTGATATCTTGTTCATGGGTGTAAACCCTAGTGTCATTTCTTTATATTATGAATCATATTTTTTCTTCATAATCCATGTTGTTTGATTTATCTCATTTTCATGCATGGGTATAAGGATATAGTAGCTCATGTTGTGCTTTTAGATGAATATCTACTTTTTAAAAAATAATCTGCTAATAATGGAAAGATCTTCTCACAATTCTCACATAAAGGAGGGGCTCGGTGCCCATGTGTGCCTCGTGAGCATCCAATGCCCGCTTTGGGTGATAGGACGACACGTATGGGGTTAGAAATTTGTACTAAGGGTACATAAAAATGACTACAAATTATCCCCTATGTCCCATTATTCCAAAAATGCCCCTTGAGTATGACTTACCATTAATAGTGAGTACCCACACGGGAGACTTTCTATTTATAGTAAGAGGTGATTCTTGCTTCTTCTTGACCATCTTGATGTGATTAAATTATTCATTCATTCTTGTACACACTACCTTCACCTCAACTGCTTCTTGGGGACTTACTATTTTTAGTAATCCCCCATATAGAGAGTTTACTATTTTTAGTAAGTGGTTGTTTTCTCTATTTTATGCTCGAACACTCATTCTGACTTCTTGGTGACCTTTAGTGCACATTACCTTCACCAGAGCTGTTGTAGTCACTTTTGATGAAGAATTATTGAAGATAGTATGCTTATGTAGGAAATCTTACTATTTTTGGAAAGTGGATTTCTGATGCTTGGTTTGTGATGGAACATATTTTTTTGGACTTGGATCTCCGTCACAATCATGTCCTTTGAATTTCACATATTTTTCCCACCGAATGCCCGGAAATAAAGTTTAAATTTTTCATCTAGCAAGTGGATTCGAACATGGAGCTATCATGGCGGCCATTAATGGAGCTCAAAATTTTAAGTTTGGTTTTTATCTTTGTTCGCGATGAAAATAACTCCATTGTGATAGTTTTTTCATTTGGATTCCGTGTGCAAATTTTTATCTTGTTTCCATTGTCGAATTGATGGGAAATCGACAAAAGTGAGCTGTTGCATGAAATAGGGATTTTGTTGTAATAAATGTTTCATGGCACCATTTGACCTCACATTTTTTGCATCTTGATTTCCTTGAAAAATGTGAAAGTATACAAAATATTTCACCTCAATCTGACTTGTATTTTGCAAGATATTAAGATTTTTCAGTTAGGTGACTTTATGGTTATCTGGCGAAAAATATTTGTTTTTCTTCATTTCTCTTCTGTTCTTCACTTTTTCGGCTTTTTTTTTCTGATACCTATGCATTTTCATGGAGTGGAGGATTTTTAGCCATGGTGGATCTAGTTTAGAGAAATAATGGTGGACTGGGTGTCTGGACAAGCATGAACAGAGCTATGGCAAGGTGTGAAGCTGTGAAGAAGAAATGGGGGAAATGGCTAAGTGCCAAATTTAAAATATTCAAAAAATGTCGAACAAGGGTGGGGTGAATTTTTCATATTTTATGTCCCTCACCTTAAAGGTATGTGAGGGACATCAGATTCCATGGTGAACAAGATGATGACACATGGCAGAGATTTGACGGTGAAGAATGAAGGCTTGCAAACACTTGTGGGATGGAAATTCACTCTTGAAGAGGTCACATGAGTGACTATGAGTTTACTTAGGTGATGGGTGCATTTTTTCCATGTCTAATGTCCCTCACCTCAAAGGGACATGAGGTAAATAAAATTTCACAAAGTGCTCCGGTGATGACACATGTCGGCGATCCGATGGTGAAGGCTTTGAGCTCCTACAAGGACCCGGGGGCTGAACTAGCGATCCCAGAGGTCATATGTGGGTCTAGATGGCTTCATGAGGGATGGGCACATTTTTAGATGTCTTATGTCCCTTATCTTGAGGTATGTAACTGACACAAAATCCCGTCAAACTCCTAGAGGTGGCATATGTCCTTCCAAAATTTGGTCGACTCCTGAACTCGCTCCAAGAGGAAAACTTGAAACGATGATAACTTGAGATCCAAATGGAAATTTTTGATGAAATATTCTATGATATTGACTTGAAATGGCCTTCTAAATCCAACGGTTGGGGTAATAGGTCTTTCTTTCTCTATTTGATCTTTGAAAAATCGTATGTTTTATTTTGTACTCCACCTATGCATGAGAAACACTTCTTGTAGACCCATTGTGCCAAATTGTTGTGAAAAAAATAATTTCACAATATTATAGGGATTGGAATTCCCTTTCCAATGATTTTTCATTTTTCTCCTAACTTCATCTGGAGCTCTTAGAATCACCTTCGGAAGCTCAATAACTATTTTGGCTTGTGCATTGCCTAGGCCTTGTGAACCCTGATCTTGATCAAAGTGCTCCAAACTCTCAAAATCTTCCTTAAATATTCCAAAATCAATTTCATGATGTTTATATGCCTTCAATTCATGTTTATTTTGTATTTTGATCCTCCATTCTACTCCATGGGTTTTCTCTAGTCCAGGAAGGCCAATGGTATCCCTTCCCAATACGCCTTTAAATAGTAGTTTTCATGAACACCTAAAATCACCTAGTGGGGTTGATTTGAATTTCATAAATCACATAAGGGAATGAATTAACACCAATTAGGAGGTTACTGGACTAACTAGGTAGACCCAGGGTACCTAGAAATGAAAAAACGTGAAAAGTTTTGTATAGGGGTATCATTTTTTATTAGAGAAGGTAAAAATCGGGATCAGTTCCCAGGGGCCTTACAACAGAGGAGCAAAAAAAATGAGAAATAAAGAAACACAAAAGTACACAAAAGGAGTTAAACATTCTTAACTCTTATAATGAAGATCAGGACTTTAAACCAAAGAGATAAAACCATAGAAAAATAAAACCGGCCCTAAACCATGAAAACTACATAAGTTCGCCAAAAGTCTACCAACAATACATATAACCCAACTAATTTTTAGGAGAAACATCACTACTACCAATATGACTACCTTTGATCTCAACACCCTCAGCGCCCTTGAAATTCATGTCTTCCTCTAGCTCTTCCTTGGAACTACTGATGTGTAAATTGAAATTCCTCCTTTTAGTGCTTTCCTCCATCCCTTCTAACCTATCACTCAGCTTTTTGACCTGATACTCCAGATTTTTGACTTGATAATCCAGCTCTAGAACCTTCTATTTGGACTTCACCTGGCAAATACTATTTTCTTAAAAGAATTAATGACATCCAACATGGTTTCCCTTTGACCAACATTAGTTTCCTCCATCACCTGAAGCACTCCCTCTAAATACGAACCTTTCTACTCCAATCCTCAAAACCCTTTAAATTACCATCCCAACCCCTCTTTCTCAAGGTGAACACTTCACCATGACCTTCCTCACTCTCCTCTTTTTTCAGAATCCTCCCCACATTTTTTTACATTGCCCACCTTCATCTTAGTAAGGCATTTTGTAAGAGTGAGATCATCCTTTTCCACCTTATCTTTCGTAGAAGAATTCGAAATAGGTTTCCCATTTTCAAACAAAATAAGGATGAGCCCTTTATGTAAAGGCATCTTTTCCTTCTCCTTCTAGAATGCCATCACAAAATTAGTCAAGAAAATAAATAGAAAGAAAGGGATGCTCACCATGACCTTATGGTGGAACATATTTAGAAGGGTCACATGATGAGTATAGATTTTTAGGTATTTGAATTTCAAAGTGATATACTTCATGATTTTAACGAAATCATCTCTCCATATTCTCGAGATACATGACCTAACGATACCATCAAGAAAGAAAGAGCGCCTTTCCTTACCCATGAAGAAAAGTTCAATTTCATACTCTTTGTGGGTATAGGGGTATCGTTGTCATGCTTAAAAATTATCAATTTCCTTGTTTCACATTTGCACAATAACAATTGACTCTAGCTTGGGGACATGACATGGACTAAGTGCAACGAAGACATGACATAAAGAATCTTAATCTCAACTTTAGAAAATATGACCAGCTTCTTATCCATTGGGCCTGTGGAGTCATGTACAACTTATGACAAGAGAGAGAGAGAGAGAGAGAGAGAGAGAGAGAGAGAGAGAGGGAGAGAATTTGGAAACACACACACACCAAAAACAATGGAAGGAAACACATGACAAAAAAAAAAGGAAACACATCTAGAAATCATCTATGGTACAAGATGGGGGATAACCTTCTTTCATTGAAGTGCTTTTTATTCCTCAAAATTCACCCCTAAGTGGACAACACCGAGTGATTTTGTTATGTGAATCCATTGACTAGTTCTAGAAAGTAGCCTCTTCTCCTTAACTATTTATAAAATTCAGGAGCTTTCATGATTGTCTATGTTTTTGTAAGAACGAGTCCACGTGAGCTTCTTGATTCTTGGGCCTTCACTTGGATATTCCACTGCCTTCATCCTCTTTAAAACTAGTTTCATAGTTTTTGTTTTCTTCCATGTTTATCCACATAGATGATTCTTAATTGAGCATCTAATCACTTCCCTGAAGCTGATTTTCATTCAAATTTCTTGAATATTCTAAGTTACTTTCTTTATTCTCATTGACATATTCTCCATGATAAACCTTAGATTCATCCTTTATCTCTACTCCACTATGAGTTGTTTGAGTACTGTCGGGAGGATCAGAGGAAAAATCATAATTTTCTTGTATGGCCATGACACGAGTTAAGAGATCAAGAATCAACTCGGGGTCTTCCGTAACTTCTACTACATCTAATAGTTCTTACACAGAGATCTCCTTTGTTACTTCTTGCAGCTCATCTTTGTACGCCTTCAAAGAATATTTATTTTTCAGCTCAAGGAAACTATCTAGAGGGGTTACTTCATCATCTTGGGAATTACTGCATTCTATCACTCCTTCATCAAGAGGAGCTTCAACTTTAAAGGCCTAAAAACTCCTTGCTTCAATTTCTTCATCATGGAAAGAGTCTTCCTCTTCAAATGGGAAATAAAATATCTCCATTTCATCATTGCATCCATCAATCATTGGCTCAAGAGGGGCATCATATTTATCCTCTTGCTTTATTTCAACATAGCCCATCTTCACATTGGTTGAGGCTTAAAATTTAGCTTCACACTTATCACCTAGATTCATGGCTTGCATTAAGGATTTCAAGGTTGAGCTCAGGGTCTTCTGTTTCTTCTACGACTCTTAACAGTTCTTTTACAAATGGTTATCTCCCAATATTCGATGGCTCATCACAAGGTGGTATTTTCCCTCCATGAATGGCATGTCGATATCATCTTCATCTACAAATAGTAACAAAAACATCTCCTCCTCGTGGGTAAGTGTATAAGCTGGTTTTTCTTCTTGAGATTCATCAAGAACCATTTCCTCTTCTTCATGCTTTGCATCATCTAAAGATTCGAGGCTTCCCTCTTGTAACTCAAATATCCTTAATGCTTATTTAAGGTCCATATCTCTTCAGAAGGCATGTCTAGACCTATCGAGATGGGAATATCATCTTCTTATTAATTCATTATGAAAAGATTCTTTCTCCTGCTATCTTAATACAAGATGTTGGTTCCTGGACTTCCGTAAATTTCACACTATGTACCTCATATTATTATCGAGAATAAATTTCTCCTTATCCCCCTTCTTGGTATGGTTGTAGAAGACCAATTCATCTGAATTTTACCCCCCAACTGCTTATAGAAACCCCATGTTTAGAAATATTCCAAATGAATCCGTAATGTCTGCTACCAAAATCATCGCTAAAAATTTCTTATCCGGAAATCTACAGTGCATCTTTGAACTTCCCTACAAGTGGGACCTATTTTGACTCCGGGAGTAAGAAGAGCCACTAGGTGGATTCATGGTGAGTTTGAGAACCTTGATGACCTTTATAGGCATTATATTGTCGAGGTACCAAAATCTATTATGCAGTGCTTTAATACATAATCTCCAACAAGAAGAGATACATAGAAAAGTTCAACCTTATCAGCATTATATGCACTCAATGAAATAATGTTCTATGATGGAGGTGTAGGTAGGTTTGGTAGTATTCCTCTAGAACTAGGAGTTACAACATTGGGTGTTAAACTACCATTCTTGATGTATTGAACAAACCTCTTGAATTATTCGGGGTGAGTCCTCAAATATTCAATTTTAGTAATCTGCACCTTGGCTCTGTTTTCATATTCTACGAAGTAAAAGGGAGAATATGCTGATAAGGGAAATGAAGGGAATGATTTTAGAGTTGGGGTAGGTTTTGATGCTTGGGGAATGGAGGGTATTTTGAATGGCACACTAGGACCTTTTGAAACACTAGTTTTTACAGAGAAGATTTAGATTTAGAATTATAAGAGGCATTAGAAGACTTACTTGGAATTACGGGAGCCTTTTTACTTACTATAGGATCAGGCTTCAACAATGCAGACTCCATGGAGGGTGGGAGAAAGGATCCTCAATTGATTATTTTGTTTTGCGGAGTCGCCACATGAGGATATTTGGTCTCCTTTTTTTTTGCGTAGTAGCGAGAAGAAGCTCCCTTTTGGTACTAAGAATTATTGAATACTATGCATGAGAAAATGGGTGCATATTCTTAATCTTCTTTATCACCTCTAGAATAATCACAAAATATGATTTGTGTAGCATTCTCAAGCTCATCAAATTCTAGGATATCATCACCTTCACTTTCTTGTTCAATCTCTACTTCACTTTCCTAAATCCTATAATTTGCATTCACAGGTGGGGCCTCCAAGGAAAGCCTTCGAGGTGCTCCTGTAATTTGATTTGTGTTGTTTCTTTGAGAAGATACTCATTCAAAAAATTCCCTCTTCAAAGATGCCATCTCATTTTCCAATTTTTATAGTAATGGATTAGTTCTCTCATCTCCAGGACATTGGGCCTTTCCCTTTGATGGATTATTTATCTTCCCTGATAGGATGAGATCATCATCAACATTGATGGTCATCCTTTATGCTTCGTAATATTAATTTGTTGAAATCTTCATAGGAAAAATCCTACCTCTGGTGATTGAGCATTGATGAAGAATATATTGATATTATTTTCAGATGACGAATATTCTTCCAGTATCCTATGAAACAGCCATTCAAAATGAGCTACAAAGTTTCTCATAGTTTCACTTTCTTCTTTATTGATTTGAGCCAACTGCACCAAGAGGTCCTGACAGTCCTTAGTAAATTTGAATCTTCCTTTAAACTTGATTTTGATGTCATTCTAACAAGTGATGGATTGGGTAGGTAGGAGGTAGAACCATTCCACTACTTTTTCTTGGAGGGACTCCACAAACAATCTCACGAAACTTCTTTGTGTTCAACACATAGGATTCATCATGACATCATCAAAGTAGTGATGTGTTCTTCAAGGATTTATGTGTCATCACCATTGAAGTTTGGAAATTTATTGTGCAAGCTTGTTGGTAGCTCGTGAAGAGGTTCAAGAGAAAGCAGTATATATATTTCTTCCCCATGAGACAATGGGTTGAGGTCTTTCTGATTCATCTTCCATTTATATTTTGGCTTCTACTTCAACTCTTGCTTATACAAATTCTTCTTCTTCTAAAAACCAAATGCTTAGTGGTGGTAGAAAAATGGGAGAATTTGAAGGGGTAGTATCAACAGGAGTTTGGATAGGATTTCTAGGTGAACTTATTGAAGATCCAGATGGAGAGGAGGCTTGAGAGAAGAAGTATGGATTATCTCTAATAAGTTCTTTCTAATTTTACAAATCCTATAAATTGGAATCAAAACCACCTCTTAACCCGTTCAACCTAGTGAATCTTTCTTCAGCTAAATTTTGGAAATTCTTGAAGTGGTAATATGAAAAGACATTGTGGAATATGAAAGGTCACGTGTAGGAATTGACAATGTATCTTTCAACAATGGCTTTTCATGAACTCTTTTTTTTTTTTTTTTTCAATATTTCATTTTTAAAAAAATTGGACCTTACATTTGTATTTTGGGTGCAAATGTTGCTAAATCTAGCCCACGATGTGTGCTAAAAATTATTGGTGAGAAAAATTTTTGGGTGGACAAACTTGTGGATTTCTTTCCAATGCTCTAGGAATCTACCTCCCTCTACTTAACTAGTGCATTTATCGTATATGCATGCATGAGTAAAGGTAGATTTTCATGGTGGCCTTGTGGTTGGGGATCCAACAGGGCCACTCCACTAACCCTGGGAAAAGATAGAAATTTCTTGCTAGAGAGGAATTTGTCAAGAGAGCGGAAAGGGAGTGAGAAAAGAGAAGAGGGGATTAATTTCATGGGTAGAAAATTAGAGTCCAAAACCATTAACCATAAATTTCACACACACATTAAAGTTAAGAATAAATAACCCTGAAAATGGCAACAATACGAGTTAAGATTGAGAACTCAAAGTTTCTAAAATCTCCTCATCAAAAAAGGCATGAAACTCCTTCTTCTTGTATTGATGCTTGAGTAGAAATTGTACATAACATGGAAATGGAAGAAATTTGAGAATGAGGGGAATGGAAGAATTTGGCTATCTCCTTTGTTCTCTCAATGCACTCTTGAGTTTACAAAATCAATCACCAACCCTTTGAAATGGGAATGGATTTACAATTTATATAATGAGAGGTGACTCATCATCTACCCCCAATGCCTTTTCATATGTCCTTAAACAACTTAAAAATTTTCAACTTCCTAGGAAAAATTTAAGTCCCTTTTTATAACATAAAGGCAACTTATTACATTAGGAACACTAAGATATATAAAAAAGTGAAACCCCAATTCAAAATTAGAACATTGAAAAGAGAGAGAAATTTGGGGGTATGAAGAGAAGACAGAAAATAAGAGAATATGTTACCCTCGATGAATTCCAATGATCCTCATTGATGGAAAGCTCCAATACGATAAAACTCTGAATCTTCAAACTCATGTGAAAATCCTTCAAATTGGCTCACAGATGCTTTGGAATGAGTGTTTAAAAACACTACTGAATGGTTTTGTTGATGACCACAACTTCCACCCCGCACAAGATACTCCTACAACTCAAGCCATGAAGTGAGTTTCGGAGACACTGTTGAATTATTTGAGATGAGTCTTGAATTCCCTATGAGAAATGCCCATGGATGATCTTGAATGATGGTGTTGACCTGAATGATCATCCCTCTATGTCCCATTGTTCCAAAATTGTTCCTTGAGTATGAATTACGATTAATAGTGAGTACTTACATGGGAGACTTACTATTTATAGTAAGAGGTGATTCTTGATTCTTCTTGACCATCTTGATGTCATGGAATTCTTCATTCAGTCATATTCACACTAGCTTTGCCTCGACCACTTATTGGGGACTTAATATTTTTAGTAAGCACCCATATATAGAGCTTATTATTTTTAGTAAGTGGTCATTTTCACTATTTTATGCTTTGAACACTCATTCTAACTTCCTGGTGACCTTTGGTGCACATTTCCTTCGCCACAACTTTTTCTGTCACTTTTGATGAAGAATTACCGAAGATAACAAGCATGTGTAGGAAAGCTTACTATTTTTGGAAAGTGGCTTTCTAGTGCTTGGTTTGTGATGGAACATATTTTTGGACTTGGATCATCATCGTAATCATGTCCTTTGTATCTCAAATAATGTTTCCCATTAGAATGCCTAGAAATAAATTTTAAAATTTTCACTGGCAGTGGCTTCCAGACATGAGCTACCATGAACCATGACGGCCATTAATGGAGCTCAAAAATTTTAGGTCTAGTTTTTGTCCCCATTCACAACGAAACAAATCCATTGTGATAGGTTTTTCATTTAGATTCTATGTGTAAGTTTTTAGCTTGTTTCCATTTCCGGATTGATGGGAAATCCAACAAATGTGAGTCGGTGCACGAAATGGGGATTTTGTTGGAACAAATGTTTCAGGGAACCATTTGACCTCCCATTTGTTGCATCTTGATTGTCTTGAAAAATTTGGAAGTCTAAAAAATATGGAACCTCAATCCAACTTGTATTTTGTAAGATATGAATATTTTTTTATTAGGTGACTTCGTGGTTATCTAACGAAAAATATTCATTTTTCTTCATTTCTTTGTCGTTCTTCATTTTTTCAACCAATTTTTTCTTTGATACCTATGCATTTTCATGGAGTTCAGGATTTTTTGGCCATGGTGGATCTGGTTTGGAGAAACAATGGTGGACCGGGTGTCTAGACAAGCATGAACAGAGCTATGACAAGGTGTGAAGTTGTGAAGAAGAAATGGGGAGAAATGGCTAAGTGTCAAATTTAAATTATTTTAAAAAATGTACAGCAAGGGTGGGGCACATTTTTTCATGTTTGATGTCCCTCACCTCAAAGGGATGTGAGGGACATCAAATTCCATGGTGAGCAAGGTGATGACACATGGTGGAGATCTGATGGTGAAGAATGAAGGCTTGACAAGCACCTGGGGGCTAGAAATTCACTCTTAAAGAGGTCACATGAGTGACAAGGAGTCTCCTTAGGGGATGGGAAAAATTTTTCCATGTCTGATGTCCCTCACCTCAAAGGGACATGAGAGAAATAAAATTTTACAGCACTCTAAGTGATGACATGTGGTGGAGATCCAACGGTGAAGGCTTTGAGCTCTCACAAGAACTTGGGGGCTGAATTGGTGATCCTGGAGGTCGTATGTGGGTCCGAGGGCTTCACGGGGATGAGAAAATTTTTACATATCTGAAGTCCCTAAAATTTAGGGACATGAGTGTCAAAAATCTCCTAGGATCCTAGAGGTGACATGTGTCCTTCAAAATTTGACTAACTCCCGAACTCGCTCTAAGAGGGCAACTTTAAACGACGATAACTTGAGCTCTAGATGGAATTTTTGATGAAATTTTATATGATCTTGGATTTAAATGGATTTTTGAATCCAACGGTAGGGGTATTAGGTATTTATTTCTCCATTTGATCTCTAAAAATTGGAGTTTGATTTGGTACTCCACTTGTGCATGAGAAAAACTGCTTGTAGACCCATTGCGCCAAAGTGTTGTGAAAAAAATAATTTCACCATATTATAGGGATTGGAATTACATTTTTGAAAAAAAAATCTTGTTTCTCCTAACTCCATCCAGATCTCCTAGAATCACCTTTGGAAACTCAATAGTTGTTTTGGCTTGTGCACTACTTAGGCCTATGAACCTTGATTTTGATCAAACTACTCCAAACTCTCCAAATCTTCCCTGAATCTTCCAAAATCACTTCCATGATGTTTCTAGGCCTTAAATTCACCTTCATGTTGGATTTTTATCCTCTGTTCTACTCCAAGGGGTTGCTCTTATCCTGGGAAGGCCAGTGGTAGCCCTTCCCAATACTGCCCAAAAATAGTAGTTTTCAAGAACACCTAAAATCACCTAGGGGGTTGATTTGACTTTCCTAAATCACCTAAGGGAATGAATTAACACCAATTGGGAGGTTACTTGGACTGAATGGGTAGACCCAAGGTGCCTCAAAATGATAAAACATGAAAATTTTGTACAGGGGTATTGTTGTCATGCTTAGAAATTATCAATTTCCCTGTTACACATTTGCACGATAACACTTGCCTTAGGGAACTTTCCAAACATTTGTACAGATTTATTATGGTATTTATATAATCAAATTTATCCTTCTTTAATCTCCAATTCATTCATAAAAAATTATTTCCTACAACTTTTAAATCCTTTTGAATTACCCATGTGTGCCTTGCTTATAAACATATGTTAAGGGAATTTCCCATTTCTATCCTCCCTTTCCATAAATATGTAGAAACAAGCAAAGATCCACACTATCTAGAGTAACTTGAGGTCCTATTTTGAAATACATTTGCATTATTTAGTGTGAAAAATTATGAGAGTTAAATAATGTTTACATTGATGTCTATTTAGGACTATCCTTCATATTTCTAAGAAAGAGCTTAGAGACTGCAATATTATCCACTTTTTCACAATAATAGGTTAAAAAATGGGTCCTCTCACCCTAGTTAAAGGAAAAACCTAAAGTAGTAGGGAAGGTCATCCCCTTTGTGAGTGCAATATAATCTCTCCCAAGTCAAGTCCCAAAGATTCTATCAAATATGTCCCCAGCTACAAACGACTAAATATTCAGTTTCTCAGTCTTTAAGCATCCAACTCAGATTGGAAATGTTTCTTAGCTCACAAGGTGGTGTATATTTGGGTACCAACACCTCAATCTCTTGATTATTCTAATCCAAACTATTATTTGGATTCCCCTTAGTCTCTTGAGATTCATCCAATCAATTTTATTATAAGGAATAACCAGCTCCTAAAAATAAAATTTCTTGTAAGGATTTGTGTCACCAAAAATTATCCCCATCATTCCTCTAATTCAACTCTTGATTCACGTTCCTACCTTTCTTCACAGACACCCTTTATCACCACCTTAATGATGTCTTCCTCCTTTGAAGATCTCGTGTGACTCAAAATTCCTCTAATCAATCATCCAAGTTGACCCCTATGTCACAATCTACTAACTTTCTACACGATCCTATTTTTCTGCTGCATTATGTCGCCTTCTAGGAAAATCAATACCAACCTATTTCAAATCCACATCTTCTTCCACTTGCAATACATCCAAAGATAAATCTATTTCATCTCTTAATTCATCTTCTTCTCACAATCAAAATCCAATCCCTCTTTTTTCCTTGAGTAGTAATGTCAAACCTTCCCTCATCTACATCATCATACATACTATAAATATTCCACACCTATTGGACCTCTTTCTTCCAATCAACCTAGTATGGTCGAAAAAAATGTAGGGACCCTAATGTAGCTACCAAATCTTAAAGGTGTGTAAATGTTCATGGCACGAGGAAGCGTGTGAGCTAAGGCGCACAAGGTAGGATTCAAAAAGGGTTCTTGTAGAACCAAGGATGCACACCCACGAAGCAAAATTCGGGACTTAGCCATTTTCAGCCTTTTGAGCAGAACACATAAAGAACGTGTTCTATTTGGATAAGGTTCTAGCCTAGCAACAGGGTGTCCTCGGAGGAATATACCTTATGATAGGAAGATCCAAAAAGATAATCATGACATGGAGAGGCATGCGCCTGAGGTGATCCACACCTTGACACTTGGAGCCAGATCTGAGGTTGTAGAGGAGTTTGTTACAGCTCAGATGCCTATTTATACATACGCCCTTAGAAAATAAGAGAGACATAAGTGAGGTAGTGGAGCTCTACAAAATTACTACGAGAACTATGGGATAAAATGGGTAGATGATTCTAGGAAGGATGTAATGGGGAATTGGGGAATGCAAATTTTGTTTTGTGAGCATACATGTATGGATCCAGATATGGTGTATGACTGTGGTCTACCACTCTGTGATGTTTTAGAGTAATACTATAAATGAATATGATAAGGTTACCACTGCGTTTATATTAAGATCTCCTTCTTGTATTATCTACATGTTTCTATTATGCTTTTGATCTTGTATAATCATGAACCTTACTTGAATGTTAAGTCTATTTGTGGATTTACAACTTCCTAGTTCTATTAATTCTATTGCGTGCTTTGCTTTGTTATGACTGAAGGGGTATAGAATCCATTCTGAGCTCTATAGCTTCTTCATGTCTATTAAATCACTAAGTCAAGATCATGAATTATGCCTTCCACTAAACTCACATAAAAGAGAGACTCGGCTCCCTCTCGCGCACCTTGGGTGAGTGCCCAGTACCCATTGGGTGATAGGTCGGCGTGCATGAGGTTCCCTTGTTCTTGGTGGGTGTAAAAATGACTACATCTTGGTTCCATTTCTGGGACCTCTTTTCAAAGTTGTAGTGGAACATGGCATACATCATGATCTGTGCAAAAAGTGATGGCGGAATGCTTAACACTTGAAGGTGTTGAAGATTGGTTTAAAAGCATAGAGGACGAATTCACTCAAAGGTTCAATACTGGACCTGGGTTTTACATGCGAAGATGGGTGGAGGACACTCTTTATCATGAGTTGTATGAAACCTTCTTCTATTGTTTCCCAGTAGAGTTATTTGAATGGCTCTCGGCTTATACATCTAGATCGGGGTGGTATTATAAGTCACACCCTTGGACCTAAGAAACATATCAAAACTTGTAAGATGTTGATCTAACATGGACCCATGTTATAGATCATTGGTGGAAGGGAGTATTGACTAGCTACACTTTGGAATATGCCATTTCCATGTATTCCTATCCAGAAGTTGTTGAGTTTTAGTTTTTACGAGAGCCCAGAGGATCATTTCTACGTGTTATCCCCCTGGCAATCAAAATCTTGATGGTAACCATGGGTTTAAAGGCATTTCCTATGGCCGCTAAACCACTTTGAGTGCTTGGCGAGGAAGCTAGGTTGGGGAAAGATGGTTGATATAATGACTGAAAAGGAAAGGGAGGAGAGACAGATCAAGTATAACAAAGCGCATGAAAGGGAGATTGATAGACAACATGGGATTACAAGTGGGTTATGGAGCCAGACATGGTGGAAAGGAGTTGAGGTTCACATGGAGGATGTGGAACCCAAACAGTCTATGATACCCCATCTTGGTAAGAGTGTGAGAGAAAACTTGATGGATTTTGATGAGAGTCTCATCACGTAGAGAAAGAAGAGTCGTTAGCACACATCTAACCCCACCTAGCAACCAAACCTTGGCGCTTGGTTTGTTTGAACAAGGGAAAAGTACAGTTGATCCATTTGATATCAGTAGAAGCAACCGATCGGCACCCAAAAGATACAACTTCTCATTTGGGACTTCTATGGCTTCACACACTATTCCAGTATTTGGTGGAATGTTTGGACAAGGCACATATACAACAGGTTTTGGGAGCACGTTAGGAAGTGGTGGAGGAAATACAACTGGGAGTGGCACTAGTTCACAAACCATTGGCATGTAATTCAGGTGGGATGATGGGAGCATTCAAAGCATGACAAACACAGGCCCTGTACCTAACACAAGAGGATCTAGAGGTGGAAGTGGAGGAGCTGGTGGCTCAAGATCTAGTGGATCCGGTGGAGGAGGAAACACCGGAGGAAACCAAGGGACTGGATCGGGAGGACAAGGGCCTCAGCCACCTCCTCGAGTCTTTTTTGAGATGTCTCTACACTTACCAGATTACAATGGGATAGAAGATGCCATAGAGCATGTGTATAAGTGTGAGTTACTATGGCACGTGAAGGGGATCATGACCCAGGATCAAAATTCCAGTTAATTTGTGATGACCTTGCAAGGGCACGTGCATAGTTGGTATAGAAAGTATGACCCTCATCAGACTATTGTGGATTATACCACACTGAGAAATGTGTTCTTGGCGAAATTCCACATACCTGAGTTTGAACAGAAGAGCATCAGATCTCTCAAAGAAATCCAATAGGGAATGGTAGAGAGCGTGAAGGAATTTAAAACTCTATTGTCTAAATTGTCTTATGATATCCACCCTTCAAAACATGCTCAGTGGTTTGTTAGAGGGTTGATCACACCCTTTAGGAGGGCTTTGTCTCATAAAACATTCATGGACCCGCACGAAGTGTTGGAAGCTACTTTGCGTGCTGAGGTAGTTGGTAGTGTTGACACTAGTGTTAGCCCATTTTGGAGGCTCAGATCACTACCATGGCTAAGTAGTTGGAGAAATTATCTACCAACACAGTTCTAGAGACTCACAGTGGGATGTGGTGCATAGATTGTAACATAGAAGGGCACACAAAGGATAATGGTGGGATATGTACTCAAAAGGCGGTACGTGCCGTAGCGGTAAATTGTGAAATATGTCACGGGGACCATGATGCAAGTAGGTGCCCCCTTTACAACGACGTGATCCACAAAAATGTGTCCTATTATTGCAAGATATGTACCTCAACCACACATGACACCAAGGATTATAGATTGATTGACCAGATTCATGAGGCAATTGATCTTGGTGTGCATTAGAATAACATTGCCGTAGTTCTAGAGGAGATGACCATGGGTATGAAGAGCACGGGATGGAGGTGCACATGGAAGAGGGTTACATGAAGGATTTAATGGTCATGGTAACCGTGGAGGAAGAATTGAGTTCCCACGTGGGACATGTTTTAATTGTGGAGCCATAAACCATTATAAGCGTGAATGTCTAGATCTTCTACAATGCTCATGGTGTGGAAAAAAACATAAGTATGAAGAGTGCCTAGAGTTATACAAACATATGAGTCAATAGTACCAAAAGGATAAGGGCACTACCATGGTGAGTATTAAGAAGGATGACACGTAATGGCTCCCACGAGTAATACGTGAATTAGAACTAGAGCCTATTCTGGTAACAACAAGGGCAGAGTTCACACACGCAAGGGAAGCACCTAGGTAGAGACCTCTGGTTTTGAGGGAATAAGTAGTACACGGGAAGTATCCAAACCCAACTCACTAGAAAGAAGTCTACCAGGAAACCATGGACATAATTTGGAGTTTACAAGGGGAGATCCAATGCTTAAAAGAGAAAACTAGAAAAGATGAGCAAAGAAGACCGGTAGAAGCACCAAAGGATGAATTGGATGAGGTTAAGGAGGTGTGTAAACTACTGAGGTAAGAGAATGTTATTCCCTTGCTAGGAGCATGGTTGAGAGAAAAGGTGCCACGTGTCGGGGAAGAACATGAAAGGTAGATCCTACATGTAAACCTCCCACCTCACAGCCTTGATTATGACAAAGATCTCACCTTGAACGTAGTAGTGAATGGATGCCTACTTAGAAACATCCTCATTGACACGAACACAGGTTAATGCTCTCACTCTAGATGCCTGACATCAAATGGGAAGACCTGCATTACAACCATCTTCAAATGTGTTGTATATGGAAAATTAGACCAAGGAAATGCCCATAGGTGTCTTGAAGGATGCGACCATTACCATTTAGGGGACTAATTTCACTGGGGATTTTGAAGTCTTGGTGATTTCTGAGGTAGATAATTTCCCAGCGTTACTTGGGTGCCCATGGTGTTATAAGAATAATGCAGATCTCTAGTTTAACAAGGGGTACATAAGCTTTGAAAACAAGGAAGAGAGGGTGATTATACCACTTGCTGATGGAAATTCCACACCCTATACTGAACCCCTTGGAGAGGAGGTCCTTGACAGAATATATGTGCACTCCATAAGAGATCCAGAGACCATCCACCCTACAGAAGGAGTCATCTAGTTTGATGATGCTCAATTTGTCAATGATACTACCAGTATAGCATGTGATAATTAGGCACATGGGACTTATGAATTGATTGGGTGACATATGAAAGGATCGGTGACCAGGGTAACCACGGTGCATATAGTTCGGCACCTGGGAGGAAAGGCAATAAGTAAGTATTCTAGGGATGCATACCCTAAGGTATTTTTAGAGAAATGGAAGCTCACTAGAGGGAGGATGAGCAACGAGGTATACTGAGTTATGTTTTGATAGGAACAATAGCAAGGTGGTGGGCTATGCATAGGGAAAACTTTTGGAGTGGCGTGAAGTTAGAATTGTGCTCACTATCCCATTCTTGAAGAGAAATATACCCACCGCTATCAAGGATTATAATGGCAATGGACCCACCTCTTCCCACATCCAGGCATGTGAGAGGGTCTGGGGAGATGGCGCGAAGCTTTACCACCCTCCCTTTGGGTGCACAAGCTATATTCGACACTACAAGATTGTGTACACACTTGGTACATCCATTCTAAAACTCACCGCCAAACAAGAAATTGGTAGGAATTAGCGGCTGACCTGGTCCACACATTCAAGTACCAAAGTACCAAACAACCGGTTGATGAGGCATTGCAGACTATCAAGCACCTCACTATGGGGGATTGTGCCATAACGGAATATAGATTAGTAGATTTACTTGGTGGACCTAGCTTGGAAGTGCAGTTTGAAGAGAAGGAACTAGAAGACATATAATTCAAGTGTGCATGTGCTGAAAAGAGAAAGGAAAGATGGTATACGTTGTTAATGGAGAGGAGATGGAGAGCCTGAATGTCGACCATTCGGTTGGGATGCACGAAGTAGTTGACAGTGTGGATGCATGTGCACATGCGTATCATGAACCACTCAAAACCAAGAAAGTTAACATCGGCTCGGAGAAGGAGCCTAAGGAAGCTATCATTGGGGACTATTGGTTGGACAAGGAAGTATAAAAGATCATTAATCTCTTGTGTGAATTTGAGATTTATTCCCATGTAGATACCATGAGTTGAAATGCATCCACCATTCATTGGGGGAAATGTGGATAAAGTTGAAAGATGGTGCGTGCCCGGTCAGGAAGAGGCCTTACAGGATGAATCCCAACATGTGTGTAAGGGTTAAAGAAGAGCTAGATAAGATGATAGCATTTGGTATCATTAAGGCTATGGATGAATTAGAATGGATAAATCCAATGGTGATCAGCATAAAGAAGGATGGGTAGATTAGGATATTTGTGGATTACAAGGAGTTAAACTCTATTTGTATCATAGATCCTTTTCCCACCCCCTTCATTGAAGATATTTTGGAAGGAGTTCTTTGGGAACGAGGTCTATTCCTTCACGGATGGATTCTCGGGGTATCACCAAGTAAGGATTTCTCGGGAAGACCAAGAAAAGACAACTTTCACCATTGAGTGGGGAATATTTGCATACAAGGTCATGCCATTTAGATTGAGGAATGTGCCCGCTGTATTTTCATGCATAGTGGTACAAGCATTTCAGGACATCATCCACAAGTTCCTTCAAGTATATTTGGATGATTGGATAGTGTATGGGTTGGTCGAGACCATTGTGGTAACTTGAGATTAATGTTTGAAAGATGTCGTCGAGTTGAGGATTTCCCTCAACATCAAGAAATTCATCTTTGCAACTCCTTTTGGAACATTGTTGGGGCATATCATATGCAAAGAGGGTTTACTTGGTGGATCCCACAAAAGTTACAATTATTGTGGGATTGGGGAGACCACCAGTCAAAGCACCATGCATGGATTTCTTGGACACACTGGGTACTATAGAAAGTTCATTAAGGGATATGCCAAGATCGTCATGCCTTTGGAAATATTGCTCAGACATAAGAGTTCCTTTCAGTGGGGAGAGGTGCAACAAAGGGCATTTGACACTCTAAAAGAAAGGCTTATCACCGCACCTATTCTATGATTCCCATCATGGGATAAACCTTTCCATGTCCATGTGGATGCCTCTGGTACAGCAATGGGAGCCATTCTTGCTCAACCAGGAGAGGGAATTGTTGATCATCCCTTGTGTTTTGCAAGTAGAAAGTTGACACCAACAGAATAGAATTATACAATGACCGAGTGTGAGGCATTGTCAATGATCTATGTGCTCCAAAATTCAGACAATATCTGCTGGCAACTCCCTTCATATTCTACACTGACCATATGGCCTTGAAGTATCTAGTAAACAAAGTAGTGTTGCAAGGGTGCATATGTCGTTGGGTACTTTTATTTCAGGAATTTGAATTCAAAGTGGTGGTAAAACTGGGAAAGAACAATTGTGGTCCGGATCATTTATCAAGGATTGATTCAAGAGAGGACACACAAAGTATTGAGGAAACCATGTCGGATGCGCAACTATTCAGGTTGCGCGCGTGCCCTCAAAATTAGAAGACATTGCTATTTTTCTCAAGGAAGGTATGGCACCCGAAGGGATGAATGCACTGGAAAGGAAAAGGTTAGCCATACACACCATTCCCTTTATGTTGATCAATGGGGATTTGTATAAAATGGGCCGTGATGAGGTTTTGCACCGGTGTGTATTAGAACATGAATGCATAGCTATAATAGAAGAAGCCCATGGTGGGATTACTGGAGGACACTATGCGGGGAATGTAATTGTGCACAAGATCCTAGTCATTGGACTATGGTGGGAGATGATTCACCAGGATTGCATTGAGTTTTGCAAGGCCTATGACCACTACCAGCGCCTTGGAAAACCTGGAAGAAGGGATGATATGCCCTTGCGCCCCATCGCCAGCATGGAACCTTTTGAAAAATGGGCAATAGATTTTGTCAAACCAATCTCACCATCTATATGAAGGACTAACTCACGTTATATTATTACTGTATCTTGATTATCTAACAAGGTGGGCAGAGGCTGCACCCGTTAAGGATTGCACCACAGCCATAGCTGCTAGATTTTTATGGGAGAACATTATAATTAGGTATCAGTGCCCATTAAGTTTAACAAGTGATAGGGGCACTCACTTCTTAACTGAAACTGTCAGGATTCTATTATCAGAATTCATGGTAGCCCATCATAAGACTACCCCTTATCACCCTCAGGAAAATGGGACTACAGAGGCATTTAAAAAAATCCTTAGTCACACATTGACTAAGATATGCGATGTGGGTAGGCAGGATTGGGATGATAAGGTATCAGGAGTTCTTTGGGCATAAAGAACAATGTATAAAATATTGAACAAGGCCACATCATTTCAACTGGTGTTTGGCGTGGAGGCTATTTTTTTGGTAGAATTTATGCTACCATCACTATGTATAGCATGTGTAAGAGGGTTAGATGATGAACAAGCGCTGGAAGAAAGAATAGATGAATTGATAAAGTTGGATGAAAGGCACTCACTAGCAAGATGGAGCCAAACAACTAAGAAAGAAAAGAAAAAGGCATGGCATGACCACCATATTAAGAACAAACAGTTTGAGGTTGGCTAGATGGTATTACTATATGATTCTAAATTTCTATGCCATCCTGGAAAGTTGAAGGTGCATTGGTTGGGTCCTTATGTAATTTCATACATCCTTGATTTGGGTGCATGCCAGTTAAATGCTTTGGATGGAACAAAATTACTTGGACACTTCAATGGGAGTAGGTTGAAGCCCTACTATAAATAATGCTTCTTGGTGTTTGTAAATAAGGCATTTTTTCCAGTTAGTTTAGAATTTCCTTTTATGCTTTTCCTTTCACGTTGTTGTTTGGTTTTGCACCTTGGGCACTGGTAACCTTATTACTTTTTGACTTATGAATGCACAGAGGACCACGCATCATTTTAGTGTGGGGTGAGATGATGAAGAGAAGCATGGAGTTATTCTACCAGAAGGATTGGGGTGGTAGACCATTTGAATTGGCCCTGTTGAAAAGATGCATTAGGAGAAAAGAAGGCAGATGGGTGGCAAAATAAGGTTACATTGGAAATCCACGTACAAGGAGAAAAAGTGCAAAAACATGAGGTAGGTGAAAGCAAGAATCATGAGGATAGAAGAGGTGCCTTTGCACTGGTAACATGCATGCAAGAGTATTTTGTCAAGATGGATTGTTTGCACACCAGAAGGTTGGAAAATTTTTCATGCAAGGATTGGGCGTAGGTGGAAACATTTTTGTGCAAGGATTGGGTGCGGGTGAAAAAAATTTCACGCAAGGATTGGGCGCATAAGGAGAAGCGCTGAAGTCGGTTTTGTTTGAAAACATTGCATTAAACATTGCCATACGGTGGTAGGTAGCCTATCCTTAAATGCGTAAAAGTGGGAAAAGCTATAAATACAAGAGTGGGCATTTCATTACTTCACTTTGTGAAAACAAGAAGAGTGATTTTCTTTCAAGAGATAGGGTTTTGAGAACTGACTCGTGCAAAGGAAAATCCCAAAACTTAAGCACAATCGGTTCGTTAGATCTACAAACCAGAGAAAAGTGATTCATGGGTGCGAAGAACATTGTGAAGAAGTGCTGTGATCAAAGGAGAAAAATTAGAGATTAGGGTTTGTGTTCTAGGGCACGGGCGCACGAGGAAAATGTTCAAAAAAATCACAAGATAACCTGGGAAGGAAAGAAAAGGGTGTAATGACGGCCACAAAACCAGTAGGAAAACCTGCAGAACAATCCAAGAAGGGAAAGGGTAAAGGAAAAGGAAAGAAGAAACAAGAAGAAATACCCTTGGATACCAACGAAGAATGGTATTCAGAGATGCAATACCTGGATGGGGTTTTGCTAGGGCAAGATTGGGAGTCCCACATAAGGAAGATGGCCATGTGATCGACTATAATCACTGGTCAAGCACAATCGTGAAGGAAATGGCATTGGAGCTGGTGCGCCCCACAAACAAATGAACACCTGACGGGTTGCCAATCTATAGTGACATGGTCAAGGTGAAAATGGAGAAGGCAGGGCTTCTCCAACTTTTCAAGTTGCCATATTTTGGGAATCCCGAGTGCTTGTACCAATGGTTGATGACACACGTACATGAAGACTTCTTTTGCTTCGCAAGGCGCAAAATGCACATAACTCCCCAACTAATTTCACACTTTACAGGCCTAAGCTATAAAGGGGACGCACTCATAGATGACCTCCTGGATGAGGAGGCAATCAAAGAAACCATAGCATCCCAGGAATTGAAGAAGGGATCAAGGTACTATGACATCTCGGATATCAATGATCCGATGATGAAGATGGCCGCGCACCTTGTCTCCAAGCTGAATGGACAAGAGAGGTGGACCCAGGTGAGCAAGCCCTGCTGAATGTCTGCAGGAAGGTTGTGGAAGGCACCGTATACAACATCTCCCAATACATAGTAGATGAAATCATAAGCAGCACAGAGAAGGGAGGAAAGATCCTTTTTGGAAACATTCTTTTGAAAATTGTGTTCTCAAAAATAGGGTGCTAGATGCATCTGATAAATTCATGTGGGAGTACCCTGCTGAAGAACCTTCACCCGTGGAGAGGTTTTAGAAATACACATGTGAATCAATGATAGGGGTACACAAGGCGTGCTTAGAAAAATGGTATATGCACCTTAGGAACACATTCAGGGCTGAATGGTGGATCCTGAGCAACTCCTGCAGGTGACCAAAGGAGAAGAAAAGTTCATGGTCTACCAGCACTTCTGCATTGGTAGGTTCATTTTGGTGGATGGCAGTTAGAGTCCATGGTGCAAACTCCCATTCTCATTTATTACCCAATTTTTCCAAGCGGGGTAAACAGATACAAGGAATCAAAGAAATTAAATCTAGAGTTGTCCACCCTTGATAGAGAGCACAGGGAGATGAGAAAGAAGTTGGTCTACCTAGAGAAGTGTGTGTATGTTGAAAGGTACATGTCACATGATGTGCACATTGTAAGGCCTCTAACCTTACCTATTGCTGAGAGCACTACTTTGCTAGGATCTACCTGCGCATAAGGCTGAAATTTGAAAAGGGCGCATACATGGAGAATGAGATATCCATCCTAGATGACCCTATGGGAAGAAAGAAGCCCACGCCAAAGCACAAGGAGAGGGAAGAGGAAGAAGAACAAAGGGCGGTGGAGAAGTAGAATGTAGATACCGTGGGGCCAAGTACCTATATCCAAAAGAAGAGGAGAATGGTGGTCAGGGAGAAGACCCTGGAGCCTACGAAGCCACCATCCCCTAAAGAACCCTCAGATGAAGAGAAGACAACATCCCCAACTCGGAGTTTTCTACAAAGGAAGAAGAATAAGGGACGGAGGAATAAGATTCTGAAGATATAGATGACCCGAATGCCTATATAGGCGAAAAGGATGATGATGAAGGGGAAGAGTTGGAGGTGAATCAGAACTAGTTGATGTCCATGATTTGGAGGAAGAGGGAGCAGAGGATACAAATGATGCTTTCATCTTTGTAAGGAGGAAGGGCACCCAAGGGGAGGAAGGCACGTGGAGTGAAGAAAGGAGTGAAGGGGCAAGTACTAAGGGGCCAGATATGCCCAAGCTCACTTAAGAGGAGGTGGATGAGAAAGTGACAAGGGAGGCGGAGAGGATAATTAATACCTTGGTCAACGAGGAGTTAGAGTGCAGTGCGGAGCTCGTGCTCAGAGAATTCAAGGAAGAGAAAAGGGAGAAAAGTGTGGGTAGCACAAAAGGCCCAACTCTTTCAATAATTGTTCCCAAGGGCATGCGCACGGGAAGTAAATGCATAGAAGGGGAAGAACAATGATGGGATACATTGATGACCCCAACAAAGTTTTACGTGTGCATTTATAGAGTACCATGCCCACCAAGGAGCTCACCGCCATGGAGTCCTTTGATCCTGAGGGTGGATACCCGCACACAAGGAAGATGCTATCATGGGTGTTCAACTCCCACCTCGATGAGCCCGAGTTCAAGGTTAACCAAGGAGCGGTACTAGCGTTATCTGAGGGAAAGGGGGATAACCCCATTATAAACACGCAACAACTATTGGATGAGCAAGTGTGTAACGTACTCAACAAAGTCTCCGTAGAAATTGAGGCTAGGATCTTCTACGAAATGACAGGGGTTAAAGTCTTGGAGGACCTATTGGAAAAGAGGAAGGAAGAAGTAGTTAAGCTAACAAAGGACCTCAGCCTTGAGAAACTAATCAGTGCTCAACTACAGAGGGAGCTTCAGGAGGAGAAAGCTAAAGTGCGCGAAGTTTCCAAAAAGGTGGAGCTCATCTCCCAGACCATCATCATGAAGCACCCAGACCTTAACCCTCCCGCATAAAAGTATGGATCCTCCCTGGAATGTCTAGAGGACTTGACTCGAGATCCTCACTATGGAAAGGAAGCCTTTGGCCTTGGAGTCGGCAGAGGATATAGCTACACGCTTGGACAAGGAGGATAGGCTGAAAGTCATCATGCTCATAGCTGAATACAACAAGGTGCTTGCCAATGTAAAAATAACTGTACAAACCGCTAGGGTCGCATACTACCATTGCGCGGACCAAGACAAGGTGACAAGCATGTTTCTTGCCAGCGACAAGGCCAAGCTAAAGGGCTTCAGGGAGAAGAATAAGGGCAATAGAGCCGAGCGAGAAAATATCCTAGCCAAAGTGGAAAGGAATTCTGAGGCTATTGAGATCCTACAAGTCTCAATCAAAACCTAGCTAAAATATCTCTACAAGGTCATTACGAGGAAGATGGATGCCCTGGAAGATCACATAAAGGAGTTGGAGACTGTGGTGGAGACCATTAATACAAAAGGGGAAGGGTTAACCTTTGACGAGGTGAGCACATTGGTTGGTGACCTCTGCACAAGAGCGCAGGATGAAGTCAGTGCTTGGAATACACTAGAGGCCGACCTGCAGCAAAATTTTTCCCTTCTTCTTCTTTAGGCAATTTTCCTTCTATTCTTTCTCTCCCCCATTCTTTATTCTTTCCCTCCATTCTTTTCCAAGGCAAGGCCTTGCATTTTTGTACTGCATTCTTTGAAAAGGTTCTCGAGGGTGGAGAATAGGTGAAGTGTGGGGTAATGTTGGGACCCTAATGTAGCTACCAAATCTTAAAGGCGTGTAGGCACGCACGACCGAAGGAAGTGCGTAAGCTAAGGCATGCAAGGCAAGATTCAAAAAGGGTTCTTGGAGAACCAAGGATGTGTGACTGGCTGAAGAAAAATTTGGGACTTAGCCATTTTCAGCCTTTTGAGCATAACACATGAAGAATGTGTTCCATTTGGATAAGGTTCCAGCCTGAAACAAGGTGTCTTGGGAGGAATATACCTTGCGATAGGAAGATCCAAAAAGCTGATCATGGCATGGAGAGGCATGCTCCTGAGGTGATCCACACCTTGACACTTGGGGCCAGATTTGAGGTTGTAGAGGAGTTTGTTAGAGCTCAAATGCCTATTTATATGTGTGCCCTTGGAAAATAAGAGAGACATAAGTGAGGTAGTGGAGCTCTACAAAATTACTGCGATAACTACTAGATAAAATGGGTAGATGATTCTAGGAAGGATGTAATGGGGAATTGGGGAATGCAAATTTTGTTTTGTGAGCATACATGTATGGATCCAGATATGGTGTATGACTATGGTCTGCCACTCTGTGATGTTTTGGAGTAATACTATGAATGAATATGATAAGGTTACCACTGTGTTTATATTAAGATCTCCTTCCTGTATTATCTGCATGTTTCTACTATGCTTTTGATCTTGTATAATCATGAACCTTACTTGAATGTTAAGTCTATTTGTGGATTTACAACTTCCTAGTTCTATTAATTCTATTGCGTGCTTTTCTTTGTTATGACTGAAGGGGTATAGAAGCCATTCTGAGCTCTATAGATTCTTCATGTCTGTTAAATCACTAAGTCAAGATCATGAATTATGCCTTCCACTAAACTCACATAAAAGAGAGACTCGGATCCCTCTCGCACGCCTCGGGTGAGCACCCAGCCCGTGGGTGATAGAGCAACATGCATGAGGTTCCCTTGTTCTTGGTGGGTACAAAAGGAATAGAAAAAATGACCCATACTTGATCGATTTATTTCATAATGAAGAATTGATTAGAGAATTCATGGGTCTACACTAGTACATTCCTCTATATGATCATGCGAAGGGATTCTATTTAGACCTTGATGTGTCTACGTATTATAGGGAAGATTTCAATTCTTTTTTTTAGAAAGATGAGGAAGATCCTAAGATCATCAATCTTGATCCTCTCTTTGTTCTTACATCTTCACATTCCCATTACATGGAGAAACATGTGGATTTTTCATTGATTCTTGGGCTATCTACTCATCACCCAATCATTCCTTATATATCATAATTCCTCAATCACAATCTTTCCTTGGGTAATCTCCTAGTATCCCATCATCTTCTTATATATGTGGCCTACCTCCTAGTAGCCCATATTCATCTTCCCTTGGGTCATGTCCTAGTACCCCATTATCTTCTATATGTGGCTCACCTCCCGGTATCCCATTATCTTATATACTCTAGCCACATCCGAGTAGCCATTTATCTTCTATTTTTGGGTCACCTTCAAGTAGCCCATTATCCTCTATATTTGGGCGACGTCCTAGTATCACTTCTTATTCTATTTATGGGATAGATTCAGGTATTCCTTCATCTTCCATCTATGGTAAACCTCCTAGTATCCCATTATCTTCTATACTTGGGCCACATCCTTGTATCTCTTCATCTTCTATATATGGGACACCTCTTGGTAGCCCATATTCTTCTATACTTGGTCTACATCCTAGTATCCCTTCATATTTTATCTATGGCTCACCTCATGGTAGCCCATTTTCTTCCATCTTGGGGCCACATCCCACTAGACCTTAATCTTCTATTTGTGTCTCACCTCTTGGTAGTCCATCCTCTTTAATTCTTGGACCATATCCTCTTTTTCATCATATCATCCTTCTATCAAAAATTATGGCAAGCCCACCATCACCCCTAATGTTGTTATCATTAATCAAAACATCCAATTTCTTCTCCCACTTCTTAGGATCATACAAATCACACATTAGATTATATGAAACCCAAAAAATTTCCCCATCATGCTAAGAACAAAACTCAAAGATCTCCAAAGCTCCCAACAAGTAAAAAGACCATAAAGTTAAAAATCAAATGCGATTCAAGAATGCACACCAACACAACCATTAAGTATGGCACAAAGTGTAGAAACCTATGGATAGAGAACTCAAGATCCCACATACAAAATTCATGTTGAAAGATAATTCACAGTCACTTATTGAATATGATCTCACTATGGTCATCGAGATTGGAGATAATATCACTCTTGATAAGAAAATACTCCTAGTCTCCTTATTAAATAAATCACAAACATCATTGTTGGATCCTATCACGTGGAGTGTAATTTTGGGCCCCAACTTCCCAATAATTTGTCATCGTCATCTTCTCCTTCGTAAAACCGTCAAAATCCTTAAAAAATCAAAACAAATTCAAAAAAAAAAAAAATGTGAAAAAACATTAGAAAAATCCCAATAAAATCAAAGGTACAAATATCAAACACTACAATTAGGTATTGCATACAAATTGATGTTATTTCCTTCCTTTCTTCATATTCCTCTATAATTGTACCATCATTTTCATCCCTTAGATGATATTTTGTTTAGTCTATTCACGCTCATTGTGCAACATTTATCTCTATGGTATCCATTTGACCTTGTTCTTTCATCACCTTGGTAAATTAAAGAACAACTTAGCTCTTAAAGATCATATCACTTTCTACATCTAATAAACTTGTTGTGAAGACCTTTTGGGGTGTAATTTTTGACACTATCCAATGTCATCATCGTAATCACTTCCACATCCTTCCATCAAGCCATATATGGTTCTTAACCCCTTATCAAAAAACTAAGAGAGATGAAATATTTTCCAAAAAACAAAAAATCAATCAAATAAAAAAATAAGAAAAAGAAAATAAATATATAACTCTCTCTTGGGGTATTTTTAATATCTCTACCAAGCCTATGGACACCTAGCTAGCAGAGAGAAATATTATTATTATAATCAAATACATCTCTGTCGGGACTATTGATGTATGACTGAAGTAGAGAAATTTACGAATATCCCGCCACCCTCCATTCACAAATCACCTTTAAAAATAAATCATTCATACACATTGGCTAGTTTTTCCTCACTTGTTGTCTATCAAAATTTCCCTTCAAGAAGTAATTAATTTTTAGGTGTGCATAATCGGATCTCGATGAGAAAACAAGATTAGTATATTACCAAGTGTTATTTGTACCTTGTTCAGACTCTTTCTTTAGTATGTATTTTCTCTCTCAATTTGTGCCTTGGGATAATCACCTTTTCATCATGAATCTTCTAGATACATTTTCCATATCCTTTCATAACATTCATTTTTCTTCTTCTTTGTTCGAGAACATCCATGTGTATAACATTGTCTTGTTACCCTGTTTGAGGGAAACTTTGTCCCTTCTTTCAATAAAAATCTTGTCTTCCTTCTATAATTTGTTTCTTGTCTATCTTATAATGGGGGTATGTTTGCTCCTTATCTCGTCATAGGTTTGAGTTCATCATCTTAGTGAACCAATCCATCTTGGCCTTGATCCATTATCTTCCTCTTGTAATATGTGTAGATTTTTCCTTGTATATTCTCACCTCTCACTAGGGAATCTTTGCATCTTCGTTTTCATGTACATAGATTCGGAAAAATTTAAAAAAACCCTAAATATTCACAAAATCTTATAAAATAAAAAAAATGGTAAAATTTTTAAAAATCCAAAAAATTAGTAAAATTCAAAAAATCTAAAAAGTGGTAAAATATAAAAAATCAAAAAAATTAGTAAAATTCAAAAAATCTAAAAAGTGGTAAAATATAAAAATCCCATCAAAAATTGGTAAAAATCATTCAAGAATAAGAATCATTTACATGACACAACGTCCTCAAACATCAAAATTTTTCCTACAAAACATATTTCTTTGGTCCTCACTTGTTCTACACGACTTGTAGATCATTTTGATCTACCTTCATTAACAAAGTTGGTTTGTCTACAATGTTTGTCCTTCCTTGCACATCCAATTTCTTGGGGCAGTTTTATAAAGCACGAATTCTTTTTCATAGGACACATGTGTCCTCTATTTATTCACCTTGCATGTATCATTTCTTGGGGTGTCATTTTTAAAACTTTTCATTAACTCAAACATTTAAGAACTGAAGCTTGATATTAGAAACATTGGTACGATTATCTTGAACATTGTTTTTCCGAGTACATTTGTTTGTGCTTGTTTTCCTTTTTGGTCTAATTGTTTACTTTCTCATATTGCATTACATTCTGTATGTTGCATTGGGTTAGTCTTCACATTAAATAAATTTGATCTCGAACCAGTTGGTTCATTGATTACATTGAGAAATAAAGAAAACATGCGGCTCTTGAGCTAGTTTGGGTTGAAAGCTATCTCTCTTTTCTTCATCTCCACATTTCTTCATCACCATTTTCTTCTATCACAATTTTTTTCTTCAATACCACCTAGGGAAATAATGATTATATTTATCCCCCTCCCCTGTCACCAAAATTACACACTCGCCTCCTTGAATTGTGTCGATTCTTCTTATTTCCTTCTTCTTTTTTATCATCAATCGACCTCTTCCATCACCCCATCGACACTCAAGGGGGAATCCTTCATTCTACTAATTTTTCTTCCATTCCTTCAAAATTTACTTATCTGTAATTGTTTACTATCTTTAAAGTGGTGTTGCTTGTGTTATGCCACACCAAAGAGGTGCAAATGTAGACACCTAAAATCCACTTACACAATTTTAATACTAAAATTGCACTAATTACCCTCTTTCCCATCATTTTCATTATAATTGGTGATTTCCCGCTAATTAACTAATGTTTCCCTCCATTTTGGTTAATTAACGACACTTTATTAATTAACTAGTCTTTACCCCATTCTAGATGCCAATTAATGACACTTCATTAGTTATAATCCTCTTTTAATTAAATAGTTAACTATCATTAGTTAATTACACATTTATAACCTTGTATTTAATTAATAAACCATCTTATTGATTAAAACCCCTCTTAAATCATTTAAATCCTACCTATTTTCCTCTAAATCCCATCTAAATATCTTTCTAAGCTTATCCTAACCTATTTATTAATACGAGTTGATTAATTAAATCATCTACAACTCTCATGAGTTTCTAATTCTAATAATTTCCCTCTAATCATGCTTATCCCTTCTAATTATAATAAATTCTCTCTAATCATGCTTATCCCTTCTAATTCTACTTTATCTTTTATCTCACATTCACTAGGTTTCTAGCTTCTCCCAAATTGGAAAGCTATATAAAGGACCTACCCCCTTCCTTCACACCTTACACCTTTATACACCATGCTTTGAATAGTTATTATTATAGGCATATTGATATAACATTCTCCACCATTGAAGAATCTTGTTAATCTTTCCTCCATTCATCCACTCTTTTGATTAAAGTAATAAAGGAAGATCCATTTATGGCCTTGTAGCCATTTTGGAGAGATTGTTTCCTCTTGTGAGAGATAGCCATCCTTTGATCACTTTGTGATCTTAAGGATAAACCCAAAATTTAGAAGGCATGCCCAACTTAGCAAGAATTAGCTTGATATTTTCAAATCTTCATTTGGATGCTTTAGTTTAAGTTTTTTTATCTTGCATATCCTTATCTTGATGTTAATGGTAGATTATCTTAGTTCATTTGAAACTACTTGGTGTTAGTTTCCCTTAAATTAGCTTATCTTATTTAGCATACATACGGGGGCATATAATCGAGATCATGCTACTATCTCTCTTAGGTTACTATAAAATCAATCGATACTCCTAATACATCATTATCACAAATTTTTCTTTGACATTATTCAAGAAAAGGTATAAATCATCTCTAGAAACATTCAATATTTTCTACTATTTAAAATTTATTCCCCAGGACCTAATCTGAGGGTAAAAGGAAAAAATCTATCCATGAGTGATCTACTACATATATCCAATCTCAAAGTAGTCTTCTATCATTAAAACAAAATTAATCAATCGATGAAACAAATATAATTCATTATCTCTCCCATATGACCTAATGTGGGAGTCACTTTACATTTTCTATCGCTTCCAGATGACCTAACATAGAATCCATATAGCACTATACAATTCAACACACCCATGGGAGTGGGGAAATGAGATGTAATTACCTTTCTTATACTGATCCTATATGGGTTCTTTAATACGAAACAATATGGTATAATAAAAAAATAAACACGAACTAAATTTGGTCTTTATCCATCTATAATCATGGAAATTTTAGGGATGTAGCCATGGATGTAAATTAAAAATAGACCTCTTTCCCCAACACTCTTCCTCTAGTAGCAGGATGCCAAAATCCTCCCATTTACAAATAGATCGGATTAGGAATTGATTACTCCCTACCTCTTCAATCTCCATTGGAAACATTCACAATCTCCAAAATATACAATTAATCTCAATGTTTTCCAAGTGCTCCTCACAATGGTATTTTATATTTATTTATTGCACATGGGTCGACACACTTTGATCCATGGTTTGCCACACTACAATCTATGCACACTTTTACAATTTGTCTTTTCTAGAATTCTCACGGTATGTTCCTTTACTTAGTTTACACTACTTGAATTTCATTCAAATAGAATAAAGGGGGAAATTGTAGACACAAAATTAAACACATATTACTATTACCATACTACTAAGTATGTTGTTATATGCATGGATCTTAAGTAAGAAAAGTATTCAATGGTGAGACACTCCCTAGTAAATCCACTTGTTTTGATTGTTTCAATTATCTTTCTCTCTCACATGAGTCACTTCTACATTTAGTTTTGGCCAGTCACAAGGATCAACTGTCACTCATTCTTTTCAAAATTTTCATCATTTACACACGGAAACTAACGCCCATTTTGGAAAATAGTGCTCGAGCACTCCTGTCCATTTTGGATACTTCTGTCCTCTTTGTTCTTATTCACATTTTTTACATTTGTGGTTGGCCTTTTTAGTCTTCTTATCTTTATCCAAGGTCGTAGTTAGAAGCAAAACCATAGTAGGTTATAGGTACCTTGGATATGCAAGTTCTAATCTCGGGTGATAAACATGAAGTGGTAGCAAAACCCTAAAGAACACAGAAAAATCAGATTTAAACCCTCTACACAGTCATTGGCACCTATAAAAGGTGTCTAATTCCTAATAACCCTCGCTCTAGCCTAGGAACCCATGTCCAGCTCTGTCTGTAGATTCCATAATTAATATCAAGACTTTTTGACACCTTTCCTAACATGTTCATCAGTTGTTCCAATTTATATCAATTCTAAGATATACATAAATCAGATAAGTGCCCTATCTCTCCTAATTTATTACATGGTTACATCTTTAGAGTTCTTAACATGTTTATTTTGTTATATATTATCATATTACTGACTCTAAAATTAGATTTAATATCCATATTTTATTAAATCAGAAACCTATTTCCTTATTAAAACACTCTAAGATTATATAATTAACTTAATTCCTAGGCAAATTAATGAAGATAATACATATCTTACATACATACCCATGGAAGAGGAGGTGAAATATGTTATCTTTTCCATGCCTAAAGATAATTCTTTGGGGCATCGTGATTTTCCCTAGTTTTCTTTCTACACATTTGGGAGGTTCTTAAGTATGATGTCATCAATGATGTTATGAAATCATTTGGATTTAGTAAAATTATAAGGGAAATAAATAATAAATTTTTAGTATTAATTCATATAGTTTAGGGACTTATTTTCATACAAATGTGCAACAGGGAAATTGATAATTTCTAAGCATGACAACGATACCCCTATACCAAATTTTTCATGTTTTATCATTTTGAGGGACCTCGATTCTACCCAATCATTCCAATAACCTCTCAATTGGTGTTAATTAATTCCCCTAGTTGATTTAGGAAATTCAAATCAACCCCTAGGCAATTTTAGGAAATTCCATTGAAAATTGTAAGCTTCAGGCAGCTGTGGGAAGGGTTATCACTGGATTTCCTAGGGCTAGAGAAACCCCATGGATAGGAAAATAAAATCCAAACCATACACGAAGGTGAATTAAAGGTCTAGGAACATCATGAAATTGATTTAGGAATATTTAAGAAGGATCTAGAGAAGTTGGGATAGTTTCACTAAAATCAGGGTTCACAGGCCTAGGCGCGTGCATAGTCAAAAACAACTCCCGAGATTCCAACATGTTTTTGGGAGCCTTGGCTTCAATATGGCTTAGTTCTAGAACTCCATCACATAGTTTATGAGATCTATCACTTAGTTCTAGAACTTTCAAACTTAGTTCCATAACTCCAGCACTTAGTTTTAGAACTCCTGCATTTAGCTCCTAAACTTTCACAATTAGATCTAGAATATTCACCTTTATTTTGGAACTTCTCCAAAGTTCTAAAACCAATGGGAATCTATTTATTTTGATGACATCCAATGATAGAGAAATCAATGAGCCTTTCAATCAAGAGCAGATTAGAAGATTTTTGATTCTTCATACTTGAAGATCTAGGGATAACTTATTAGACAATTTTACGTCCAACAAGATACCATATTTAACATCTATTTACAACATAATTTAGTTCCATTTGAATCAGTAGAACAACTATGGTTGTAAATTCAAATTTGAATGAAATATATATATATATATAAAGACCTGTAGATATATTTAGAATATAACATATACACACAAATACATAGAGATAGAGATATATAAAGATACAATATGTTTTTGTAAGAAAAAATATTTCAGCAATAAAATAGTCACTTCGTTTTGAGAGAATATTACTTCATCAAATCCTAACTCAAGGTGGAGAAAGGGCCCACTCCTCCAAGAACTAGGATCCTTGTTTTACTGGTATTTATATTTCTAAAGAAAATAGTGTAGATCTATTAATTCTCTAAATGCATTTGATTCTTTAAGTTGAACTGTGTTGTATACTTGTCCTCGCAGTGTTACAAACTAGATTTTCAAGAAAAGTTTGTTTACTTCGGATCATGTGTTTATTTCAGAAAGCTTCTTACAACATAGATATAATAAGGCTTTATCCATGGAATCCTAAGGACACTACAAAAACCCTGGAAAATAAAATAACAAATACCTACCGACAATTACTAGATCATTGGGATTTTTTTGCATATAGCTTTAAACACACCCCTGGTTTGAATATGAAATCAACAAAGAGTTGATTAAATGAAGGGAATAACAACAACCATCATTTTTCGTGTCATTTTCAAGGACCCACTAGTTAGAATTGTCTAATTAGGTGTCAACAAGAGCAAAAATCATACATCTAGTAATTGAAGAATCTTCCCTATGTCATCATAAAATTTATGAGTAGACCAAGAGACTCAAAGGGTAGATTTCTCCCAAAAACATCTCAACAAGAATTATCATCATCCTCTAGTTCAAATAAGGAAGTTGACCAAGAATTGGAAGCACCATTGTCTCTTGTTAGACAAGAAGTAGAACTGCCACCTTTGGAATTCTTGGATCAGTCACCAGAAGGAAGTAGAAATTTTAGAAAAATGATTATCTCCCAAGACCTGTTTAGAGAAATTTTTGATTCTCAATTGAGCAGTCAACCTCCTACTCCTGACTTCTCACCTTCCCCAAAGTAGATCACATACCACATTGATTGGGAGAAAAGTCTAGAAAGTATTGTAGAAATGGCACAAGAAGCTGATAGGACATTTAGTTATTCAATTCGGTTGGATGATGACGATACACCCATGAAGAATAATTCACCCGCACATTTTCCCACATTTAGAGTAATTTCATCTGAATATCCCGACCAATTTCTGTTTAAATTTAAAATATTGTGTAATACCTATGATTACAAAAATAATAATCATAAGCTCAAGTTGTTTCCATATAACTTGAAGGATGTAGTAATGAGGTGGTTTATGGGATTAACATCTAATTCTATTACAACTTGGGCACAAATGGAAACTAACTTCCTAGACAAGTATCAAGACTACTGTAGAGGAAGGAACATGAAGGAAGAATTTTTCAAAATCAAGTAGGAGGAGGATGAGAATATGGAATATTATTTAGAAAGATTCATGTTTGTAAGTAAAAGATGTGGATTTGTACTACAAGAAGAGTTAAGAAAAACCATTTTTCTTAAAGGTTTGGATGACGAATCCAAGGAAACCCTTAATTTAATGGGAGGTGGAAACATTTATAAATTAATAATGAATGATATTAAGGAATTTTGTAGAAGCTATTCAAGAACAAGGGGTGGACCTAGGAAAGGAAAAATAGTTAAAAGTCTGAACCCAGATATGAACAAACTGATGGATGAACTAGAAAAATTTAAAATAGACATTCTAGTTCAATTAACCTCCACCATGGATGGATTGCAAGATAAATAAAATGCTAAAACTAAACCATTAGCTATGTATTGTCCTAGATGCAGGAAGAAGCATGCAATAAGATATTGTCCTCTAGATAAAATAGAAATGTGTCTTATCTGTGAATCTAGGGACCATGAGAGTAATGCTTGTTCTCTTCTTCCATTTATTAAAAATCAGCTTAAACAAACCAACACTCCATCCACATTAGAAGAAGTAAAATTTGTCTAGAGAAAACTAAGCCAAGGGAAGTTCATGCCCAGGTCAGTTCCTAACCCCTGGATGATGTCATGGGAAACTCAGATAGTACCAAAAATTTTGGGACAACCACCTTGGGTCCCTCAACCAACATGGAATCCTCAGGATTGGTCAGACAATCTTGGTATGCCTAAGGATACCAACAACCATGGTTTAGCCAAGGTAACCCAAATGCATGGTCACAACCTAGATGGAGCCCTAATAATTATGCTCAAGGAAGGACATATCCCAATCAGAATAAACAAGCCATAATGGGTTCCCTAGCACAAAATTCAAAAACTAAAAATGTGGTTCAAACAAAAATACCAGCACAACCATTTGCTAATCCCAGAAACAAATAAACAACTCTTGTCTATGGGGTAGAACAAGAAAAACTAGTGGATCTAAATTCCATGGATTGTAAAGATATTCAAACCAGATCTAGAAAATTAATTAGTAGTCCACCTGTTATAATTACTGAAATGACAGAAGAAATTGAAACCCCTAGTGTAGTTGTTCCCAAGAAATATGAAAAATAAAAAGATAAGGAGCCAGATAGAAACTCTACTGAAACTCCATTTCCAGAGAGATTTAAAGAAGTTATAGGGACCAAGGAATCTGAGTTGGTGTAAGAGTTGAGGAAATTAAATATTGAAATACCATTGTTACAAGCAATCAAGGACATTCCGGAGTTAAACAAGTTAATCAAAATGTTATTTTTAAGAAGACCTGTAAGGAAGAATCAGTACCCCATGACTATTAAAGTAGATGGGAAACTTGTTGATTTATTAGCAAGAAAAATATTACTTCCTGAATTTGGAGATCTTGGTAGCCTTGTTATTTCTCTCTATAGGGAATAAAGATATACATAATATTTTGGTTGATTTGGGAGAAGTTATAAATGTGATGATAATGGAAACTTTGAAAACATTACCATTAAAAGGTATCCAACCTACTAACACCATAGTGCAGATGGTAGACCATCTCAGTAGCACAACCAAAAGGATTTATTGAAGATGTGTCAGTTATGGTGGAGTCATGGGAATATCCAAAGGGACTTCCATATATTACAGCCAAAAGGTAAAACACTTGGGTATCCCATTATTTTGGGTAGACCATTGTTAGCTACTGATTGTTTCCTTAATTGATTATAGATCATGTGATATGACTATATCAAATGCTAAGAATTCTAAGAAAATTTCCTTATATCCCTCTCGCATGACCTTTTACTTGATAATCAAGAATAATTATCGGTTGATGATCCTGACACTAATAAACAAAATTTCTCTTCTTTGGCTATGATAACATTGCAGGATCACGCATAGGAAATGGAGGATATGATTAATCAACAGTTGAATGAACACCAACTATCATTGGAACAAATCGGGGATAGTTTCGAACCTACGTACTTAGTTCTGGAACCATCACATTTAGTTCTAGAACCGTCAAACTTATCTCCAGAACCACAACAATCCCATGCAAATGTAAATAATTTCTCTCTAGAGGAATGATATTTCTCTTGGGGAGGATCAGAAATAGCTATGGAATCAGTAGCTTCAGTTTTAAAGATATCAGGAAATGGTGAGGAATTTCTGGAAAACAACAGTGACGAGGAGTTTGACCGACAACAAGATAAGTATCATAACTCTTCCTACTATCCTTTGTCCAGTATTATTTCTCAAGGGAATTTTGGAGATGTTGCTGCATATCATATGTTATTACCACATCCATGTCCACTAAACACCTTAATGGAACCCTTTCAACAAATCAATTCATCACACATTGGAACCAAACATGTTGAGATTCAACCAAGTAAAATTTTGAACATTAATAGTTGGTTGAAGAATGATGAAGAAGATAAATTGTTTGATGTTTTGAAATATCATACTAGAGATTTTTCTTAGGAATATAAAGACATGAAAGGAATCCATCCAAGTATTTTCACCCATCACATCTATACTAAAAAAATTAAACCAATAATTAGGCAACCTCAGAGAAGGATTAATCCATCCTTAAGGGACATAGTCAAGCAAGAAATTGAAAAACTATTACAAGTAGGTTTTATCTACCCTATCTCAGATAGTCAATGGGTGTCTCCTCTTGTAATTGTACCTAAAAATAATGGAAAATGGAGAATTTGTGTTGATTATAGGGAGATGAACAAAGCCACACTGAGAGATTATTTTCCCTTACCATTCATAGATCAAGTTTTGGACAACCTTGTAGGTAAACAATACTTTTCCTTCCTGGATGGATTTAGTGGATATAATCAAATCAAAGTTGTTCTTTGAGGATCAAGATAAAAATACCTTTACTTGTCCATGGGGTACCTTTTCCTATAGGGTATTTCCATTTGGACTATGTAATGCTCCAACAACCTTCCAAAGAGTTGTATTAGTAATTTTGTAAACCTAACGAATGATTGTATAGAGGTATACATGGATGAATTTATTGTGCATGGAGACACATTTGATGATTTTTTAAAAAATTTGGACAGAGTACTAAAGATATGTAAGAAAAACCATCTATCTCTTAGTCATGAGAAATTTTTGATGATGGTTGATGAGGGGATTGTATTAGGACACCACATCTCAAAAAGAGGAATTCAGTTGACCAAAACAAAATCAGGATTATTTCAAACTTACTTGTTCCTCAAACCCCCACAGATATCAAGTCATTTTTAGGGCATGCTAGATACTATAGGTGTTTTATTAAGGATTTTAGTAAAATTTTTGCCCCCATGTTTAGTTTACTTACCAAGGATTGTGAATTTTTTTGGGATGAAAAGTGTCAACATGCTTTTGAGGAAATTAAAGAAAAATTAATCACTGCCCCAATATTGAGAGGACCTAATTGGGAGAAACCTTTTCACATCCAAATAGATGCCTCAAATAACTCAATTGGTGTAGTTTTGGGATAGAAAGATGAAGAAGGGAAAATGTATGCTATTTACTACCTTAGTAAAAATATTACTCCCACTAAAAGAAATTACACTACCATTGAAAAATAATTTCTTGTTGTGATCTATGAAATTAATAAATTCAGACATTATATTACAAGGTACAAAATATTTGTACATACAGATCACTCAGCAATTAGATACTTAATGAAAAAACCAGTGGTTGGAGGTAGGATAATTAGATGGTTATTACTTTTACAAGAATTTGATATTACCATAGTAGATAATCTAGGAAAATATAATGTGGTAGCTGATTTCTTATCAAGATTGACCACTACAGGGGAGCAAGATCTAGTTAAGGACAACTTTCTAGATGAACAATTGTTTGCTATTTCAGATGATACACCATGGTTTTCTGATATGGAAAATTATCTTGCAACAAGGAATTTTCCTCCTTCTTTCACTAAGAAACAAATGAAGAAGTTGATCAAAACTAGTGCACAATTTAAATGGTTAAATGGAATGTTATTTAAATGTGGTCCTAATTTGGTTTTACGTAGGTGTGTGAGAGAAGATGAAATATTTGACATACTCAGGGCATGTCATGATGAACCAAGTGGAGGACACTTTTTAGTAAAAAGAACAACTCATAAGATACTTGGCACTAGCTATTATTGGCCATCTCTGTATAAAGATGTGAAGAGATATATCAAGCGGTGTGATCCCTGTCAAAGGATGGGATAACCAACCTTTACCAGTGAAATGCCTCTGCAACCTCAAGTAGTGATTGAACCATTTGAAAGGTGGGGGCTGGATTTTGTTGGTCCCTTTAGTCCTCCTTCACAAGGAAAGGAGCACATTCTTGTGTGTACTAATTATGTGACAAAGTGGGAAGAGGTGCAAGCTTTAACAAATGCCACTGAAGAAGTAGTTGCTGATTTCCTTTGGCACAAAATTATGATGAAGTTTGGTGCACCAAGGAGTATAGTTTTAGATCAAGGGCCATAATTCATGTCTAATATGATCTAGGCCTTCACAATGTACTATCATATCAATCATAGGAATTCATATCCCTATCACCCACAATCAAATGGACAAGCAGAAGTAAAAAATAGAGAATTGGAAAACATCCTTACCAAAACAATTGAAGCGGTATAAGAGATTGGGTAAAGAGACTACCTGAGGTTGTCTGGGCTTATAATACAACTTGGAAGACTACAACAGGGTTTTCACCATATGAGTTAGTCTATGGGAAAAATCCTTTATTACCTATTAAATTTGAACTAAAAACATTAAGGAGAACAATTAAAGTGGATATTGAGTTGGATGCAAAACAAAAGGAAATAATTATTTAAATCAATGAACTGGATGAGTTGAGAATGGAAGTACTTCAATAGACAAAGATAATCCAAGATAAAAGGAAGTAGTGGCATGACACACATATCAAGAAAAGGAAATTCAAGGTAGGATATTGGGCATTATTGTTTGATTCCAAGTATCGAAATTCAAGGGCAAGTTGAGAACTAGATGGTTAGGACCCTATCAGATTGAGCATATATTTGACAATGGCTCTATTCAGCTACTTCCCATTGATGGCAATAGAAGGAAACTTTTGTTTAATTGAAATAGGCTAAAAATTTATAGTAAGCCTCATAATAGGGATGAATTCTTGAATCAGATTAAAGAAGACAAAGAATTTGATCATATGGAAGAACCATGTTCTTCCAAAATGATCAAATAAATCATATGCATGGATCCAAAATAAAGGGAAGATAATGAAAACTAGTAAATGGTGCTCTCTTCCCTTAAAAAAATCTCTCTCGAGAGATCAATTAAAAACTATCAATGGTGGTTGGTCTCTGCAATAAATGGCTAATGTAAAATAAAAAGAATTTGTTTGAATTCTAGCTGTCTTTTCTAACCGTTTTTCCTTTTTAACTTTTAGGAATGATGAGTGATCAAGGTAGAGGGATTACATTAGAAAAGGATGGTAATTATGTCTGAACTTATTAAAGGTTAAATTAAAAGTTTGCATGTGTGACTAGACTTGATTTAAAAAGTCGGTATGATGAGTCATTTATTATGCATTATGATTAAAAGCAAGTAATCATGAGGGTGATGTTGATGGAATAATAAAGTGGTGGCATATTTGTAATTAGCTATCATTTGGGTGGAATAAACGAAGTTGAGAAGCAGTTGTAGAAGAATTTCAAAGAAGAAGTAGAAGAATTGTATTTGAATTCCGTAGCTAAACCCATCAATTCCACAGATAAACACAACAGTTCCGTAGCTAAACACAATAGTTCTACAGCTAAATCCAGTAGTTCTACAACTAATTCTAAATTTGAAGAAAGAAGAATTTGAATCATCCTCTTTTCCATGGGGATTAAAAAGAAGTCAAATCCAAACTGAGATGGAGAAGGAAGATGAAAGATTTGAAGAACATGATTTTAAGGAGTTGGGTGAATCAACAACACTGTCACATGAAGAAGAGGAATTGGAATCTTGGAAATGAAAAGGGAAATCCCCTTTGGTAGAAGAGGAATTCTCATTTCCCAATGAAATTTCAGAAAAGGAGGTAAAAAACAATTAAAATAGATTCTATTTTTGTCCAGAGCAGAACTCATCATCAGAGAGAAGGATGAGGAATTAAACTTCCTCAAACTCAAATTAGAACAGAGGGAAATGCTCATTGAGAAACTAACAAATCAACTCACAAATAGGACTGAAGAATTGAAAATGGTCAAATAGCAGATGATGGAAAAAGAAGAAGAATGTCAATTTTCCAGAAGACCAAGTGCTATGTCAATAGTATCTGCACAGACTGAATTGACTTATTGGCCACTCAAGCAGTTGTGGGATGATACCTACAGGAACTTAATGAATTTAAAACATCAAATGAGGACCTGAGAAACAAGATGGAAGAAGAGAAGAAAGAAAGGAAGAAATAGGAAGAAAATTCTACAAAGAGGAAGAAGAAAAATTTAAATGTCTTGTAAAAATACAAATGGTTTGCATAATGAGTGAAAAGTTACTCACATGCAGGAGACCTTCTCTTGCATACAATGTCTTTTTGGAAGAACAATTTATTCACTTTGGCAACTGTCAAGAATTACATGTGGCCTTCCACATGAAATAAAAGATGAATCTGAGTTCATGACAGCCTATTCCTCAGCTAGTGCAGAGTAGAAAAATATTCTCTGTGAATTCTATCTCTACAATCTTATGTTGGAAAATAACACAGGCTTCATGATCAATTTATATGTAGGGGAAAGCCAACTAAATGCATTTGTTTTTGTTCTTCAAAATCAGATTGCATGGAAAGAGAGGGATTCTGAGCATCTATTAAAATCTAGTTCATCTAGCCTCTGCATGAGGGCTCACTATGGTAAACCATCTGCCTTTGCTATACATTTCAGATCCCATGCCTTTGATAGTCGGTTCAAGGCACATTATCTGGCCAGTTTATAGAAAAGTATTGATGCCTTCACCTCTTATGAGGAGGAAAAATTTGAAGAGATTTATGATGGATGTTTGAAAATATGGGAGTTTCTCATAGTTGCATTGAGAAGAAGAGAAGTGATATCTCCCACAAACTTAATATGGAGCCTAGAAAGAGCTAAATCCTTGTGTACACTAATCCCTCAGGTCAATGAAAAATGTAGGGGCATATGGATGGGAATGAGAACAAGGCCTCCCCTTCTTCTCACCCCCATGTCTCCATGGTAAAATAGAGAGCCTCAAGATCCCACTCAATTTGAGGAATGGAAGAGGAAAGTAGAAGAAGGATCAAGGTATAGTACTTCTGAACTAAAACACTGGGATATTCAGTTTTAGCCATTTAACCTAAGCGAACAATTGGAATGCGATAACACAACCCAAGATTTGAAGAGTAAAGTTTGTAAGGGGACTTATAAACAAGTAAATACGGGGAGATGATAAGGCCGAGAATATGTCTCGTTAATGCACACTAAATGATCTTATTTTACTCTCCTTTTTATAAAGTTTGACTACATTTTGTGACTTTTTTTTATCTAATGTAAGTTAGGATGTAATTGTCCATCTATTTTTGAATTTATTTCTAATATTTAAAATCTCTGTAATTCATAACAAAGTGTGTGGAAATTCAATTTTTGTAATAAAACAAGTCATAATCAGTCAGAAGAATAAAGTATGAAGTGATCAACATGTTTTTGGGAGCCTTGGCTTCAATACGGCTTAGTTCGGAACTTCCAAACTTAGTTCCATAACTCCATCACACAGTTTATGAGCTCTATCACTTAGTTCCGGAACTCCTACGTTCAGCTTTGGAACTTTCGTGGTTAGATCTAGAACATTCCCCTTTAGTTGGAACTTCTCCAAAGTTTCGAACCAATGGGAATCTATTTATTTTGATGACATCCAATGATAGAGAAATCAATGAGCCTTTCAATCAGGAGCAGATTAGAAGATTTCCAATTCTTCATACTCAAGATCTAGGGATAACTTATCAAGACAGTTGTACGTCAATAAGGTTCCAAATTCAACATCTATTTTGGGCATAATTCAGTTCCATTTGAATTGGTAGAACAACTATGGTTGTAAATGCATCTTTGAATGAAATATATATATATATATATATATATATATATATATATATAAAGACTTATAGATAGATTTAGAATATAACATATACACACAGATACATAGAGATAGAGATATAGAAATATACAATACATTTTTGTAAGACATAATATTTCAGCAATAAAATAGCCACTTTGTTTTGAGAGAATATTACTTTGTCAAATCTTGATTCAAGGTGGAGCAAGGGACCACTCCTCCAAGAACCAGGATCCTTGTTTTATTGGTATTTATATTTCTAAAGAAAATAGTGTAGATCTGTTAATTTTGTAAATGCTTTTGATTCTTTAGGTTGAACTCATTGTATACTTGTCCTTGGTGTTATAGACTATATTTTTATTTCCTTGTAAGATTTTCACAACATTTTCAACCGTGTGTTTATTTCCAAGAAAAGTTTGTTTACTTTTGCATTGTGTGTTTATTTTCAACAATTTATTTACTTTTGTATGTGTGTTTATTTCAGCAATTTATTTTAGCAATGAGTGTTTATTTATGCAAGCTTCTTTACAACATAGAGATAATAAGGATTTAGCCATGGAATCCTAAGGACACATTAAAGAACCCCTAGAAAATAAAATAACAAATACCTACCAAAAATTACTATATCACTATGATTTTATTGTTACATATAGCTTCGGACACACCCCTAGTTTGAATATGACATCGACAAAGAGTTGATTAAATGAAGGGAATAACGACACCAATAAGTCAATATCATATAAATTTCATCAAAACAATCCATCAAGAGGTCATGTTTTTACCATTTCAAGTTGTCCACTTGGAGCCAGCTTTTGGAGTTAGTAAATTTTTTTAAGGACACGTGTTAGCTCCAGGAGCCTGACACAATTTTGTGTCCCTCACATCCCTCAAGGTCATGGAAATCAATGTTAGAAAAATGCACCTATCTCCCATAATCCCTCTAGATCCTCATAAAACCTTTACGATCACTAGTTCAACCCTTGGGTGCTTGTGGGAGCTCAAAGCCTTAACCGTTGGATTGCTACCACATGTCATCGCCTAATGCACCGTGTAAATTGATATAACTCATGTACCTTTGACATGAAATTTTTTTCCCAGCCCCTAAGGAAACTCCTGGTCACCCATGTGACATCTTCAAGAGTGAATTTTGAGACCCCGAGTGTTTTTCAAGCCTTCATTCTCAACCATCATATCGCTGCCTTGTGCCATTGTAAAGCTACTTTTTGGCTTTAATTGCGTGCCGTCGGATCTCCGTCGTGTGTCAAGCCGAGGGTCACTGTGAAAATAAATTTCCCTAACATCCCTTTGAGGTGAGGGATGTCAGGGACATGCAAATTTTTCTCTCTCCATAACTTTTAAAATTTTCAAATTTTAAAATCCCTCCTACTTCTAACATCTAACATCTAACATTCTCGTGCACATCTTGCTCTGTAAACTCCTCTGCAACTTCCTACCACCACTATGCCATTGCAAAATATCAAACCAAATTCACAAAAGTAATAAAATACTCTACCCCATGGTGATACACAGGTCTCAGAAGAATATTTCATCAAACTAAGGAGAAGAAACGAAGAATGGAGAAGAAGAATAGTGAAAATCTCCATTGCCGCAAAATAGAATTTTGAAGAGATCTTGCAAACGGATGCACGGATTGATGAACTGTATTTTGATATTTGTTCCTCTATCAAAAAAATAAGAAAAAAACCTTTAGACCCTCCTCTTGCGACATAAAACATTCACAACAAAGAAATCCTCTTTCTAGAACAACGAAGAAAAAATCTCAATTTCCCGTCAAACTAGAAACCGGATTGAAGAGAAATTTCACTGGAAGCACAAGAAACAAAAACCCATAACGAAAATATGTTTTTTTGTCACAAATGGAGGAGAAAAATAAGACCTGTAATTTTTGAGGTCCATTAATGGTTGCCATGTCTAGAAGTGTTAGGTCAGAAATTTAAAAGTTTAAAATCTCCCAAACTTTTGATCGGGTAAGCACAAAATTTCAGAGGGATGATATTGGGAAAAAACCCATATCGAAAAACTTCATTCCATGTTAATCCAACCTCCAGAATACCACTTTCTAAAAATAGTAGGTCTTCTACATAGAGGATTGCTATTTTGGGAAAGTCATCAACAAAAGAACCTGCGAAGGAGATGTTGAACATAGAGGATGCACTACAGTTGAAAGTTCATCGAATGGGCATTTTGTCCAAATTCAACACTTAATAAAAATAGTAAGTGGTCTCACGAGCACCTGCCAAAAATAGAAAATTGGTCCAAAAGTGGGAGGAGCATAGAAGGAAGGAGATTCTCAGTAATCACAACCAGTCAAGGATCAAAGGGGCTGATTTTTCACACTGCTAAAAATAGTAAGTTACTTTTTCAGCGCTTACTAAAAATAGCAAGTCATCCCAAAAGGGTGAATTTCATAGAGGGAGCATTCTGGGAGTTAAAAATTCATGCTACCATCAACAGTTGGAGACTAGGGAGGGAAAATATCGACACTTGCCAAAAATAGTTGCCCTTTCCAAATACAGTAAGTGTCAAGAAACAATGAAGTTTAGATTCGCAAAGGGGAACCAATGAAGTATCTATATTTATGGATCTCAACAGTGTCCTTCAACACTCATTTCATGCTTCAATTAGTATGTACGAGGTGGAATTCACAATCAAACATCATTAGAATGTTCATTAGGATCATGTCCAAATCAACTAAGTAGTGTGGTAGTGTTGTAGGGGATCAAGACAGGGTTTGTTCCAAAGCTTCAGTATTTCTTGAAGGGATCTCCATGTTTGATGCTCACATTCACCAATGGAATCATTCAAAACACTTATCTTGTGGGGTTCATGCGTCATCTAAAGGAAGCCTCTTATGGTATAAGATGTTTGAGGATCCAGGTTTCACTACATTGGAGCATTACATGGTTTGGGTTACAAGTATATCACATGAAGGTTAGATTCTGTGGTCATTGGAGAAATAAGCCCCATTCAACTGATATGATCGATTCTGATATCCTATCTCTTTAGAGTTGGTGTTCATGGTCATCAGTGAAGTCATTTGAAAAGTGTTTTTAAACACTCATTCCAAGGCTTTCATAAGCCAATTTGAAGAAGTTTCTCAGGAGGTGGTAGATTCAGAGATTCAGAGTCTCACTGCACTTGAGTTTTCAATCAACAAGGATCTATAGACTTCATCAGGGGTGACATCCTTTCTTTTCCTCCTCCTTCTTCCCCCCAACATTATCTCTCCTCCATGTTCTAATTTTGCGTTGGGGTTGCACTTTTTCATATGTATTAATGTTCCTAATGTAATAAGTCACCTTTATGTTATAAAAAGGGACTTAAAAGTTTCCTAGGAAGTTGAAAAGTTTTAAGTTGTGTGAGGACATATGAAAATGCATTGGGGGTAGATGAAGAGTCATATCTCATTCTATAAATTGTAAAGCCATTCCCATTTCAAAGGGTTGGTGATTTATTTTATAAACTCAAGAGTGTATTGTACTTTGAGAGAACAAAGGAGATATTCATTTTCTTCCATTCCCCCACTAGTTTTCCTCCATTCCCACATTATGTACAACTTTTGTTTAAGCAATCAATACAAGAAGAAGGATTTTCTAGCTTTCTTTGAATAAGGGATTTCTTGATACTTTGTGATCATAAATTCTATTTGGTCTTGTTGTTATTTGTAGATTTGTTTCTTCTCATAAATGCATGTGTTAAAGTTTCTAACTACTCTGTATAGTAATATAATTTTCTACTTGTAACATTAGTTCTCCTATCTCATTTCTCACTCCACTTTTTACTTTACAGACAAAGTCCTCTCTAGCAAGAAATTGCTAGCTTTACTACATATTCAATGGAGTGCCCATGTTGGATCCTTGGCTGAAGGCCACCAAGTAAAATCCACCTTTACTTACACATGCATATACGATAGCTGCATTGGTTAAGTAGAGGGACTTAGATTCCCAGAGCATTGGCAAGAAATCCATATGTTTGTCCACTCGACAAATTTTCTCGCCAATAGGACCTAAGGCCTTTCATAACTTCAAACCCATAATATGTTATGATATTCTCTTTAAATTTGTTTCTAAATTTTGACCATTTAGGTGCAACTCCTCTCCAAAATAATCTCCCAGTAGCAAGGTGGTTGTTTGTATGGTTTTCAATTAATATATGGTAAAATTAATGTGCATGAATTCATTAATTCAATATAATTGATACAAAAGTATGGTATGGTCTTGAAATTAGATGCTAATAAGGCCTATGATATAGACTCTTAGTCCTTACTCAACAAAGTTATTCATCTCCTCCTCCATGTTTTTTTCTTGTTAACGAGTCATTAGTGGGATTATCTCTATATAGAAGATCCCTTAGATAAGGTGGCTTGATATCTCAAAAAAAAATTATCATCATCAATGAAGTTATTGGTAGGAATATTGTTGAAGACAAAATATAGAAGAGGATTAAGGGATTCATGTTGGATCTCAACATTAATTCGTTTACTCATAAAAGCTTTATTGATGATACCCTTCTTCCGGGAGACATGTCACTTAGAGAGGCTAAAGAGGACAATATATTCCTCAAGGACTTTGTAGATGCTACAAATAGAAAAAAATTAGAGAAAAGTGCATTTTTCTTAATTAATACTTCCATAATCCCAGAGGTTCAAGTAAAGTAACTCCTTCCATCTATCTTGGTATGTAATTTTTAAAAAGTAATATTCTTGTTCAATCTTAGAATAATTTTATTGATAGATTTAAAAAAGATAGTAGGAAGGGGTGCTTTATTATTTTTGAAAGTAACCTCCAGCTATTACAAGGTTCTCTTCAAATTATTCATATCTCATTTATGTATATCTTAAAAATTCCTAATAAAGTGCTTTGATAGGATTGAAAAAATTCAATTTTTTTTTTTTTTTGGGATGGTAGTAAGGAAAAGAATATATTTAACCTCGTGGCTTGGTAGGAAGTTTTCCAACCAAAGAATCATGGAGGGATGGGTATCATAAATGTCAAAGGAAATGAAAATTCTCTCATGGAAAAGGTTAGATAGATACTTCTTATATGAGATAGCCAATGGTCTAATATTTTAAAAGCCAAATTCATAGATAGGTTGCATACAAATTCTTTCCTCTATAATGAGGACATCCCTAGAGGTTATAAGATATGGAGTAACTTGGTGAGAGTCATAAATCTTTTATGGAAGGGATGCAAATGGAATGTGGGATTAGGTAGGAAAGCTAGGTTTTCTAGTATGAAACTTAGCTTGGAGAGGTGTCATTGGCCTCTATAGATATGCGGAATAGACTATGCATTGATATTAAAAAAGATATGGGTGAGAAAATTAAAGAATATATGGATATGAAAGAGGATTTTTTTTTTTTTGAAAAAATATAAATATCCTCTATTAACCATGAAGTTTTTTAGGAACTCAATGATATCAAATTTATACTTTCTTCTACCCGGATCTATCAAATTTATGAAGATTACAATTTGGTATGTTCCTTCATTTAAATGGGAGGTATAGTGTCATATTGGGATTCAATTTCAATTTTGAGGACAAAAGTGTTGAATTTATTTGGAATTTGGTCTAGAATAAATATTTAATCCCTAAATTCAATATTTTTCCTATATTCTTTTCAAGAATAAATCCTTATGCTGTATAAACTTTCTAAAAAAGAAAATATTATTCTTAAAAGATGTATTCCATATACAAAAGAATGAGTCAGTAATCCATATCTTTATGGAATCTAAGTTATTAGAGAACATTTTTTACTACATGTTTAGTCCCTTTGATGCCACTTATATTATATTAGGTTTTATTATTGATTTGGTGATCCAATAGATTGTCCCTTCCCTTTAATACAACTTTCAAAAAGTTATGCGAGTTTTCCCTTCCCATTTTTGTAGGTAATTTGAGGGAAAGAAATGTGATATATTTAGAGATTGGTGTGTATCTAAATATTTGAATCCATTAAGGATAATTCCATCTCCTCTAATAATACCAAAACCTCGCCCAAAACATAGATTCGAGATAGATGAGAAGTGGGTCTCAAAAATATTGATAGAGGATATATGGGATCTTTGAAGATTGACATGTCTTAGGTTAGATGAAATAAAATCTCTCCAAGGTAGGTTAAATCATACTTTTATGGGGATCCCAAAGGGAATCCAGGAACCTCTAGTGGTAGGGACATAATAAGGGATAACAATGGAAAGATTATTCAATCTTGTGCAAGATTTGTGGGTGTTTAAACTAATCACTTGCAGACACTAAGGATTCCTATCAGGGTATTACACTCACAATTGAGGAGATATTCTTAATATTATAGAATCCCTAAATAAAAAGCATGTAGATAGTTGGACTATAGGTAATATCATCCTAGATTCCATTGGTATCTTAAATTAATTTGATAATGTTGTGATAAATAATATTTATATATAAGGAATGAATTCATATATTGGTTTGATAATTAGGGGTGCATTCAAGGTATTTTGATTCATGGAAGAATTGTCAAGATCTCCTAGAGTCCATTCTAATTATTTTTAATAATGAGGATTCAAATCTTATATCTTAATATGATCTTATGTTGGGGAGACCTACAAAAGGGATAACATTTTCTGTGACACTTCCCTTAGAATTTGGTCATGGAATTATTCCCCAACTTTGTGTATTGATTGAAGGGATATGATCATTACAAGTGATTAATGTTATTATTTAGAAGATGATGACATAGATATATCTAGTCACTTCTACAGGACTAGTGGAACACTTCACATTATTCTCGAAGTAAAAATGATTGATTGAAAGCCAAGGTGAATGTGATGCATTGGTTCAAGTGGGTATTTGTTTTACATGAGATTCTATATTGTAATAGTCTAAATATGGGGAGACTAGTTGAGGATTGATCCTATAATCTATAATGAGATGAAGTGGAATAAGTAGATTTGAAATATTTTCTAATATGGTAGACTTACCCCTTCATGTAACCCCTCTCTCTTTCTAAAAATTTATAGTCATTCAATTTTGTGACATCCTAAAATAACATGGTTTTTAATATGAGGGGAATGGAATTCATTTTATTTCAATAGAATATAACCCAAGACACAAGAATGAACACTGATGACGCTAAGTATTTCAAGTTAGAAAAATAAGGAAAAGTGAAATCAATCATTTTCTCCAATGAAAGAATAAAGTGGTAACATTATGGGAAGGATATGCTAGTAAAAAACTCATAGCTTCATGGAATGAGGTGTTGATTCATAAAATACATTATATTACTTTAGAGGGTAGATTCAAAGTTTAATTTTTGTACCATTTCATACTCTTGAATTAATTTATACATTAGGTGATTGTCATTATACCCTTATATGTTTTTAGATCCTTAGAAAAATATGTGGAGGATTCCCAATTGGAAAAATATAGAACCAAATTCAATAGGGTTTAATTATGATATTATATTTAAATTCTAAATCTTATAGTTGGGTCTAAGGTTAGTACCCAACATAGCCCTAAGGGAGAAGGGAAGTAAAAGGGTGGAAGGAAATGTTGTGGAAAAAGGAAATAAATATATGATAGTGGTAATCAAGATCCATGTCAAGAGGAGGAAGGAGGGGAGGGTTGGTGTATTAATCCCAAAAATAATTCATTTGATAAGGGTAAGAGTCAAATTAAAGGTAAGAGTACCAACCAAACTATTCATGATAGATATGTTAGAAAGAAAATATGTATTAGAAATCATAATAAGAAATAAAAGGATTTATATTTCCAAGATAAAGATGAGGGCATGAAGAAGTATGAGGAGTTTAAGAGAAGATTGGAAATTATAGAGACAAATGTCAAACATCAACATGGCATGATAAAATACCTCAACACAGAGAATGAAAATCTCAAATAAAGGATTATCCTTAAAGAAACTTAAGGTATGGATAAAGGGGTGGCTTACAAGAATAATTAAAACCTTTATAAGTTGGTGGATATGATTAAGGATTTTTACAATATCAAGTCCTTCTTAGTAAATGGCATTCATTCGCACTATACTACTATCAAGAACAATGAATCAAGTATCTATATACTCAATGAAGGTGTGAAGAAGAAGGAAGCCATTTGAAGAAGAAAAATAAGTAGGGTGAGAAGTATAATTTTTTGATGTGTTATAAGACCACCTTGAGTTCCTATGTGAGGAATGGGAAACATGTGTCCTTGAAAGAATAAGTTTTAAGTTTGTTATTTGAAAATTATAAGGTTGTTAATCTGTTTTTGGATTATTTGTGTTATTGGAAACTATGTACCCTTAATGTGTCTTATTTTTGTAGGCTCTAGTGTACTCATTTATTATTTTTTGATCATTTTTATCTTAACATTGTGATATATTTTGGATTTTGTTGTCCAATTTTGCATCCCTTGAAAACTAGACAACCTAACGAGTTTAGGAATTGATAGTTAATGGAATGTAATATATGGTAGGTTTCATAACACCTCGTGGATGGCTCAATGGAGGTTGGACCGACCTGGTTAAAATCGGTATTTGGAAAGGTAAAAAATTTGATACCAACTGGTATCATTTTACATGCTACCAACTGACAACATTCTTTCTTGTTATCAGCTGGTAACAGGAAGTGATGTAAAATTCAGTGGGTTACACATGAATAAAAAACACATTTGAGGCATCATTAGCATTTTATATGTTATTTTTTTGTAGCATGTTTGGTGCTACACGCCCGTAGAACGATGACAAAAATAGAGGCCTGGTCGGTGACGATAGTGGCACCATAGTAATTGTATAAATGTTACTGACCGGTAACATAATTCATCTTTGCCGATCGAAAAAACATTCTACTCTACCCGATGGTATCCCATATAAATGATGTCCGAGTTATGATGGTGTGTATCGAGGTAGTGTAGTAGATGGTGATGGGGCTATAGATGTTACTAAATGGTAGCAAGTATATTTTATACCAACCGATTTCATAAATATGAAACCAACCGACAATAGGAACACAACATAGAGAACATGCTCTTGGGTGACACGAGGAATTTATGCATCTAACTAAAACCAAGGAGAAATGTAATCGTTTGGGAGCAAGAATGCATACAACCAATAGATCAAGGAACATCGATATGAGATGAGCATTAATGGTTATAATATTGGGTATCTCAACTACCTGTTAGGAAATTAATGCATGGTAGGTGAGGAGATTTCTCTATATAATTGTAAATTGCCCTCATTTACGGGGGTTGGGAATTTTTTGAAAGTGTAAAGGAACTATTTCAAAATTGTTCAACAACTCTTGTGAGTTTTAAGCCTTGAATTGAGGTGTTTTGTAAAGGATTCTTTCCTTATTTCTACTTTGTAATGGATTTTTCATCTTTTTGAGTAATTAAATTCATGTTTTGTGGCTTTTTCTACCCTAGATTGTCATATATTGTGTTTCTTGCCTTTCTTTACATTTGCAGTATATTTTGCAAACTTTTTTCTTCTTACAAGACTTAAACTATTGTGCTCCACATAAATAGGGATTTGAATGTTGTTTTGGATTTTGGCACTTCTTTCTGCCCTCTCCAAATTTGTTTTCTTCCTATTTTCACTCACTAGGAATCTCTCCACCCTTGTTCTTGGTGCTATCATCACCCTTAGTTTAGGATTTCCATTTCATGCATCTCTGTCTCTCCTTTTCCCTTGGCATTTTAGGTTAGTGTTAGGTAGCTGCATTTCCTTTTCTACGAGTATTCTTAGCATTAGGAGTAGGTAGAGGAAACCAACCTTCTCTAGAGGTCTGTCTCAGTTCAAGTACCACAACTTGGAGACAATCTCATGTTTTCTTAGTCCCCATGTCACTCGATTTGGGATGGGTGTATATTTGAGCTCCAATAGTATTGGCATGCCCAATGGGATTGTGAAATATTTATTTTTATCTTTTTGAGTTTTGGTGTGTAAATAAGTAATATCAACCTTTGGATGCTTGTTCTACACATATGGAAAGTCCATCATTCAAATCAATTGGTTCCAGCAATGCTAAGTGCTTAGGTTCATGAGAAGAATTTAGAAAAGGTCGATAATAGTAGAAGGAGTGTTTGAGTACCTAGAATTTTCACCAAGAAGAGAAAGAAAAGGCATAATAGTTCAAAGGTCACTTCACCTCCAAATAGGACTCTATCCACACCACCTCTGGTAGGACCTTTTTGTGGTCCAATAGGGTCCTCAAACCTATTAGAATGGAACATCAAGAAAATATATGATTTTTAGCTTTATGGGTAATAGTCCCTTGCTCTCAATGCCCAAAATCCCATTCTAGTGGACAATCTAAAAATTATCATGTTCTTTCTTGGGGAGAACCATACCACTCCAAATGATCATATTTAATATATTTCCAATGTATATGTTGTTCATCAAATTTTTGAATAAGATGTATCTATAAAGCTAATGACTTCTTCATTCAAGGAAAATATTTGTAATGGTTCGAAGTTTGACAATATGGTCAATCACTAATTAGAATGAGATGGGGATAACCCTTTGTAACCGAGTTTGGATAAAGGAAGACAATCTCTCCTTTCTTGAGAGATTCACAACCATAAAGAGATCTCCCAATGAGATCATGGAATACTTCAAATTTTAGATTCTAAAAGACCTGGGGGAAAATTCTAGACCTGGTAAGACCAAGTACAGAAGGTTTTTCGCTTTACTTCTTAAGGGAATTAAATTCTGGTATTGTTGCCATGGTTTAGTCTATGGGGGTACAACATTACCTTGTCCTTATTTAATAGCCATTAGGGATGAAAATTGTCTTATTCGGGATGGAAAATTAGCTCCTAGACCACCTATACCTTTATACCTTGAATTACCTCAAGCTACCTAGTATTCTATTGCTCCTATCCTGATCAAAATTCCCAACCTAATACCTCCACATCTTACTCTCATGTACAAAAAAAAGAGGATAAATAAATCAAAGCATTGATTAGTAATTTGTCTAATAAATTTATATATTTGTAGAAACAACAAGCCCAGTTCTACAAAAATTATTCCAATATGGGGAAGTCTTCAAAACAAGGCTTTAATCAAGGTTATCAGCCATACATGAATCAACAACATAATAAGAGGTACAAAAAAAATCAACAAAACAACAAGTGGAAGGATCAAAATGATTTTCTTCCACTTATAACAAATGCTCCTCCCTAGCCACCTCTTATTGTTATCTCTATTCAAGAATTGGTCCCAGTGCAAAATAATAAGGTACAAGAGGTTGAATGGTGTTTCACATGTAATCAACGCATAGTTCATATGGTTGTGCATTTGCATTTCATGATCAGACCCTCATGGTTCAACATTATTCTAACCAATAGAAGCCATTGGTGGAAGCACCCAAACCAAATGTGGAAGGAGTCTAAGAGGTTATTTAGGACACAAACCTCATGTTATTTGGAGATGATGATTTCTGTGCATTAAATCAAGAAGTTGTTGATAATACAAGGTCTAAGAAAAGAATGTTGGAATCTCATTATTCCTCTTCTAATTAGAGAAATTATATCAACAAAGAGAGGGATGTTTTAACTGATAGAAATATAGTTCCTAAGACTCCTAGCAAGGAGGTTTCTCCCCAACCTAAGATGCCTATTTCAACATTGCAATAGCCAAGAAAGGAGGATCATGTACCTCGGTTGTAGAAATATACGGGTCTTCCTTTTAATATTGTGGAGAAAATGAAGAGGGTGAATGTCAATGTGATAATGTGAGATGCTTTGGATATCTCATCACAAAGGGACCTCCTATGTGAAACTCTTAAGAAGCTTCTCCTAGCTGATCCAGTGATCCAAAAGACGTCTATTGATGTTAATATTTTTCATACAAAGGAGGAACAAGTAAGTAAATTTGTCAAGACCCCACCATTTTACATGTCATTGATTTTGAGTAAACACTTGGTGCATAATTACATGATAGATTCATGTGTTAGTACTTTGGTCATGCTAAATAAAATTTCGATGTCCTAGGTCTTGAGTACAAACCTGTTGTTAAGAGTGTCTTGCAACTTGATGGCTCAATCGTTGGTGTCTTAAGAGTCATAAAAGATCTAAAATTAACCATTCATTCCTGCCCAATCCTAACCATAATCCATGATATATCAGTAATTGACGTGCCCCTTTCTTTTCTATATTCTTGTCAAGAAATTTCACTTTGCCAAAGTGAGCGGTTATTTATCTTTATATTGGACCCATATGCTCTTGAGAACTAGGTATGGTACCATATTTACCATACAAGATGAACCCATATTTTCTTATCATATTGATTCATATGAACCCACCCCTCTCTCAACTAATTTACTAATCTAAGAAGGCCAAGAACAAGATCCAGTTTCATAAGAGTAGCTTATTCCTCCTCCTATAGCTAATCTATTTTTAGATGAATGGAATGAGAGGTGACATAATTAAAAATTTGATCATTATTCCAAAGGTATTTAAGCCTTTGAAATGGGACTTGGTACTTATTGTATCCTTGAATAAGAAGTTGTGATGCCCACCATGCTCGAACAACGTGAGGAAAATGCTTCTGACCATGGAAAATGTTTTTTAATGGTTCTAGAAGAAGAAATGGAGCAAGGAAAAGTGTTGTTTTCATTTATCCCAAAAATGAGAATGTTTTCTTCTCTCACAGATTGCAATTTACATGTTTGAATAATGTGGCGGTATAGGAAGCATTAGTTCATGGTATTTTAATTGTTGAAAAGAGGAAGATTAAGGAATTGCAAATATTTAGGGACACAAAATTGGTGATTCATCAGGTAAGAGGGAAGTGTGCCATAAATAATAAGCTGTTGAAATCTTATAATAATAGAGTTTGGGATCTCTTGGATGGTTTTGATACTCTAAATCCATAGGTCATGCAAAGAAAGATCAAAAAGAAGCGGATCAAATGGAATCCATTAGATCATAGTTATCACTTGTTGAGGATTTTTTCAAGGGGACTGAGCATCATGTCAAGGTGATAATCAAGTCATTTATTCTGAATAATGAGACAAACTGGTAAGTTTTTTACAGTGATGAACAAATTGTTTAGTTTATCCTAAACGAGCTTGAATTCTCATCAAAAATGCAATCTGATTTACATGATAGCTACAGTGACCAAATCATTCAGCTAGAAACAAATAGATATCCAAAGGGTTTGATCACCTTGGATTATATTTTTATCCTAGATGATGATTCCAAGGGGATGAAAGGTATATAGAAATATAAAAAGAGGATTGTCAACTAGTCACCATTACACAAGGAAAGGAGATTTTGCTAGGAAAGGTATGTGATGAAAACGAGAAACAAGATTTCATTTGCTTGTGTCAAAAATTTAGTGATGTATTCTCTTATGACTATGAATATAAAGGGATTTAATCTAGATATTGTTTAATATTCCATATATCTTGATCTCACTATCAAGCTAATTAGGCAGAAACAAATGTTGGTCAACCCTAGAATAGATTCCCTCATGAGGAAGGAGTTATCCAAACTCATTGAAGCCAAAATAATTTTTCCATTCAAGTACTCTACGTGGGCCGTCAATCTTGTCCTAGTTAGGAAGAAGAATGAGGAAATCAGACTTTGTGTTTATTTCCATGATTTGAACAAGGATTCCCTAAAAGACCATTACCCTTTACCTTCTATGGAGAAAATTTTGCAAACTATTATACGGGATGAAAGGTTATCCATGTTGGATGGGTATTTAGGTTTTAATCAAATAAAGTTTAGGGAATAAGATCAATTTAATACTGCATTCACAACCAAGTGGGGTACATATGCCTATCAAAAGATGTGTTTTGGTTTGTCAAATGCAAGGGCCAAATTTCAAAGAGCAATGGATATTTCTTTTAAAGGTTACATTAATGATTTCATCCTTGTGTACTTGGATGATATCATTATATTATCAAAGAAAAGAAAGAATCACATCAGCCACTTGGAGATGGTGTTTGAGATACGTAAATAATTTGGGGTGTCTCTCAACCCCAAAAAGTGTAATTTGGCAGTCCCTAGGGAAAGCTTTTTGGGACATGTTGTTTCCAAGGATGGCATTGTCATTGATCTAGACAAAGTTTCAGCCATCCTTTCTCTCTCATTGCCAACTCATAAAAATACTTACAATCACTTCTTGGAAAGATTATTTTAATTAGGATATTTATTCCTAATTTTTTAGGATTAGTCAAGCCTATTACTTTGATGTTGAATAAGGATTCAAATTTAAAATGGAAAGGTGAAGGGAAGGAGATTTTTGAAAGATCAAAAGTAAATTGCTCAAGCTCCTACGCTTGTCAATCCTAACTATGGTAAGGATTTTTATTTTGTATGCATATGGAGCTTATGCTAGTATTGCTATTATTTTGGCTCAGAAAAATGATGAAGGTATGGAACACCCATTAGCCTTCTTTAGTCAAACACTGAAGAACTATGAATAAAAATATAATCACATTGGAAAGTATGTATTTTTCATTGTGAGAGCTCTAAAGAAACTCAAAAGCATGATGTCCACCAATCATATAAAAGTCTTGGTCTCACATTCTAGTGTGAGGGACTTCATTATGGGGGAAAACATTAATGAAAAAGAGATGGATGGGTCAGTAAAATAATGGAGTATGATGTGACTATTAAGGCCACAAAACTGGTAAGAGGGAGAGGACTATGTGAGAAACTTTCCATTGATGCTTAGGATAATCAAGGGACCTCCTTCATGAATGAATAACTTACACATGATGTGGAGGATTAATAGGATGAAAAACATGTAGCTAATGATCATACTTGGATGAGTGATATGATCACTGTTCTATCTACCGGTGCGTACCCTCTTAGTCTAAGAAAAACAAAAGGAGAAATATAAGGCTACAATCCATTCCCTATGAATCTGGTGGATGTCATTTCTTTAAAAGAAACATTGATGGGGTTGTTCTTAGATGCATTGAAGGTGAACAAGTAGAGAAATTTCTAACATTATTTCATGATGGCTTATCTAATGGTCAATTTTTAGCCAAATCCACATCGATGAAATTTTTAAATGGCAAGTTACTTCGCCCACATTATTTGTTGATTTTCATAAACGGGTCATAAAATGCAAGGAATTTTATTTGTTCACTATAAAGAAGAGGCTATAATCTCTTCCAATTCATCCAATTAAAGTAGATCAACCAATTTTTCGGTGGGGCCTTAATATTATTGGCATGAGAAACCCTCCATTAAGTACTAGCCACAAGTGGGTCCTAATAGCTACATATTATTTTACTAGGTGGACCGAGGTTGTTCCGTTGAAAGAAGTAGTTGAATCAATCATTTTTGAATTCATTGAGGATATTGTCACAAGGTTTGGTATCCCACATACCATAATTTCTGATAATACAAAGGATTTCTTATGATATAAGATTTCTGATTGGGCTCTTAGACTTGGTGTTTATTTGAAGATGTATTCCAACTATTATCCTCAAGGTAATCATCTGGTAGAATCTACTAACAAGAATCTAATTAGGATTATGAAAAGAACGATGGATGTCAATAAAATACAATGTCATACCAAGGTGAGGAATTCTCTTTGGTATGACAACATTACAATGAAAAAATAAATTGGAACTCCCCCTACAAGTTGGTTTATGGCAAAGAAGGAAGGTTGCCTTTATAGCTGGAATTGCCTTCACTTTAGTTAGCTCAACAGTTGGAATTTGAAGGGGAAGATCAAAGAGAGATAAGGATTGTAGAATTGATTGATCTTGAAGAACAGAGGATTTATACCATGATCATTTGAGAGTAACATCAAAATTAAACCAAACAATAGTTTGATAAAAATGCCATGTTTCAGATATTTAGAATTAGTGTTTTGGTCTTAAAGTGGGATGCTGACAGAGCCAAACTAGGGATACACTCCAAATTTACTGCAATTTGGAGTGGTCCATTTACCATTAGTGCTTACAAAGAAGCAAATTATTTTGATCTCGACCGACCTTAATGGAGATGCACTACAAATCCTAGTCAATGGAATCTATCTTAAGAATTCCCATTAGGTTAGCTTGTTGCATCATTGTACATAATAGTTTAGATTTATAATTCCTCCAAGTGCTTGCAACACATTTTTATGTTGGTAGTGTAGGTTTGCTTTTATATAAGTTTTATGAAAACTCTGCATGTATCACGTAGGACATGTATTATTTTAATGTTTGTACACAGTTGTGCCTTTTATTTCTCACATTGCACTTTCCAATTTCGAGCAAGATCTTGTGATAAGAACAATCATTTACCGATTCGGGTAGTTTCGAGATGATAATCAGGTCTAGGAAATGTTTCATTTGGATTCATGGGTGAAATTTTCAAGTATCATATCGCTTCAATTTTCGGATGACTCCATGCCCAATGGATGCTTCTAGGTCACTAATATTTTCAATCTAGCAGAAGAATACCTCATGAGTCACCAAACTATTGTCTAATTTTACACCCCTTACAAATTGGACAACCTAATAGGTCTAGGAATTGACAGTTAATGAAATGTAATATATGGTAGGTTCTAGGGCACCTCATGGATGGCTAGATGGAGTTGGGATAAGACTAGTTAAAATTAGGTATTTGAAACACTATAAAATTTTCTACTTGACTAGTAGAATTTTACATGCTACTGTACGACACCATTATTGCATGTTACTGCTGGTAGTAGGAATAAATGCATAATTCAGAGGTTCACAGGTGAAGAAACAATAGATTTGAGGGGCCAAGATTACAATATTTAGATACTACTAACCAAAGATCATTTTATATGTGTTGGCGAGAAAATTTGTAGGGGTACAAATTTATGGATTTCTTGCCAACATCTCTGGGACTCTAGGTCCCTCTACTTAGGTGGTGTAGCTCCACTTTACTGTGAATGAAAACAATGGGAAATTTTTGGTTGGCCAAGAGGTTGGGGATCCAATAGATATTGTACGCACCCAAAATTACATGTGCTACATTGTCATAAAAATGGTTACAAAAGCCCCCAATGATGATTCACGTCCTTTTAGAAGATGTTCAAGCTCCTAAACCCATATATAGTGTATATTTGTAGCCTAGACATCCTTACTTAGATTTTCCACACTTTTTCCAACTTCCCTCTTCATTCTGTGGATGTTTTGGCCTTTAGTTCATGAACCACCACCTTTCCTAGGTGGTGGTTATGAAAATGCCGCCTGTGTAGGGCACAGCGGTCTTGCGACCACTACCCTATGTATGGCGATGGTCCTAAGCAATTTTTTAGATTCTATCATGCATGTTTTTAACATGTGGTGATTCACTTAACTTCACTTTTATGATGCATTTATAAACCAATTTGTCTAAAAATAGTTTTGATTCTTGGTTCTCCTTCAGTATTCTATTTTTGCATGTGCTTTAGTTAGTTAGAACTACCTCTTCTTGCCTTGTGTATGAAGGCACATCCCAGCCCCAATTCTTATATATTCCATGTTTGTGTTCAAGTAAAAGGCTAGATAATTTTTATGTATCTTGCATAGTATTACTGCGCCACAATCCCACTAGGAATTGCATAGCCAAGCTTAGATCTCTCATGTTAACTCTTTTCTACTTGCATTGTAACCAGATTTCCTTCAAGCTACCATTGCTCAAACATCTTCTTTTGTTGTTGTTCTTGCATTCCTAATCCCTTGGACTCACATGAACACACAAAGAAATAAAGAAAAAAGTGAGGGGATAGATACATGTACAATTGGATTTTCAAGCTCTTGCTTAATCCAAGTTGGAATTACTTGTTTGTTTTCTTAATTTTTCAAATTATCAATTTTGAATCATTAGTTTCCATTTCATATCAAATAGAGTAGTAATATTGTCCATCTACATTGATTAGGAAATTACAAGTAAGTCAAATCATTAGAAAGCTTTCTCTTTGACATTACCAGGGAAGTTGTGGGGAACAATAGCTCTTTTTAGGGTTATGATTTGTTCTTCACCTATGAGGTAGGGTTTGAAGGGTTTTTAATTAAATTAGGTTATTTGTTTTAGATTTAGATTCACATATTCACACAATTAACCAGCTACATCTATTTGATTACTTGTCTTTAGTTTGTTTATTAGATTAGAATGCATTGTTTAAAAACTAGAAAAGATCAAAAACATTTACTTTTGTTAGATTAGTTTTCTTTCTTTGTTTTTCTCTGATATATTGTGAAAATGCCAAAAACATAGATTAGATTTCCTTTGATATTTAGTTTGTTTTACCAAGATCATTTCAATTCATTTTGCATGAACATCAACGGTCCTCAGCAAGAAAATATGTACATCGTGATCCATTGTTCCCACAACTAAACAAGCTAGAATTGATAACAGACATCGATACAAGTTTGTGTTTGACAGTCCTACGCACACCTATTATATTCTCCGAGAAAATAGAACTAAACACACTAAACATTGTTCCTAATCAATCCTATGATTATTGGATTGCTCCTAGCAATAGGGTTTGATTACGCACATGACCATAACAGGGCCATAACCTCCACGAGTTTTTGGTTGTGATCCTTAGGTCCCAAAACCCAATGGTATTTCTAATAAATTAGAAATAGACACTAGTTTACGTGCATCATTTAGATCATCAACACTTCCACCGGTATTTTCATTATTGAATATATCAGCCCATCGAAAGCTAAGACCTTCTAGACTAAACCAAAAAATCATCTATAGTCCTTGTGGCTCCATTACACCTCTCGTTCTTACTTCCATGACCTTTTCTGGAAATCTATACGAGGCGCTTACAGTCACTTTCCTAGTATTCAACAAAAATGAATAGAATCTTGAAAAATCTCAATATTTACTTGAGTCTCCAAGCTCGCTATCATATCGATTGATCCATCACGCCACTTCAATATAGGAGAGCATTCTTTTCCTTAGATTTGTATATCTCATTATTGCTTGTAAAAGATATAAGGCTACCTCATTAGATTATCCATCATCGCCACACACAAACATCCATTTCTATTCTACATAGGTTGACTCGGCACGACCTCAGGAAGTCGGGTGTGAAGAACGTCATGTGTTGATTTTATTTCATATAAATTGGTGAACCCGATATGAAGAGCTAGTCTCTAAGTGTTTCCACTTTCATCATCCATCCTTTATTCTGTGGGTATTATTATACCCCGAATATGTTTGGATACGATAAGTATAGTCGAACCATCCCAGATTTTGACATGTACAACTATCAAATAGGTATACCGCAACAATCACCTTCACTCTCAACATGGGTAGATAACCACTCAAATGCTCAAAATCCTCTCCTTTAGGGAACTAATTTTGGTTCCTTTGTGCATATTGAGGAACTTGACTAGATCACACAAACATATCCTCATGAAAAATCAAGTTCAAACAACATGATTTTCACTAGGGAAGCAAGTTCATCTCCTCGATTATTGTTTTGATAACTTATTAGTATGAAATCGGACCAACTCCCTCATCTATACGAGGAGTACTTATCATGATATGCCAAGAGTGAATAACACTTCAAGAATATGAACTCGAGATTTGGATAGGTTGCAGAAGGACAAAGTGATGTTTTTCTCCAAAACAATAACACTACCCCCACCAACTGAAAATATTATAAACGAGGGGTGACAACATAATGAAAAATTCATAGCAACATGCCAAACTCCTCAACAACCTACAAAATTTCAACAACAAGAACCAAAACAAAACACCATCCCATTAATGGGGACATCACTTCAGCATTAGTTGATAAAGTCAAAGAGTTAGAGCTTTCCTGAATGCTCAAAATTCATATGCGGGGCAAGCAAGAACTTCTCCCTATTCACGGTGTTATGGGTAAGTACCTACTATGCAGAACCCTCTAGTTCATATGGGTGCTCAAATCCTGGAGATTTTCTTACTAGGACGGGCACCTTGGGTATGGCCCCTCAAGTGAAATATGGATATCTAAAACAAGCACTAGCTGGAAGTGTGATATCAAATTCCATACCGGATAGAAATGCAACGTTCCTTGGCTTTGTGCCTTCAACTCCATATCAAAACAATCAACCCCCTACATACACATGTATTCTAAATCACCACAAGGGGATATGTACACTTACCCAGTCCGTATGGGAAGCCATAGGGGATGCCATATGCCCCAACCAATTTTTACGTTGTTCCATTTTAGAAACCGATGTAACCTCCAGGTTCCCCAACAGGATCTTTAATGGTTGAAATTTATGCAATGGGGACCTATTCTGAATATCTTAAGGATCCTCTAGACTTCTCCATCTAGATAGTCATGCTCCCAAGACCCTTTCCGATCTTCTAAATTTCAAAGGGGAGGGTGATCCTAATGCTCACATCAAAGCTTACGCAATGGCCATTCAAGAGCTACTCCCATGGGACATAGTTGTTATAAATATTTTCCTAAGATGCTAGAAGGTATTTCTCTCGATTGGTACTATAGGATACCAGAGGCTTTAATACACTCCTTTAAGAAAATCGTATTAGAATTTATTAAGGATTTTGATATGAACAAACTTGTAAGAAAAAGAATTAGAGAATTCCTTCATATCAAACAAGATCACAATGATTCTCGTAACCCACTTCATTCAAAGGTGGAGACAGGTTCTCTACTCCTCTGTAAGTGCTCCAAATATGGATTAGACAGAGCTTTGTGATTTGTTCCTCCACTCCCTCAATATGGAGATAAAGAAAGAAGTTCAAAAGTTCCCGCTAAAGAGATATGAAGAAGTAATAGAGGGTTCTCTTCAAATTTACTAAGAATCCATTGACGTGTGGTCGTAAAACTTATGGAGAAAATGTAAGGCTAGTCAATCCTAACCAAAATAACCCCAAGTTACTCCAATAGAACAAGCAATAATCAAGGAATGAAGGTCCTTAATAAGAACTGTGGGTCGGGATTGATGGTATTACTTCGACCATCCCAAGAATTCTAATGTTAGATAAACAATATCTTCTTTCCCTTGGTCAATGCTTTGTAGATTTTAATCATCCTCAACAATAACAACAAAGACAAAAAAACAACCTTAGCAATCAAGACAAACACACCCAAAGCCCTAACCAATACCTGTGGGGTATCCTAACCAATCAAAACCAAGGACAGGGGTTACAAGATTTTAACTATAACAATCAACAACCTGGATAATAATAATAATTTTGGACCACAAAAAGGTACAAACCAAAGGCCTTGAGATTATGATTTTGATTTATATTACGGTTTCCATAGGGTTTGCGGGCATGACATTATAACATTCCATGATTGTAACAAGTTTCTATAGTGTTTTATAGAGGATCAAAGACAGTTATTTGTTGACATGTTCTTAGAAAACCCAACATCACCAAATCAAAACACCTACATGGGACCGGTATCCCCACAGAACACACCACTCAAAATCTTTAACGATTTTCTCCCCATGAACCCAAAGGATGGTAGAATATATCCAAATGGTTCAAACAAATGTATTATAATAGGGACCCATGATCGTGAAGCCTCAAATTTGTCAAACCCACAAGTGGCACCTCCTTTGGATGGTCGGAAACAAAAAAAATTATGGGATTGGTGGAGTTGGATACTTAACCTTTGATTAATGCTACCACAAGAAAAAAATATTATTCTTTGACAGCCAATCCCAATCTACCCAAATATATCACCGACATTCGTGATACAATAGGAATGCCAGTAGGAGCTTATGACTTGATCGGTGATCTAACCAAGACATTCTCTCACATTTCCTTCTTGGATCTGTTGAAGAATTACCCTACTCACAGAGCCACTCTATTAGAAGAACTAGATCTTGGCCATTTTATTAATGTCACCTCTCCTCCAAAGGTGTAGATAAACCATGTGAAATTTGATGTCTATCCTCCAAGGCAGCCTGAAAGAGATGTTGGATTTGTATTTGACATCAACAAGATGCCCAAATATACTAAAATAGCTCTTAGAGGTGATCCAACGTTGTTTTTATAATTTTGGATTTACAATAAATATGTAAATCATGCAATGATTGATGACATGGTAGTGGTTAACATATTCCCCTTCTCTTTCCTTCAAAAGTTATGTTATGGAGAGACTAATTACTCTTCAATGTGAAATACACTAAGAGGCTATGATAGCCTCAAAGCAACGTTGATCAGAACTATAGTGTTTCCAGTCACCCTTGGTCCTAATACAATTTTAACTAAGTTTTATATTATATATCAGGAAACCAACTATAATATGATCCTTGGCCATCCTTGGATTCATCACATGTAGGCAATTTCCTCCACTTTATTTCAGGAATTCATGTTCCTACATTTAGGGAAGGTCTTTGTGCCTCGGTGATCCAAAACCATTTGACATACATCTAGCTAACTTGAAAAAGAGGTTAGGGTTCCACTCTGAGATTTATCTTCCTAAAAATCAGTTAAATAAACCTACAAGCTTAGTACCAGAGGAAAATATGGTTCCTACAAAGGAACTAGAAGTCACGGGTTTGATCGAAGGCATTTCAGGTAGTCAAAGATGAAATTTTCATCATAGAGATAGTGTCATTAGGAACCACATCAAATATTTTCAAGCTATTGGAGAAGGATTTACCTATTCTCATTCCTTTTGATTCTATAGGTATGGTACATACCTTGGGACTTGGTTCTCTTCCAGTAAATGAAGTTTATATGGTTGAAGTAACTAAGGTAAAAGAAGAGGACACAAAGGATGATCCAACATCCATTTTTCCAAGTAACTGTTGGAATCTCCATTTTGATGGAGATAAGTGTCGTTTTGGCACCGGGGTAGGTGTAATTATTACCTCTCATGAGGGAAGGATTCTACCTTTTCCTTCAAGTTAAACTTTGAATGTACAAATAACGGGGCTGAATACAAAGCCCTTCTACTTGGTCTCATTATAGCCAAAAGAATGGGTGCTATGAATATTAGTGTGTTGGGTGATTTGCAACTTTTCACAAATCATATATCTAAGGTATATGAGACTAGAGTTGAGCATCTACAACTCTACAAAATAACGATGCTAAATCTAACAAAGGGGTTTGACTTCATATCGATTGAAGCAATTCCACAAGAATAGAACCTCCTCGTAGACTCAATAGAAACTTCTACTTCTCACTTTACTCCAAGCAATGAGTTGGAAGATACAAACTTCATGGTCTTGGTTCATACTTGAACCTTTAGTTCGTAAAAACAATAATAAATCCAATGTTGGCATACATAGAAACCGAGAGCAAGTCTATCATTTCAGATCACATTGACATTGATAAAACAACTCTAGGATATCTAAACACTCTTGTAGAATTGCATCTTACTCATCATGAGGTTGATATTTCCCTAATTCCACACTCTTCTTCCTATTTTGGAAATCCCATGATAGAATCTTCCCTAGGAAGGAACTCAAAATTTATGAGGTAGGAGAAGAGGGGGATTTAGAGTTACCTCTATCCCTACCTGAGTTTGAGGAAGGAAATGCCTCCTTAATCAAGGGAATAATCGATATAAACATCAAGACGAAGGAGGAACCAAAAATCTTGAAATTGGGATCCTCTTTAACTCCTAAGGAGGTTGAAATACATACCTGTATCCTCAAAGAGCATCAAAAAGCTTTCGCATTTAGCTACAAGGAAATGATGGGAATTACACCACACATTGTAGTTCACAACCTCATCACCAAGCTAGATGTTAAGCTAATTAAGCAAAATTCAAGGCCCATGAAGCCAAAGGTGGCCCTCATGGTGAAGGAAGAAGTGATGAAACTCTTGCAAGTAGGGTTCATCAAGCCAATTGACTACTCACAATGGGTATCTAATATCATCCCCATTCTCAAGAAGAATGGAAAGATATGCATTTGCATAGAATTTTGAGATATCAACAAGGCTTGTCCAAAATATGATTTCTCATTACCATCCTTTATTATCAACACAACAACTAGTTTTTATTTGTTGTCTCTCATGGATGGGTTTTCTAGGTACAATCAAATCAAAATCTCTGAGGAAGATTAGGCCAAAACTACGTTCATAACTCCTTAGGGAACCTATTGTTATGTTGTCATGTCATTCAGGCTTAAGAATGTTGGTGCCACATACCAATAGGTGATGAATTATATATTTCATGATCTTATACATAAGATTTTGGAATCCTATGCGGATGACCTTATGGCTAAGGCTAGAAAATGTTGCGATCACCCAGAGGTGCTTCGTATCATCCTTTCTTGCTTAATCAAATATGGTGTCATGTTGAATCCAGAAAAATGCATGTTCGGTGTAACAAGAGGAAATATTTTTGGATACATCATATCCTCATGAGGGATTGATGTAGACCTAGCCAAAATCTGAGTTGTATTGGAAATGACTCCATCGTCAGATAAGTCTAGCATCAGATATTTTCTTAGAAAACTCGAGTGTAATCGAAGGTTTATCCCTAATTTGACCTTTTTATTCACTTAATCAACAACTTGTTGAAAAAGGATGTCTACATTGATTGGATGGAAGAATGTAATGAGGCATTTGAGTCGGTTAAACAGTTCTTGTTGTCTCCTCCCACACTCATGCCACCTAGGTTAGATTACCCCTTAATCCTGTATTCATGAGTCAGTAGATGTTTCATTAACCTGCATGTTGGCTTAAGAAGATGATGATAAAAGTTAACGTGTATTTTATTTCATTAGTCATACATTTCTTGATTACTGAGACACATTATACATAAGCAAAGAAGGAATGCCTTGCTATAGTCTTCATGGAAAATTGCTTAATACATTACATGCTAAACTAAGAAACAAGGGTTATCGTTAAATCAGATCACCTGCAGACATTTCTCACGCAAGGATCCTTATCTAAGAAGGTTAGACACTTCATAACTCTGATGGGTGAGTTTGAGTTAACATTTGTTAATCAGAAATCTATCAAAGGACAAATCATTGCGGACTGGTTGGTTGATAACCCGTTGGATGGAGGTGATCTAGTAAATTTAAACTTTCCTAATGAGTGTGTGTATTTTTTTGAAATTAAGCCTCCCATCTGTGTGTCCATGGTACATTGACATCATTAATTTCATAGTGGACCATACATATCTATAAAGGGAAACCTCGCAGCAAAGAAGATGGTTGTGTATAATAAGTGCCAAGTATGTCATCTTGGAACAGGCGCTCTATCATAGAGCCTTTGATGTAATTTTGTTAAGATGTGTTGACAAAGAAGAATCTAAAAATATTATTTATGAATCACATAACGAGTATGTGGAGGTCACTTCGGTGGCCATGCCACTACTTGAAAGATACATCAGATGGGCTATTTATGGCCCATGCTATAACATGATGTGGTAGATTTTGTGTGCAAATTCCATAAATGTCAAGAGTTCTCCCATGAGATCCACATACCGGCACACGGGGATCTACAACCAATTGCAATACTATGGACCTTTTCCACATGGCACCTGGATTTGATAGGGAAATTCCCTCCCTCATCAACACATGATGATAACTTCATAATCACATCCACATAATACTTTACTAAGTGGGTAAAAGCCATGCCTCTTACCACCATTCATGGATTAGTAATCACAAAGTTCATTCTGAACCAAATTATTTGTGGGTACAGGGTGGCACAATTCATTATCTCGAATAATGGAACAACCTTCAAAAATGATCAAGTACATGATCTGGGTGAAAAATTTAGAATAAGTCACAATACGAATTCTCTCTATTATCCTCGGGACAATGGATAGGTTAAGGCTATGAACAAGACATTGAAATCTATTCTCCTTAAAAATTTCAAGGAGAACAAACAAGATTGGAATTTAAATCTCTTTCCATCCTTGTGGGCCTATTGGACATCAGTAAGAACACCGATAGGGAAACCCCCTTTTCTTTGGTATTTGGTGTAGAAGTGGTTTTACCACTTGAAGTCGAAATACCTAGTCTCTCGTATATCGTTACAAGGAATTTTGGGAGAAGAAGGCTATTGAGAAGCATGAATCTCTCAACTAGAAAGTATTGATGAGGCTAGACTCAATGCTGAACAATGACATAGCATTTATGCTGACCGGATGGCTCAACAATACAACAAGAAAGTCTATGAGTGTGAAATATATGAGGGAGATCTGGTTTTAAGACTTGATAGTTGAATATACACAAAAAGACCAAGAAGGAAGGAAGGAAATTCAAATCCAGGTGGTTGGGTCCATATCAAGTAATAGAAGACTACAAAATAGGGTATTCCACCTGTATACACTAGAGGGTGTGGAGTTTAACGAATCTATGAACTCTCTTAACTCGAATAGGTATTACACATGATCCATTAGCATTTTCATATGTACATTACTTCATCTACATTGCATTTTCATCTTCAAGTTGATTTTGTAAAATTTTTATCAAGGGACTTATTCTTATAGCAATTCCTAAAAAAATAAAAAAATTGGAAAAACATTCAAAACATACCTCTACAAATATCTATAGTGTCATCAATTATGTCTAAATCATTGCATCAATTCAAATAAGATAAGAAAGAGATTTGACATTAACCATAGTAAGGCCTGCATGCTTGGTTGTGCTTATAGTTTCTTCTAGGCTAGGTGTCCTTGCCTATATTTTTCTCTAGAATCTTTATGGTGTCACATCTATCCCATAAACATCTCTTTGGAAATAAGAACATTCTAGCCATTTTTCCTAGATAAACAAGTCAAATGAAAATCCACGAAAATTTTATTTAATATATTTCTCTTCCTTAGCAACCTTTGGTGTTGAGCTTGCATCTCTTACTAGTGATGTAGGGTTAAGAAAGGAGAGAAATTTCATTACTCACCTATTACTTTTCCATGGTGATAAGCCCATACTTCCTATTGGTAGCATGGGATAAGGTGTCTGAGTTCTCTTTGAAAAAATTGAAATTTAGAAACAATTCATTCAAATATTGTGAAATCATAAGTCAAAACAAAGTGAGTTAGATGTCCAAAATTACAAGAAGAGATTAAAACCTCAAAACCATATTTTTCAACCAAGTGGCCATCTATGGATCTAAGTCTAGATAAAATGGAAAGAAATTCACATTCTAAACTATGAAGCAAATGGTAATTTGGTTTTGTCAAAACCTTGTCTTTCTCTCATCATTACCATTCAACAAATTTCATAAATTTTTCCCTTTTTGACTCTTGGTGTTGAGCCCTTACATCTTACATGTTACAGGGTTACGAGTGAAGTAAGTTCATTCACTTATCATATCATTGTATAACCAAGTTTTTCCAAAACAATACGAAGTACCAAAGATTGTTTAAAGAAACTAAAGTTCAACATTACAATGTGTTTGCATTATCATATATCAACATTATAAAATATAAAAAAATAAATCATTCTATTACCATTCACATCCACTGCATACATTCTGAAAAGCATAGAAAAGAGGAAATTCTAAACATCTAGAGTACACATGTGAGATAAGCCAAAAGGAAGTCAACTCGGATACAACGAATTACCAAACCAAAAAGAAGAGTCTGTATATATCATGGTGAGTCAAGTTTGTATACAATTCCATCATGCACTAGGCATGGTCAAAACACTCTCAATGATCCTGAAATATACAAAAATCATATAATGCTTAGCAAAATTACAACAAAGAAATAAGATGCCTAGTGGCACGTCAATCCTTTTGGGATCCCTCAAATGGTGCACTGAGACATGTTCAAGACTCCAGCTATGGCTATGATGATGATGGGATTGAACCAAGTGGTGTGAGTGCTCGTAGTAGTGGCTGCTTGCATGTGGTCTCACTGCGAGAATGGCCTCACCTCATCAGTCACTTGAATTTCTCATACCTAGCCACATGAGTACAAAGAGAGGTCACCACCTATTTTATCCTCCATGTAGGTGAAAACATGTCGGTGTGATTGCTAGCTACTAGTGGCTAGCTTGAATCAACAATCAACTCATCTCGGTCTTCCCTAAGGGGATCAACAAGTTGTCCATGCAAACCCTTCAAATCAGCTCTCGCCACTCCTGTGTAGTCACTACAAGCAAGAAAAAAGAAAAATGGCGAGTTATGAAATTACAAAAATAAAAAAGAAAGAAATACTACCTAACATTTCCAACTAAAAGGTCAAGAGAAGAGTATTGACATACTCAGATCTTCAGGCATCAAGGTAGGGTTGGTGGTTATTGCTGCTACTACTAGTGGTTGTGGGGAATCCCCAAAGCTAGAGGCGAGACACTTTGTCCCATCATAGACTCATTGTGTCCCCCTCCATATCAAAGAGGTTGTCCCTCCTTTTCCATTCTCGGCATATCCCGAGTGGTAGGCCACTCGGATCACTCTCCTCCTCCATGCGGGCTACCTCGCCGATCCTCACCACCCGACCCCTTTTCACCCATCTCCTCTCCAACTCCCCCCCTTGGTCTCATCTCCTGTGTACTCCTTAGACTCGATTCTAGATGAATGGGATCATCCTCTTCTCCACTGTGAGTGGGAGTCACTGCAATATAGAGTAAAGACACTCGAGGAACACCGGCTCCCTGTCGTCAGGCATATACCACATGCCTAACTATAATAGGCACACTTGGGGTAACCATTGTCCATCTAGGATCTCCTCTAGGGTCCTTTCAGGGCCTCCTGAATAGTCCTATATACTAGTACCACTAGAGGAAGCATGTCAACATAAGGGAGGCCAAACTACTGAGGAACCCAGTCAAATGGATGAATCTCAACTCTCCCTTCCCTGTTAATTAATTTTCCTATGGTAGAGAAAGATACCATTGTAGTTACCTCCTACCCCCATAACCTTGCCATGTCCTAGTAGGGTGTAGTAACCATGTCTACCATAGTCAGAGAGGCCACTAGCTAATGTGGCATCCAAAGAACCGACATCCCTGTCCACCGGGTGACCACGATAGCTCCTGGATCCCGTACTTGGTATTCCCCTTCCATAAGGGGTGATACACTCATAGAACCATCTCATAACTAGCATGGGATAGCTCGGTGACTACCCTATATAGATTATGATAGGTATTCCCTAGATATTCTACTTCCTGTGTGTATATACACCATTCCCTTTGATCTATGCAATAATAGGAGCCTAGCAGTAAAGCAACATGTCACCTCCCTTGTCCCCAATTAATCAAGAGGAAAAGATGCCCATGATGGCTCTACGAATGATAGGAATATGAGTAGTGGAAATAGATTAGACCCTAATCCCCTTCTTCGAACCAAAAGAGACCATTGCATCCCCCATGTATGTGGCCCACTGAGTGATCTCAGATCTAGACCTTAATGTCTTCACGTTCGGTCTCCTCCCATGTATTGGGAATCCAAGAATGTGATATACATCCTCCAGGTGATGGTCCACTCACCTGGCACTGAAAACTAGAAAGTGTTCTAGTATACATCCTACTAAAAAAACACATCGCATAGTATGTGAGTAGAAGGAGTAACATGGGACACCTACGTAATCCTCTAAATACCCTCCCTTTATAGAGTGTCCATTTCATCTTGAGTCAAGTGATCCAAAATCCCTAGGATCCAGTCCACTCCCTCTCGCGACTCCAATGGATGTAATCCTCCTTATACATTCACCAAAACATAGAAAACGATCAAGTTAGTAATGTATATCAAAGAATAAGCTCACCAAAAACATGAAAAATCTAAAAAAAATCAAATTAGCACGCATTTTGGTCATTACATTCGAACCGCCGCCAGATCTTTGGCATTGGTTCCAGGACCAATTTCCCAAATACATCTTTAACCCTAGAAAATGCTCAAAAATGCAAAAATACCATTTTGAACAAAATTAAAAAGATTGCCCCATGGGTGCCCCCTAGAGACTCATTTAAGACAATACATTTTGAAAATGATCCCCCTAGGTAAAATTTTTAACATTTTTACATTTTAGGTTTAAAAAACGTAAAAGTGAAAAAAACCAACCTTAGAACGTGTTAGTCAATCTCCCACTCATGGAGGCATGATCACGATCTCGTAACGGTTGTTTTGGCTATACTCTCATCGAAAATGGTCATCGTGGGTCCAAAGCTCCAAAATCAACAAATCAAATAAGCGCAAATGAATTGGAAAATGAGTTCATTTTGATATATATATATATATATATATATATATGTTATTTTGACCTCATTTTGAGTGTATGTGTTCACAGGGTCTGGAGTGTTGGTGTAGGTATATCTCTATATCCCCACACAAATGGTAAGTCCTCTTTTCATTTTTATTTAGTGTTTATTTTTTGATATTTTATCTATCTACACTTGAGTCTTCTTTCCCTCTTGCAGGTATTGGGAGCTTGGATGATGACATTTTGACACACGGGTATGTTAGGTATAGCTTCTAACTCCCCATTTTGGGAATGCCATACTCGAACTCTACGTTTTACACCTTTTCATGGCTAAGACTCTTCTCTAAGGGGGAAATATGTACACACCCTAAATTACATGTGCTACATTGTTGGAAAAATGGTTACAAAAGTATCCATTGATGATTCATGTCCTTTCAGAAGATTTTTGAGCTCCTAAACCCATTTGTAGTGTATATTTGTAGCCTAGACATCATTACTTAGATTTTACATGCTTTTTCCCTCTTCATTTTGTGCATGTTTTGGCCTTTAGTGCCATAAGTACCACCACCCGGGTGGCGGTTTTGAAACTGCCGCCTAGGAAGGGCGGTGGTCCTGCGATCGCCTCCCTGCATAGGGTGGCGGTATTGAGCAATTTTTCCAGATTCCGTTTATGAACTTCAATTTTAGGATGTGTTTATGAATCAATTTGTCTAAAAATAGTTTTGTTTGCTTGGTTCCCTTCCCTCTTCTAATTTTTCATGTTCTTTAATTATTTGGAACTCGCCTGTTCTTGCCTTATGCATGAAGGCGCATCCCGTGCCCAATTCTTATATATTCCATGCTTTGGTGTTCAAGAAAATGCCTGAGAGTTTTTGTGTATCTTACATAGTATTGCTGCCACAATCCTACTAGGAATTGCATAGCCAAGCTCATATCTCTTATGTAATCTCTCTTCTACTTGCATTACAACTGAGAATTACTTCAAGCTACCATTGCTCAACTATCTTCTTCTATTGTTATTCTTTCCTTCCCAATCCCTTGGACCCACATGAACACACAAAGAAAGAAAGGAACAAACTAAGGGGAAAGATACATATAGTACAATCAGATTTGCCAAATCTCTTTCTTAATCCAGTTGGAATTACTTGTTTGTTTGCTTCATTTGTTAAAGTGGTAATTTTGAATCATTATTTTCAATTTCATATCAAATAGAGTAGTAAAAATTTCCATTTCAATTGATTAGGAAATTACAAGTAATTCAAATTATTAAAAGCTTTCTCTTTGGCATTACCAGGAAGTTGTGGGGAGCAATAGCTCCTTTTAAGGTTATGATTTGTTCTTCACCTCTGAGGTAGGGTTTGAAGGGTTTCTTATTAAATTAGGTTATTTTTTTAGATTTAGATTCACATATTCACACAAGTAACTAGATAAATCCATCTGATTACTTATCTTTAGTTTGTTTATTAGATTAGAACACATTATTTAAAAAATTGAAAAGATAAAAACATTTACTTTTGTTAGATTACTGTTGGTGAGAAAATTTTTTGGGTGGACAAATTTATGAATTCCTTGCCAAAACTCTAGGAATCAAAGTTCCTTTACTTAACCAGGTCAAGTGTTGTTGTATACATGCACGAGAAAGCGTGGATTTATGTGGTGGCCTTTCGGCCGGGGATCCAACAAGGGCACTCCACTGACCCTACGAAAAATGCTTGTAATTATCTGCAAGGGGGAATTTGCTATGAAGTTGGGAAAGGGAGTGAGAAAAGAGGTAGGAGAACTAATGTTGCAGGTAGAAAATCATATTCCTGCAATGCACTAGTTAGAAATTTCAACACATGCATTTATGAGAAGAAACAACCCTGCAAATGGAAACAAGATGAGATAAGATTGCGAACTCAAAGTTTCTAAAATATCCTCATCAAAGAGGCTAAAAATCCTTCTTCTTGTATTGATGCTTAAATAGAAGTTGTACATAATGTGGGAATGGAAGAAATTTGATAACGGAGGAAAGTAGAAGAAAATAGCTATTTCCTTTTATTTCTCTAAGTACAATGCACTCATGAATTTACAAGATCCATTGCCAACCCTTTACAATGGCATGAAAAATCCATTAAATATCTTGCAAGAAATGGTTACAAATTCTTATTTGTTAGCAAGAAACAATTTACAATCTTTTCAATCATTCACATCCATTCATATTCTTGATTCACAAAGAAATGCCAATGGAAAGAAAAACCAGACTTTTCATAATGCATCCGTTACACTCATTTTGTAACTTTGAATTTGAACCATTCATCTTTCCTTTGAAACTTTAAACCAGATTCATCCACGTGGGAGAAATTTACTAGAGCGGGCATGGAGGATGCCTTTTGCATTTTGTGACTTTATAGAGATTTGGCATTTTTTACATTTTTGGTCCACTCATCCACTTTTGATATAAGCCTGACACATGGCTTCACTTGATTGGTGAAGGAATCATGGCTTGCTTTATGAATTTTATCCCTTTTTACAAAAAGGCTCAAAACCTCAAAGTTCTCCATTGACCCGCTTCCCCGCTTTGACTTTCAATGTGGGCTCAACATTTGAATTTTTCCTCATAGCATGATTGGGGTTGTGGGTCACTTTATGAATTTTCACCTTTTATGGAAACAAATAAAAAATTCCTAAATTTTTCCACTAAACCACCTCTCTTTTTTGAATTTTCAACACAGAATCAACACGTGGCAACACACGGACGTCGTGGGATTGCACTTCACTTTTACAACTTTTTTCCTTTCCACCACAATGCCTCAAATGTGCAACAAGAAGGACTCATACCACCACATCCAATTAGATATTTCCACGTACTTGTTGATAATGGGGCCAAAATTTTATGGGGAAGAAAACACCCATCATTCACGATTGTGGAAAAATGCAGAGAAGAAGAAAAATCCACCATTTCATGCCCGATTTTCAAATTTCTTTCGTGAACCAAGGAATTGAAAACAATACAAGGTTTGACGATCCATGGCCATAGAAATATTGACAATTTCATTCAAATGAGGACAACAATAAAATTTTCACACGTCTAGACAGAAAACAGAAAATTTATCAAAACGTGCAAACTGGAGAGTTTAAACAACTTCAAAGCATGAATTTCTCTATCTTTTCAGACTTCCAACTTTACTTGAACACTTATGGAGGGTGTGAGCTCAAAATTTTTGAATTTAAATTAAAAAATGAGGGGGATTTTGAGGGTGATAATAGCTGGCTCTAGCTTGGGGACATGACATGGAATGAGCATAGTGAAGACATGACATGGGAATCCAAAATCTCAATCTCTAGACCCTATAATTCATTGACCAGTGCCTTATCCATTGGGCCTTGCAGAGTCATGTACAACTTTGAGAAAGAAAGATTAGAAGAAGGAAACACACAAGCACATAATGGGAAGGAAACACATGACACACAACAGAAGGGGAAACAAAACCACACAATGGAAAGGGAAACACACCTATGGTACAAGGTAGGGGAACAACTGCTTTCACTGATGATATAATTTCAAGTATTGTCACCTCTCGAGGAAATTATAGTAGTTTTCCATCCAAATATGAGAGAAGAAAATGTTCTCACCGCAAGCTTCACGAATCTAGAATGGGCCAAGCCATAATGAATCAAACTTTCCATGGCTGCCTTTTGGTTCTCTTCTCTTGTCCCATAGTAGGATGAAGTCTCTAACTTTGAATTCTCTTTCCTTGGCCTTCTTATAAAAATCTTCTTTACTTTCAATTGGTTCTCCTTAATGCGATCCACCACTTGGAGTCTATTTTCTTCCATCTTCTCAAGAAAGAGGATCCTCTTGTCAATGGAATCCTTGTAATCACCATCTTCTATTGCCTATAGCATCTTGAGAGCTGGCATCTCGATCGTGAGAGGAATTTCTAATTCAACTCCATACAATAGTTGGAATGCTGACATACCTATTGCCTTCTTGGGAGTGATCCTATCTGCCCATAATGCGATGTACAACCTTTTGTGCCAATTCTTTTGATTCTTGTTTACAAGCTTGTGGATAATGGTCACAATATTCTTGTTGCTTGATTCAGCCTACCCATTTCCTTGTGGATAGTAGTCATAAGAATGAGATAGGGAAATTCTATAGCTATAACAAAACTCGGTCAGCTATCTTGAAGAGAAATAGGTAGCATTATCTACTAAAATCTTCTGTGGCACTCTAAAATGGACTATTATATTATCCTTGATGAAGTTACATAATGTTTCAGTGTTGGCTTGTTTGGTCAAAATGGCTTCCACCCATTTGGTGAAGTAGTCTGTTGTTGTGAGTACATAGGTGTGCCTGCGCACTTGAGTGAGGGTTCATAACACCAATGAATTCCAACCCCCACTGTTGAAATGGTTCTTCAATAACCACATGCTTGAGTGGTAATGCAGTGAGTTGTGGTCTTCCAATGAACTGTTGGCATGCTTTGCATTTAGAAACCCAATCTTGAGTGTCTGCAAAGATGGTGGGCTAATAATACCTTCCTTAGAGGATCTTGTGTGTAGTGACCATTACTAAAAATTTCCACCACATGCTTGGTCATGGTATGCTTTAAGAAACTTTTCTTATTGCTCTTTATCTATGCACCTGAGGAAACAACCATCCAGGCCTCTTTTGTAAAGCACATGATTCTAAATTACAAATTTAGTTTCCTTCAGCTTGAGTGTTATCCTTTTCTTGTAATCAAGATGGGAGGAATTCTCCATAAGTTAGGTAATAGGAAATATTAGCATACCACTCATCAGTAGTGGTGACAAAGAGAACCTGTGGGTTGTCTTCTGAACAAGTTGAGCAAGCATAGTTTTCTTTGCCATGTTGAACTTTGAGTGTTTCATCTTCAGCAATCAACTTGCACTAGCCATTTACCCTTACTAGATTGGAGGGTCAAATCTCCAAGTCATATTCTTGAGTCTTTGCAATCCAATTTCCTCTTTTATCTTTGGGTTCTTGATGTGTCAATATGAACTTGATTGCACTTCCAAGAACCATCACCACCGTATATGAATTGAGGATGTAAAAACTGAAGTTTTTTACAGCCTTGACCACTACATAGGTATGCTTCTCTAATTGGCTGTGTTTTAGCTCATGATTTTTCAAAAGACAACTCATGAAAGCAATATGTGCTTCCACTCCTTCATCATTTTTCTAAATGAGAATGGAAGAGAGTGTATGTTCTGATGCATAACAATACATGATGAATTCTTTGTTAAAATATAGAGATACAAGATTTGGAGCCTTGGCAATGGATTTATTGATCTCTTCGAATGTTGCCTTCCCTTCATTGTTCCATTTGAAGTTTGTTTGTGGTTTCATCATGGAAGTGATGTGCTTCGTCAACTTAGCAAACTCAGGCACAAAACAATGAAGAAAGTTCACCTTTCCAAAGAATGAATGAAATCCTTTCTTGCTTGTGGGTAGGGCTAATGCTTGAATGGATCTAATCCTCTTAGGATTAATGTGTGCTCCATGTTTATTCACAATGTGCCCCAATAACTTGCCTTTTGTGACTCCAAAAATGCACTTTTTGGATTTAATGATATGTCATGTTTCCTACACCTTACAAGTACCTATTCCAAGTGATAGATATGATCTCCCCTCTTCTTTGAAAATATTGTGAGATCATCAAGATATATGATAATGCAATGCTTCAGATATCTGAAGGCCAAATCCATTGCCCTTTGGAATGTAGCTCCTGCATTGATTAGGCCAAAAGGTAATCTGTTGTAGACAAAATTTCCCCAAGGTATTGTAAAGGATATCTTGGTGTGGTCCTCCTTTGCCACTTTGATTTGATTATATCCTAAGAATCCATAAAGTAATGAAAGCATTTTAGATCCAATGACTGCTTGCAGGATATGATCCATGATAGGAAAAGGATAATTGTCCTTTAGTGATTCCTGGTTCGGGTTGTAAAAATCTACACATACCTTATTTCAGCATTCTTCTTCCATACTGGCACAATGTTATCCACCCATGTTGAATGGTGTATGGGAAATATGATCCTTCCATTAAGAATCTTCGTTACCTCCTCCTTGATGGTATCAACAATATTTGGGTTGTATGGACTTTGTTTCTACCTGAAGGGCTTAACACCTTGCTTCAAAGGAATTGAGTGATGCATTTCCTTTGGCTGGAAAGATTTGAGTTCATCATAAGAGTAGGTCAAGACATCTAAGTATTTCTTGAGTAATGCAACAAACCTTATTTTTTCTTCAAACAAGCAACATTTTCCAATATTGACCATCCTTGGCTCCTCCGGGGTACCAATTTTTTCTTTATCAAAATCTGTTGGGCACTGAGAATATTGTTTTTATTTCTCTTGAATGAATCTGTCATGTTTGTCAAATAGGTCTTCTAAAGAGACAAGGCCTTTGGGAATTTTGTTCCCTTTCAATTTTATTACTCCCTTATCATCAATCCATTCAATTCCTTCTTTCTCTTCTTTGGGGATTGTTTCTCGATGTGGATTTTCACCTCCTTTAAAGAAGAGATTATTGAAATTATCCCTTTTCTCTAAAAATTCTAGAATTTGGTTATCATCATTAAAGACTTGCCAATGATTTGCATTGTCTGGTACACTAGGCCTGAATACCATTTCAATGGTCACTTTGTCTTTACCAAAAGAAGGATGAGGTGTCACTAGGGAAGCTAACATTGCAAGAGAATCAACCTTTTCATTATGTTCCCTTAGAATAGCTTCAATGGAAAATGCATCAAAAGATTCAATGCAGTCCCACACTCTATTTCTATAATGCCGAGTCTTGGATTCTTCACCTGATATTGTTGGCGGACTTGCTTTACTACAACCTCTGCATCACCTTGGCATCTCAATTTCTTGATTCCCATGTCCTCTGCTACACTCATGCCTAAGAGTAGTGCTTCATACTCTACAATGTTATTTGTATTATCAAATTGTAGCTTGTAGGAAAATGGGTACAACTCATTGGAAGGAGAGTACAATAATACACCAATTCTCGAGCCCGCACTGGAATGACTACCATCAAATTCCATTGTCCACATTTGATCTTCCTCTTCCTCCATGAGAAGTGTCAATTTCTCATCTTTTTTGATGTGATGAATTAGTTTCCTAGGCCACAATCTTGAAAGAGAATGTTTGCTTTTGGATCATTAGATTTTCATCTTGTGAACTTCATCTTTCTTATTGGTAGAAACTTCTTCATCTCTCCTATTATTGGGATAGTTACAGATGACCAATCCATTTGTATCTCTCCACCCATGTCTCTAGAGAAAATCCTAATCAATAGCATACCAAAGGATGTTTGGGATGTCCGATACAAGTACGGTTAGGAGGACCTTCTTGTCTAGAAAATCAGCTAGTGCTACTGTGCATCTTTGATTCTTCCTACCAATAGCACTTGTTTAGATTGCATTGAGTAGAAAGTGCCATTTACATGGGTCAAGGTGAAACCTAGAGAATTTACAATTTTGGCTGGCATCACATTTTCTGAGGCTCTAAAATCTATGATACAATTATTTAGTTGGAAGCCTTTAATGAGGAGTGACAGGTAGAAAGGCTCAACCTGTTGGTTTTGGAGGCACCGAGGGCTAGCATGTTTTGTGAAGGTGGTGTGGATTGTATGGGAAGTAAGCATTTAGAATTATGACTAAGGATATAGGCTTACCACCACGAATGAATTAATGAACCTATCAAACCGGGCAGGTGAATTTGTAGGTATTCTATTTCTGAGAGCTAGACTTTGGTTTTGCTTACATGTTCCACAAAGTCAAATGGGGTTATGGTGAGTGAGGAAGAGGTTTTAGAAATGGAGGAAGATTTAAATGGTATAGGATTTGCTACTTTGGGTGTTGAATTCTCTTTTTGGGTGTAGTAATTGGCTTGGAAGGGGGTGAGGGTGTAGCTTTTGATTGAACCTTAGATGTTTTTGCAGGAACAACATTTAAAGGATAATTGTTCTTAGCAACTTTTGAGCTAGGAGAAGAATTAGATGACTTACTTGGCATAGTAGCATGATCCCTAACAACCAGTGAGTCTAGTTTTCCTTGGCCAACTCCATAGAAGGTGGTAATGGTGATCCTCTGCTGATGATTTTATTTTGTGTGACCTCTGGAGGAGAATCTTCTTTATTCTTCTTATCCTTTACCGCAATCATTGAGGATGAAGCACCTTTCCTAGATTGTGCACAAGTGAAAACAACACATGAGAAACTTGGAGCTTCTTCATCATCCTCATCTTCATCATCAACGTACTCAATTAGGCCATTGTGCATATCAACTTCCTCAACCTCAAGATAGTTTTCATAGTCTTCCATATTTTCTTCTTCAGTTTCATCAATTTCTACTTCCTCCTCCAGCTCTTTGGTGTCACATATGGCATTGACTAGTGGTGCTTCAAGAGCAAGCTGACAAGGAGGTGGAGAAATCCTTGGCCTATCTAGAGGGTTTGGTTTCTTTGAAGCATTCTGCATTGTGATCTAAGATAGTTTCTTCTTCAAGGCAACCAAGTCATTTTCTGTCTTTTGGAACATCGGATCTATGGTGATAGAGTTTGAATTCTAACCCTTTTTCTTTCCATTAGGGCCTTTCACCTTTCCAAAAAGATTAGATCATCATCGGTTTCTATTGCATAGTCCTGGGATTCCCTCAATGCTCTTGGTTGGGCTCTTCTGAGGAAGAAACCTAATTTTGATGGCAAAGAATTAATGAAAAATCTCTTCAAATTATTTTTAGGAGCCACCACATCTTTAGGGATCCTTCTTATCACTCTATCATATCTTGTTATGAAGTCCCTCATTAACTCGAAGGTTTATTTCTTCATTTTTACTAATTGGACAAAAAGATCCTGACAATCTTCTGTGCTCTTAAACCTGTGTTCGAATGCACTTCTTATATCCTCCCAACAGGTGACGGACCTCACGGGTAGCATGTAGAACCATTCGAAAATATCTCTTGAAGTGACTCCACAAAGAGTCAGACTAACACATCTTCATCCTCAACACCCAACACACCATAAGTAGTAATAAATGCTACTACATGCTCTTCAGGAGTTGAGAACCATCCCCTCTGAATTTTGGGAAGTTTTTTCTCGAGCCTCTCGGTAGCTCATGAAGTGGTTGAGAAAGAGTTAGTGGACTGGTGTTTCCTCCACATGGTACATTAGGCCTACGGGCCTCACGATCACGATCATGATCCCCCATTCTATTTTTGTTTCTAGCTTCCAACCTTGATAAGGTTGTGGCTTCTGCTGCTTCTCTTTCATCTACCTTGGCTTGAAGTCTCTCAATTTCTTTGAGTTGAGATCTTATTTATTCTTTGGCTCTCGTCTCTCTTTTTCTAGATTATTCTTCGGTCTCCACATCAGTGAAGTATACAAGGTTCTCGTTGATGTATGGAAATTCACCTTCCAAAGGATTGGCAACACTCAGGTTCCCAACGTAACCGATTTCTTGAAAAGGAAGCCTCTAGATTCCGAGTGGCTCTTGTCTCCTTTGAAGTTCCTAAAAAATGGGATCATTTTTTCCTCCTTATCTCTGTTGTCAGGTGTATCTTCTATCTGGTAGCTTGAAAATATATGCTCTTCTTTGTGCTGCTTTGGAATTTTTCTTTGCCTCTCCAATTTAGCAGTGTGTTCTTCTTTAAGGTCTAGAATTCTCGTGGCAATGAAGTAATGATTGGCACTTTTTCTATTATGCCAGATAGCTTCCCTCAAATATGAAACAACATATTCTTGTATGTGGAAGAGTAATTCGGGTATTTCAATAGGAGGTTTTCCTAGAATATCCATGATTTGAATCCATGTGGCTCATATAGCCATTCAAATTCTAGAATTTTTTCTCTTTTTTGAATTTTGAATTTTCTGACCTTGTAGTCGCATTCAGGTGCAAATGCTGCTAAATCTACCCCATGGTGGGTGCAAAAATATTTGGCGAGGAAATTTTTTGGGTGGAAAAATTTGTGAATTCCTTGCCAACGCTCTGGGAATCTAAGTCCCTCTACTTAACTAGTGTATCTAGCCATGTATGCATGCGTGAGAAAGCGTGGATTTCTGTGGTGGCCTTTTGGCTAGGGATCCAACAAGGGAACTCCACTAACCCTATGGAAAATTCTTGTAGTTATCTACAAGGGGGGAATTTTCTATGAAGGTGGGAAAGGGAGTGAGAAAAGAGGTAGGAGAACTAATGTTGTAGGTAGAAAATTAGATTCTGCACCACACTAGTTAGAAATTTCAACACATGCATTTATGAGAAGAAACAACCCTAAAAATGGGGACAAGATGAGATAATATTGTGAACTCAAAAGTTCTAAAATCTCCTCATCAAAGAGGATTAAAAATCCTTCTTTTATTGATGCTTAAACAAAAGTTGTAGATAATGTGGGAATGGAAGAAATTTGAGAATGGAGGAAAGTATAAGAAAATGACTACCTCCTTTGCTTTCTCTAAGTTTAATGCACTCGTGAGTTTAAAAGATCCATTTCCAACCCTTTACAATGGCATGAAGAAGCCATTAAATATCTTACAATAAATGGTTACAAATTCTTATTTGTTAGCAAGAAATAGTTTATAATATTTTCCATCATTCGCTTTCGTTCAGATTCTTGATTCATGAAGAAATGCTAATGGCGAGAAAAACCAGACTTTTCATAATGCAGTTGTTACACTCATTTTGTAACTTTGAATTTGAACCGTTCATCTTTCCTTTGAAACTTTAAACCAAAGTCATCCACGTGGGAGAAATTTACTGGAGCGGGCATGGAGGATGCCTTTTGCATTTTGTGACTTTATAGAGATTTTGCATTTTTACATTTTTGGTCTACTCACCCGCTTTTGATATAAGCCTGACATGTGGCTTCACTTGATTGGTGAAGGAATCATGGCTCACTTTATGAATTTTATCCCTTTTTACAAAAAGGCTCAAAACCTCAAAGTTCTCCACCGACCCACTTCCCTGCTTTGACTTTTAATGCGGGCTCAACATTTGACTTTTTCCTCATAGCATGATCGGGGTTACGGGTCACTTTATGAATTTTCACCTTTTATGGAAACAAAGCAAAAATTCCTAAAGTTTTCCACCGACCCACCTCTCCATTTTTGACTTTTCAATGCAGGCATCAACACGTGGCATCACCTGGACACCCACGGGGTTGCGCTTCACTTTTACAACTTTTCTCCTTTTCACCACAATGCCTCAAAACACAAATAAAAAGGACATGTCCTACTGCATCCAATTAGATATGTCCATGTACCCATGGATAATGGGGCCAAAATTTTATGGGGAAGAAATGCTCATCATTCACGATTGTGGAAAAAATGCAGAGAAGAAGAAAACTCCACCATTTCGTGCCTAATTTTCAAATTTCTTTCGCGAACCAAGGGATTGAAAAAAATACAAGGTTCAACAATCCATGGCCATAGAAAGATTGAAAATTTCATTCAAATGAGGACAATAATAAAATTTTCATGCGTCTAGACAGGAAAATGGAAAATTTATCAAAATGTGTAGACTAGCGAGTTTAAACAACTTCAAAGCTTGAATTTCTATATCTTTTTGGACTTCCAATTTTACTTAAACACTTTTGGAGGGTGTTAGCTCAAAATTTTGAATTTTACTTATGAAATGAGGGGGTATTTTGAGGGTGACAACAATTAGTTTGCTTTCTTTCTTTTGCTTTGTTATATTGTGAAAAATCCAAAAACAAAGATTAGATTTCCTTTGATAGTTAGTTTATTTTACCAAGATCATTTCAATTAATTTTTCATGACCATCAACAGTCCTCAACAAGAAAATATGTATGGTTGTGATCCTTTAGTTCCACAACCCAATAGTTTGGAAATGATAACGAAATCGATACAAGTTTTTGTTTGATAGTCCTATGCACACTAGCTACATTCTATGAGAAAATAGAACAACTAAACATGCTATAATCAAGCCTACGATTAGTGGACTACTCCTAGAAATAGGGTTTTATTATGCACATGACTATAATAGGGCCACAACCTCCATGAGTTTTTATTTGTGATCCTCAAGTCCCACAACTCAACGGGCTTGCAAACTAATTTGATATCAACATTGGTTTGTGTGCATCGATATTTAGATCATCACTTCCACCCAATATCATTACACAACTTTCATTATCAAATATAGCATCCAATCAGGCTAAGACCTTCTAGAATAGACTAGAAAATCATCCATAGTCCCCTGTGGATCTAATACACTTCTCATTCTTACTTCCATAACCTTGTCTAGAAATCTATACAAGGCACCCGCTGGTCACTTTATGTGTATTCAACAACCAGTGAATAGAATCTCAATAAAGCTCGATATTAACTAGAGTCTCCAAGAAGCTATCATATCATATTGATCCATCACACCACTTTAGGTTAGGAGAGCATTCTTTTCCTTAGATTTGTAGATCCCATTATTACATGTCAAAGATATAAGGTTGCCTCATTAGATTATCCATCATCACCACACACACACATCCATTTATACTCTACACCAGCTATCTTGGCTCAACCTTAGGAATTCTTATGTGAATAAGGTCACGTGTTGATTTTATTTCATATAGGTACACTCCACTATACCTATAGAAAATGCTTACAAGGAATTGTAAGGGAATAATTTTCTAAATTGTGGGGAAAGGGGAGTGAGAAATTAGATAAGGAAAACCAACTCTGTGAGTAGAAAATCAGATTCTCGCGTGGGTTGATTAGAAAGAAACAAAAATTTATCATGCCAATAACCAGAGGAAACCATACATACAAATATGCACACATTCATACATCTAATAAAACAAAAACTTCTTCCTAGATAAGCATTTTACCAAAGTTGTACAAAGTAGGGAAAAGGAGGAAACATATGAAAGAGGGGAATGGATGAAATAGCTATCTCATTTGTTCTCTTTAAGAACAATGAACTATTGAGTTTAAAAGTTTGAAAACCCTGAAGCAAGATTATGCCATTACATTATATAGACATAGAACCAAATATTTATCTACCCCTACATGACTCTTTGTTGTCTCATTCAACTTGTGACTCTTCATCTCCCTAAGACCTAGGAAATTAAGTTCCCTTTTATAAATACAAAGGAATTTTATAATTCAAGTTTGTAAGGTCACTTTAATGAATGAGAAAAACTATCATGATTACACACAATGGAGGATTAGAAATAAGGGGGAGAGAAGAGGAGGAAGAATGGAGAGAGAAGGGAAGAAGGAATGCTAAAGTAGATGATGTCTTTCCTCCTTTACCTCGTTTGACTAATTTTATGAAATGGACTAATGCGGTGAACTTTGGATCTTCAAAAAATTTATATCATGATAAAATTACTTAGGATGATACACAAACACCTTGAACTGAGTGTTTAAAAACATTGTTGAATGATCACTTTGATGACCGTGGGTGTTTCTCACTAAGGTCCATTCCGAAGAAGTTCGAGGACAAAAATTGATCTCTGATGACTTCGCTAAATAACCACACTATTGTACACATCAAAAATATTGAAAAATTTATCTTCATGAATGAGGAAAACATTTCAAATCCTTTTATATGATGCTCAGACATCTCGAGATCATATGACGAGTGTTGAGAAACACTATTTCGAGACTTCTCAATGTGAGCTCGAGATGGACATGAGCACTACTCACGATGATCCTCCTTGATACCTGATTGATGAGCCACTGTAATTCATTGAACTCTCTGACAAACTCATTTCAAATCACCCAACTCTTTGAGTGATGAAGATGAATTCATTTATTGCGCCTTGCAAAGCCTTGCATTACTTCGAGCATGCTTGAATTCGGACTATGCTTCTAAGAACAATATGAAGCTATCAATGTTTTTTTGAGCCTTGGAATCATCTTTAAATCCCATGAGGATTAAAAACATATTTATATAAGTTACTATGAAGATGGTAGCAAATTTTTGTAATCTGGGCCGAAAATTGCTAGTTTTTAGAAAGTTGGTTCCAAGAGCTACTATTTCGAGAAGGTTGCATTTTTTTGGCCTTATCATTGTATTGAGGTGTTTCTCTCACATTCCAAGCATGTTTGCAGATGTTTTGGGGTCAATTCAAAATACTTTCCATTTTTGAAAAGTTTCTTTTTTCTTTTTGTATTTTTCTTTTTTTTTTTTTTGACCCGCATTTCCTAGTTTATTACATTTACGTGATTTTCATTGTTATTTCTTACGGAGGAATTTTTATTTTGGGAAAATTACTAAATATGGAAAGTGTGAATAAGAAAAATTACTATTTTCAGAAGTTGGACTTCCATTTTTTTGAATTGATGAAAACATTTCAGATTTTTTCTCGGGTTTTTTCTCTTTGGTCTTTGTTTGATTTTTCGGATCAATTCACCGCATGATTTTATGCAAAATGAAGGAAATGCACTCTAAGGAATAAGTATTTGAATTTATTCCATTAAAAAATAAGGGTGCTTCAAGGCATTTGGATTAATTATATCTTCCCAAAATTTCATGGGAATCTGTTGCATGGTTTGGGAGATATGAATGATTTGTTGATTTCAAACCCTAGGGTTTTTGACACCTCACGCTCATAGTTTTTCTTTAAAATCCTCTCTTTATTCTATGTAAAAATGATATAATATGATGAAAATATGATGGATGTGTTTTATATGGTTTGGCAGAAATAGAAATGAAGGATTGGAGGAGAGAATTTGGCCGTTGTTGAAAAATTGTGCATGCGAAGGAAACAACTAGTGATAGCACGACAACACAAAAACTTGCATATTTTTAGTTTGAAAATGATTCAAACTTTTGTGAACCAATTGCACTAAGTTATTAGTGCACTTGGTGTAAAATATTGTGCCCCATCCCCACTTTGGGCCAAGTTTTGTTGTGTGTTTGGCGATTGGACTTGAATCGGGGGCTTAAAAATAACACTTTTTGGTCTTCCAGGTCAAATGATGAACTCGGGACTTAAGGCGATCGAGAATCACATTTTATTGCACTTTCTTAGCCAATGTTTTGTGAAATTGGTAAAAACGTGTGCCCCATGCTGATTAGACCACGTGTGGAAGTTTGGTTGGTCGTCGTGGCGGGGATGGGAAATGAAGCACGAGGGGCTCAACTTGCGAGACATGGCTTAAATGAGATCATGTTGGGGTCCAAGGTCTAAACTATGAAGAGGTCAATTTTATTGCACCTTTTTAACTAAATATTTTGTGCATTTGGTTAAAAAAATTATGCCACTCTCCCATTGGTTGGATTTCCAACCAAGAAAATTGAGTAACTACTAAAGTTTTACCTTGTGGAGTTGTTTGTCGGGACCATATTTCGAGCTCACGGGAGGATTTTTGGTGAAAATTTATATGATTCCACCTAAAAATGACCTTTTAAATCTAATTTCTGGGGTCTCAACTCATGATTCTACATTTTTATCCCTAAAATAGAGGATTTTTGTTCTATCTCTAAGGCTTTGCATGTAAAAAAAATCGATTTGTGGAAATAGTGCACCTAGGTGTTGTGAAAAATATGATTTTACCATCCTCTAGGGATCTAAAATACCTTTTCAAAAATATTTATTTTGAATCCTAACTCTTTCAAATCTCTGAAAATAGCTTCTTGAAGCTTAGGGGTTGTTTTCATATTGTGCACTACTCGGGCCTCCAAGACCCACTTTGGTTGAAACTGCTCCAAAACCTGTGAAACCTCCCATAATCCTTCAAAATGGATTAATTTTTTTTTTCATTTTTCTATTATTCCTCCTTTATGAGTTTAGGATTTATTTTCTACTCTAGGGGGTGTGCACCAGCTTCAAGAAGATCAGAAAATGGCCTTTTTAAAGATAGCTAAAAACCTTTTCTTGGTAGATCTTGCTTTGAAAGAACTTAGAAAGATTAGGTAACCCTAAATAACCTAAGAACACATTGACGTGACACTTGTGACTACTTTAGGGAGATGGGATAGGACTGAATCAGGGGTTAGGGTGATATGAAGGAGGACTCGGGATCATTTTTGATTAAAATTTTTTAGTAGGGTGTGGTTGTCATGCGAGAAAATTGAGAATTTCCTTATTACACTTTTACATGACAATAGTTGGCTCTAGGTTGGGGACATGTCATGGATTGAGCATAGTGATGAAATCACATGATAAATCTAGAATTTCCGTTCATAACATTTGACCAGTGCCTTATCCATTGGGCCTTGCAGAACACACATAACTTGCAAGAGATATCTAGAAAGGGATAACACACACACAAACACACAACTCAAGGGAAAAAAACCAAACAATGGGAAAATGAAAAGAAAAACTAAACCACCTATTCTATAAGGTAGGGGACAACCCAATTTCATTGTATTGCTCTTCTCTTCTCATAGGTTACCCCTGAGTGGGAAACATTGAGTGATGTTGTTTCTGCAAAGCCATTGACCGGTTCAAGAAAATAGCTTCCTCTCCTTAATTGTTTATGAAATCTAGGTACTTTCATGATTATCTATGTACTTGTTAGGATTGAGTCTACACAATTTTCTTGATGCTATGACCTTCACTCAGAAATTCCATTACCTTCATTCCATTTGAAATCTATTTCATATTTCCAATTTCCTTCCATGCTTTCCCAAATTTTTGATTTCTCATTGAGAATCTCATCGATGCCCTAAGGCTGATTATTATTTAAATTACTTGAATTTATTTCTTCCCTTCATTCATGCTTATTGACATACCTTCCACAAGAAATCATGACTTCATCCTTTTCCTCTACTCCACTATGAGGTTTTGAATACTTGACCGAGGATCGAAGTAACCTCATACCTATATTGTATGTCCATGACATGAGATAAGAGGTCAAGACTTAGCTCGGGATCTTCCACATTTTCTACCACATCCAAGATTTCTTGCATGAATTTCTCTTTTGAAATTTCCAATAGTTCACCTTTGCATTCATTCAAATCATCCTCATCTTGAAGTTTAAGGAAATCATTAGGAGGGATTGCTTCATCATCTTAGGACACGTTGCATTATATCACTCCTTTGTCCAGGGGAGCCTCATTCAAGGGCCTCAAACCTCATTGCTTCAATTTCTTCATCATGGAAAGAGTCTTCCTCTTCAAATGGGAAAGAAAATACCTTCATTTCATTGTTGCATCCATCAACCATTGGCTCAAGAGGGACATTATATTTCTCATCTTGCTTTATTTCAACATGACCAATATTCACACTGGTTAAAGCTTATAATTAGATTTTCACTTGTCTTACATATTCATGGCTTGCATCAGGAGTTCAATACTAAGCTCGGGTATTTAGTCTCTTTAACAACTCTCGGAGTTTTTACACATATTTTTATTTCAAATCATCTAAGGGATCATCACAAGATGGGTTTTTCTCTTCTTTGTGGATGGAATGATCTAAGGAATAATCATCTCCAAATGGGAATGAGAATATATCCTCCTACTTGGTAAGCATACAAGTTGGTTTCTCCATTTGAGATTCACCAAGAACCATTTCCTCTTCTTCTTGGTTTACATCATCTTGAAATTTGGGGCTGTCCTCTTGCAACTCAAATTTCCTTAATGCTTCTTCAAGGTCTATGCCCCTCTGGGAAGGAATGCTTGGCACTATCAATATGGTAATCTCATATTCCTTCTTAGTTGTTACAAAAAGATTCATCCTCCTGCTATTTTGGTACAAAATGTTGGCTCCTAGATTTCTTGCTTTTTGCACCATGTACCTCATCTTCTTTTCTAGAAGCAAATTTTCCATGTATCCTTTAATCAAGATGGTTGTAGAAGACCAATTCATTTGGAGTTTTCCTCCCAATTGTTAACGAAATGTCTCTGAGCAACATTCTAAATGAAGCCGGAATGTTTGCTACCAAGATCATCATTGAAACCTTCTTGTCTGGAAATTAGGTGAGAGTCACCTATGCATCTTTGACCTTCCCTACAAGTGGGACTTATTTGGATTTTAAGGACTAAAAAGAGACACCTAGTGGGGTCATGGTGAGTTTTAGGGCCTTTGTAACCTTCACAAGCATCAAGTTGTCGAAGCACCATAATTTATTATGAAATTATTCAAGTACATATTCTCCAATGAGAAGGGAGACGTAGAAAGGATTAATCTTGTAATTCTTGGATGTGTTCAAAGAAATCATGTTTTTGATGGAGGCATAGGTGGGTTTGGTAGTATTCCTTTAGAACTAGGAGTTACAACATTGGGTGTTAAATTACCATTCCTAATATATTAGATGAATCTCTCAATTTGTTTGGGGTGAATCTACAAATATTTAGTTTCGATATTCGCACCTTGGTTCTGTTCTCATATTCTATGAAGTCAAAAAGAGAAGATGTAGACAAGGGAGATGAAGGGTATACCTTTTGAGGTGGTGTAGTGCCCACTTCCCTTTGACACTTTTAGATATTGATCCTGATATTGTTGATCATATTATGGACACTATTATGTTTTGTGTTAGTATGATGGTTAGATGTTAGATCATGGATTATTATTGATCTAGATTCAGTTAGTATGCATGATGATTACTAGATACATTTCCTTTATGTGGATGATGATATATTTTTTGACATGGACATATTATAGATGTTGATTTGGACTTGTGACATTTGATATTTTGAGTAGACCTAGTATGGAATAGCATAGATGATGATATAGTTGATTTATGAATTAAAAATGATAATGTTGAATTCTTGATATTGTTGTGATTCATGTGTTTAGATAATTTTGAAATGTTTTTATATAATTTTGGATGTTCTGATATGGCCATGAGGCCAAAGGAGGTATTTACATTTTTGCAGGTTAAAAATCACAACAATGTCGGGGGACTAGAGACTAACCATATTAAAATTCTGGGTGAAATCAACAAGGTCACCATGGCAACTATTTTGTGTGTGTGTGTTTTGTTTGGGATTCCCATGGGGGATTTCCATTATATGTGACCATGGGTTATGTATTTTATTATGTGTTCCTTCTTGTAATTAATTTAAATGTGATAGATTAATGTGAGAAGTCATATAGTTGAACTTTAATTAAATTAAATTGGGATATGGAATGTAATTAATGAAGTTGTTGATTTTAAATATTAATGTTGGAAGAGTGTGTAAGAAATGTGTAAGAAGGTGTAAGAGATATGTAAGATAGATTTTTGGAGTGTAAGACACTTCATCTCCTTAGGAATTCGAATTTGTCCTTGGAGGCCAAATTTGGAGGCTTGTGGGACAAGTTAAACTTGTCCCACACCTCTTAAAATGACTCACCAACCATATCTATGGTTTGGAGGGTAAATTTAGGCATTTTATTGCATTTTGAAATGACAATTTGGAAGTTTTAATTGCACTTCTCTTACATATTTTAAATTCAGTCCTTTTGGGGTATGGGTTGTGTTGGAGTATGTAAGTTAAATTTTCATTCTTATTTATTATGATTTGGTGGTTGATGTTGATTTCCTCTTAGGGTTGAGAAAGAATGATGTGGAATCCCACATGGATCCACATCATCCTCTTCTCTTCCCTCTCTTTTAAAATTGAAACTCCTTGCTTATTTTGGGTTGTTGAAACTTTGTCCATTCCTCTTGGGGCACATTTTATTTTGTTGTTTTTGGAGCTTGTTGTGGAGGAAGTTTGGAGTATTTTGCATGCTTGAACATTGCTGGTTTTGGACTGCACTTTGACAGTTGGAAATCTCGTGAGCTTGGAACAAAATACAATATTGAGAGGTAGGATCTTGAGCTTGTTTTAAATATTTTCTTTCTTTCTCTTGCATGCATGTTTGAAATGGTGATTGTGTTATGTGTTCTTGGCTGGTTGGGTAGACTGCTTAGGATATGGTGTAGGAGAAGGCTATGGGGATTTCCAATGGGGGGCATAAGGGATTGCTAATGGAACTAGTTTTATTATGGAGGGAGTTTTGGATTGGGATCCACCTTGGAAAAGAAACTGCTTGCATTTCTTACTCTTGGGGGCATAAGGAGGGGTTGGGAGATATAAGGTTTATGGGATTTGATATGTTTATTAGCGGTATGATTTAGGTGGATGCCAAATTCCAAATAGGGAGACATAAGTAGTTACCAATAGTCCTTTCTCTCGTTAGCTTACTTGATCAAGCCTATGTGTTGTGTGAATAATTTCAAATGCAGTTGTGAACTGTTGTCTTTGCTTGGACTGTATTTCTTATTGTTGTATGCATGTGAAGAATATTGTATGTTGGTTGTGGAAGCCATTGTTGCCATGAGTTGATTCTCATTCTCTATTTCAATATGGTTGGGGTTCGGGGGCCAATGAGGAAGGATGGCTTCTCCTTTCTCATTGGATGTCTTGGTTGGGTGGAGAAAATTTCCTTTCCCCCCTTCCTTGTTTTGATCAAAGAAGAAAAGATGGAGAAAATAACATGCTATCTTTGTTATGGACCAAGAAGAATAAAATTTTTGACAATCCCATTCATTTGAACAAGTTTTTTGTAATCCTTCCCACTTTGAAGTGGATGATTTTTATAGTAATTGTAATGTGAATTTATTGTATTGTAAATGGAAGGTTTGAAAATTGGACTGAGAAATGTAAAGGAGACTTATATTTGTTCTCTGTTTTGAAAAAGAAATGTAAATTATGTTATATGCATTGTATTTTATATTTTGAAACCAAATCAAAATGGAAAAACGATAAGTTGTAAAGATGTATTTGTTGATCAATCAAAGATTACATTTTCTCCTCAATTTTGCATTGTGTATTGGATTTGAAATTGTTGTTGAAGATTGGAACCTGTTGTTTGGAAAAGAAGCATGCGTATGAAATAAAAGACAATGTATTATTCTTTTGGAATGAGTTGAATTTAGAAATGAGACTTTGCATAATTACTACTGAATGGCTGATTGAATTTAATTAAATATATTTGATTAGTTTTATCCAAAATGTGCCCCCCTGCTCATTTTGTGGCTAAATCCTCTCATTCTTCCCTCTCTTGTGCCTTAATCACAAAATTTTGCTTTTCAGGAACTCAAAACCTTCTGGAAATGACACCATTGGATAGAGCTCTTTCTTAGCTTTCCAGAAAGTTAAAGTTTTCCTCTTAACTCCATGTATTTTTCAAGTTATGGCTCGGTAGAGTTTTTGTGGGAAATTTTCCCATATAAGGCCCGCAGCCAATTAGAACTCACCACGTGTCTAGGCCAAAAATATCAAAGCGACCCGATTTGGCCCTGTTTTTCCCTAAAACTTCAAATCGCCATATCTTTCGATCCAGAGCTCAATTTTTCGCGTTCTTTATATCAATGGAAAGCTGGTGAAATTATCTACAAGATTCTAGGGTTAATTTTGCATTTTGGTGGATTTTGGAGAGAGAAAATCAAAAATGCTTCTGGCACGTGGTAATGGCCAGAAATGACGTTTCAACAACCAGTTTTAATGCAAAATGGGTCACATTCTTCTTCAGCATGGCCAAAAATGTCAGGGCATGGGTCTGTAAGGACGCCCATGTTGTTTTAATGCATCTTCATTCAATGGGGAATGGCTTCCACATTTTTTACATGTTTTCTCTCTCCTGGGCTCGACCCATGCATTGTAAAAGCCAGATTTGGCTCATTTTTTGAAAGGGGAACACTTTTTGGATAGCAAGCTTCTTCTTTCACCTTCAACAAGTGATTTTTACAAGTATCAGACCTTCTTCATGATTGTAAAGGTTTCGCCTCTTTGATGTTGTAAATGCAAGGATTTTGTGATGAAAAATGATAGTGCGGACTCGTGATCAATTTTAGTCCTTTGTTTGTATTGTCTTGCTTCATTTCAGACCTCTAATTACATCTTATCAGCCTGTGTATGATGTTTCATGTTGCATTTTATGAAATTATGTCAATTTGCATGAACAAGAAGTGTTCACCACTCCTTTGGTGTATCACCTATTAGTTTAGTTTCAATTTTTGCACTTTCTATCTCTGTCTCCTTGGAATTTAAAGTAGGATTAGGATTTAAACCTCTACAATTGTGTAAATAATAGATATGATCAGAGGAGTTTGAGGAACCAGCCTCTAATCTGGAGATTCCTCTCTCATTTTACAAGTCCCACACTTGGAGAGAGGTTTCAATGTTGTGCAATCACACTGGATGCCTAAAACATCAACTTAGAAACCTGATTTGCAACAACAGTTTTGGCACGCCCGGTGGGACCTTAGAGGTCTTCCATTTTATCTTTGATAGGTTGGTGTGTTCCTGTTAAGGATTCATCCTTTTGGAGGCACTTTCAAAAGCACATCTGGCGACTCCATCTGGTAAACAACTCATTCTCTAAGTTGCAGACCTATTTTCCATTCATTTCCATCCATTCTTCTTTCCATCATTTTCATTCCATTCCATGAAGTTGTGCAATCATGACTTCATTTCCATCATGGAATTCACATTTACAACAGCAGTATATCACACCTCCAACATGTTTTACAAATCCTCCAAATCAACATTTTGATCAAATTCAAAATCAGCATTTTGATCAAATTCAAAATCAACATGTCTACCCATATGAGCAGTAGTGCCAAAGTCAGTTTGGTTGTGAAGCACATCAAGAACAAGGGTACGCATGTAATGAAGACAATCAAATGGAAGATGCAGATTTTGTGGAAAAAATCCAAAAGATGGAGGCAAAGATGGTGCAATCAAGAGCAGCAGCTCAAATGAAGGCTTTCAGAATTAGTTGTAGGACTCCTTGTCCATGGGGAGGCCCTTTTCCAATACACTTCAGCCCTTAGGAGAAGCTGGACTTTATGATGAAGATGCTGCCCCAACTTGCACAATGGACAGCAGAAATAGAGGCCTATACACTTGGTGTTGAACAACCTTGTCAATGGGTAAGTTCTACACCATCATCTAGTTTTTCTCTTCCCATTACTCAAGCAGCATCATCTCATTTGGAATTTAAAATTCTAAATCCAGTCAATGCTGCCCCAGGAGTTAATTCCATTTCACCATCCCCTAGTCTTCCACCCCATCTCAATTCTTCTTTCCCCTTTCCTTCCAAACAGTCATCCCCTCCACAAGAGCTAACGGAAATACCCTCTCCTCCAAAGAAACAAGAGTTTCTACCTCCTCCACCACCACAAAAAATTGCCAAATCATTTGAGTTACAATCCACTTCTCCTCTTGCATTCCCAAATCCATGTTGGGAGGATAAAAATCAGAATGCCAGTCAAGGAAAACAACAACAAAAAGAAAAGCCAAACAAGGATGAAGAAATTAGAAGTCTCAAGAGTTGGGCTCTTAAATTTGGGATGACAAAGATCCCCTTGATGGTTAAGCCTTTAGAAGAGGTTAGAGTTGGAAAACTAGTGGTGGTTAGGACCAAATTTGCTGCAACAGGAGAAGAGCAAAAAGAAGAAGCAGATCAGCAATCAGTTTACTCATAAAGTAGTGTCCATGTTAGCATTCTATTCAAAGAGAATGATGATTCAATTCAAGTTGCACAATCAGCCATGGTGGAAGAAAGCTCAAAAGAAGATCCTACAGTCCCAAATTGTCCTCTAGAGCAGCAGATCGAAGAGTTTGACTTGAAAGACTTCATGCTAAAAGAAGAGTTCTATCAAGAGCAAGATTGTCTTCAAGTAGTAGGAGAGGGAGAAGCTGCTCTAAATGCGAAAGAAGAGGAGCACATTCTAGCTGTGAAGAAGAAAAGTGCAGATCCAAGGGCTTTGAACACAAGGTAGGCTACAGGAGAACCTTCAGTTCTTCTTTCTACTTCATCCCTCTCATGTTCTAGTGCTAAAGAAGAGTTTGATCCCTCAAACTCAATGTTGGAGGATGAAAGAAACCATGATGATCAAGTTACAGATCAAGAGGATACCGTGGAGGAAGTTGAGCATTTGCAGCAGGACAACAATGAGGTAGTTTATCTGTCAGATTTGGAGGACTGTTTTGATGAAGAAGAACCGGTTGAGTTTCCACCATTCTCTCTTTCATCTTCCACGTCCCAAATACTTGAGCCTGCTGTCATGAAGGAGAGCATTCATTTGCAGCAGCCTGCATCTTATAGCAGCTCTTTGGAACTAAGATTGGAAGATTTTAATCTTTCATGTTCTTCATTGGAAGAGGAGAAAGGGCAGAAAGGTTCTACCATTGCTTCCACATCACCCACCCAAGAAGGTCTACAAGAAGACTCCATTTTTGGAGTTGAAAATCAGAGCTATGGGCATATCAAATGGATCATACCTTGCCCAATCAGGTATTTGGCTTTATTGGAGCCAAAGGAGAAGTCACAACCAGTCATGCTTGCTTCTAAGCATGAGGATGAGCTACAAAGAACCAAGGATCAGCTGTCATACCTCTCCAATCCAAATGCAGAACAACTAAAAGAGGTATTGAATTTTCCTTCAGCTGATACCTTGATGATTTGGGTGGAAGACCAGCTTCTTGTTGATTTTCCATTCATCCAATCAGCCATGTTCAATGCCAAATTAGTTGCATGGTTGCCAATTTTGAAGAAAGGAAGCTATTTTGCACAACCAGTTGCAGGGTTTGTTTAGCTCACCTTTGTTTCCATTAGGGTAGAGTAGGTAGGTTTGCTTTCAGTAAAAGAAGTGCTTGTGCACACTCTGCATGTTCCATTTGGAGCATGTATGATTTTTAGTTTTGTACATAGTTTTTGTGGTGCTGGTTTTGCTCTTGCACAGTCCATTTCAGTGGGTTTCCAAGTGGCTCAGAGAGGAGGTTTTCAAAGTTCAGATCAGTTTGCAGGCTACAACTCATGACTCCATGCCCAATGGATGCTTCAGGCAACTGGTAACTTCATCCAAGCAGGGATGACCCCTCTGAGTCACCAAAATTGTTATCCAAAATGTGCCCCTACTCATTTTGTGGCTAACTCCTCTCATTCTTCCCTCTCTTGTGCCTCAATCACAAAATTTTGCTTTTCAAGGCACTCAAAACCTTCTGGAAATGGCACCATTGGATAGAGCTCTTTCTCAGCTTTCCAGAAAGGTAAAGTTTTCCTCCTAACTCCATGTATTTTTCAAGTTATGGCTCAGCGGAGTTTTTGTGGGAAATTTTCCCCTAGAAGGCCCGCAGCCAATCAGAACTCGCCATGTGTCCAGGCCAAAAATATCAAAGCGACCCGATTTGGCCCTGTTTTTCCCTAAAACTTCAAATCGCCATATCTTTCGATCCAGAGCTCGGTTTTTCGCATTCTTTATATCAATGGAAAGCTGGTGAAATTCTCTACAAGATTCTGGGGTTAATTTTGAATTTTGGAGAGAGAAAAATCAAAAAATTATTCTAGCATGTGGTAATGGCCGAAATGACATTTCAACAACCAGCTTTAATGCAAAATGGGTCGCATTCTTCTTGACATGGCCAAAATTGTCGGGGCATGGAGTCCAGTAAGGATGCCCATGTTGTTTTAATGCATCTTCATTTAATGGGGAATGGCTTCCACATTTTTACATGTTTTCTCTCTCCCGGCTCGACCCATGCATTGTAAAAGCCGATTTGGCTCATTTTTTTGAAAGGGGAACACTTTTTGGATATGAAGCTTCTTCTTTCACCTTCAACAAGTGATTTTTTCAAGTATCAGACCTTCTTCATGATTGTAATAGGTTTATGCCTCTTTGATGTTGCAAATGCAAGGATTTTGATAGTGAAAATTGACAATGCAAGACTCTGTGATCAATTTTCAGTCCTTTGCTTGTATTGTCTTGCTTCATTTCAGACCTCTAATTGCATCTTATCAGCCTGTGTATGATGTTTCATGTTGCATTTTATGAAATTGTGTCAATTTGCATGAACAAGAAGTGTTCACCACTCCTTTGGTGTATCACCTATTAGTTTAGTTTCAATTTTTGCACTTTCTATCTTTGTCTCCTTGGAATTTAGAGTAGGATTAGGATTCAAACCTCTACAATTGTGCAAATAACAGATCGATCGTAGAGATTTTGAGGAACCAGCCTCTAATCTGGAGATTCCTCTCTCATTTTACAAGTCCCACACTTGGAGAGAGGTTTCAATGTTGTGCAATCACACTGGATGCCTAAAACATCAACTTAGAAACCTGATTTGCATCCAGGGGTGCTGCCGATTTGTAACAACAATTAGTTTAGTAACCATATACACATTCAAATGACCAAAATTGATATTCCAATTCAAAGAAATAACTCACTGTCATACACTTCATTCTAGCAATTCACATTTTAATAAAATGAACAGTTCATACCTACACTTAGTAATCAACTTAAAAATTTTATAAGTTATCATGCTAAGACATTATTGAACCCAACCTGACAAAGAAAACTTAAGAAATAATCCAACCATTGCTAAATTCGAATGCAATTCCTCCTTGGGTCGTTTTTCTATCTATTGTCGAAAAATACAATATTCAATTAATCAAACAAATTAACTTCCCTAAAACACTCTACACCCTCCCTAGACTAATCCTCCATGTCTGTTTGACATGTGGAGTGAAGGAGGAGATCTAATTTAACCGAATTGAGAAGTTAAAAATGCCAGTTCACTAATTAAAACCCTACAGATTTTTTTCATTAAATTGACCTCTCAAACTTCATCAATTTCCAAAATTGATGGTCCTTGTGTAAAGAGGGCATCAAGGGCTTTCCGAAAAGTCCTCGTTTTCCCAAAACCGAGCTTTCTAGCTCAAGTTATGGCCATTTGAAGTTTTACTTCAATTTGGCATTCAAAAAAATAATAAGATTTAATCTAACTATAGAAAAATTTAAATTTTGACTTTGGAAAAAATTCTCAAAAAGTCCATGGCCCCTACCATCCTGCAACCAATCGGGGCCTACCACATGGCACCCTAGGAAGGGTGGACCAAATCTAAAACTTATCCCTTTTGAAAATTTTTCCTTGGGAAAAATTTCCCATTTTACGCCGCAAACCCACTAGCCTACAGCCAATCACATACTGCCACGTGGCATAGTGAAAGGGCGGACTCCTTTCAAAAATTAAAACTTATGCTTTTGAAAATTTTTGCTTGGGAAAATTTTTCATTTTTCCTCTGCTGCCCATGACCCAATCGAGAGGCGCTATGTGTCCTCTTGTGGCTACGATGGAGGTGTGGTTTTCCTTTTGAACGAACCCCTTTAAAATTGTTGGGAAAATTTTCCATTTTGGCCTCCACTGCCCACGGCCAATAAGAGTGTGCCACGTGGCACCTTGGGGTGGTGGCGGTAGGGTAAACCCCTTGAAATTTTTGGTTTTGGCCTCTGGGAAAATTTCTTAACTTCTCCCCATGGCCCAAAACTCGCCCCTCCCTCGGACTTTTTCCTTCCATGAGTGCGCAGACCCGTGTGCCTTCTTCTTCTTTTTCTTCCTGTCAGGCACAACACACCAAAATACCCCGCCACTCCACCAAATTCATCACCCTTTTCCACCTTGTGTCAAGCTTTGACAAGTGTCCTCGAGGGACCCACGGGGCACGAAATACTTTGTGCCTTTGAGCTTTACGGTGGGAAAATTTCCCTATGCTGCCCTGCGACCCGCCAATCCATCCAAAGTGCTTCCCCCTCCTCTTGACATGTGTCCCCTAGGGGAAAATTTACCCTAGAAACTCCGCCCACTCATATCTTGAGTTCTACAAGGAGTTAGGAGGACTTCCTTATATCACCGGAAAGGTGAGAAAATTTCCTATCCATTGGGAATGGTTTAGGGAAATTTTGGAAGCATTAAGTAAGAGAAAAATATAGTTGAAACTATGAGCCTATTAGAGAGTAGGCATGGGGGTAAATTACTCCCTGAACCTGACTAAAACATGTAACCCTAAAATTTGAACCCTGTGAACTTGATATAAGTTAATAAAGGAAACTTGTGTTTTGGTAAATAGGATTTGTTCTAGAACCTGTTAGTGAAAACTGATGTTTAGCAACCTAAATGTAGATACTTCTAATAAAAAAATTATTCCATAATTTTTCTAGCTAACCCTAGGTAATTTCTTGGGTCTCAAGTGGTTGTTTAAACGGGCACTATAGGTGGGATAGGTTTGGAAGTAGGGGTAGATGTTTGAGGAAAAAAGCTATTTTAAAAGGTACATTAGGAACTTTTGAAGTAATAGATTATTCATAATTATATTTAGAATTAGAATACTTACTTGAGATAACAAGTGTCCTCCTACTTGTCACAGGTCGGGTTTCTCCAATGCGAGACTCCATACAAGGTGGGAGTGGAGATCCTCAATTAATATTTTTTTTTGGAGTCACCATAGGGGATATTTTGTCTTCTTATTTTTCATAGCATTTGAGGAAGATCCTCCTTTCTCAAACCGAGAATGGGTGAACACCACACATGAGAGACTAGGTTCATTTGAGTCTTCATCTTCATCACCTCCAGAGTAATCTATGAATATATTTTTGTCTCATTCTCTACTACCTCAAATTCTAGAAAATTATCATCTATGCATTCTTTCTCAAGCTCCTTGTCATGTTATTGATTCGTATAACTTTCATTGAGAGATGTGGCCTCCAATATAAGCCTTTGGGGTGCTTTGACAATTCTATTTATGTTACTTATTTGAGGAGATACTCATGCAAAAATTTCCCTCTTCAATGATGCCATTTCATTTTCCAATTTGTACAAGAATGGATCCGTTCTTTCATCTTTTATATGTTGGGCTTTACCCTTTGAAGGGTTTTTTATCTTCCTGGATAGGATGAGGTCATATCAACTTCAATGGCCATCCTTTGCACTTCTACTAGATTACTTGGTTAGAACATTCATTGGAATAATATTACCTCCAGCGATTGAGTGTTAATGAATAATCTTCTCACATTATTGTTAGATGGTGAATCATCTTGAGAAATCAATCGAAATGGGCCATAAAATCTCTCATAGTTTCATTTTTTCCTTATCATTTATGTCGATTGAACAAGGAGATATTGATAGTCCTCTGTATCTCTTTCATTTTCTTCCTTCTTAATTTGTGCCAGTTAAACAATGAGATCTTGATAGTCCTTAGTAGATTTGAATCTTTCTTCAAACTATGACTTGATATCATTTCAACAGGTGATTGATCTGTCAGGAAGGAGGGAGAAACATTCTACTACTTTTTATTGGAGAGATTCCATGAACAATATTATGGAAAAATATTCATGTTTGAATCCAAGAATCCCACATAATGTGGTGAAGGAGGTGATGTGTTCTTTAGGATTTTTTATGTTGTCACCTTTAAATTTTGGGAGCTTCTTGTGGGAACTTGTTAGTATATTGTGAAGAGGATTTTCAAGATAAATAGTGCCCGTATTACTTACCCATGAAATAATGGGTTGAGGTATTTCTACTTTATCCACCAATATTGTTTCTTTTTCTACTTTGGCTCTTGCTTCTGCAAATTCTTCTTTGAATCGTTCTTCTAGTTCTCATTCTTCTTCACTCGGGAACTCAATGTTTAATGGTGGTTGAAAGATGGAGGAATTTGTAAGGGGAATAAAAATAAGAGTTTGGATGGGATTAACAGGTCAAACGTTTCAAGACCCAGATGGGGATGAGGCTTGGGAGAAGAAATAGGGGTTTCCTCGATTCATTATTTCTGATTTTGCAAAGCCTCAAAAGTGAGATCTACAAATCCTCTTAATCTATCCAACCTAGTGTATCTCCTTTCAGCCAACTTTTAAAGAATCTTACAAAGGGGAATACAAAAATACAATATGGGATATGAAAATTCACTTGCAATAATTGACAATGCATCTTTTAACAATGGATTTCAACAAACTCATTTTTTTACTTTTTAAATTTTTTGTTTTTTTTTTTTTAGACATCTTAGTTTTTATATTTTGAAACTTTTGGTCATATTTTAGGTGCATGTTTTTTCCAAGTCTTCCCCATGGTGGGCACCAAAAACGTTGGGAAGAAAAAAATTTGGCGAAAAATATTTTGGATTTCTTACTAATGTCTCTGGGACTCTAGGTCCCTTTGCTTGGGTGGTACCACCTCCACTTTATTGTGAATAATAAAAATGGGAAATTTTTGGTTGGCCAAGAGGCCAGGATCCAACAAGTACACTCCACTATACCCATAGAAAATTCTTACAAGGAAATGTAAGGGAATAATTTCTTGAACTTTTGGGAAAGGGGAGTGATAAGTTAGACAAGGAAAACTAGCTTTTCGAGTAGAAAATCAAATTCTCATCAGGTTTGATTAGAAAGTTCACATTCACAATTACTTAGAAAGAAACAACAAGTTTATCATTCCAAAGAACATAGGAAACCATGCATACAAATATGCACACATTCATACATTTGAGAAACAGAAAATTCTTCCTTGATAAACATTTTAGAAAAGTTGTACAAAGTAGGGAAAAGGAGGAAACATATGCAAGAGGGGAATGGAAGAAAATAACTATCTCCTTTGTTCTCTTTAAGCAAAATACACTCTTGAGTTTACAAAATTGACAAAACTTAAGAAAGGGTATTCCATTACATTATATAGACCAAGAAACAACTATTCATGTACCCCCCACATGACTCTTTGTTGTCTCATTCAACTCGTGACTTTTCACCTTCCTAGGACCTAGGAAATTAAGTTCCCTTTTTATAAATCAAAGGGACTTTTACAATTCAACTTTGTAAGGTCACTTTAATGAATGAGACAAACTATCATGATTATAAACAAGAGAGGATTAGAAAGAAGGGTGGAGATAAGAGGAGAAAGAATGGAGAGATAAGGGATGAAGGAATCCTGAAGAAGATGATGTATTACTTCCTTCACCTCATGTTCTAACTAAGTTGATGAAATGGCCCGATACGGTGAACTCTGGATCTTTGAAATTTGTATACCATGATGAAATTCCTTCTGATGATACATGAAAACCTTGAACTGTGTGTTTAAAAACACCATTAAATGATCACTTCAATGACCATGGGTGTTGCTTGTTGAGGTCCATTATGAAGAAGTTTGAGGACAAAAATTGTCTTCAATGACTTCGCTACATAACCGCACTATTGTCATGATTAGAAATCTTGAAAATTTTATCTCCACAAATGATTACCACATTTTAACTCCTTTTACACAATGCTCAGACATCTTAGGTCATGAAACGAGTGTTGAGAAACATTGTTTCAAGACTTCTCAACGTGAGTTCCAAATGGACATGAAAACTACTCATGATGATCCTCCTTGATACCTAATTGATGAGCCATTACAATTCATTAAACTCTTTGAAAAACTCATTTCGAATCACCCAAATCTTTGAGTAATGAAGATGAATTCATCTATTGCGCCTTGTGATGCCTTGCATTACCTTTGAGCATGCTTGAATTTAAGGCAATGCTTCCAAGACCAACATGAAGTTATCAATGCTCTCTTTAAGCCTTGGAATCATCTTGTAATCCCATGAGGATGAAAAAAGTAGTGATATAAATTACTATGGAGATGGTAGCAACTTTCTACAACTGGAGCTGAAAAATGTTATTTTTAGAAAGTTGGTTCCAAGAGCTACTATTTTCGGTAGGTTGCATTTTTGTCCTTGTCATTTCATTGAGGTTTTTCTCTCACATTCCAAGTGTGTTAGTGGAAAATTTGGGTTCAATTCAAAATAATTTTCATTTTTGGAAAGTTTCTTTTTTACTTTTTGTTTTTTTCTCTTTTTACCCACTTGCCCTAGTTTTTCCTTTTTGTGTGATTTTCACAGTTCTTTCTTTTGAAGGAGTTTTATATTTTTGGAAAATTACTAACAACAAAAAATGTGAACCATCAAAACTTTTTTTTTAATAATCTATAATTCTGAGTGTCATATTGACAAAAAAATTCAGATTTGTTCTAGGTTTTTTCTCTTCTGTCTTTGTTCAAGTTTTTGACTCAATCTGCTACACAGTTTGATGGAAAATTAAGGAAAAAAACTCTAGGTAAGAAATTTTTGAAGAGATTCCATTAAAAAATCAGGCTGTATTTCAAACTTTAATTTCTTTTGGCTTCAAGGCATTTGAATGAGGGATATTTTTCCAAAAATTCATGGGAATCTAATGTATGGTTTGGGAGATATGAGCAATTTGTCATTTTGAGACCCTACGCTTTCGACACTCACACTCATGGTTTTTCTTGAAAATCATCTCTTTATTCATTATAGAAATGTTGGAATATGATGAAAATATGATGGAGGTGATATATAAGGTTTGGTAGTAGAAGAAATGAAGGATTGGAGGGAGAATGTGACAATTGAAGAAAAATTATGCGTTCATGAAAGAAGAAGCTAGTGACAAAGACGACAACACCAAAAAATTGCATATTGGTGAAATTTGTAAAAAAATATTTCCCATCCCCATTGGACTGAGTTTCGCTACGTGATCGTAGTCAGTTGTGCTTGAGCGGGCGGCTTAAAAATAGCAATTTTTAGTTTATTAGGGTCACATGATGAATTAAGGGCTTAAGAGGATGGTGGGTACATTTTCTTGAACCTTCTCGCACAAAGGTTTGGTAAAATTGGTGCACAAAAGTGTGACCCATGCCGATTAGACCACGTGGCATAGTTTGGTTGGTCGAAGTAGGGGCTGGGAAATGAAGCATGACAAGCTTAACTTGTAAGACAAGGCTTAAATGAGGTCATGTTGGGGTCAAAGGGATCAAATGGGAAAGGGAGACATTTATTTCACATGTCTCACCATATATTTAGTGTACTTGGTGAAAAACAGCAGTGCCACTCTCCCATTGGTGGGATTTCCAACCTAGAAAATCTACTAACTCGGGTTGAAGTTTTATTTTGGGAGCTACTTGTTGAGACCATATCTCGAGCTCTAAGAGGGGTGTTTTGGTAAAATTTTATATGATTCCACCTTAAATTACCTTATAAATCTAATGGTGGGGGTATAAGCTCATGATTCTCGCATTTTTGTTTTGGCTTTGAGATTGTACATGTAAAAACTAACTTTGGACATAATGAGACTAGGCGTTGTGAAAAATATGATTTTACGATCCTCTAGGGCTCTGAAATAAATTTTTTTATGATATTATTTTTGACTCCTAACAATTTTTGGAGATTTTGGAATCACTTGCTTTGAAGCTCGGAGGTTGTTTTTGCACCATGCACCGTCCATGCCTCTAAGACCCAATTTGGTTAAAATTTCTCCAAAACTTATGAAACCTCCCAAAATCCTTAAAAATAATTTCAAAAAGTTCTTGGCTCTCTATTATGCCTCCTTGACGAGTTTAGACCCATTTTTTCCACTCGAGGGTGTGCACTAGATTTAAGAAGATCGAACATGGCCTTTCCTAGGATTGCTAAAAATCTTGTCTTGGCAAATCTTACTTTGTAAAATCTTGGAAAGACTGGGTAACCATAAATCACCTAAGAACACATTGAAATGAAACTTGAGACTACTTCAGAGAGATGGGATATGACTGAATCGGGGTTAGGGTGATATGAAGGAGGACTCAGGATGAATTTTGATCAAAATTTTTGAGTAGGGTATGGTTGTCATACAAGAAAATTGGGAATTTCCTTATTGCACACTTGTGCACGAAAAAAAGTATGCTAGAATGAAGACGAAATGGAGGCCCGGTTTAACGATGGTACTGGGTAGAAATTGTATAGATGCTACCATTCGTTAGCATAATTCATGTTATCACCGTGACAAAAATTCTATGCTATCGTCTGGTAGCGGATATGGATGATGTTCAGTCGTGATGGCATAGATCAATGTAGTGTACCAAATGGTGATTAGGGTATGGACACTACCGACTGAAAAGAGTAATGAAATTTTCTACCGGTCAGTTTCATAAATATTCAATAGGCTAAAAATGGGAACACAACACAAAGAAAATTCTCCTAGCCGACACTAGGAGTTATGCTCTCGATTGACACCAATGAAAAATATATCCATCCAAGAGAAATAATGCATACAACTCGATATAATTAAGGAACATTAGCAAGTGAGCTAATAATAAATGGTTTCAATATTGGGTAGTTGAATTACCTATCATGAAATTAATGCCTGGTAGGTGAGGTGATTTATCTATATAGTTGTAAACCCCCCTCTTTTTAGGGGGATTTTTTAAAAACGTAAAGGAACTCTGTAAATTTTTTTCAGAACTCTTATGAGCTGCATGCCTCAAATTTGGGCATTATACAAAGGATTCTCTCCTTATTTCTAATTTTTAATGGATTGTGAATCCTTTTGAGAAATTAAATTCATGTTTTGTGGAGTTTTCTACCCTAGCTCTTGTTCTATTGCATTTCTTTCCCTCCTTTGCATTTGTAGATATATTGTGCATACTTTTTTCTTCTTCAGGCTTACAGTGCAAGACTCAAATATTTTATGCTCTATGAAAATGAGTCTTTGAATGTTGTTTTAGATTGTGGCACTTCTTTATACCCTCTCCTACTTCATTTTCTTCTTATTTTCACTCACTAGGAATCTCTCCACCCATGTTCTTGGTGCTATCATCACTTTTATTTTAGGATTTCTATTTCATGAATATCCCTCTCTCCTTGGTTCCTTGGCATTTTAGGTTAGTGTTAGGTAGCTTCATTTCCTTTTCTAGGAGTAGTTTTAGCATTAGGAGTAGTTAGAGGAAGCCGACCTTCTCTAGAGGTCTATCTCAGTTCAAGTCCCACAACTTGGAGATAGTTCCATGTTATCTCAAGCCCTATGTCACTCTTATTTGGGATGGGTGCATAGTTGAGCTCCAAATTATTTGTAAAAGGGTGTTTTCCTTTAAAAAATCCATCATTTACCCTTCTAATAAACATAAATACAACCCATCAAGCATATATAGAAAACTAAATAAAATATGACACCTAAAATATGTATGTAATACATTAAATGCAAACAATTCTCTTTAGAACATATATATGAATGCATAAATAAAAATGGGACATGCTAAACACCAATACGTTAACTTAAACACCAATGAAACACTATTAAAAACCCCATAAACACAAATTTGACACCCTAAAAACATATACAAAACCTCAAAAACATAAATATGAAATGCTAAACATATAGAAGATAACATAAATGTGTCACCTAAAGCACATATGTGATTAGTAAAACCTCCAAATGAAAATGTGACAACATAAACACATACAATTTGTATGAATGTGAATGAAAATAGAAATAAAATAAGCAATTGGACACCAAGTAAACCCTGCTCTATTTTCCATCATGACACATAAAGATAAAGATAAGAAGGAAATAAAACAAATTGCATAGACATAAACATTGAAAATGCAAACCTCCCTATGTTGTATGGAATTTATTTGGAATGTGGGTATCCTTGTGAGATGAATGCAATCTATGAATGGTTTTTAGATCAAGGAGGGAGCTTGGTAAAGGAATATATCTCCACGAAATGGCCCAAGAGCCATGTTTGATTCTCCTCTTACTAATTCAAAAGCACGAGTTTTCTTACTTTTGCAAGCTTTCTAGTGCTAGAATTCTATTATGGGAAATGAATATATATGTCTTGTAAGGACATGGTTTGTTTTGATAAGGGAGTACTAGGTTGCATTTATAGCTTTACTCTTTGGGAAAAGTGCAACTGTTAGTGAATTTATGATAATGGGTATGTAGAATTAGGAGTGAATAAACATGATTAGAGGTAATTAATTAGGATTAATGACCCATGAGATTTAGAGGAGATTTATTTAATAATTTTAGATTGATTAATACAAAAATATTAGCTTATAGAAGCAATTCTAAGGAAATGTAAAGGGAAATTAGTAGGTCTATAGGGGTTTGAGAGAATTTATTTAATTAATAAAGGTTTATTAATTAAATAAAAGACAGGACAATGGGTAATTAATTAATTGAAAGGGTATTTTAACTAACAAAGTGATATTAATTGGTATCAAAGAGGAAAAAAATTAATTAATTAATATAATATCATTAATTAATTTATGATGGTGTAGAATATTAGTTAATTAGTGTAATTTTTCTAATTAGATAATGATGACAATACATAGATAAATTAGTACACTTTTAGTATAATAGTGACTAGAATAGGTGGCTTGGATAGGTATTGCTTTAAATTCACAAGGGCATTCTATAATTTAGGGCCCCATCGGAAATAAACATTATTTGTAGGAGATGGGTGAAGGGATGAAATTTATCAAAGTGATGAGAAAATGAATCTTTTAATAGATTAAATTTTACCTTATAATCTACGTAGTTTTTTTAGGTTTTTGGGAGGAGACATTTTTGTGATTGTTTTAACCTTTTTGGGATCTACTTCAATTCATATTCTAGACATAATAATCCCTAAAAATTACATGATATAACTCCAAACACATATTTGTTACGGTTTATCCTAACATTGTATTCTCGAATCCATTTAATGATGAGGCAAAGGATAATTGGTATGTTTTTAAGTTACCCAAAATGTCATCCACATAATCTTCTACAATGTCATGTAACATATCATGAAATATAACCGTCATTACCCATTGATATGGGGTTTTTGTGTTTTTAAGGCCAAAATACATGAATTAATGGCATAAATTTCCATATGGGGTGATAAAGGAAATTTCGTATTGATCCTCTTCAGATATTTTAATTTGGTTATAACCAGAAAATCCATCCACGAGGGATAACATTGTTGATATGTGTGTTCGAGAGATCCCCGTGAGTTTTGTGACATGGACTAACTACATCTCATGGATCCTAACTCTAGTGATTTTAGCGTAGATTAATACCTATAGGTTTTTGTCTAATGAAAATCATGGTCCAATAAATGGTATTAGAGCGATGGGTATCAAGTTTTAAACTCACCCAGGTAACACTGGGGGGATTATTGGCATGTCCATCCAACGCACCCCATGAGTTTCATGGCATGGACTAACTGCATTTCGTGAATCCTAACTCTAGATATTGTAGTGGAGATTAATACCTGTGGGTTTTGGTCTTATGGAAATCATGGTCCAACAAAAATTTCATGAATGGTTGCAAAATTAAAAATCATATCAATGTTGGGGAGAGAAAAGTCATCTTTAAAACAAGCCTTATTAATATTTCTGAAATTTATATAAATTCTAATCCCGATCGAATTTTTTCTAACATGAACTATGTTAGATATTCACTCTAAATAGTAAATAGTTTTGATAAACCCAACTACTAGTAACTTCTTTAGCTCTTCTTTGACTAGAAGAGCCACTTGAGAATGCATATTATGGATCATTACTTTGATTGGTTTGGGTGATTCATGAACAACCAAATTGTGCACAACTAATGAAATATCTAATCTTGGTATGTCTATGTGGACTAATCAAAAACATAAAATAATTCTCTTAAGAGTATGGAAAAATAAATTTGATCTTGTGGACTAAGTGTTGATCCCAACCTTAGAATCTTAGGTTGTTCTTTGATGATGTTGATGTCAATAGTTTATTCAATCAATGGTTTAGGATCATATTCCATTGTCATAAGTTTTAGGAGGTTAAATTATTCATCTATTAGAGTTTTGAAGATATTTTCACTAATAAAACGGTCAACTTTATAATATTTTTCTAATTTTTGATATTATTTGTTCACAATTTCCTCAAAAAGGTTTTCACTAAGGGACTTGGAATTTTTTCTTTTTTCTTATTTGAATATATTTTTGAATTTTTAATTTTTCTAAACATATAAATCTCCTCCTCCTTGAATTAGGTTTATATATCAAGGTTAATAGAAACCTTTTTAATCTCCAATGAGGATGTTATTACAAAGTCCTAAGAACTATGCTATCACTTCCTCATTTTGAAAGAATTCAATTGGTATATGATATTGTTGGTACCGATTAATGAGGGAAGGATATACAAGATCGAATATAGGGTTGGAATATGATAAGGTTAAGATGTTGGTATCGAACATAGGTTTGTAGAGGCAAGGTATTTGTAAAGACTACAAGGACACCTTGGTTTAGTGTCATAATTAGAAGATATATATTCATGCTTAAAATAAGCAATGTCAACTTCTATTGGCAGCTTTACCATATGGTTTGATGCCAATTTTGTATTTATACATTTTCCGATGTGCAAGGAGGGGTTCCCAAACACCTTGTTCATGTTTTCCACAACCATGACCTTGATATTCCATAACATACATAATTTTGTTATGAATAACATATAATGGTGATTGATAAAAGAGTCCATATTTTCATTAGGTGATTGAGAAGTATAAGTTATATCTAGTTTCTTATCTCCTAAAAATGCCATCGAGTAATTATCTTTTGAATTTTCTATGCTCACCTTGTCTTCTTGGCTAGAAGTTGGTCCTAAAATGTGTCTTTAGAGATAAGGGGAGATTGTATACAAGGAGGGCATGTTAGAGATCATACTCCCGCATAATGCATTAAGGATTTTGAATTTGGATTATAATGTAGGATATGTGGATGTAGAGGAGGAAGTACTAACTAAATTTTATTGGAGTGTGTCAGGGCTAAATGCAAGAAGAATAAACTTCTTATTTGGGTTCATTGGTCGTCAAATAGGACTTCAAGAAGAGCAATAGTCAGGGGACAAGAAGTCCCTCCTCTTTAATGGGAGAGGTTCCCTTATTCAGAAATGAACCTATTTACACATATACAAAGTATGGTTTTCTTGTGGAACTTGGATATTATGTAAGTGTTTTCTATAAGGATCATCAATTACAAAAGGACTGAGGAATGAAAATGTGAGAAAGAGCAGAAAGGCACCATTTAGAATTATAGATGACAGAGTAATTCCTTATGCATGCGAGGGTACAACGAATTGGAACAAGATCATTTGAATTGTATTAAGAAGATGAAATTTGAAAAGACAAAGTTCGTAAAATAACATCTCGTGACAATACAAAGCTTCTCAAAGATAATACGAGACAAATGATCTAATAAAAGTAAATGAATAGCTTGGGAAAAAGGAAACCGGATAGACAAAGAATGAAAAGTCCTTCTGTATTGATTTCTTTAAGATTTATTTACACTTTCATAAATAAGCCAAGTTCTTCCTCCTCAAAATGGCGAGGAGAGGCCATTATATAGTTTACAAATCAGTTACTCTCGGTAACTACTTCTTTTAACTAAAGATTAGTTAAAAGGGTTGCTAATCGCAATACCCCAACTGATTACAACAAATCCGAGAGAAAGAAGGGGAAGAGAAGAGAAGAATTAGGAGAAGAAGACAGTTGCTTATGACTGGGAGGGACCCACCGACTTTAAGATCCGCTGTCTGAATCTCTTCAACACCTCTGCTATGTCTCTGCCACGTGGAACTGATGTGTTGGCAGTAGACTGAGTCCAAAATCTGAGGCACTTCTCCATTTCTTTATCGAACTCGACATGAGTATGATAATCCTTGTTCGCTTCTTCTATAGCCGATTGAAGAGAGCAGATCTCCTTCATATTTTCTTTGGAAATGGAACTCTCCTTGAATAGATCACCCTTGACAAAAGCTCTGAATTGAGCTTTGATTTCTTGTAAGGAGAGAGGCACACCAGAAGTCTCATCATGAAGATGGCAATGTATATCTTTGAAGGCAGATATAACTAGTGTTTTGAAGGCCTCACCCTTCTGCCAGCTATTCCTTAATTCTCCCAAAGCCTCCTCCAGGACCTTGATCTTCCATTCCACACTGTAGACCTAGGACTTTGACAAATTATCCTTTGTATCCTCGAAGACTTTTCTTGCCATCAAAATATTTTCATCTGTTTGTCCCATGAGGCGAAGGTCTACTATGCAATTCTTTATCAATGCTCCCAGTAGTGGAGGAGATCTTCTGTTGCAAATTACTCACCTTCCCATGGAGTTTGAAGGCTTCATCAATAAAGTTTAATCTTGCAACCAGCATATCATCCACCATGGCTCTTCCATATACGGAATAATTGTGCATATCTTTGATACTCTGTACTTCATCCTGGCTCAGAATTACAGGTGGTGGAAGAGTAGTCAATGGGGTAGGGTCCAAAACTTTGTCCTTGGACAAAAGAGATTTGATGAAACTTGTAAGAATCTGGGCTTGTTCCTCCAACTGTTCAATGGTTTGCTGCCCTTTCTCTACCCTCCCAATGACTCAAGTAATCAAGCTTTAAGATTGTGGATCTCACCTTCAGGGGTAGACTCTCCCATGGGAATTCTTGAGAGCTCAAGATCAGACGCTTGCAAATCTTGTTCTGGCTTGTCTACCTTAGGCTTGGCTATCTCCAGGAATTGCTGGCCCTGAGCGTCAGACACTATCCTGGAGGTAATTCTAGCTTTTTTGGTGTGAGAAGGAGGAGTAGTGCCTAACAAGGCTACCACAACATCAAAATTTGGTCCTGAGCTCCGGAGGAAGACTTTCTCTTCTACTATCGACAAGAGGCTACACCCATGCAAAAGAGGAGGAAGAAGTAGGTGGGGCAAGAGGACCAAGAGACAGAGAACTCATGGCACCCAAGGTTTGTACTTGCTGTTGCCTCGAGTTGAGATATGAGTGGAGCGCTTGAGGCAACTGGTGCAGAGGAATCAACAGTGCTTGGAAGTTCAGTGCTCTGGACTTCTTTGTTCTTATCCATTGGGGCTTCAAGGGTGCTTGCAGGAGCTGGCACTTCACTCTCTTCACTTTCACTGAGAACAATAATGTTCTCTGGTCCCGAAGGCAATTCTACATGCTTTCTCAGGGGATCTTCTTCCACAGGCTCCTTCTTAACTTCTTTGAATTTCTTCTGATACACCTGGGTGGATGAGGAAGGAGTAGAGACTGCAGGTCCTTGAGTTGACGAGGCAGGAGGGGTTTGCACAGGTGCTTCTGATCTGGGAGTTGATGCTTCCCTCCTTGGTGTTGAAGCATCCTTGGAGGAGGATTCCCCTGAGTGCCTCCTAAGCTCACAGACTTTCCTATCAAACCAGATCTTGGTCCTGACTAAGACCGGAGCCAGGATTTCAGCCAAATCATCTTTCTCCTTTTAAACCAATCCAAGTCCTCCAAGGGAGTGTGTTTGACCACATTGTCATACTCATATGAGTACAGGTGAGAATTATCATCTTGAAGCCCTTCAGGAACTTGGTACAAATTGAGTCCCTGAATCAACTGTAGGGAAAACCTGCCATAATGCCTCCTTCTGGCTTCAAAATCATCAGCACAGTCAGCCCAATAGTCCTCTGTATCTACCCTATGATGATAGGTTATCTTGATATTCTTCTCAATAAACTTCTTCAAGTCAAAACAAGTTCTTGGCTTGAAGAAATGGACAGTGATGGGAGCTAGGGCTCTTTCTATATTTTGTGCATCCAGGGCTGTTTTGTAGGTGTAATTTCCCAAAGAGATGGGGAAGTGCAAACCAGTAATTTTCTTGTCTTTGCAGGTTCTATACAATTTTTCCAATTTCTTACACACTTCTATGAAGGCCATCTTATCATTGCGAGAACATAGGAGCTTGAGAGGAGTGCTCTCATAGCAAAGAAGCCTTTGATATAGGATTTTTTTTTGAATTGGATAAAATAAGCACTGTAGTGCGATATCAGACTCATGGCTTCATTAGAAAATATTCTCGTTGTGTCACTCTCAAGAATCCTGACCATGTACATGGTGAAAGCATCATTCACCCTTTGGAAATTGTGATTGCTGGTCTCTAGGGTGAACTGCGGGCAGTAGGCATACACGGGGTCATCCTTGTGAGCATCGATGTATGAAAAGCCAAACCATTGCCTTGATGCTGCTAGAGTATACATCAGGTATGAAGTCATATAGAATTTCTTTGTTTGTTGTACATTAGACAGCTACTCTGCTAGGTTCATACTGATGATCTCTGCCCAGTTGATATTCTGAGTTCCCTCGCACACCATATTGATAAGCGGGCACATCCAGAAATGGAACTCATTTGTAGAGGGTAAACCCATGACCCGAGCCAGTAGGATTATGAAATCTGACAATTCTTCATTGAAATCCACATGGAAAAGAGTCTTGGACAGACGAGATGCCCCCTTCTTAGGGTTTTTTAGCCAGGACTTCACCACCCGCGCCTTATAGTTATCACTGTCTTGATTGAAAAGGGCCATGCTTGATTCTAGGAGATAACTATAGCATTGTCCATTTCTGGAATCCTTTGTGCAAAGGCCAATGGTGGTAGCATAAAGTTTGGCGATGAGCTCCCGTGCACGTTTGTCAATTCACTCGAATCAGGGTTGAAATGAGCCCCGCATGAGAGCACTGTGTCTGTGCATTGCATCGAGATAGGGAAACCACCAGCAAAAGCCAGACCGCTGTCATGAATCATCTGCACCATCGGTGAAGGGTTCATGTCTATCATCCTTGTCCAAAAATCTCCAAAGTCAAGGTGGTGAACTTCACTATCCCCGATATCGGGAACGGCGGACTCGAGTGGTGAAATTTGTTCCTGCCCCTGGAATTTGATCTTCATGTTGATAGTAACTTGGAGAGTAGAGCTGCAAGCTAGACTTGGGATGGAATTACAGGGGGAATGGATATGCGTGCAGGAATTTTGGTTGCAAGGGTTCGAGCAATAGATAGCATGAAAGCAGTGTGCAAAAACGCATAGGGGGCAGTTTCATTATATAGTTGTTTAGGAGAGAGAAAGGTAATAAATGCACATTAAATACATATCTACCAAATTGAAAAGCAAGATATTCGGGTAGAGTGGGAAAAATTAGCACGAATGGCACTTGGTTCATTTGGGACACGAGGGACGTGAAAGCGCGAAGTACGCGGTTCGGCCGATTTGGGTGATGCGGGGAAAAGATGCACAAATGCTTTTGGGACATGGGACAAAAGTACGCGTAATACGTGAATCAAGTGAATCGAGTGAAAAGGAACAGTGGGTTCGGAAGAACTTGGGACATTTGGGACAAAAGTACATGGAATACACGAATCGGCCGAATCGGGCAAAAAGGGAACAAAGTGGGTTCGGGTGAACTTGGGACATTTGGGACAAAAAGTTTTGACGGGCCCAAAAAGAACAGACTTCGGGTAAACCAGCCAATCGGGGAACAGAGGGCCCAATTGAACTTGGGACATGTGGGACAAAAATGTCCGACAGGCCCGAAAAACACACAAAATGACCCAAAAATGTAGATTTTCCCAATTTCTTGACTTTTCACATTATCAGTACAACAGAAAAGACACTTAACTTCAAAATTTTAAATTTTCAACTTTTAAAAGCATAAATTCAAAGAATGAATGAGACAAGGCAAGAATTTAGACAAACTCGAGGAAGTAGACCAGTACCTTATCCATTGGGCCACGGAGTCAAAAATCAAACCAATACAGAGGACAACACACTAAAACAAAGGGAAAGAAAAACAAAACGCTATACAAAATATACACAGGACTTCCTAATCACCTATGACTTGAACAATTTTAGGTACTACCCACTATAAGGAAGTGGGAGAGAAGAACCATCCATATAATCAAGGTAAAAAGAATTCTTACCAAATGAAGTGCTCCGATCTTGAAATGTCCGAGCCAAATGGAATCAAACATGCCATGGCTGCCACGAGGTTCATGCCTTTTATCCCACAACAAAACAGTGTCTCCAACTTGGAAATCTCTGAACCTAGTTTTCTTATCAAACAAGACCATTACTTTCTGTTGGTGAGAAGATATCCTATCAGCAACTTCCAATCTGTCCTCATTTAATTTTTGAAGATACATGATTCTCTTATTTAAAGAATTATTAAAACTGGTATCTTCAATGGATTTCATTAGATGCAAGGTGGTAGCTCCATGGTTACTTGCAATTGAGCTTCTACTCCATATACTACCCGAAAAGGTGACATCCTAATGGCTCTCTTAGGTGTGATCCTATCTGCCCAAAGAGCATCATAGAGTTTCTTGTGCCGCCCGTTGGGATTCATTAACTAATTTCCTTATTATGGTCACTAGATTTTTATTTGTGGATTTTGCTTGTCCATTTCCCTGAGGATAGTAATCTGAGGAGTGAGCTAGAGAGATACCATATCCATAGCAAAAATCCATAATCTCGGTTGAAGAAAAATTTGAAGCATTATCTGTCACAATCTTGTTTGGCACACCATACCTTACCAAGATGTTTTCTTTGATGAAATTGCATACTACTTCAGAAGTAGTACTCTTTACTGGAATGGCTTCTACCCATTTGGTGAAATAATCTGTGGCAGTTAATACATGAGTATGACCAGCACTAGAAGAGGGATTAAGTGTTCCAATGAAGTCCAAACCCCACTGTTGAAAAGGTTCTTCAATTACAACTGGTTTAAGGGGCAAAGAGGCCAACTTGGGTCTACCTACGAAAGTCTGACATGCTTCACATTTATCAACCCACTTTGATGCATCTCTGAACAAGGTAGGCTAGTAATATCCTCCATGAAGTATTTTATGAGCAGTGATAGTTGATGAGTAATGCCCTCCACATGCCTGATCATGAAAAGTTGAGAGTAGCTTTTTCTGTTGTTCCTTGTCCACACATTTCAAAAACCTTCCATCCAACCCGCGCTTAAACAAGGCGTTTTCCCACAACACATATTGGGTTGACCTTAGTTTAACAGCCCTCTTTTCTTTGGTAGAAAAATGAGAGGGGCATTCCCCATAGGTGAGAAAATGAGTGATATCAGCATACCATTCGTCAACTGAGCTAAGAAATAGAACAAGAGGGAAGGCCCACTTTATCCTCCAGTAACTCATGTCTAGCTCCTTCAACGAATGAGTTCACATAGGCCTTTTCCACGGATGAGCTTAGTTGTTCTGATGTCAATGTCATATTCTTGGACCTTGGCCACCCAGTTCCCTCTCTTGGATCCAAATTCCTACTGTGTGAGAATTTACTTGATAGTTGTATCTGGTACCAACACCGTGGAGTGAGAGTTAAGAATGTAAAAATGAAACTGCTTGATAGCTTTAACCACTGCAAAAGCATGTTTTTCCATTATGGTGTATTTTAACTCATGATATTTTAGAATATATCTCATAAATGCAAAAGCATGATCTTTTAGCAGCCAAGGTGCTATCTCGTGGCGTAGCAATAGATAATGAAATCTTTGCTGAAATCTGGACATGCTAAAATAGGAGTTTTAGCAATGGCCCTTTTAATAACTTCAAAGGATTCTTTCCCTTCAGGAGACCAACCAAAATTTTGTTTACCTTTCATCATTTGGGAGATATTCAAAGTTAGCTCAGAAAATTAGGGATGAACCTTCTAAAAAGTTGATCTTACCAAAGAAAGAGTGCACTCCCTTTTTGCTGGTTGGAAGAGGAATTTGCTGAATAGCTTGAACTCACTCAGGATCAATTTTTATACCATCTTTGGAGACAACGTGCCCCAATAATTTCCCCTCCGTGACACAAAAAAATATTTCTTAGGATTCAAAGAGATCCCATGTTCTCTACATCTCAAAAGAACTGTTTCCAGGTGCTGAAAATGATCGGCCCTTGTTTTAGAATACACAGTCAAGTCATCGAGGTATACAACAATACACTTCCCTTTCAAACTTCCAAAGGTTAAGTCCATAGCTCTCTGAAAAGTAGCACCGGCATTAATGAGCCCAAAAGGCATCCTTTTGTAAGCAAAGGTACCCCAAGGGGTAGTGAAAGTCGTTTTGTGTTGATCTGTAGTATTAACTTCTACCTGGTTATATCCTAAGAATCCATCAAGCATAGACAACATTTCAGATCTTGTTACTGCTTGCAAGACCTGATCCATCATAGGTAAGGGATAATTATCTTTCAAGGAAGCTTGATTCGATTCTTGAAGTCAACACGATCTACGAATCTCACCATTTTTCTTTCTAATAGGCACAATATTGGCAATCCATGTTGAATGATGGATAGGAAAATGATTTTGGCTTTCAAAACTTCGTATTTCTTGAAAAATGGTGTCAACTATTTTAGGATTGTATTGCCTCTGCTTCTGTTTAAAAGGCTTAATCCCAGGTTTGAGAGGGATGAAATGTTGCATCTCCTTTGGTTAGAAAGTTTTTAAATCTTTATAGGAATAAGCAAGAACATCCTTATACTTATTTAAAAGATCAATTACCTTCTTCCTCTCATCTGGTGTGCAACATTTTCCAATGTTCATGAGTTTAGGATCAGTAGAACTCCCAATATTAATTTTTTCATATTCAGCTGATTGTTGAGGTCCAGTAGAAGCTCTAGACTTTACATACCTGTCATGTTTATCAAACAGTTCCTCTAAACTCACCAATCCTTTTGGAATCTTGTTTCCCTTGAGTTTGATACATCCATCCTGATCCGCTTCTTCTTCTTGGGTGGCTTCTTTGTCAAAGGGCACACTTTCACGAGGTAAATTGTCGCTTCCTTCAAAGTACAACTGTTCAAAATTATCCTTGAGTTCTAAGAAAGAAAGTAAGTGTTGATCATTATTGAAAACTTTCCAGTTACTTGTATTATCAGGTACACTAGGTCGATGGATCATCTCAATGGTGAACTTATCTTGAGAAAATTCAGGATGAGGTATGAGCAGTGACCCTGAGACTGCTAGTGAATCAGCCTTGGTATTCTTCTCCCTAGGTATTGCTTTGATGGAGAAAGCATCAAGAAATTCAATGGAATCCCAAACCTAATTCCTGTAATGTTTCAACCTTCCATTTTTTACCTGGAAGAGGTTTCTAACTTGCTTGACAATCAATTCCGCATCCCCACGAGCTAGAAGATTCTTCACACCTTGTTCTTTTGCTACCTAGAGTCCAAGAATGAGAGCTTCATACTCTGCTATATTATTGGTATTTTAAAACTGTAACTTGAGTGAGAAAGGATGAATGCTTCCTTCAGGCGACACCAATATGACACCAGCTCCAGAACTAGCTGAGGAACAACTTCCATCAAACTCTAAAATCCAAACACCATTAGGATCTTTAGGTGAGACTTTGGGAAGTTGGATTTCTTCAGGAGACATAATCATGTAATTTCCATGCCCCATATCCTCATAGAGTATTTGTGCTTTGGGATCATTAGTTTTTTATACAATATACTCAGCATCGCTTCTCGGGCGCAAAGAATTCTTCATTTTCCCATTAACAGGTATGAGGGCATGTGACCAATCCATTTGAATTTCTCCACCCACATCCTTACAGAAGTTTTTGCTTAGCAACATCCCATATGAAGGAGGAATATCTGCTACTAAGATAGTAGCCAAAACTTTCTTCTCAGGCAAAGTAGCAAAAGCCACTTGTGCATCTTTAATTCTTCCAACCAAGGGCACTTCCTTACTCTCCATGGAATAACAAGATCTGTAAGTGCGTGTGAGATTCAAGCCTAAGGCATGAGCTACTTTAGCAGGCATCACATTGTCTGATGCTCCTGAGTCTATGACGTAATTACTGAGCCTATGGCCAGCTATAAGGAGTGTCACATAGAATGGTTTGATTTTGTCATTAGGTGAGGTGACAACGGCTACCAGATTAGGCTGTGGTGCAGAAGGAGTGGGTAAAAGGCCTTTAGAGGTAGTTTTATTATGGGAATTGACAAAGTGAATCATTTTAGCAAAAGCCTTGGTTTGATAATATTCAGCCTCTGAGATTTGAACCTTAGTCTTTTTCAGGTGGTCAATAATATCAAAAGACCCAGAAGTGGACGGGTTATCATCACTTGAGATCCTAGGTTTATCAATTTTAGGGGAAAAAGAAGTAACTTTAGTAGCAGAATTGATAGGACTCACCTTTGGTGTAGATGAAATGGGAATCAGAGATCCTCTTTTTGCAATTACAGGGATAGTTGTCAGCTGCTACTTAGATTTCTTGGTGGGCTACATCACTTTCTCCCTTTGATTTGTCTGCTCTCGAGTCATGACAGTGTATGATTCGCTATTCATGTTTGCCACTACTTCATCATAATCATCCCCTTCATCAATGCCTTCAGTGGTGAAGAAATTAACTCGAGATCCCTCAAGTTCATCCGCTTCATCATCAACCTCTTAAACAAATTCCTCGCAATCTTCATTAACCTCCTCATCCTCTGGTTCCTCAACTTCACAGGTTGTATTGACAGGAACTTTAATAGGAGGTCCTTCAACTGCTAGCCTTGTTTGAGAAGCAGGTAAATGATTTCTGGGCTGAAAATTCCTCCTTGGAACGTCTGCATAGGGAGCATGCTGAGCCAATTATTTCTTAATGGTGATGAGATCATTTGCAAGTTTTTGTACCAATGGATTAGTATTAGGTCCAGGAGTGGAAGAGGAGGAAGAAGCAGACTTAGATTTAGAAGGGTCTCTCCTCAACTTCCCTGACATGATTAAATCATCTTCAACACTAACAACAAGAGTTTGATCCTCGGCCAATGTTGCGAGATTAGCCCTTCTCAGTGCATAACTAACTTCAGGCAATTGGGTGTTTAGGAAGAAGAATTTTTGAATTTGATCTACAGGTTGAGTATTTGGTGGAATTTTGTTAATCAACCTATTGAATTGAGCCACAAATTCTCTCATGGGATCTTGTGATTCCTTCCTTATTTGAGAAATTTGGGCTAGCAAGGCATGCACGTCTTCCACCGGTTTGAAACGGTTTTCAAACCTAGTTCTCATTGTGTCCCAGCTAGTGATAGCACCGGCCGAAAGGTGATAGAACCAATCAACAGCATTATCTTGTAAAGTCTCAACAAAAAGCCTTACGAGACGTCTTCATGTTCAACTCCAAGAACTCTACATGTGACTATAAAGACTGCGATGAGTTCATCGTAATGTACTTTTCCATCGCCTTTGAATTTAGGGAAGTTCTTATGGTTACCTCTAGGTAACTCATGCAAAGGCTGAGGAAGGGCAAGAGGCCCAACACGATGACCCCAAGGCAATGGTACCGCCATTCTTGGAAAAATGGCTTGAAGAGGAACTAAAACACCAGCAAGAATCAAAGCTCAAAGATTAGGACTGATTTTCTCTAAAGGAATACCATCCGTAGGGATTCTATCTTGGATAGGTGGAGTGTTTGTTGAATGAGTATTTCTATTTCTTCTTGTTGAAGGGAAAGGAAAACCTTGTTGTTCCAAAAGATGAAACTGAGAATCTTCAATACCAAGGGCCCTTCTCCCTCGAGTAAAACGTGGAGTCGCCAGATCAAAAGATGATCAATAAATGATTACAGAACTGGAATATGATTCCCCAGTGGAGTCGCCAAAAACATTGGTCATCAAATAGGACTTCAAGAAGAGCAATAGTCAGGGGACAAGAAGTCCCTCCTCTTTAATGGGAGAGGTTCCCTTATTCAGAAACGAACCTATTTACACATATACAAAGTATGGTTTTCTTGTGGAACTTGGATATTATGAAAGTGTTTTCTATAAGGATCATCAATTACAAAAGGACTGAGGAATGAAAATGTGAGAAAGAGCAGAAAGGCACCATTCAGAATTATAGATGAGAGAGTAATTCCTTATGCATGAGAGGGTACAACGAATTGGAACAAGATCATTTGTATTGTATTAAGAAGATGAAATTTAAAAAGACACAAAGTTCTCAAATAACATCCGTGAGAATACAAAGCTTCTCAAGATAATACGATAAAATGATCTAATAAAAGTAAATGAATAGCTTGGGAAAAAGGAAACCGGATAGACAAAGAATGAAAAGTCCTTTTGTATTGATTTCTTTAAGATTTATTTACACTTTCAGAAATAAGCCAAGTTCTTCCTCCTCAAAATGGCAAGGAGAGGCCATTATATAGTTTACAAATCAGTTACTCTCGGTAACTACTTATTTTAACTAAAGATTAGTTAAAAGGGTTGCTAATCGCAATACCCCAACTGATGGCAAAAAATATGAGAGAAAGAAGGGGAAGAGAAGAGAAGAATTAGGAGAAGAAGACAGTTGCTTATGATTGGGAGGGACCCATTGACTTTAAGCTCTGTGTCTCGAATCTCTTCAATGCCTCTGCTATGTCTCTGCCACGTGGAACTGATGTGTTGGTAGTAGACTGAGTCCAAAATCCGAGGCACTTCTCCATTTCTTTATCGAACTCGACATGAGTATGATAATCCTTGTTCGCTTCCTCTATAGCTGATTGAAGAGAGCAGATCTCCTTCATCTTTTCCTTGGAAATGGAACTCTCCTTGAATAGATCACCCTTGACAAAAGCTCTGAATTGAGCTTTGATTTCTTGTAAGGAGAGAGGCACACCAGAAGTCTCATCATGAAGATGGCAATGTATATCTTTGAAGGTAGATATAACTAGTGTTTTGAAGGCCTCACCCTTCTTTCAGCTATTCCTTAATTCTCCCAAAGCCTCCTCCAGGACCTTGATCTTCCATTCCATGTTGTAGACCTGGGACTTTGACAAATTATCCTTTGTATCCTCGAAGACTTTGCTTGCCATAAAAATATTTTCATCTATTTGTCCCATGAGGCGAAGGTCTACTATGCAACTGATCTAAAGTTTAAGTTCTTTATCAATGCTCCAAATAGTGGAGGAGAGCTTCAGTTGCAAATTACACACCTTCCCGTGGAGTTTGAAGGCTTCATCAATAAAGTTTAATCCTACAACCAGCATATCATCCACCATGGCCTCTATGGCTCTTCCATATACGGAATACTTGTGCATATCTTTGATACTTTGTACTTCATCCTGGCTCAGAATTACAGGTGGTGGAAGAGTAGTCAATGGGGTAGGGTCCAAAACTTTGTCCTTGGACAAAAGAGATTTGATGAAACTTGTAAGAATCTAGGCTTGTTCCTCCAACTGTTCAATGGTTTGCTGCCCTTTCTCTACCCTCCCAATGACTCTGGTAACTATTTCCTGAAGATTGTGGATCTCACCTTCAGGGGTAGACTCTCCCATGGGAATTCTTGAGAGCTCAAGATCAGACGCTTGCAGATCTTGTTCTGGCTTGTCTACCATAGGCTTGGCTATCTCCAAGAATTGCTGGCCTTGAGCATCAGACACTATCCTGGAGGTAATTCTAGCTTTTTTGGCACGAGAAGGAGGAGTAGTGCCTAACAAGGCTGCCACAGCATCAAAATTTGGTCCTGAGCTCTAGGAGGAAGACTTTCTCTTCCTGCTGTCGACAAGAGGCTGCACCCATGCAAAAGAGGAGGAGGAAGAAGCAGGTGGGGCAAGAGGACCAAGAGAAAGAGAACTCATGGTGCCCAAGGTTTGTACTGCTATTTCCTCGAGTTGAGATATGAGTGGAGCACTTGAGGCAACTGGTGCAGAGGAATCAATAGTGCTTGGATGTTTAGTGCTCTGGATTTCTTTGTTTTTATCCATTGGGGATTCAGGGGTGCTTGCAAGAGTTGGCACTTCACTCTCTTCACTTTCACTAAGAACAATAATGTTCTTTGGTCCCGAAGGTAATTCTGCATGCTTTCTCAGAGATCTTCTTCCACAGGCTCCTTCTTAACTTCTTTGAATTTCTTCTGATACACCTGGGTGGATGAGGAAGGAGTAGAGACTGTAAGTCCTTGAGTTAATGAGGTAGGAGGGGTTTGCATAGGTGCTTCTGATCTAGGAGTTGATGCTTCCCTCCTTGGTGTTGAAGCATCCTTGGAGGAGGATTCCCCTGAGTGCCTCCTAAGCTCACGGACTTTCCTATCAAACCAAATCTTGGTCCTGACTAAGACTGGAGCCAGGATTTCAGCCAAATCATCTTTCTCCTTTTAAACCAATCCAAGTCCTCCAAGGGAGTGTGTTTGACCACATTGTCATACTCATATGAGTACAAGTTAGAATTATCATCTTGAAGCCCTTCAGGAACTTGGTACAAATTGAGTCCTGAATCAACTATAGGGAAAACTCCATAATGCCTCCTTCTGGCTTCAAAATCATCAGCACAGTCAGCCCAATAGTCCTCTGTATCTGCCCTATGATGATAGGTTATCTTGATATTCTGCTCAATAAACTTCTTCAAGTCAAAACAAGTTCTTGGCTTGAAGAAATGGACAGTGATGGGAGCTAGGGCTCTTTCTATATTTTGTGCATCTAACGCTATTTTGCAGGTGTAATTTCCCAAAGAGATGGGGAAGTGCAAACCAGTAATTTTCTTGTCTCTATAGGTTCTATGCAATTTTTGCAATTTCCTGTACACTTCTATCAAGGCCATCTTGTCATTGCAGAACATAGGGAGCTTGAGAGGAGTGCTCTCATAGCCAGCAAGCCTGATATAGGAAAATTTTCTGAATTGGATAAAATAAGCACCGTAGTGCGATATCAGACTCATGGCTTCATCAAAAAATCTTCTCGTTGTGTCACTCTCAAGAATCCTGACCATGTACATGGTGAAAGCATCATTCACCCTTCGGAAATTGTGATTGCTGGTCTCTAGGGTGAACTGTGGGCAGTAGGCATACACGGGGTCATCCTTGTGAGCATCGATGTATGAAAAGCCAAACCATTGCCTCGATGCTGCTAGAGTATACATCAGGTATGAAGTCATATAGAATTTCTTCATTTGTTATACATTAGATAGCTGCTCCGCCAGGTTCATACTGATGATCTCAGCCCAGTTGATATTATGAGTTCCCTCGCACACCATATTGATAAGCGGGCACATCCAGAAATGGAACTCATTTGTAGAGGGTAAACCCATGACCCGAGCCAGTAGGATTATGAAATATGACAATTCTTCATTGAAATCCACATGGAAAAGAGTCTTGGACAGACGAGATGCCCCCTTCTTAGGGTTTTTTAGCCAGGACTTCGCCACCCGCGCCTTATAGTTATCACTGTCTTGATTGAAAAGGGCCTGTGCTTGATTCTGGGAGATAACTATAGCATTTTCCATTTCTGGAATCCTTAGTGGAGTGCCAATGATGACAGTGTCAAGTTTGGCAATGAGCTCCCTGTGCACATTTGTCAATTTGCTTGAATCGGGTTAAAATGAACCCGCATGAGAGCACTGTGTCTACGCATTGCACTGAGATAGGGAAACCACCAGCGAAAGCCAGACCGCTGTCATGAATCATTTGCACCATTGATGAAGGGTTTGCATCTGTCATCCTTGTCCAAAAATCTCCAAAGTCAAGGTGGCGAACTTCACTATCCCCGATATCAGGAACGACGGACTCGAGTGGTGAAATTTGTTTTTGCCCCTGGAATTTGATATTCATGTTGATAGTAACTCGGAGAGCAGAGCTGCAAGCTAGACTTGGGATGGAATTGCAGGGGGAATGGATATGTGTGCAGGAATTTTGGTTACAAGGGTTCGAGCAATAGATAGCATGAAATCAATGTGTAAAAATGCATAGGCCGTTTAGGAGAGAGAAAGGTAATAAATGCGCATTAAATACATATCTACCAAATTGAAAAGCAAGATATTCGGGTAGAGCGGGAAAAATTAGCATGAATGGCACTTGGTTCATTTGGGACACGAGGGATGTGAAAGCGCGAAGTACGCGGTTCGGCCGATTCGGGCGATGCGGGAAAAGATGCACAAATGCTTTTAGGAGCTGCGGGACAAAAGTACTTAGTATACGCGAATCGGGTGAATCGAGTGAAAAGGGAACAACGGGTCCGGAAGAACTTGGGACATTTGGGACAAAAGTACGCGGAATACGTGAATAAGGTGAAAAGGAAACAGTGGTCCGGGTGAACTTGGGACATTTGGGACAAAAAGTTCCGATGGGCCCGAAAAGAATAGACTTCGGGTAAACCGGCCGATCGGGAACAGAGGGCCCAATTGAACTTGGGACACGCGGGACAAAAATGTCCGACAGGCCCGAAAAACACACAAAATGACCCAAAAATGCGAGATTTTCCCAATTTCTTGACTTTTCACATTATCAGTACAACAGAAAAGACACTTAACCTCAAAATTTTAAATTTTCAACCTCTTAAAAGCATGGGAATTTTGAGTGGACAACAGGTTCAAATGTTGTTTTTGTTTTAGGGAAATCATGTCTTATGACAAAGGGCTGACGAAACTCTCGTAATGGGAAAAGGGTTGCAGTAAGTAATCGGGAATCATAAGCTCTTGACCTTATTAATATAGCTTTATGCATTGGTGAAAAAGGAGGGTAAAATATGCATGGCATGGATCTATGGTAGACTAAGGAGGATATTATAGGGAATCTCTAAGTCAATAACATGAAACTAATTTTCTTGTGTAGCAGAACCCACTTCCAAAGGTAGGTTAATTGTTCCTTTTGATTATATCTCGGTGTTTTCATAGGTCTCGATGACAATGAAATTAGGTTTGAGATTAGTATAATTATTCCCTAACTATTTAACTAACCTCAAAGAATAAATATTTAAACTATATCCATTTTCCAAAAACACTCGTTTTACCTTCTTATGGATTATGATGACTTTAATGTACAAATGTAAATTATAGATATAGTTATCATGTGGAATCTTGCGTTGGAAAAAAATAATTTTCTTTGATGGTGTGATTTGAGTGACCAAAGCTTGCAATTGAAAAGCTTCAATGTTTTTCAGTTGTCTTTACTCTTAGAGGGTCCCGTAGAGGATGTATTTATGAATAGTGAATCTTTTAAGGTCTAAGATAGAAATCTTATCAAGCATTTTCTTAAGCTGATCTAAGATATCATAATGACCATCAAAAGGAGTATCCAGAGGGGGTTTTGGATCAGTGATTCCATTGCATTGCATTGTAACAAAACAATGCTAGGATTGGATTTTGATGGTTGTGATGTGGTTAGTGATTGGATGAATATATCTAATTAAATAATTAAAAGGATTTGATGTCTTGGAAAAAGATGATTTATGTTATTACCTTATGAGGATTAACCTTGATCTAAATTCCATTATACTTATTGTTTGCACTTTTGAAAGGTCTCTTTATATATTCCAAGATGATTGTTTGGTGATTTGAAAAATTATGAGGCATCAAACTCTATGTCCATGTGATCTAGTAAATCTTGGATGTAGGTTTTGTGTTTCATACATAAATCAGTACCATGGCCCTTGAAATGATGATACTCATCATATTTATTCCATGATCGTTTAGGTGTATCGTCATAAAATGGTTTTGTGTTAGGAAATTTTTGTCATGAAAATTTGCAACATGAAAATTTCCAATTTTCAAGCATGACAATGGACCACAATGTCAAAAATTTCAAATTCATACCTTCCCAAGACAACCCCAGGTCAGTCTATCCCAATCACTAGTCCTATTCTATCATTCTATGATCCCTATGTGAATTTCAAGTATCCCCTATGTGATTTAGGAAAGTAAAATCAATCCCCCTAGGTGATTTAGGAACTTCTAGAGCATTCAAGCATTCGAGTAGTTTTGGGAAGGGCTATCATTAGCCTTCCTAGAACTAGTGCACCACCCCGAAGTGGATCAAAGGGGAAAAGATCATCATGGAGGAGTATTAAAGGGCTATGAATATCATGGAAATGATTTTGGAAGATTCAGAGGTGTTGGAGCCAATTAAGTAGAAGTGGGTTTTTAGGCCTGAACGAGCACGCACCGTGAGCAATGACCTCAGCTTAAAATAAATATTCTAGGATACATGTAAATATTTGAAATCCCAACAAGGTTTCAATGTCAATAATTTTTAATTTCCTTCACGGAGTAAAAATGACACTTCTTGAAACCTCGTGCATTGCTCTAGGCAGCTTATTCTTCTAGTGCACAACAAGCAATCCCAAGAAAGAAGGGGAAATTTTGAGGTGTTATAGTAAAAAAATTATCTTTATACCATCACCATTGGATTAATTGGGATTTTTTCAAGTTGAATCATATAAAATTTCACCCAAAATTCATCCGGAGCCCGAGATATCATCTCCGCAAGTTGGTCCCAAGGTGTGATTTTTCATACTTAGTTTTCAAGCAAAACACGTGGCAGCCTATGGTGAAAGAAAATTTTCATGTCCCCTTTGTCCCTTTTTCAAGGGGTCATAAGGGAAAAAAAATTCAAATAACCCCTATGAATCCTTATGGTCACTCATATGACCTCAAACCGGCCCCTAGGTGTTATAATCCAGCCCCTCACTTAAGTGGCTCAACAAACAAAAAGAGGACAAGTGTCGAGTTGAGGATGAAGGGGAATTTTGTGTCCCCTTTTTCAAATTTTCAAAGGAATGAAAGAGACACAAAAATTCATCCTCCCCCGATTTCCATGTGGTTTTTCATATGACCCAGTCTCAACCCCTGTGAGGAGAAGGTAGTCAAAATAGGTACCTGATCTTCGTCGGACGATTACGAGAGCTCTGTAAGGATTTAGATGGAAAAAAATACTCGTAAAAATATGAGAATATCATCTACATGATGGATCATTCATAATTTTTAGAAAACCCTACGTGATTCCTAGGTGAGTTAATTTTGAGCGAGCATACTTAGTGATTTAAAAGAAGGATGTCATTTTTTGAAGAGTTTTAAGAATAATTAGAAGATTATACCAATTTCTACCACTTTTACATGATCGATGAGGATAAATAAATAAAAACATGGATTTTTGAAGGCTCCAAGATTTTTCTTTACCAAAATGACTCCGTTGGCCCCAAAGTGAAAAATCTTTGTAACTTGAAAATGGTGCACAAATTAACATGATATTTTTACTATCATCCAATTTTTTAGAGGCCATTAGAATCTAAGTGGAATATTTTGCAAACATGCCCAATATTTTTGTAATGATGAAACCAATTTTCCTATTTTGATAATTTTAAATTTTAATATCTCATTTTTCAGATCTCGGGTTGACATGATATTTAAGAGGATCACTTTGTAGAAAAAACACACATATCAGGAAAATTCATTTCATCAAAAACTGATGCCTAGAAACCCACTTTACAAAAATATCAAGCCTTCCTACATGGGTACTGGATATTTTTGGTAAGCCATCTACAAAATTAGTTGTGGCAAAGATGGTGTGCACCAAAGATAATATAAAGATCAAAATGGTCAAGAAATGTCTTTGAAGATGGTGAAAAAGCCCACTTACTAAAAATATTAAGTTCCCTATAGGGGTACTAGCTAAAAATATTAAGTCATCTCAAAGAGTGATTTCAGAGGGAGTAGTATACACAGGGGAAATTGAGAAATCCAACTTCACCGATTGGGGTCACGAAGGGTGAAATCTAACACTTACTAAAAATAGTAAGTTATCCTTTTTCAAAGATAGTAAGGTGTCCAAAGAAGCATGAAATTCCAGTTCTCTAAGTTGTTATGGTTTCATTTTTCTAAACAACTACTACAGAGGAATGATAGTGTATCGAATAAGCACTATTCAATTTTATCAATGGTTGATTCATCGGTCTTTGACATGTAATGTATATCATCTTAGGATCTATATTTGTCAATGGAACATGGTAGTATTTCAAAGATTCATGACAGTTCGGTTTGAGCTTCAATCTCTTCAAAGGGGATCTTCATGAGTAGATCTCATGATTACTAAAGGATTCATTCGACAGTGTTTCTAAACTCTTAGCCCCTATTATCTACACCTCATCTCAAGGATTTTTCTTGGGGTTCAAAGAGTTTAGGGATTCAAAATTCATCACATTGGAGCATTCCATTGATTTATCTAGAAGGATCGACATACTTCATCGGAGGTAGATTTTTCATCATCGCATAATTCTTCCTTTTTCTTCTTTCTAATATATCCCTCTCTCTCTCTCACTTTCAACTTTATCTCTCTTTAATATTATAATTCTTCATTGGGGTGCACTTTTCATATGTCCTTAATGAAAATAAAAAAGAAAATTTATGTTTCCAATGTAAAAGTCACCTTTATGTTATAAAAAGGGTCTTTATATTTTCATAGGAATTTGAAAAGTTTTAAGTTACACGAGGACATATGAAAATTCAATGGGGGTATATGAAGAGTCATTTCTTTTTTATAAAAGGAAATACCTCCCATTCTCAAAGGGTTGGGGATCGATTTTGACATCTCAAGAGTACATTGTGCTTAGAGAGAACAAAGGAGATAGCCATTTTATTCCATTCTCCTCTTGCATATGTTTGCTCCTTTTCCTACTTTTTACAACTTTAATTGAAGGAAGAAGTTTCTTTTTCCAAGGCATAAGAATGTGTGCATATTTTTATGGATGGTTTCCTCTAGCTGTAGCATTGAATATTTAGTTTTTCTTCTCATAAATGCATGTGTTGAAATTTCTAACTAGTGTGTGCAGGAATCTAATTTTCTACCCGCAACATTAGTTCTCTTATCTCTTTTCTCACTCCCCTTTCTCGATCTCTAGATAAATAATTTACTAGTAATCAATTGCTAACTTTACCACAGGTTAGTGGAGTGCTCTGTTTGATCCCCGAACTTAAGGCCACCAGGAAAATTCACCTTTTCACGTGCATGTAAATACGGAAGTTGCATCGTTTAAGTATAGGGAATTCAATTTCTAGAGCGTTCATAAGAAACCCACAAACTTTTCCACCCAACATATTTTCTCGCCAAAATTTTTTGGCTCCCACCATGGGGAAGACTTGGCATCATCTACACCCAAAATATGGTCATAAGCTCTAAAAATAAAAAAATTCAAATATAAAAAAAAAAATCAAATCATATTTCAAAGAAGATCAGGTGACTATTTAAAGGCAATTCATTAGGAAAAAATCCCTATCATGTTCGTATCCCATATCACAATGAAAAAATTCCCAGTTTGGAGTGAAGTAGCAATGAGTGAAAATAAAGAAGAAGAAGAAGAGGATTGTCAATAATTAAATTTTTTTGATCAACCATTTTTCTGTAACATCTCTTGTAAAGATAATAAATGTGAAGGAAATAAGGCTCACACTATCTCCACAAAATCCAGAAAGAGACTTTCTAGAATAGAGAAAATCATCATATGTGAAGACCCAACTATCAAGTCATGGTGGTTACAATTCAAGAAGAGTGCAGCCAAAGGAAAAAGAATGGGAATTTCTCCTGCTGATAATCAAGAATCTAAGAGATGGATGAAGAAGGTTCAAAAGAGATACAAAAGGTTGTATGAAGGAAAATATGGTGCAGAATCCACCAAAGGTAACATTTTCAACTTCATGCAATTGAAAAAGAACACATGACATTCTCTTTCATCTCCCTTACTCGGATGAATTATTTATGTATGGTGATGAAGAAATGGACATTATGATTAGGGAATATGTGTAGAGGATTCTAGATACAACAGAGGAAATCCCAACCCCAAAGCCTACCATGAAGTTTGGAGATATGCTTTAGCTTTTTAAAGGAGATATGAACATCTTGAAGCAAAGCGTTAAGACGAATAAGAAGAGATTTTTATTATGGAGGAAGACCCTAAGGATCATTCATACCACAAGATGTTCATCCTTAAAGAAATTTGAATGTTATTGAAGAAGATCTTATCTTGGAGCCTTCTGATGATAATTAAACCAGTATTATAGAATATTGTGAAGGACAAGGTGGTACAAAATCCACTGAAGAAGAATTTTAAAACCTCACACAACTCACTACAAACTTGAGAACATTATCTTTTTCTACCACTCCATAGACAAATTCTTTTTGTATGGCGATGAAAAAATGAACATCTTGAAAAGACAATATGTGGAAAGGATTTAGATCATAATAGAAGGAAATTCTGATCACGAAGCCTGTAAAAAATTTTAGAGGTACGATCTAGCTTTACAAGGAAGGTATGAATACCTCAAATCACTTCATGTTGTCCAAAATAAAAACCTCAAGAATATCCTAATGACTGTCTACGCTATGAGGTTTTTATCCCCGAGAAGAGATTCTTGGATGCTCCTGAAGAAGATCCTATCCTTAAACCTTCCAACGAGTACCAAAGAAACATCATGGAAGATGATGATGAGAAATAAATGGAGGGAGAGCTGTCATTCATCAAATATTTTTGAATTGAGGCACAACCCCTTAGAATATTAATATATTCAATAGAGGAATATTCTTGTTGCATAATGGATGATTCAATGCTTTCCAAAGACTCCACTAACAATGAAGAAATACAAGATGATTAGTTCAAAGTAAGCATGAATAATCTCCTCTCAAATTTTGATCTTTCAATTAATGATGAAATGGACATGTGTAAAGAAATGAAATAAATTTACTTGACATCATGGACCAAAAATGATGATTTCAAAATGGTCATGGATGATTTGTCCTCCTATTTTTATCCTTCAAGTGATGTAGAAATGATGCATGAAGGAATTGAGACAGTTGAAGAATCAGAGTCTCTTCCCGATTCAATCATGGATGATGTGATGGAATAATATCGCTTCCTTTTTGAAGCCAAGGAGAATTAATAGTTTGAACATAATATCTTATCACCAAAGGATAAAAAATGACCATCATGGTGAGTATGGAGTATTTCATTGTCCATTTGAGAAAGATGATTCAATAATGGATGATCAAGATAATGTTGAATTTTCTTCCCACGTTGTTGCTTCAACATGGTCCCATCAAGAGGATGATATATATTTTGAGCTTGAAGGAGTGCCATTCCCAAAAAGTATGTACCTCTTCTCCTTGTTAGAAGGTGTCAGGAATCAAGTTTTTCCATGCTTGTAAGAAAATAAATATTGGGAAACATAAAACATGAAAGAGGTGAACGAGGATGTTTCAAATGAATCATGGGCACATATGGTTCATATTTTTAACCATCTCTTGAAATCACTATGTAGATACTCTTTCAATAAAAATGAATACGATCCTATGGTGATCTTGGAAAATCCATTTGTCCAAGACATCTTGAAGGCTATAGAAGAAACTAAAGATCCTCAACTCAGTTTCAAACTCTTGACTCAAGCTATGGAAATGTAAAGACATGTATGAATCAATTTGTTCTTCTCATTTTGATACACCAATTTTTGATGTTGAGATGGGGTAGTTGGATAATCTTGATGACTACCCCAATGCTTTGGTTGATGAGAGTGAACATGAAAGCATGTATTTTTCTTCCACATAATGCGAAGAGGTTTATGAGTGAGAAAGAAGGAAGGTTCTTGAATCTCTTTTGGAATTATTGAATCTTGAGGACAACATCTCCACTGTGAAGGATGAAAATGAGGAAAATATTGATCTATTTACATTGAAGAGAATTGTTTTAAACAAAGTAAAAAATTGTAAGACTTATGGGATTATGTTTATAGTCAACTTGTTTCCACTACTTCAGAATGATCTACCAGTAAAAAACAAGATCTCATATGGAAAAATGCACTCAAGGTAATAAATGTCTCTATGAAGAAGTTATGTGTTGCAATTCGAATATGATACCAAGATAAACTTCAAGCGAGATGGATGATGATGACAATTTATCCAAATAAAAAGGTGAAGGTGCACATGAATCTTGTCAAAAATTAAAAATCAAAATATTCTCACCATTCTTCAAGATCTGATATGCCTTGAACATGTTCCCATGTTGTAACATTTCCCAAATATTGACGGGGCCTCCATCTCAATCATATAGCCTCTATTTTGTAGAGTAATCCCTTTCTACAAAGAAAAACAAGACATCAAGATAAGTTCTTGAATGGGAAGGAAATAATTTTTTCCTCACTCCTTCTGAGTACCTTGCTAATATAGGATATGATTTCAAGCTGCAATCCAAGGACAAAGAATGTATCCATGATAAGGTCAACATCTCCAATCTTGAAAGTATAGAGGAATGGTGTCTCATGGTCATGGGACATCAAGAGGAATATTAAAAATTTAAATGTTTAAAGAAGATGATTTTTTTAATGGATGAAAAAAATTCTCGATGCAGTGTGAGTATGAGGATGGAATCATGATCAATCTTCTTCTTCTCAAGCCATGCAAAGCCATCACTAGAGCATGGTTTGATCAAATAACAATTTTTATGGTTCAAAGGTCAGACTTCAGTCCACTATTCCATGATGGCATGTATTTTTCTCAACCCTTTTCAGGTATGTGTATATTCTTTCCTCGCATATATATATATATATATATATATATATATATATATATATATATATATATATATATCCCATTGTGTATAAGTTCCCTTTCTTGTTGTGTGCGTATTCACTTTTTGTGTGTTATGTGTGTGTGTGTGTTCTTCCTTTCTAGCTATCTCTTGCAAGTTGTATGTGAATCCTATAAAGCCCAATGGATAAGGAACTAGTCAACATATTGTAAATTAATATTCTAGGAGTTCTCATGCCATGTATTCACTATTCTCGACCATAACTTGTCCCTAAGCTATAGCCGGTTGTTGTCATGAAAATGTGGAACATGAAAATTTCCAATTTTCAAGCATGACAACAGACCACAATGTCAATTTTTTTCAAATTATACCTTCCCAAGACACACCTAGGTTAGTCTATACCAATCACTAGTCCTATCATGTCAGTTTAATGATCCCTATGTGAATGTCAAGTGTCCCCCTAGGTGATTTAGGAAAGTAAAATCAATCCCCTAGGTGATTTAGGAACTTCGGAGAATTAAAGTAGTTTTGGGAAGGGATATCACCATCCTTCTTAGAACTAGTGCACCACCCATGGAGTAGATACGAGGAGAAAAAAATCATCATGGATTATTATTCAATGGCTACGAACATTAGGGAAGATTTGGAGGTGTCGAAGCCAATTCACTTTGGAAGCGAGTTTTTCGGCCTAAACGAGCACACACCATGAGCGAGGACCTAGGATTCAAAGAAAGAATCTAGGAGACATGTGATGATTTGAAATCCCAACAATATTTCAAAGGAATAATTTTTATTTCCCTCCGTGGTGGGAAAAATGGGACTTCTCGAAACTTTGTGCATTGCTCTGAAGCTTATTCTTCTAGTGCACAAAAATGATCCAAAAAATAAGGGGAAATTTTGAGGCATTATTATAAAAATTGGATCTTGATACCATAAAAATTGGATTCACTTTGGGTTTTTTAGGTGGAATAATATAAAATTTCACCCCAAAATTCATCCTGACAGCCCGAGATATCATCTCCACAAATTGGTCCTAAGGTGTGATTTTTCATACTTAGTCAATTTTCAAGCAGGACACGTGGCAACCTATGGTGAAGGAACATTTTCATGTCCCCTTTGTCCCTTTTTCAAGGGGACATAAGGGAAAAAAATTCACCCAACCCCTATGAATCCTTATGGTCACTCATATGACCTCAAACCACCCCCAGTGTGCTATAATCCAGCCCCCTCACTTAAGTGGCTCAACAAACAAAAAGAGGACAAGTGTCGAGCTGAGGATGAAGGGGAATTTTGTGTCCCCTTTGTCCCTTTTGAAAAGGGATGAAAGGGACACAAAAATGTGCCCTCCCCTTATTTCCTCATTATTTTTCATATGACCCATTCTCACCGCCATGAGGAGAAGGTAGTCAAAATAGGTACATGATCTTCGTCGGATGATTGTGGGAGCTCCGTAAGGAGTTAGAAGGAAAAAAATACTCATCGGAAAGATGATAAGATCCTATACATGATGGAACATTATTATTTTTCAGTAAACCTTTTGTGCTTCCTAGGTGAGTTTATTTTGAGTTGGAACAATCAGTGATTCAAAGGAAGGATGTCATTTTTGGAAGAGATTTAAGAAGAATAAGAAGATTAGACCCATTGTTACCATTTTTCCATGATAAAATGAGAATAAAACAAGAAAAAACATGGATTTTTGAAGGCTCTAGGCTTGTTATTCACCAAAATGACTATGTTGTCCCTAAAGTGAAAAATCTTCGTAACTTGACAAATAATGCATGGATTGACATGGGATTTTCTGTGATAATCCACATTTCCAGAGGTCATTAGAATCCAAGTAGAAGATTTTACAAACACACCCCATATTTTTGCGCAGTGAATAAATCCTAGTTTCCCATGGTGAAAATTTTAAATTTTAAAATCTCCATTTCCAGAGCTTGGGTTGACATGAAATTTTAGAGGAGCATTGTAGAGAAAAAACCCATATCGGAAAAATTTTTTCATTGCAAACCAATGCCCAGAAACCCACTTTACAAAAATAGTAATCCTTCCTACATGAGTATTGGATATTTTTGGTAAGCCATCTCCAAAATTAGTTATGGCAAAGATGGTGTGCACTAGAGATAATCAGAATATCAAAATGGTCGAGCAGTGCCGAAAATGGTGAAAACACCCACTTACTAAAAATAGTAAGCTCCCTATAGGGGTTCCATATAAAAATAGTAAGTCATCTCAAATAATGCTTTAAAAGGAGAAGTATACACAGAGAGAAATTGAGAAATCCAACTTCACCGATTGGGGTAATGAAGGGTGGAATCTAAAACTTACTAAAAATAGTAAGTTATCCTTTTGCGCTTTAAGGTGTCTAAAGAAGCATGAAATTCTAGTTCTCTAAGTTGTTATGGTTTCATTTTTCTGAATAACTACTGCAGAGGAATGATAGTGTATCAGAATGAGCAATATTCACTTTGATCAATGGTGTATTCATCAGTTCTAACAGGTAAAGTATATCATCCTAGGATCCATCTTTGTCAGTGGAACATGGTAGTATTGAAAAGATTCATGATAGAGTCGGATTTTGAGCTCTAATCTCTTCGATGGGATCTTCATGAGCAGATCCAAAGATCACTAAAGGATTCATTCAATAGTGTTTCTTAACACTCATCCCATGTTATCTGCATGTTATTAGAAGGATTTTTCTCAGGGTGCAAAGAGTTCAGGGATTCAAAATTCATCACATTGGAGCATTCCATCGAGTCATCTAGAAGGATCAGTAGAATTCATGGGAGGTGAATTCTTCATCATCGACATAATTCTTCCTTCTTTTTATTTCTAATCTCTCTCTCTCTCTCTCTCTCTCTCTCTCTCTTGTCTCACCCCCCAAATTTCTCTCTTTAATGCTATTTTTTATTATTATTGGCAAATAGTTTTTTGAAAGGGACTATACCCTTGTACAAAAAGGCTTAGTAGCCATATGTTCCATTTGTACCAAAAAAAAAAGGTGATAAAAATAAGGATTTTACAATAAATCCCAAAAGTAGAAAAACATTCTGCTAAGAAAAGTACTAAAGCCACCATCAAATAGAAATAGAACGATAAAAATACAATGATAATACAAGAACTTAGCAGGTTGGTTTATGTGTGAATAACTTTCTTCTTGTTCCAAACTGTAATCCATTCATAAGAAGGTTTCTCTAGAGGAATAAAAACTTAAATATCTTTTTATCACCTAATATGTATTGTTTGAACAAGGAGATCAAGGGGGATTATCCTTAGCCACTATGGACACTTTTGGTTTAGTTTTTTCAGTCCTGTGAGTTTTATCCCCAGATGACTCCTTGTTTTCATGATCTGTGATCTCTCTCAAATGGGTTTCGAGAACCTTTTACATCGTATCTTAGTAACATAAGGATGTCCTTAGGTTCAAATACCAGATGTTTTGGGAGGGCAGTTTTCCACTAGTTAGCATTCTCATTTCTCCATTTTACCATATCACAATTAGCAGTAGAATGTCCCAAAGAGAAACATCTACTGCATATAAAAGGCAGACCTTCACAGATTAAAGGATGAGTCCAAGTTTGATTTTGGACCTTTAGATTAATGTGAGCTGGAATATCCTTTAAAGTATCAACCTCAATAGGAATTCTCGCATAGGTCATATGTGTGAAATCGAGGTTTAGGAGTCAATGTTAATGATATTGCCCAAGGTATTGCCTATGGATATCAAACAATTTTTATCCCAAAATTGAAGAGGTAGGTTAGGTAATCTGATCCATATTGGTTTGTAGGAGAAAGATTCGGAGAGGGTTAAATGATGGGAACCGTGGTTTTAAAATAAGGTATCTTTACTTTTAGGGATGGGTCTATGCGAAACATTTTCAACTATAGAAAATCAAATCCAAAATATGAAAATAAGGATATAACAATCCCCACAAAATCTACAAAGATTGGAAGTATAAACAAGAATAATCTAAAACAAACAAAACTACACACACATAACATAACATGTATCATGGTTCACCTAATGTGGGATACATCCACCAAAGATAGAGATCCCATACATATAATATAACAAGAGATTACAAACCAACTCTTCTTCGCATAAGAGTACATGTACCTCTATAAGATTATCTCTTCCTCCTAGATATCTAACATAATTTTCCCGAGTACACTAAACCATGCCTCCATACCACCACCCATGTCTCCTCCATTTATCTAACTATATCTACTTGTGTTCACTACAACCGTGCCTTTGAAACACCACCGGATCTCACATACCCGAAGATACCATACATCTACCACTCGTGTAACCAAGATCTCATTGACCGTGAATCTACAAATAAGACCTCTAGAAGGGTCTACCAATGTGCAACCATAACCGTGCACCAAGAAATAAGTCTCGTCCATCATCACTACATCAACTTGTGAAAAAATGAATACAAATTACTCTACAATACTAGATTCCTATGGATCCACAATACATCATGATCTCATGGATCTGTAATACAAGATCTCACAACATGTGGATCTAAAAGAACAAGTAATAACAAGATCTCACAACAACATATGGATCTAACAAGAAGAAACACTAAGTTCTTTGCATACTATGCAAGCCATTACATGAAAATAAATAATACAAAGGAAATACAATAAAATATAATACTATCTTCTCACCAATAGTGTACCTACACTTTCCTTTTATTCAACTTCTCTCTATGAAATCTCTTGTCTTCATGTAATTTGATTTTTCTTTTTCTTCATCTTCTTCATCCTTTCAACCAAGGATTATTCTCTCATTCTCTTCTAACACCTCTAACCCTAGTTTTCTAACTTATATAATCCTAGACAAAATTAGGGCACAATATCCATGTAATTACATCCAATATATTTTCTTTAAAACAAAATCTATATTAAATCCCGTGACTTATAAATAAAACACTCCCACACAGTAATCGATATTGGTTACTTCCTAACGATACCAATTACTTCTTGATCAATTTCATCCACATTCTCGACCGATGCCAGTATCTGTGTAACCCAGTCACTTTGTAATGCATGCTCCAATGAAGCTATTTAGCTCCATAACCTAACAATCTCCCACTTGGAGATAAATTTTTGAACCTCTATACCTATACCTGTACATCACCATCCTCTACACACCATGAAGATGATCTATTATTTCCTTCAACAATTCTCTCAAAAATTAAAAAAACCAGGAAGATCAAACCATCTTCTAAAAGTAAGAAGATAAACCATGACTCACCAAACCTACACAAAGATGTAATTTATCTGTGACACCAAGCATAAAGCTCCCACTAAATCATAACACCATAACAATTGTTGGTATCATAAAATCAAGCCAAAAAATATCCTCATAAATTAATCCATCATGACTAACACACTTACAATAGCTCCCACTCAAAATAAAGTATTGAGCCTCTATCATATCCATAGCCATACCTATAAAACCAACCGTGTTCTCCATCCATCTATCCATGTATCCATGAAACCACCAATGCAACTAACCAAGACAAGTTAAACTGGAATATGTGAAATAAAAAAAATATCATGGGTAAAGAAAACCCGGATGATTTCTAAGCTCAGAACAAAGGGTCATCAATCCATAAACCTACATAACTCAAAGAATCCAAACACTGCAATCTATAGATCCAATCCTGCATAAAAATAGCATTTCCAAGGCAATCCTCTATGGATAACATCTCTCATGGAGTAACATAGTAATCAAGAGGAAATACAAACATCCCCTACTCATGCTTAAGGCATCCATGTGTGAATCAAACATCTCGAATCATCATAGACTCAAAAATTGAATCTATCCATATGTACAAACTCACCATGTACATCCATCCATATCACCAAGCTCTCTAGAAGCTCCAAGTCCCCCAATGACTAACTCCAAAACTGAATATGAATCTTTTTCTCATCAATGTCAATAAAAACATACATTGTTAAACCACGCCACTAATACCAAGTGTAAATACTAGCAAACATGTCGTCAACATACTCTACAAAATCAACCAAGATGAAAGTAAAATAAGGGTACTATCCAAAATAGATAAATAAACATTGTTATCAAACTTGTGACTTAACCAACCACGGTTTCTCAACCGACCACGATAAGCTCCCGACCAACCATGGTTACTAGATGAATGACCATGGTTACTAGATGACAAACCACGATTACCCCTAACCAACACCGCTCTCTATAAAAGTCATATTTTCTCCTTTTTCACCCTTTAAACTTTAAAAATTGTTCTATCATATAAAACTAGCTAAATCAACCATCAACTACCTTCCCTAAAGAATATCTAGGTGCCAAAAAAAAAACAAGTGACATCACCTTGCAATAAAATCAAAATACCTACAAAGTCGTGACTTCCCTTCATAACCAACTTGTGCCTCCTACCACTCGAATAGTAGCATATTCCTCTCACTCTGCATGTGCATCTGTGTCCAACCTGCAATGCCAACAACCATGGCTTGCTCCCACTCAACATGAACTCCCTTACACTGCATCTAATAACAAGCTCAAAATCTCCAATATATATATCAGCGAGAAATAAAACTAAATGTAATAAATAAAAATTGATTCCTTCTTAAGCAAGAATACTTCTACATCACAAAATTTTAGACTTCTTGTGAAGTAGGTGAATCAAATTCTTTCTATCTCGTGTGTACTCAACATATATCGTTACTCATCAGCTCGTGTTTAATCATGAATTTTCATTGAGAATCTCATCATTAGACTAGAAACCCTTGTCCTCAAGATTCCACACAACTGGGAAATAAAAGTCAACCAACACCAAAAACCATTGTTTAAATTTTGGCACACTATCCAAACATTATATCAGTTTCTCCAAATGAAAGAAATGAAACATGAATCATATAGAGATACCTGACTCAAAGTATCAATGGACTAACCAAGTCAACTCTATCCTCTTTCTGATCTAAACCATGAAGTGATCTACACCATCCCTACCATGCACACTATTTACAAGAAACTCGATCCTCAAAATGAGGACAAAAAACCATCTTCCCTCTCCTGCTACAAAAATACCTATACAGATAAGTTGCCATAGAGACCAACCACGGTCATCTCCTAAATGACCACAGTTAGATGACCAATACCAAGCCTCTGTGACCAACCTTTATTCTTATACCGATGTTGATGTTGTTGGAATGAACCCAACACCACACAATTTGGCATAGAACACCACACTAGGTTCCTACTTGATTGAGTCTAATAATTGAGCTGAGCCATTCATTTCAAGAAGCATCCAAATCATACAAAACCACTACATCAATAAACCATGCAATAAATTACATCAAGGTGAAATACCTCACCTTACCAAAGACTGCAAGATACTAACCCGCATATTCAATGAATAAATTTCCTCTCGACGGAAGCCCCATCTTCGTTATGTGCAAAAACCTCTCTACCAAATCCACATGCATCTAACTCGCACCAAGGATGTATACCGCTTCTTTTCTCTATCTATATCTGCAATCTACAACCATGCATGTGCAATTAAACCATATTCTACAAAACCAAGATAAAACCATACCTCAATAACTGGATCTATTATCAAACTACCATGCTTGTTGCCTCTAAGAACCATGGACACCTCGAAAAAAGAGATACATTCCATGCATCTCTCTATTTATTCATATCTATGGTTTTTTTACAAACCATGCTTCCTAGTAACTAACCACAATCACCCTATAACTGACCACATCAACCTTCTGATTCCGATTGCCACTTAACTGACGTTTCTCACCGTAATTTCCGAAACCTTACTCTTCCATCTCCCACTTGAGATTCAATATCTTCTTGCGATTTTAACATCGGAAAAAAAAACCTACTCTCATACACCAAGTTAGTAAACTAGTAAAAAAACCATTATGCAAATCCTTGTTAAAAAACTAAAATCCATCACACTCGATACCCATTGTTGGGGATGGGTCTATGCGAGAAACATTTGCAACTATGTAATATCAAATCTAAAATATGCAAATATGGATCTAACAATCCCCAAAAAATCTACAATAGTGTAAGTATAAACAATAATAATCCAAATAAAACAAAAGTACACACACATAACAAAACATGTATCGTGGTTCACCCAATGTGGGTTACATCCACCAAAGATAGAGATTGCATATATATAAGATAACAAGAGATTACAAACCAACACTTATGCACAATAGTACATGTATCTCTACAAGATTATCTCTTCCTCCCAGATCTCCAATCAGATCTTCCTAAGTATACTAAACCATGCCTCCATACCACTACCTATGTCTCCTCCATATCTCTAACCAGATCTACTTGAGTGAACTATAATCGTGCCTCTAAAACACCAATAGATTTAACATACCTGAAGCTACCCTACATCTGCCACTTTGCAACCAAGTTCTCATTGTATTGTGAATTTGTAAACAATAACTCTAGAAGATTCTACCAATGTGCAACAATAACCATGCACCAAGAAATAAGTCTCTCCATCATCACTGCATCAACCCGTGTAAACATGAAGACAACTTATTCTACAATACTAGATTCATATGGATCAACGATACATAATGATCTCATGGATATGTAATACAAGATCTCACAACATGTGGATCTACAAGAATGAGCAATAACAAGATCTCAGAATAACCTATGGATATAACAAGAAGAAACACTAAGTTATTTTCATACTATGCAAGCCATTAGATGAGATTAAATAATACAAAGGAAATATAGTAGAATATAATACCTTTTTCTCACCAATAATGTACCTTCACTTTCCATTATGTTCAACTTATCTCTATGAAAGCTCTTATCTTCATGCAATCTAATTTTTATTTTCTTCTTCTTCATCATCCTTTCAACCAAGGATTATTCTCTTCTTCACTTCTAACACCTCTAACCCTAGTTTTCTAACTTATATAAGCCTAGACAAACTTAGGGCACAATATCCATGCAATTACATCCAATATATTTGCTTTAAAACAAAAGCTATATTAAATCCCATGACTTATAAATAAAACACTCCTGCACAGGTAACCGATGTTAGTTACTACCTAACTGATGTCGATCATCGTCTAACGATGCTAGTCACTTCCTGACCAATGTCGGTCACTGTGTAACCTAGTCAATTTATAATGCATGCTCCAATCAAGATATTTAGATCCACAACCTAACATTACTAGAAGAAGTTTTTTTAGCAATGATATCCCTATCATCTATGGATTCAAAAGAAACAATAAAAATTCCCTTAGGAAATGGGTAGGGATCTAACCTTACTTCTAGAAGTTGGAACCAATGCTTAGAGATCCATTTGTTTAAGACAAGTAGGCTAGGACAGAGTCCAACAAATCTATAAATCAAGGCATGCTCTTGATAAAATGACTCTATTTTGAGGACGTCATCTCCAAAGGTTACACATGGGTTGCTCTCAGTAGGCCTCATGGTTTTAAACTCTAGATTATTTTGTAAAGACTCCACTGAATGAGTGCTTGGCTAATGCTTCCGTCATTACAGCAGGGGAGGAAACCTTAGTGGCATGGATTTCAGGATTCTTCTTGTCTTCCATCATGTTCTTAGTAGAAATTATTTTATTGGACTAAGTGAATCCCCCAAAAAGAACCAAATCCCCAAACATTGACACCAAGGAGATCTCATAGAATATGTCATTTATAGAGGGTTTTGTCCTCCTTTTCCCTTCACATGCACAATGCCACCACCTCCTGTTTACTTCCAGAGTTATGGCTGAAATTAGGATTTGGATTGAATTTTTCCTAGTTTACTCTACTACTGCCATGGTTATAGGGGTAAACACCTCCCGCATCTCCATGCAAATCCTTCCCACTCCAATTCGATTCATGTCCCCACCGGATGATCTACTTCCACCGTCATTCACATGGTGAGGGGAATGATTAGGTTTTCCTACTGAGCCAAAGAAGTTTCACTTAGGGATATTCATAGGTATTGTAATAGTAATAATCTCTCTTTAATGTTATAATTATTTGTTAGAGGTGCAATTTCCATATGTCCTTAATGAAAATAAAAAGAAAATTTATGTTTCTAATGAAAAAGTCATCTTTATGTTATAAAAAGGGACTTAATATTTTCCTAAGAAGTTGAAAAGTCATTTTGGGGTATATGAAGAGTCATATATTTTTATAAAAGGAAAATACCTCCCATTATCAAAGGGTCAATGATTGATTTTGTAAACTCAAGAGTACATTGTGCTTAGAGAGAACAAAGGAGATAGCCATTTTCTTCCATTCTCCTCTTGCATATGTTTCCTCCTTTTCTCTTCTTTTTACAACTTTAATTTAAATGCTAAGGAATAATTTTCTTTTTCCAAGGTATATAAATGTTTACATCTTTGTATGCATGGTTTCCTCTAGCCGGTAGATTGAATTTTTATTTTTCCTTCTCATAAATGTATGTGTTGAAATTTATAACTAGTGTGTGCAAGAATCTGATTTTCTACCCGCAACATTAGTTATCTTATATATTTTATCACCCCATTTCCCACTCTACAAAAAAAAGTATTCTATAATAAGCATTTGATATCTTTTCTATAGGGTCATTGGAGTACTCTTGTTGGATCCTTGACTGCAATACCACCATGAAAATCTACCTTTTTATGTGCATGTAAACACAAAATCTGCACCATTTAAGTAGAGGGGATTCAATTCCCAGATTGTTGGCATGAAACCCACAAATTTTTCCACGCGACATATTTTCTCACCAAAAAATATGTAACAATACTTACTAATTTGAGTTGATATAGAATCATTGAGAGGATTCGCCAAGTGGAGTGTAATACCTACATTTTTTTAAATGTATTTTAGGTGGCCCCCAAACTAGTTTCAATTGAGGGTATTTTAGATTGCTTGAATATTTTTGGAAACTATGATTCCATCACCCAATATGTTTTTGTTTTTATTATATAACCTAGATTTATTGATGGTTTAATTATCAAATTCCCTTTGGAATGGTTTTGAGAATCCTATGGTTAAGAGGGTCTTATATATTTGACAACCCTTTTCAATGAATTCTTGAAATTTTATCACACAATGTCTTTGTAGATGGAAAGTGTTCTTAGGGTGAAATTTGGGTACAAATATGTTGATTTGTTTTTTTGAGATAGAACAAGGAAAACGACTAAATAATCGTTTCCACCATTGTATGAAAGTAGTGAATTTTTCATCTTTTTGTTGTTTATTTTTGCATAAGTTAAGCATGGTACATTCTCCATGTTAAAGGATAAGTGTTAGAACAAGGAAAATGACTAAATAATCCTTTCCACCATTGTATGAAAGTAGTGAATTTTTCATCTTTTTGTTGTTTACTTTTGCATAAGTCAAGCATGGTACACTCTCCATGTTAAAGGATAAGTGTTAGAAAAATATCTTAGATAAATTTGGAAAAGCGTAAACTGATACTTTTAGAAGATGGGGGAACCATTCGTGAGTTTGACCTCATATACTATGCAAGAACAATCAAATGAGGTAATTTTTACTATATGTGACTTCCAGAGACAAGTCATGAAGAAGTATTTAACATGATCCCTAGGAACACCTTTTCTAGGATATTTGTCGAATTGGGACATTCCAAGCTAGGTGGAAAGGGACATGTATCATTTCTCTCTTGAAGGGGTAATGACATAAATATAAAAATGATATTTCTTGTGATGTCCACTACTACTATTTTCTTGTAAACCACTAAAAATATCATTCATTGATTAACATTCTTATTTAAATGAATTACATCATGAGGGAGTAGATGGTATATATATGTGCTTTGATATAGAGGATTTTCCTCCAATATTGGTCATATGATACATGTAATAGGTCACTTTAGTTATTGTTAGTGTTGTTGACCTTAGGTTTATCTATATGGATATGCAGAGCTAAGCTACTTGTTGGTGATTAAGTTCTTATAGTTGATCTTGAACTATCCATTTTCAATTACATAGTCTATGGATTGGATAATTAACCTTATTTTTAACATCATGATTAAGTTTAATGAGAGGTATATGATTTCCTATTTTAGACATTTTAGGATATATATTAACAGATTATTCTTTGATGTGAACTTTAAGGTTTGTAGAAGTAGATGTATGTTATGGGTTTAATATGTCTGTTGATTTTTGAAGGGCATATGATTGGAGCATTATTCTATTAATAGGGAATCTGAATATGTCCTCTCAAAATGAATAGGAAATAAGTCCCAAACATGTTCTTGGAGCATGGTGCACATAAATACCCGGTCCTATAAGTCCCAAACATGTATCCCGCTCCTAAGCCCATCCAGACTAAAAAATCAGTCCCTTCACCCCCCTTGTCTGCATCTACTCCCTTTGACTTCATAGAATATGTAAACAAAGCCAAAGTGTATATTACCAAAACTGAATATTTACAGACCCATCCTGAATAGTTCAAGAGGTTTTTTCAATACATCAGGAATGGTAGTCTAACACCCATTGATGTAGCTCCTCATCCTAAAGGAATACTACCAAACCCACCTACACCTCCCTCACAGAACATGCTTTCTCTAAGTGCATCAAATATTGATAAATTTGAACCTTTTTATGTCTCCCTTCTTGTTGGAGAATATGTATTGAACAACTGCATAATAGATTCGGGTTCCTCAGATAATGTCATTCCGTGAAGGTTTCCAAAGCTCTCAAACTCACCATGAATCCACATGGTGGATCTTGTTACTCTTTGGATTCAATAGAGGTCCCACTTGTAGGTAAGGTCAAAGTTGCACAGGTGGCTCTTCCAAATTTCCAAACAAGAAAATTTCAGAGATGATTTTGGTAGTAGATGTATTAGCCTCATTTAGAATGTTGTTGAGTAAAATTTTATGCCGAGACTTAGGAGGAAAATTTATATGAATTATTCATCCGCAACCATACCAAAGAAGGGATACATGGAGAAATTTTTGCCTAAGAAGAAGATGAGGTACTCGATACAAAATTCTGAAGCCCGAAGCTAACATCTTGTATCAAGGTAGTAGGAAGATGAATCACTTAGTGGAAACTGAGGAGGAAGAGGATATCCCCATCTTAATAGGTCTAGACATGCCTTCTTAGAGAGATTTGGATTTTTAATAGCATTGAGGAGATCCTAGTTACAAGAGGGAATCCCTTAATTACCAGACGATACAAACCATGAGAAAGTGGAGATGGTTCTTGATGATTTTCAAGAAGAAAAATCATCTTATATTCTTATCCAAAATTAGGAGTTATTCTTATTCTCATTCTCATTCCCATATATGGAGAGACAAAATCAGCTTGTGATTATCCCATGAAAGGCTTGAAATAAATATTTGTACAAAGCTGATTTGGAAGTCTTAACCAATGTGAAGGTGTTATCCCGTAAAATTGACGAGGGAAATTTTGTGGGTAACCGTACCAAATTTTGTCCTGGTCCCTCGTCGGGGACCCTCAGTGTTCGAGAATGTTATAAAATCCCTTTTCGGAAATCTAGTTCTCCGAACTTAGTCATTTTGGTCCTTTTTGGCTGGGCGCACCTTTTATCTATGTAACATAGACTAAATTTGTGCCCCCTTCATTTCCTTTGGCGCACCCTTTGAAGTGTTGACACATCAATTGTTGCGCCTTCCCATGATGCGCCTTTCTTGCATGCGCCAAGGTGCATGCGCCTTCCTGTCAACAACAAAATTGTTGTACCGTGTTTTGGTGTGCCAAGGCACTCGAAATCTAGTGTTGACAGTCCTTAATTTGTGCCAAAGGTGCACATAATTCCGTGTTGACATGCATATATCCGTGCCAAAGGGTGCACAAAGTTTTACGTGTCGACACATGTTTTGGTGCACCCTTTTAAAAAAGTGGTTGGCACATTTATTACACCTTTGCCTATATATAGGTGCATCCGCCCTGTCACTTTCACAATCGAAAACACGTGATAAACTTTATTCCTCTGCACTTGTCAGCACGCCCGTCCTCCTCATATCACGTTTATGGACCCCACTTCGTCTCTCACATTCTATATATTCCGGGTATGTGGTCCTTGTTTTTCTTGTGTTTTTGTTTTTGTTGGTTGGTTGTTTGTGAGGTTGGTGTATGGATCTGAAGCTTTAAACCCCTCCTGTCGTTCTTGCAAAATCTCTCCCCCAAACCATTTTTATCCTCTTTCTAGATCTGTGGCCAAAGAGGGATCTGCCTCAAAAATGGATCTAGACCTCTTTGTTGTGTTCCTCCCACTGTCAAACATGACAAGAAAACCTGAAAATCATGAACTAAAGAGGCAAGAAACCTAAAAGTTGGTTCCGGGCTGCATTTCTCTCTTGGCACAATCGCCACTCCTGCTGCATAAAACACAGTCACGCCTAAGGCGCACTGTTTCTACTTGCAACACGCACCCTTCTTGCACCATACAAAAACTAAACCTTTGGCGTAGGCGCAATCATCCTTACAACAACACGTAGTGCCATGCAAGCTTTCCCTATGCCGTGCCAAAGTCCCCCTTTGCACACACAATTTTGGTGCTGCACGCATTAATCTTGCACCCTTCGGCGCACCAAAGTTCCATGTTACACGAAAAATACATGCACCATTAGCGCACCCTCCCCCATGCAACACCAAGATTATTTACGCCCAGTATAAACCGCATATAACGGTGCAGCGCACTCCTATTTACAACAAAAATATGTCATATGCAAAATCCTTGCGCCCTATGCCCTTTGGCGCTGATTTATTCCTTGTAACACTCCATTTCTGTGCACCATTCTTTTAACTCGCACTGCGCGTGTCCCCATGCCTTGCACTTTGAAGCCTTAAAATCACTAACTCCTTGTTTTGTAAAGCTTTAATGGAAGATCTGATAGCTAATATGGCTCTTTGGCATTGGACTTCTCTTCTTCTTCTTGCAGATCAGCAACTGAACTCAGATCCATATATGTCTACATCAAGCAAAAGGCCAACCAAGTCAAAGGGTAAGGCTAAGCTTACAGAGGAAGAGATGAAGTATAAATATCAGAGGGTCAGAATTTCTGAGTCCTAGGAAGAATGTGACCTGGACATTAGAGACTCCAAACTCGGTCACATCGACATGGAAGATTTCTGGGCCAGAACTAGGAGAGTCATAGGAAGTCCTTGGATGGACAAGCTAGGTGGGCAGTGGTCTACACTTTGCTGGGGGAATTCCCATCAGCGCGATAAATAACGAATTTATGATGGTAGTGGCCCGCTGTTACAACAAAGACACAAGGTGTGTCGAAAATGAAAAGGGCGAGGTCATAATCAACCTCACTACCCAACGACTTCAAAATCATGCTAGGCATTCCTCACCACCAACATTTTGTGGCTGTAAGCCAAGAGGACTGCACCAAGGCATGGGAGGATAATGAAGACAAGTGCATGCAGCTGATGAATGAAGTTTACTTAAAGAACAAGAAGGTGATAACCAGATGGCCACAAGTTATTCACCGTAGTGACTTCTCCGAGGAATTGAGTGATACAATCACTTTCCTACATAGAGTTTTTGGGCTTTCGACGCCCATTACTTTCACAAATGGATGCTCAGGTATCTTGAAACCATGAATAAGAATGTGCCGGATCAGCACTTTGAGTGGGCAGAGATCATAAGCAACACCATATCCGAGCAGCTCCAATAACTCACCACAACGGGGAGGTTCTACATGAACTCCTACGTAGTCTACACTGCTGACCTCGGAGAGGGATTATCCAGCACTGAGCTGATGTGGAGTTTGGCCTCAGGTAAAGATATATGAATACTACCCGAGCTGAAGCTGGAGAACAACATCCCGCAGTTTACCAAGATCAACGATGCTTTCTTCTATGGCATCGTCTACCTTTTGAGGCCAAATATGACTCATGGTCGGATGACCAAGAGCATAGTCACCACAACTGAGAAGTGGGGAGCACTGTTTACCCAATTCCCCACCTTCACCTATCTCAGAGCGGCCAACTTCTTGGGGGAGCCCACCAAATTACCGAGATATGCTGGCCCCAAGCTGATCCTGTTAGAGCTGTCCAGACAGCTCATAACCTACCATGAGAAGTGTTTGAAGAGAAAGAAGGGTGGAACTCCTTTCCCCCTTACAGTGGGCAGGTACACCTACATTTCCCACCACAAATCCCGAGAAATGTTCACAGAGCTAGAACTGTTAAACCTTAGGCACAATTTCCTAGTGAGGCCCACTTTTGATCTAAGGAATTGCCTTCCCAAGGAAAAACTCGATCCTATCCACATTGCATAGATTGAGGACATCTATATCGACTTGTATCATGAGGTCGAACTTAGAAGGAATGATCAATCTCACCTGGCCCTGGCAGAGATTATTCAGTATGGCATGGCCATTGTTCCAATAGGTTATCAAACTATCGATAAGGAAGTTAATCAGTGTATTTTGACTCGGATGGGGACAATCGCCATTTGCCAAAATTGACAGAACAAAGGCACCTCAGACCATTGAGGTAAGGGTTAAGGAGACCTTGTGGTGGGACACACTAGTACGAGAATGAATGGCCTCATCTACCTTGGAGTAGATTTCACCACGTCCCATTTGGGAAATGCACTGTCAAGCCAAAGCATCTCCAAAGGTCAAAGGCAAGGATAAAGAGGGTGAATCAAGCTCTACTCAAGAAGGAGCTCCTGAGAGCCCTCCTTCCACACACAATAATAGGTTATAAATCTGGCATCCCCAGAGAAAGAAGCGGCAGAGAGTGCCCCAATGAGCACATCCCCTCAGGATGTCACCACTAATATAACTATTGAGGTCCCTTCTGTCCCCTCTCCCTCTCCTCCTTCTCCTCCTCGCATGAATCAAGTGACCGCTCCTTTGGTTATATCATCTTCCCCATCTTCTATTGTTCTCCCTTCCTCGTCATCCATCTTCTCTTCTCTCGCAGAGCTATCCACCACCATTTCTTCTCTCATCTCTCAGCTCCCTTCCATTCCCATGACTACCTCATCTGTAGTATCTTCCCCTCCCATGAGCACTTTCTTGGCCTCTCTCTCGATGCTGCCACCATGTGTCTCTATGCATTTCCCCTCATCCCCTGTAGCTGCTCCCTCTTCCACCACTAGTCCCACTCCCTCAGGCCTAGCATGGCTTTCTCAGCACCTTAGCCAACATAAGAGGAAAGTCCCTATTGCACCAATGGACTTTTCTCATCATCCCAACAAAGGGGGCTAAGAAGAAAAAGCCTATAACCTGCTTCTCTCAGAGTGCATCGGGAGAGAGAGTAATGGAGATCACGTATCCCGATCCTTCAAAGGATAAAAAGGATCTGTCTCTGATAGATTATACAGTGACCCAAGTCACAATGGGAACATCTTCTGAAAGTCTTCAAGGGGAGGCCCTATCTGCGGTGGATGCCCTTTGCAAGAAGCTCCAAGAAGCGAAGGAAGAGAAGAGGTTATTACAAGAATGAAACAAACTCCTTCTCCATGCCCTGCAGAAAATGGGCAGTGCACCTCCTACAACCTGCCACTTTCCTGAAATGTCCTAAGCCAGGATAAGATAAATGAGTATGCCAAAATTGGTGAACAAGGTATGGTAGTTTCCACCTGGAGAGATCAGATCCTCAAAGACAATGAGGAGGTAATTGTCAAGTTCACCGAATTGTATCAGAACATCAGTCAGGTGAACAAAGATCTCTAGGGAATCATGGGACCTATCTCCAAAGATTTGGAAAATTCTAGGTTGTAACATGAGACGTTCTAGAAAATGCTCGACTTCTCAGTCAGTGATTTTGTAAAATTCAGAATTTTCAATCACCCTAGGGTACCCAGCAAGATACTTGCTACGTTGGATTACCGGGTCGATCAGATGGAGTTCATTCTAGAGAATATTGACAAGGTCAAGGAAGAAGCCCTAGATGCAATGCATCAAATGGAGCAAACTTTTATAATAATGTCTCCAGGTTTGTTAACTCCTTTCACCTTGAGGAAGGTGGATGAAACTATTCGGATCTTTAAGGAGATCATCTCACAAGGGCTAGGGCCGGGGCCGGAAGCCACTTTCGACACTGAATGCATCAATAACCTTCTAGCTTGTCATGATTTTGTGGGGTACCTGATGGAGGCAGATAATGAATATTTCAATCTCCCTGAAAAACTTAGAGATGAGCGGGAGACTTTTGAGTTCATCGATGATCATACAAAGGGTCCTGCCCAGGATCAACTTCAGCTAATGATTAGTAAATTCGTGGAATATCGTACTCAGTTCCACATCTCCTCTCCTGAATAACAACAAAAGTAAGATACCCCCTTTCAGCCGTGAGATGATGATGAATATCCTTCTTCCTCTTGGCTTCCTTTTTGTAAATATCTAAGAGTATGTTGGTACAAATGATGACATCATCCATGTTGCACCATGGGATGTTGTCATCCACCAAGTTGTCCAAAGTCAACATTGACTTTTAGATATTTTGTAGATATTTTGTAATTAGTTGTTGGTTGCTTTTTTCCTTCTCTCTTCTCCTTCTTCTATATATACTTGGATACTTGTTGTATTCAAGGTGGTGGATACTTTTTAGATGAAAAATAGAAGTGAGAAGAAAAGACTTTGAGCTTTTTGTAACAGAAGAAAACATTAATACAAATATTAAGACTTTGTGTTGAATATGTGTGTTATGGGCATCTTAATCTTTCTTATGTCAGATTTAGGTGTTTATTCTGTTGAATCTATCTCTACTTTTTTGTCATTTATTCATCAGTATTGCTTTGTTTGTCTATGCAAGTAGGTTCACTCTATTTACTACCACCCAAAACATAGACCCTATGACCTTTACTCGCTTTGTAATTCATTTCTTTTCTCCCTTCGAATCTATCCCATCTCCTCACCTTACTTCTTTCCTTTCTTTTCACAAATCAAAACACCCCAACCGGGATGAGGTCCCAAACCCCGAAGGTAGAATATTGTGAGACTTGCATGATTCCTACTTTGGTAGAATAGCAATAAACTAGTTTCACTTTGCTTTGACTCAAAGAGGGGATATGCCCCGCACACTTTGTTGGCACGTCTATCCATAGATCTATCCACCCAAAATATTTTTGGCCCAACAGCTTTTGGTGACTCCATGGGGATCGAATAGATCTAACAGATCTATGGTAGTGGTATGTTAAAAAAAAAAAGTAAAAAATCAGAAAATCACTGCCAGTTTGCAAATTTTAACTTTTGTTCAAAATCCAAATTTTTTGCAAAAGTGATCCAAACTAAAAATTGTCTTCAGGGATCCATAGATCGGGACTAGTTAGAGATCTTTAGTTCACTGAGTTTTTACAAAAACCCATATTTTTCCGTAGATCTGAGTTTTGACTGTTTTGCAAAATTTCAAACCCTTGCCAAAAGTCAACTCCAAGATCTGAAAATCAGCCTACTAAGTTGGCCGTTATTTTATCCTCATTGATCTTTGTCATTAAACCGCAATCGGTTTCCAAAAAGGGGATAAAATTAAATATCTAGAAAAGCACATGCTGCTGATTTTTGTCAAAAAAATCAAAAAATCAGCAAGTGCAACCAAAAAGAGTTTTTGAAATTTGCTCCAAAATATTGCAGAGCTGGAAGGTACACTGGCGAGTGAACCATTTACTCGTAGCAGAGAGCTCATGGAGAAGTTGATCTTAATTTCAACCTTCTTCAAAGGCATAACTTCAGTGTTACACTGGAACGCTTCTCATCACTAAGTTCAGCTGACCGGTCATCCAGAAGTGTCTCACCTCCACGAAGGAAGTATTTCTCACAAGGAACATCCACATCACTTTACAGTGCTTTGCTACTCAGTGGAATTGTACTTCCGGCTCACATCCTCTTTCCAGCTATTCAAATGGCAGTGCCATGGGGAAATGCTATGGGCCCTCTCACTTTGCCACATCCTGTTCATGCACTCCCTCATAGAAACTGGAAGAATTTTCCCAAATTTTATGGGAGCAATAACCAAAGCACGGATTCACACATATCCATGTTCATTATGTCATGCAGTATCCTGGATGTGACCCATGAAGATGTGTCAGTTCACCTCTTCCTAGAGACCTTGCAAGGACCCACAGCGGAATGGTTTCAACATTTTCCGGCCGGATCTATTACTAGTTGGGCCACCTTACGGACTACATTTGAAGAAGGAGGTCAATGAAACCATGCACAATTTCATCACCCATTTCAATTCACTAATCAACCAGGTTCCACCCACTATGCTGCCAATGCCAGAAAATCAGAAGTATTTCTTCGTGAATGCCATGAGCTCAAAAGTAAGTTTCTTACTCTTACAAGAACAGTTGCTACTTTGGTTCTCACCCAAGCTACTACCATACGGATTGAAGATAACTTGCTAATATCTGGTGAATTAAAGCAAGAGCCATCCAAGCTAAAAGTTTCAGCTCCTTCTCCCACCACTTTGTCCGATCCGGCATTTCAAAAGATGGTGAATGACTTGCTCGCATTAAAGAAGCAGCTAGCTCAAGCTTCTCCTAGCACTTCATACTGGGATATCCCACAGAGGAATTTCACTTCCAACAATGTCCCACAAAGGCCCCACCTACCTACAGCTGCTCCATGGTTGGCACTTGAGGCCCCTCCGATCAATGCTTTAGCTGAAATTGAAGAAGAGGAGCAAAATTATGAAGAACCCTCATCGCCAGGTGAAGATGATCAAGATTTCGAGAGAACCGACCGGCGACTCTACTATTGGGTATATGGAATTTCATGAGGAGGAATCTGATGAAGAAGAGGGTACCAAAGGATATGCAAGCGGGAAGTCATATGCTATTTTCACCTGCTCACAAGGAAAAGAAGCAGAAGTAGCTGCCAAGATGCGAGAAAGAGAAGGCTGTGTCAAACACGCCTCCAACCATTGCTAAACGAGGTAGTCCCCTTCCTACTTAACCTATTATTAAGTCTTTTCCGAAGAAATATTTTTCCCCTATCTCCCCTCCAAATCAGTCCTCTCATATTCCTATCAAGACCAGTAATCTTACCCTACCATCAAGAAATGAGGGACTCATTCCTCCATCAATGTAACCCTTGGCCACGTTTGACATAATTGATCATGCTAAAAAGACCAAGATCCAAATGTCTGAAGCCAAGTATCTTTAGTCTAATCCTGAGTAGCTTGTAAGGTTGACCGAATACATCCAAAGCCAAGCTGTCATAACTACTCAGGTTTCCCCAAAAGGAATCCTTTCTACTCCTTCTGCATCTCGCATAAATGTTGCCTCAACATCTGTGTCAGGCAAAATAGAACCTTTCTATCTCTCCCTCCTAATCAATGGCCACAAACTAAGCAACTGCATAATTGATTCTAGGGCTTCCGATAACATCATGCCGGCAAAGGTCACCCATGCCTGGGCCTCACCCTTACTAAGCCTTTTGGCAGATGTTATTCCTTGGAAACCAAGCAGGTTCCGTTGATCGGTCAAATCAAAGATGCGTAGTTTGCATTTGCGGCGTTCTAGAGAAAAGAGTAAAGATGACCGTCCTTGTTGCCGATATTCCGGCAGCATATGGAATTCTATTAGGAAGGATTTTTTGCAGTGAGGTTGGCAGAGAGATTCATATGGACTGGTCTAAGGCTAGAATCCTGTCAAAGGTGTAATGCAAACGTTGGAGCCGGAATCACAAAAGAAGTACTTGGTTACTAACTCCAATGACCCTAAAGCCCAAATCCTCTTTGAATCATCAGGGATGGGGAACTATTTCTTGTCTACTGAGTCTGAAAAAATGGATATCGTCATCCGAGAGGAGGATCTTAACAAGATTTGGACTTTATAGTTTGATGGAAGCTACGCGACTAGTGGGTGCGGCGCTGGAGCCGTGCTAATATCTCCCGAGGAGATTATTCCTCTCTCTTTCAAGTTACAGTTTTCAACACGAATAATACTATCGAGTATGAATCTTTGCTACTTGGCATGCAAGCCACAAAGGAAAGAGGAATCAATAATCTGAAAGTATAGGGTGATGCGAGCTGGTCATAAATCAAGTTAAAAGGATATACCAATTGAAGAATGAAAGGCTCAGACATTACCTCAACGCAGTATGGGATAGCATCAAGGAGTTTGACTCTTTTTCAATAAAATCCATCCCAAGAGCTCAGAATGACATGGCCAACTCATTAGCCATCTCAGCATCCCTCATGCTCCCTCACCTAGGCTTGAAAACAGACACCTATACCATCGAGGTATTTTTTCGCCCAAGCGTGCCATAAAATTCTCAAGACCGCAGGTATTCAACAATGATAATCAAATTATTTCCTTTCGAAAAGGTGAAAATTTTAGTGAGCTTCCTTTTGAAGGATCCACTTCCGCATGTCGTGAATCTGTTACTGATCAAGATGAAGGGATACATGAAAATGATGGCATATGTCAGCTCAAAGGAAATAAAATTCCAAAAGGTTTGGTTTCTCTAGAACGTTTGTTCGATAGGCACGATCATTTTGTTAAGAAGAAAAGGTAAGATGATCCTAACTCCTCCCTAGAAACCGAACTGGTCAATTTAGGTTCGGTAGAACATCCACGCTTTGTGAACATCGGAAAATTTTACACACCTAAAGAAAAGTGAAAGTTTGTCAAATTACTTGAAAAATACATGGATGTATTGGCATGGTCCTCGTATCTAAATTCTTTCAAGCCAAAAGACATCCAACATGACATCCCGTTGAAAGAAGATGTCAAACCCTTTCGCCAGAAACAAAGACACTACAATCCTAAGATCTCAGGTACTATCCAGGCTGAAATTCAGAAAACGCTGGACGTAAGGATAATTTTTCCTATCCATCATAGTACCTGGGTCGTGAACATTGTGCCAGTATGCAAGAAGAATGGTGAGATATGCATATGCGTGGATTTTTGCAACTTAAATCAAACATCCTTGAAGGACAACTACCCGCTTCCCATAATGGATCAGGTTCTGTAGGCAGTAACTAGTTTGGAAATGTTGTCCATGCTTGATGGTTTTTCAGGCTACAATTAGATTGAAGTCTCGCCCGAAGACCAATTCAAAATATCATTCACTACCCCCTGGGGTACATTCACCTATAGTAGGATGCGATTTGGTCTGACCAACGCCGGCACCACTTTTCAGCAGATCCATGGACTTTGCGTTCAAGGGTATGATGGGGAAGGTCATAATAGTCTACTTGGATGACTTAACTGTGTTCTCTAAATAGCGAAGTGATCATTACGATCATTTGGAGAAAGTATTGAATAGATGCAGAGAGAACATGGGATCTCCCTAAATCAAAAAGTCTGCTTTTGTGGTCATGGAAGGAAAGTTGCTTGGACATGTTGTTAGAAAAGAAGGGACAAAGATAGATGTTGAAAGGGTTAGGGCTATTCAGAGCCTTACTTTACCTACAAGCAAGATTGGCGTTCACTCTTTCTTCGAAAAAGTGAATTTTCTCAGGCGCTTTGTTCCTGATTTTGCTGAAAAGACTCACCACATATCAAAAATGATGAAGGGATCACCAACTTTTCAAAGTGGAGCAAAGAAGGAAAGAAGTCATTCGAGGATATAAAAGTCTCCATCACCGACGCACCAGTCCTGGTATGTCCCGATTTCTCTAAGGACTTTATCATGTATAGCTACGCATCTGAGCATACTGTATTGGCCATCTTAATGCAAAAGAATTCTGAGGATGTCAAATCCCCAATTGTGTTCATGAGCTCTCCTCTCAATCCTCATGAATTAAAAATGTCTCAGTTGGAAAAGCATGCCTTCGCCGTTGTCAAAGCAGTCAAGAACTTCAGGTATTATATCCTAAACTCTCATACAGTGGTGCTGGTCCCTGACATGGCAGTCAAGTCAATCTTAACTCAATAGGAGTTAGGGAGTTTGTGAGGAAATTGGATTGCAAAGGTTCAAGAGTATGATCTAGATATAAAACCCACCAAGCTAGTAAGAGGCAAGGGCCTATGTCAGCTTATGGCTGAAAACCGAGATTCAGAAGACCCTGAGGAAAAGGATGATTGCACCGAGGGAGCACAAAGTCACCACCAACTATGAATGGTATTCTGATATCACTTTCTTTCTCACTTATGGTGAGTGTCCAGCTCATCTAACTTCAAAGGAGAAACGTGCTATAAATCTCAGAGCAGCCATATATGTTGTCTGGGATGACTGTTTATACAAACGCGGAATATATGGCATTTTATTGCGATGTGTTGACAAGCCACAGAAGGTAAAGTTACTTGAGAGTTTTCATGATTCAGCCTGTGGTGGTCACTTCTCCTCTTCCATTCTGGCACACAAGATCATTCGGGCCAAGTACTATTGGCCGACACTGTTTCAGGATATAGCCACTTGGGTAGCAAAATGTGAGCTCTGCCAACAATTTGTTGGCAAGCCAAAATTGGCTGCTTTTCCCCTCAGGCCGGTCATTATTGATGAACCATTCAGATAGTGGGGAATTGACTTTATTAGCACACTCCATCCCTAATCAAGTGCCGGACATAGCTATGTCCTGAAAATAACAGATTACTTCACCAAATGGGTGGAGGCCATTCTGTCAGGAATGCCGCTTCTAAGATTGTTTGTGATTTCATCAAAGAGAATATCATCATGAGATTTGGCATTCCACACAAAATCGTTGCTGATAAAACTTCCAAATTCTCCTCACAAGAAGTTGTTGGTTTTTGCTTTGAACACGGGATAATTTTTGCACACGCCTTGGATTATTACCCCCAAGGAAATGGTCAAGAAAAATCCAGTAATAAAAACTTAGTAACCATCATACGGAAGCTAGTTGATGAGAGTCAACGGACGTGGCACAAGTCATTGTACGACACTTTATGGGTGGACCACATTACTCCCAAGAGGTCTCTCGGTATGTCACCTTTTCAAGTGTTATATGGAATCGACGCCGAGCTTCCCATTTCTACAGAACTTCCTGCTCTACTCTTGGCATGAGCAATTGAAGATGAGACTTTCCAAAATTCTATTCAAAAGAGGATCATGTATCTATCAAAACTTGAAGAAAAGAGAGTAAGGGTGGTCGACAGAATCACCGAACATCATAATCAAGTCAAGAGATTGTTCGATAAAAGGGCTAAGCAAAGAGATTTCCAAGTGGGAGATCTCGTCCTTTTATGGGACAAATGAAGAGAACCAAAGGGCATGCATGGGAAATTTGATTCTCTATGTAGAGGGCCTTTCAAGATCAAGCAGCTCAATGGAGAGAATAGCTTCTATCTCTTGTATCTAGACGAAACTGATCTCCCGCTTCCCTATAACGGGTAGCATCTCAAAATATTCAGGAAGTAAAGCTTGGTCTCTTCTTTGTACAATTTACTTTTATTGTATGTTTTCTTTTGTCATGTGTTTGCTTTCGTCATCGCCCTTGTTTTTGACCCTGTTACCCAATGGATAGGCACATGTTGATCTAGGGTTTCTCTACCCTTGAGCTTCACTCAAAGATATTCCCCAGAAAGAGCCAGCTGTTATCCCGTAAAATTGAAGAGGAAAATTTTGTGGGTAACCATACCAAATTTTGTCCTGGTCCCTCATCAGGGACCCCTCTGCGTTCAGAATGTTATAAAATCCCTTTCTGGGAAATCTAGTTCTCTGAAATTAGTCATTCTGGTCCTTTTGGCTGGGCGCACCTTTTATTTGTGTAACACAGACTAAATTTGTGCCCCCTTCATTTCCTTTGGCGCACCCTTTGAAGTGTTGACACATTAATTGTTGCACCTTCCCGTGATGCGCCTTTCTTACATGCACCAAGGCGCATGCACCTTCTTGTCAACAACAAAATTGTTGTGCCATGTTTTGGTGTGCCAAGGCACTCAAAATCTAGTGTTGACAGTCCTTAATTTACGCCAAAGGCACACATATTTCCGTGTTGACATGCGTATAACCGTGCCAAAGGGTGCAAAGTTTTACGTGTCGACACATGTTTTGGTGTGCCCTTTTAAAAAAATGGTTGGTGCATTTATTACACCTTTGCCTATATATAGGCGCATCTGCCCTGTCACTTTCACAATCAGAAAACACATGATAAAATTTATTCCTCTACACCTGTCAGCATGCCCGTCCTCCTTGTATCACGTTCGTGGACCCCGCTTCATCTCTCACATTCTATATATTTCGGGTATGTGGTCCTTGTTTTTGTTGGTTGGTTGTTTGTGAGATTGGTGTAGGGATATGAAGCTTTAAACCCCTCCTACCATTCTTGCAAAACTTCCCCCCCCTAAACAATCTTTATCCTCTTTCCAGATCTGCTGGCCAAAGAGGGCTCTGCCTCAAAAATGGATCTAGACCTCTTTTCTATGTTCCTCCCACTGTCAAAATCATGTCAAGAAAACCTGAAAATCACGAACTAAAGAGGTAAGAAACCTAAAAGTTGGTTTCAAGCTACTTTTCTCTCTTGGCACAATAGCCACTCTGCATATAAAACATGGTCGCGCCTGACACATTGTTTCTACTTGCAACATGTACCCTTCTTGCGCCATACAAAAATAAACCTTTGGCATAGGTGTAATCATCCTTACAACAACACGTAGTGCCATGTAAGCTTTCCCTGCGCTGCGCCAAAGTTCCCCTTTGCACACACAATTTTGGTGCTACACGCATTGATCTTACACCCTTTGGCACACCAAAGTTTCATGTTACATGAAAATACATGTGCCATTGGCGCACCCTGCCCCCATGCAACACCAAGATTATTTGCGCCCAGTATAAACCATATATAATAGCGCAGAACACTCCTGTTTACAACAACAAATATGTCATACACAAACTCCTTATGCCCTGCGCCCTTTGGCACTAATTTATTCCTTGTAACACTCCATTTCTGTGCGCCATTCTTTTAACTCTGTAGCCTGCAGTGTCCCTGCGCCCGCCCCTAAGCCTTAAAATCACTAACTCCTTGTTTTGTAAAGCTTTAATGGAAGATCTGATAGCTAATATGGCTTTTGGCATTGGAATTCTCTTCTTCTTCTTACGGATCAGCAACTCGAACTCGAGATCCATATATGTCTACATCAAGCAAAAGACCAACCAAGTCAAAGGGTAAGGCTAAGCTTATAGAGGAAGAGATGAAGTATAAATATCAGAGGGTCAGAATGCCCGAGTCCTAGGTAGAATGTGACCTGGACATTAGAGACTCCAAACTCGGTCACATCAACATGGAAGATTTCTGGGCCAGAACCAGGAGAGTCACAGGAAATCCTTGGATGGACAAGTTGGTGGGTAGTGGTCTATACTTTGTTGGGGGAATTCCCATCAGTGATAAATAATGAATTTATGATGGTAGTGGCCCGCTGTTACAACAAAGACACAAGGTGTGTCGAAAATGAAAAGGGTGAGGTCATAATCAACCTCACTACCTCGGCACTTTGAAATCATGTTAGGCATTCCTCACCACCGACATTTTGTGGCTGTAAGCCAAGAGGACTACACCAAGGCATGGGAGGATAATGAAGACAAGTGCATGCAGCTGATGAACGAAGTTTACTTAAAGAACAAGAAGGTGATAACCAGATGGCCACAGGTTATTCACCGCAGTGACTTCTCCGAGGAACTGAGTGATACCATCACTTTCCTAAGTAGAGTTTTTGGGCTTTCTGACACCCATTACTTTCACAAATGGATGCTCAGGTATCTTGAAACCATGAACAAGAATGTGTCGATCAACGCTTTGAGTGGGAAGAGATCATAAGCAGCACCATATCCGAGTAGCTCCAATAACTCACCACAACGGGGAGGTTCTACATGAACTCCTACGTAGTCTACACTGTAGCCTCGGAGAGGGATTATCCAGCACTGAGCCGATGCGGAGTTTGGCCTCAGGTAAAGATATATGAATACTACCTGGAGTTGAAGCTGGAGAACAGCATCCCATAGTTTACCAAGATCAATGATGCTTTCTTCTATGGCATCGTCTACCTTTGAGGCCAAATATGACTCATGGTCGGATGACCAAGAGCATAGTCACCACGACCGAGAAGTGGGGAGCACTTGTCTATCCAATTCCCCACCTTTACCTATCTCATAGTGGCCAACTTCTTAGGGGAGCCCACAAAATTACCGAGATATGATGGCCCCAAGCTGATCCTATTAGAGCTGTCTAGACAACTCATAACCTACCATGAGAAGTGTTTGAAGAGAAAGAAGGGTGGAACTCCTTTCCCCCTTACAGTGGGTAGGTACACCTGCATTTCCCACCACAAAGCCCGGGAAATGTTCACGAGCTAGAACTGTTAAACCTTAAGCACAATTTCCCGGCAAGGCCCACTTTTGATCCAAGGAATTGCCTTCCCAAGGAAAAACTTGATCCTATCCACATTCCATAGATTGAGGACATCTATATCGACCTGTATCATGAGGTCAAACTTAGAAGGAAGGATCACTCTCGCACGGCCCTGGCAGAGATTATTCAGTATGGCGTGGCCATTGTTCCAAAAGGTTATCAAACTACCGATCGGAAGTTGATTAGGTGTGTCTTGACACGGATGGGGACAACTGGCCATTTTCTGAAATTGACAGAACAAAGGCACCTCAAACCATTGAGGTAAGGGTTAAGGAGACCTTGCGGTGGATAGAACACTGGTGTAGAATGAATGGCCTCATCTACCTCGGAGTAGATTTCACCACGTCCCCTTTGGGCAATGCACCTGTCAGGGCGAAGCATCTGCCAAAGGTCAAAGGCAAGGATAAAGAGGGCGAATCAAGCTCTGCTCAAGAAGGATCTCCTGAGAGCCCTCCTTTCACCGCACAAGAACAGGTTGTAACTCTGGCATCCCTAGAGAAAGAAGCGGCGGAGAGTGTCCCAATGGGCACATCCACTCAGGATGTCACCACTACTATAACTGATGAGGTCCCTTCTATCCCCTCCCCCTCTCCTCCTTCTCCTCCTTGTATGACTCAAGCAATTGTTCCTTTGGTCATATCCTCTCCCCCATCTTCTAGTGTTCCCCCTTCCTTGTCATCCATCTTCTCTTCTCTTGCAGCTATCCCCCACCATTTCTTCTCTCATCTCTCAGATCCCTTCCATTCCCATGACTACCTCATCTTTAGTATCTTCCCCTCCCATGAGCACTTTCCTAGCCTCTCTCTCGATGCCTCCACCATGTGTCTCTACGCATTTCCCTAATCCCCTATAGCTGCTCCTCTTCCACCACCGGTCCCGCTCCCTTAGGCCCAACATGGCTTTTTCAGCACCTTAGCCAACATAAGAAGAAAGTCCCTATTGCACCAATGGACTTTTCAGTCATCCCAACAAAGTGGGCTAAGAAGAAAAAGCCTATAACCCACTTCTCTTAGAGTGCATCGGGAGAGAGAGTAATGGAGATCCCGTATCCCAATCCTTCAAAGGGTAAAAAGTATCTATCTACGATACATTATACAAAGTGAGCCAAGTCACAATGGAAATGTCTTCTGAAAGTCTTCAAGGGGAGGCCCTATCTATGGTGGATGCCCTTTGCAAGAAGCTCCAAGAAGCAAAGGAAGAGAAGAGGTTATTAAAAGAAAAAAACAAACACCTTATCCACGCCCTGTAGAAAATGGGCGGACACCTCCTCTACAAGTGCCACCAAACTCCCGAGGTCATAATCTAGGATAAGGTAAACAAGTAAACCAAAATTGGTGAACAAGGTATGGCGGTTTCCACTGGAGAGATCAGATCCTCAAAGACAGAGATGAGGTAATTTTCAAGTTCAACAAATTATATCAAAACATCAGTCGAGTGAACAAAGATCTCCAGGTGATCACAGGACCTATCTCAGAAGAGTTGGACCATGTTAGGTTGCAACACAAGACGTTCCAAAAATTCTCATTGCTTAGTCGACGATTTGGTAAAATTCGGCATTTTCGATCACCCAGGTATCCAAAGAAGATACTTGCTACATTGGATTACTTGGGTCAATCGATGGAGTTCGTCTGGAGAAGATTGAATAGGTTAAGGAAGAAGCCCTAGATGTAATGCAACAAATGGAACAAATTGTTCTAAGAATGTCTCTAGGTTTTCAAACTCCTTTCTCCTTCAGGAAGGCGAAACTATCCGGATCTTTAAGGAGATCGTCTCATGGGCTAGGGGCAGAAGCCACTTTTGACACTGAATGCATCAATAACCTTCTGGATTGCCGTGATTTTGTGGGGTACCTGATGGAGGCAGGTAATGAATATTTCAAGCTCCCTGAAAAACTCAGAGATGAGTGAGAGACTTGTGAGGTCATCGGTGATCATACAAAGGCTCTTGCCCACGATCAACTTCAGCCAATGATCAGTAAATTCATGGAATATCATACTCAGTTCCACATCTCCTCTCCTGAACAACAATAGAAGTAAGAAACCCCCTTTCAGTTGTGAGACAATGATGAATAGCCTTCTTCCTCTTGGCTTCCTTTTTGTAAATATCTAAGAGTATGTTGGTACAAACGATGACCTCATCCATGTTGCACCATGGGATGTTGTCATCCACCAAGTTGTCCAAAGTCAACATTGACTTTTAGATATTTTGTAGATATTTTGTAATTAGTTGTTGGTTTCTTTTTGCCTTCTCTCTTCTCCTTCTTCTATATATACTTGGATACTTGTATTCAAGGTGGTGGATACTTTTTAGATGAAAAATAGAAGTGAGAAGAAAAGACTTTGAGCTTTTTGTAACAGAAGAAAACATTAATACAAATATTAAGACTTTGTGCTGAATATGTGTGTTATGGGCATCTTAATCTTTCTTATGTCAGATTTAGGTGTTTATTCTGTTGAATCTATCTCTACTTTTTGTCATTTATTCATCAGTATTGCTTTGTTTGTCTATGCAAGTAGGTTCGGCTCTATTTACTACCAGCCCAAAACATAGACCCTCTGACCTTTCTGCTTTGGAATTCATTTCTTTTCTCCCTTCGAATCTATCCCATCTCCTCACTTTGCTTCTTTCCATTCTTTTCACAGTCGAAACACCCCAACTGGGATGAGGTCCCAAACCCCGAAGGCAGAATATTGTGAGACTTGCATAGATTCCTTCTAGTAGAATAACAATAAACTAGTTTTGCTTTGCTGACTCAAAGAGGGGCTATGACCTACACACTGTTGGCTCATCTATCCATAGATCTATCCACCCCACATATTTTCAGCCCAATAAAGGTTTCCCATATTGATATACGGAAAGAAAAAAAATATGATTCCACTCTTGAACTAATGGTTGATGGTTGTAATAATGAAACAAATATATTTTCTTTCCCATTTGAAGATGAATACTCTTTCCATGACAAAGAAATTGAAGAAAGGAGTTTTGAGACCTCTCGAAGATGAAGTTATTTTTGATGAAGAATCAGTAGAGTGTAGTGATTCCTGAAATGATGAGGTGATCCCTATAAAAATTTCCTTGATCTACATTCTTAAAATGCATAGAAAGAGGATCTAAAGGAAACGATGAAGCATAACTCCATACAAGAAATATTGGATGCAGTAGAAGTTGTGGAAGAACCTAAATTGGTTCTTGATCTCTTCACTCATTCCATGGACATATAAGACAAGTATGAGTTTTCCTCTGAACCCCCGTCACTCCTCAAACACCTCACAATGGAGTAGAGATAAAGGATGGTTCAAATGTTTCTCATGAAGAACGTTTCAATGAGCATAACCCAAGAAATAAAGTAACTTAGAATATCCAAGGAATTGGAATGAAAATAAGCTTTGGTGCAATGATGCGATTCTCGATGGAGAATCAACTATACGGATAAACCCATAATGTAATTGACACTATGAAACTGATTTTAAAGAGGATGAAGGCAATGGAATTTATAAGAAAAGGCCTGAGCATCAAGAAGCTCATATAGACTCACTCCTACCAAGTACAAAAAAAATTGTGAAAGCATCCAAATTTCATAAATAGCCGAGGAGAAGAGGTTACTTTCTCAAACCCGTCAACGGATTCACAAAACATCATCATTTAGTGTTACCTCTTCAAGGGTAAATTTTGAGAAATGAAAAATGCTTCAATGAAAATTGGTTATCCCCCACTTGTACCATAGGTGATTTCTAGGTTTGTTTCCCTTTCTGTTGCATGTGTTTCCCTTCTTGTTGTGTGTTTCATTTCCTTTTCATGTGTGTGTGTGTTTTCTTCTTCTCTCTTTCTCTCTTGTTATAAGTTGTACATGACTCCACAGGGCCCAATGGATAAGGCACTAGTCAATGGATTATATGGTTTACAGATTGATATATTGGGATTATTCATGCCATGTCTTCACTGTGCTCAATCCATGTCATGTCCCCAAGCTAGAGCCAACTATTGTCGTGTAAATGTGTAATAGGAAATCGACAATTTCCAAGCATGAAAACTATACCCCTATGTTAAAATTTTCAAGTCCTATCATTCCAAGACACCCTAGGTCTATCCAGTTAGTCCAAGTGACCTCCTAATTAATGTTATATCATCCCCCTAGGTGATTTAGGAAAGTCCATTCATCCCCCTAGGTGATTAGGATCTCATTTGCAAGTTACATGCGATTGTGGGAAGGGATATCACTGGCCTTCCTAGAGCTAGAGAAACCTCATAGAGTGGAAAAAAGAGCATAATTGGATGTGGAGGTGATCCAAAGGTCTTGGGACATCATGGAGATTATTTAGGAATATTTTGGAAGGTTTTGGAGAAGTTTGGGTAGTTTCGCGAGAATTAGGGTTCACGAGCCTAGTCGGTACACATGACTAAACAACCGCTGAGCTTTGGAAGGTGATTCTGGGAGCTTCAGATGGAGTTAGGAGTAAAAAAACATCACCAAAAATAGGATTCCAATCCCTACATGATGGTTAAATTATATTTTTTACAACACTTTGGTGCATTAGATCTATAAGTAGTTTTTCTCAGGCACAGGTGGAGTACCAAATCATAATTCCAAATTTTTAGGGATAAAATGGATGAATCAAGACATGAGATCCCCACCATTGGATTTAAAAGGCCATTTCTAGTCAGGTTCATATAGTTTTTTTCCAAAAATTTCCATCGGGAGCTCAAGATATCATCATCACAAGTTTCCCTCTTGGAGTGTGTTCGGACTTAGCCAAATTTTGAGAGGACATGTGTCAGCTCCAGGATCCTAGAGGGATTTTATGTCCTCAACGTCCTTTAGGTCAGGTACATAAACATTGGAAAAATGCACCCATCACCCATGTGATCTCTAGGACCCTCATGTGACCTTCAGACTTGACGGTTTAGCCCCAAGTGCATTTTTGGAGCTCAAATTCCCGTCGTTGGATTGAGGACATGTGTCACCTCCCGGGACCACCGTGGAATGTTATGTCCCTCATGTCCCTAAGTTCAAGGAAAAAATACATGGAAAAATGTGCCCATAGCTTATGGGGAGTCCTTTGGTCATCCATGTGACCGGATTTTAGCCCCCAGTGCTTCTAGTGATTTTTTTCAAGAAAATCCCATGTCGTTGGATCGAGGACACATGTCGTCCTATTGATCACCATGGAATTTGAGGTCCCTCAAATCCTTGAGGTGAGGGGCATGAGGAGCACAAAAATTCTCCCAACCCCTCCATGTGCATTTTTTGAAAATTTAAATCCGGCACTTAGTTGTTTTCTTCCTCTCATTTCTCCTCCACAACTCCTCACCATGCCATGGATTTGCTCAAGCTTGTCCAGACACCCAGTCCACCATTTCTGATCCAAACCAGCTCTTCCATGGCCACATAAACACCCAATACATGAAAATACATAGGTTTTAGGGGAAGGAAGGATCAAAAGTGTTGAAGAAATGAAGAACATGAAGAAAATGAAGGTTTTTGCCAAATAACTCGTGAAGTCACCCGATCAAGAAATCTTCATATCTCACAAGATATAAGTCAGATCGAGGTACCATCTTCTCTGACGACCTCCACATTTTTTAAGATGATCATGATGTAACAAACACGAGGTCAAAAAATGCTCTAAATTATTTTTTCTAAGAAAATCCCCACTTCATGCACCGACTCACATTCGTCGTATTTCCCATCATCTCAGTAAATGGAAATGAGCCAAAAATTGCACATGAGCTTCAATTAAAAACCTATCACAATGGAGTTTTTTTCATCACAAATGGAGATAAAAACTAGACCTACAAATTTTGAGCTCCATTAATGGCCACCATGGTAGCTTCGTGCTCGAAGCCACTACTAGGTGAAAATTTTAAATTTTATTTCCCGACATTCTAGTGGGCAAAATTATGTGAAATTCGAGAGGATGTGGTCATGATGATGAGATGAGTCTAAAAAATATGTTCCATCACAAATCGAGCACTGGAAACACACTTTCTAAAAATAGTAAGTTTTCCTATACAGACTTGTTATGTTTGGAAAGTCATCATCAAAAGCAGTTGTGGCGAAAGCAGTGTGTACCCAAGGTCACCAGAAGCCAGAATGATTTTCCGAGAGTAGAAAATAGTTAAAATGACCACTTACTAAAAATAGTAAGTTCCCTATATGGGTGCTTACTAAAAATAGTAGGTCAACCCAAAAATAGCCGAGGAAAGGGTAGTGTGCACGGATCAAATGATGGAGTTCATCACATCACAATGGTTGAGAAGAGGCAAAAATCACCTCTCACTAAAAATAGTAAGCCTTCCATCTAGACACTTAATATTAATAACAATTTATTCTCAAAGGGAGAGTTTGGCACAATGAGGCATAAAGGGATGATCATCTCGGAAACTAGACAATGTTTTTGACACTCACTACATAGTTTGGGTCACAGGTATATCATACACAGGCTAGGATTTGCGGTCATCAGCTGAACAATTCACTCAACTTGGTGAGCATTCATGATCTAATTTGAAGGAGTTTCACAATGTGCAATGAGTTTGAATATTCAAAATTTTACTACATTTGAATTTTTCCGTCAACCAGGATTGACGAACTTCATCGGGAATGACATCTCCTCTTCTTCTTCTCTCTCTCTCTCTTTCTCTCTCATCTTCCCCCTAAATTTCTCTCAATTTCTAATTGGGGTTGCGCTTTTTCATATGACCTAATGTTCCTAATGTAATAAGTCATCTTTATGTTATAAAAAGGGACTTAATATTCTCCTAGGAAGTTAAACAGTTTTAAGTTTCACAAGGACGTATGAAAATCCATTAGGCGTGGATGATAAGTCACCTCTCATTCTATAAATTGTAAAGTCATTCCCATTTCAAAGGGTTTGTGATTGATCTTGTAAACTCAAGAGTGCATTGTACCTAGAGAAAGCAAAGGAGATAGCCATTTTCTTCCATTCCCCCTTCTCAATCTCCTCCATTTCTTCACTATGTACAACTTTTATTTGAGAAATTAATAAAATAAGGAGTTTCCATCTTTCTTTGACTAAGGTGTTTCTTTATACTTTGTACTCATCAAATTTCATTTGGTCTTAGTGATGCTTACAAATTTTTTTCTTCTCAGAAATGCATGTGATGATACTTCTAACTAGTGTGTGCAAGAATCTAATTTCCTACCTGCAAAATTAGTTCTCCTACCTCTTTTATCACTCCCCTTTCCTGCTCTTCAGAGAAATTATTCCCTAGAAAGAGATTGCTATATTTTTTGCAAGTTTAATGGAGTGCCCCCATTGGATCCTCAGTAAAAATGCCACCATAGAAATTCAGATTTTATTGCACATCCATATACGACAGCTGCAATGGTTAAGTAGAGGGACTTCAATTCCTAGAGAATTGGTAAGAAATCAAAAATTTTGTCTACCCAAAAATTTCTTGCCAACACTATGTGTGTCCTCATTGAAATAACACATTTTGATTTGGCTTTAAAAAATAATTTCTTTATTGCATCCTTCTTGATCACATAGTTTAAGTATAGGTTAACCTTTTGTATCTCACATTCTACCACATACAACCTACAATTCACACATTAATCAACACATCTAGACATCTTCCTACCCGGTAGAATGATTGGGATTTCATCACCCAACAGGAAGCCTCCCGAGACTTCCCTAGCCATAATAACCTAAAACCAAATCTAGATTTCCTTTTCCTAGGTACCTCATTATCCATCCCCTTTTTATTTTTCACACTTTCTTAAATCTAGATAATGAAAACTTTGTTTCTTGACTTGTTTGTTAACACATTTCATAAAAAAATATTTTCTTATTTCACACCTGGTACTACTTCTTTTCAAGATCATACAATGCAACACTATGATATATCTAACAATACTACTACTTCATCTAGTAATCTTTAGATTCCACATTGGATATCTCAACCTTGTAAAAACATATTATTTAAATAGATCCCCTTTCGATATTGATTTTCCTATCTCCCATAAGTCTACTTCTTCTCAACTAGTCACACCTCTATCTCAAGTTCCTTTAAAAATGTTTGGGCCTCCTTGCAGCCCCATCTATGACTTCCTACATTGTAAACCCCAAAACCTCTCAATCCTGTCAATCCACTCAATTGGTGGATCCTATTCCACCCTCATCATCCAAATCTACATACATTTACACTTTTTAATAATCAAATACTCCTATTCAACCCCAAACATCCTATCAAACATCCCCTTCGAATTTAACACACCAAGCTTCTTTACATCCTTATCCATCCACTTCTCATGTTGACACCTCTCCTACACCTACATCAACCATAACTACAATCCCCATACCTATCACATCAACTACTACCGCTCCTCCAACATCTTCCATGACCTGCATTTTAGTAGTACTCTAAGTTACTCTTGGGCCTCCTTCTAGCCCCATCTATGACTACTTTTTCCATAAGTCCACATTTTGAATATGTCAACCCATGAATCCTATTACTCCCTCATCACCTTATATTAATGTCATCCTTGCTTCATCTACCATACCTATTCAACCTTCGTAATCTATTCATATGCCTCAAAACCAAACCTTCCCATCCAATCCCAGTTGTCTTATTACATTCCTACTTTCCAACATCATACATCCCCCCAACCAATGCAATTTCCACCCCTTTCCATCTTTAAACAACCCTTTCCTAATCCACCACCAAACAACCAATTCCCGCTTTCCACATCATACAATTTCAACCCTTATTCAATCAATACCATACATCAAACATATCTTCCCCTACCTATCTCATCTACCTCTATCTCAAACATTATGAATCCTCTTATACCTACCCCCATATCCACATCAACTGTGTCCATGATCATCAAACTAGTCCCATTAATGTATACCACTTTTTCCACATCTACATCTATCCCTATCTTTATCACAACCAGACTTACTTTGGTTATACCCACATCCACATCAAACACACCTACCACTACATCACTTACATCCCTAAATGATCCAATTATACTTGTCTCCTTGTCAATCCCAACTACCCCTATATCTACCTCATCATCAAATTCACTTACCCCTACCTTGGCATCTTCGTTACATATACCTACATATTTTCGTATGGCCACATCACCTATCTCATCCCAATCTCCTATATCAAATATTTCCACATCTATACTAATCAAATCCTCTCGATTTGGAAATATCAATGATACCCCTCGAAACATTTATAAAACAAACACCTCCACCTAAGACAAAAAGAAGGGGGATTCATTATCCCTCTACAAAATCAATTGTTTCGCATCAACCAATCTAAAACCTAGACCACCATCTTCAGATCCTCCAGTCAAGATTATTTTTATCCTGCGCCAAGGGTAAGTCCTCTGGATTAAAATCTAAGACTCGTGGTAGAAATTCCTAAAGGCCTCTCATGCATCCTCATAATAATTTAGGTCTTTCCTCTTCTCGAGAAATTCAACATTACAACATCCATATTAAGAACACCCCTATCTCTTTTAGGTTTAGACCCTTCATATAAGACATCTCATAATGTTAAATCCAAATCCAAGCAATCTAATCTTCCTCCCAAATTTGATTCATCTTATAAGACATATAATTTACCCATCCAATCTACATCTAATTCTTCCCCTAAATCCAAGTCAAAATATCCTATTAAAACCCACAAGATATTTCATTTGACCAACGCTTCAATTGGGTCCTACGCAGATACCCTTTGACACTTAATCCAAATATCTTCCATCATGCTTCCTCCCATTAAAAATTTTATCCTCGGGATAAGATACCATCATGGTTCAACCCTAATAATATATGTGCCTATCATCATACCCCGAGTCACGATATTAAGCATTATAAGGCCTTTATGACTATTTTCCATGATCTTATCAAGAAAAATGATTTCCTCATTCAGGGATAACATCATCCTCCATCCAAAACCAATTTGATTCACATTTCTATATCCCCATCCATCAAAATTACTAAGACTCCTCCATCCACAACATCCCTTAACATCTCTCCTATGCATGACATTCCTCCTAAGGAAGGTCCTCCCTTATTCATTGATAATTTTTTTCTTTCCAATCACTCTTATGATCCCCAACCTTTTACCCCATCCAAATTAATCAACATCCCTTCTAAATATCCCATCCAATCTCTTTTGACATCCACCATCCCATCTATATGTTTAGTTGGGGAACATCCTTCCCTTGTTATTGATCATATTGCATCCACGCATCCTATCCCCATGGCTCTCTTGACGTTAGGGAATTCAATTTTCACATCATTTTATTTTAATATAATCCAATTTTTATTCAACCCACCTCATCCAATCTTACCCTTCCAATCTGTCCATCATCTCATTTTTCAAATCTTACCTTTGTGGCCATAATTTTTCCCCTCTCGGGTTGCCATATTTTCATCAAAATTCCACCATTGTGGCCATATTTTTTCTCCTTTAGGGGACCATTCACCTTTCCTTCTCATAAAATTCTACCATTGTGGCCATATCTATCCCTCCTTTGAGGGACCATTCATCACTATTTTCATCAAATTCCACCTCTTTGGCCATATTTGTGCCTCATTTGGGGAATCATCCTTTCCATTATAATTCCACCATTGTAGCAATATTTGTGCATCTTCCCAGTACCATACTCCTATCCTAAGCCCACTCTTGTGGCCATACATCTTGCTTCCTCATTTTTGAGTTGTTGCGCATATTTACCATATTCATCTTATCTAATCTTATTTAATCCAAAGCTTCTTATCTATCCTCGTTTAAATTCCACTTTTGTTGCCATGTTTGTGCCTCTTTTGGGGCACCTTATTTTCAACTTTTTAATTCTAAATTCTACCTATTGTGGCCATCTTCGTATCATTAGGTACGCATACTCTTCTCGCTTCTTCACTTTTTAAAGGTAGCACATAGTTTCCATTGTATCTATCTCATTCATTCTCACCCAAAATCCACCATTGTGGTCTTATTTTTCCTCTCTTGGGGGACCATTCATTCTCATCCAAAATCCACCATTGTGGTCATATTTTCCCCTCTTTTGGGGAAAATATCTTCGCTCATCAAGGATGTATATTTTCTTCGCTTCCTCAAAAGGGTAGCACTTAATTTTATCTTCTCTCATCTATCTTATCATATTCCATCCTTTGTAAGCTATCATCATATCTTGAGTGTGACTTTGGTTAGAACATTATGTGGAAATTTTGGCCTCCTTGATGGTAAACTGGAAGTGGAATCTCTTAACACATTGCAATTTTGACCATTATATTGTTAGAACAAAACTCTTAGTCATATCCTTAGATCATTCCTCCATTTTAGCCTCTTCCATATTCCATTGTGATGATTTGAAATTATGTGGTCTATCATCACTTCCTAGATGTGACCTTAAATATGGGCACCATGGCTCTGCCCGTAACATATTCCTTATGGATAGGTTCTCCCCTTTGGTGAGAAATCTATGATCATTACATCCATCACCCTCTTATTCACCTATTGGAACCATGCAAAGGGTCCAGGGGTGTTTCTTGTACATTCATTATCCCCTTCTATGTGGTCTACCTAGCTATTCCCAACTCTTCCCCATGTAAATTCAAAATTCATGGATTTTCTTCTCAAAAATCAAAGTTATTAAAAATAGATGCTCCCTAAAAGGACATTTGCTCATGCAAAAAAGAAATAAAAAGAAAAAGAGAAGCATGCAAATAAAATTCAAAATTAAATCAAAGTAAATAAAATGATCCCTTCAAGAACAACTATCATGTATATCATTCTTGCCATATATATTATGTATAAAGTAGAACATACCCTTGAAGGATTCCCATTGATCAACCTTCCATTTTATTAGCATCCTAAGAAAGCTTCTCACATTGATCAACTTTCTTCTAGCAAACTTCCCACATTAATCAGTTTGCTCTTTCCCCTCCGTAAATCCAGGGCATAGATTTAGGGAACAACACTTATGGAGAACCCTCTTCCCATGTACAAGTTACATCTCAAACCCCTTTGTCATGTCAACACTAGGTTTATGAGTTCATTTCATCCATGTTTCCTTATGATCTTTGATATAACTAACTATCGTTGGTTATATGTTAACATTTCTTTTTGTCTCATGTGCCTTGTGTCACCTGGATCCCCTTGTTGTTTACCTCCAATGTGATTGGATAAATATTTTCCTTTCACATTCCTTGATATTATATAGTGTCATTCCTACTTATAGGTCGTTATCGTTAATTTATGTCTTATCCTATACCTCATCCGATCTTATCCAAACTCTCTCAACTAATGTTGAGCTTCAAGTCCACTTTTGTGGCCATCTATATTCTCCCTTTAGGGAATTTTATTTTAATATTTTGACTCATCCCCTTTTCATTTTGAATTTCACATTTGTGGCCATATTTATTTTCCCTCCAGGCATTTTAAACTATCCCTTTATACTCTCTAATTCCACCTTTATGGCCATATTTACCCCTCCTTCGGGCATTTTATTTCAAAATCCTATCCAATTTGCACAAAAATTCCACCTTGCAACCATACTTACATCCCCCTTGGGGCATATTATTTCACCACCCATTTTCCCAAATCACCTCCTTTGCCAGCTTTTTCATGTCCTATATTGGGGCACCATTACTTTCATCCTTGTCCCTTACGGACACATACCTTTTCACTCAATTCCTCGTGTATGAAGGATTTCACATAATTTTTGCATTTAGTTGCACATACTTTGATGAATTTCCTATGACCCATTGGTCATCCCGGATTGCATCCATTTCATAGTGATTTTATACCACTCACCTAGCCCATAGAACATTATCGCTTTGTCTCCATTGAGACCATAATTTTCCCCTACCAAAGGGATATAAAAGTCATTGCCATATTTTTTATTGTTATTGTGATCCTTTTTTCTTGGGGCATCTTTCCTTGGTTATCATTTTACCCATCTTTCTTCACCCATTTGCCCTTCATCATCTACTTTTTTCAAACAAGTCATCAATTTCCCATGGCATCATCAATCCTTCTTTACCCTTCATCTTACTCTCTCATCATTTTTTCTCATGGCTTACTACCACAAACCACTTAAAAAAGGGGAAAATGTAAACACATAAATTCAATATCTCTACCATTTTCTACCCATGTATGCATATTTCATCATGGTCCTAGCTAAACACCCCTTTTATTTAATTTATCCCCCTTAATTTAATTAAATTCCCATCACCTTCAATCTTTATTAATAAACATTAATTGATTAATTTTAATTAATTAATTAATTTATATCCTACCTTGCCCTAATGGAATTCTTATTTTTGATGCTTTCATTCTAAATCTAAATTCCTATGATTTTTCCGAGCTTTTATCATACCTATGTTTATCCCCTAATTACCCTTAACACATCCCTAAACAACCAAATCACACACATAAGCTTTAAATCACTTTCTTCCCATTCTTAAATGCCCAAAATTCTGACCAAAAATGTAAAAACCCACCCCTTTGGGGAAACTCTCCCTATAGTCGGTGGTGACCTAGCCTAGTCGCCATCGACCCTATAAAACTGAGTGATTCCTTTCCAAAATAGGATAGATGCATGTAAATACCTAATATTTATTGTGACATGTGATCTTCCTCTCTTTCCTAAGCATTCCTGCAATAGTTAAAGACCTCTTAGATCTACTTTCAACATGCTTAAATCACTCGCGAATATCCTTTGTGAGATTATCATCATTTTTTATTATTTTATTATATTATCATTTTCTTGTTTACATTTATCCATTTTACAAGATCAAATCATCCCTAGCATCACTCAGGGGCTCCATTGTTAGCCTTCTCTTCCATTTTCCTCACTTGTAGGTTTCCTTTTCCATCCACCTACCTTTGTCCTTATCTATCTCTTCTATAGTCTCCGTTGGCGACCCTAGTCATCATCAACCGTGGTTGTTTATCAAACATCCCAACAAAATCACTTATTTCTGTCTTTTTATCTTCCTTTCTGTCCCGAGAGATCATTCTCGGGTCACTCACAATACCAGAGGCCTGTGCTACATCTAGTTTACATTCAAACCTATATTGGTCTGCATATTACATTTCCATCTAGATCCATATAGCCAAGTCACCACAACCCTACTGGGTATTCTTTATTTTATAGAAATTTAGATTAGATTTTTATGTTCCTTACATTTCTACATTTTCAGTTTTTGTGTGCCTCAGATTCTACATATTATCATTTATTTTATCTTATCTTATCTTATCAAACATGGAGGTTAACATCTACCAAGGAAGTTAACTCGAGTCATCTTTTTCCAAAGAGCCTCTGTATAAACTATCTAATCATTTTTTCTTTCTAGTGATTCTTATTTGTAGGTTATCTAGTTACGGTGAGGATCCATCATCTACTTCCCACCCATACCCATCACATCACATTTGAGGTACCATAAACCCTTCATTTTATGAGTTGTTTATCTTTATTTAGTAGTTAATATCATTAATTTGAATTGAACGAGAAAATTATAATAGGATATCTAGGTAAAATTAGGAAGTATAACAAGTATAAATGGAGATTTTACTTATTTTTAGATGTTTATTTATTCCTAAGGAAGTATAGGTAAATTTGGGCAGCATAAAAATTTTAGAATGGAAATTTTACTTAGTTTGTATGTGTAAATTTTCCTAAGTCTAGGTAATTTTGGGAAACATAACAACTATATATGAAGATTTTACCTAGTTTATATGTGTAATTTTTTCTAAGGAAGTCTAGTTAAAATTGGGTAGTATAATGGTTATAAATGGATACTTTACCTAGTTTTGGATGTGTAATTTTCCTAAACAAATTTAGGTAAATATTGTCATGTGAATTGATTAGCCCAAAAATTCAAAACTTAAACCACGACAACTAAGCCATAATGTAAGGTTTTTTCCTTCTAGTCCTCCTGAATCCCTATCCTGACCAACATGCATCATGTTTCATCATCATCTTGACCTTATAGGTATTCCTAATGATTTTTATAAACATATAAGTTTTTAAAAAGGTGTAAATAGGTTTATAATTTCATTCGGTGAAGTGCAGAGAGAGAGACTAGTTCTCCTCAAAGCCTACAACGGCTAATGTTAGCCATTTTGGAGCATACGTACATCCTCCTGGGAGAGTTATGCAAAATTATTAATCATATTTAAGTTTTATTGGAGAGCCTTGAAGGTTTTTAAATAATTTTAGGAATATTTAGGAAAGGATTGGTCATTCAGAATAGTTTGTTCAAAAGTAGGTTTTTAGATACAAGGAATGAGAAATCAAATGGTGAACTGAACCTATCTAGATGATTTTGAGAGATATGAAAGGATTTAGAAGGAAATAAAATAGGTATTTTAAATATTGAATAATATTATGCCTGGTGAGAGCATCCTTTTTTATTTGAGGTGTGAATATTTATTGAGACGGTCAAAGCAAGTGATGTGTATCTTGTTATTATGATAAAAGGGGCCTATTTTTAGAGTTACATGAAGATTAAATATCTGAAACATGTTACATTATTATTATTATTATGGATTTTATATTAACACTTATATAAAATTTGACCCAAAAATATCATCTTAAGACTCCGGGGTGAAAAACGTAAGTCTACAGCTTATTTTGGCTAGGCAATGCAAAATCAGACTTTCCGGTTATGGTGAGGAACAATTTTGAGATCCTCTAGTCCCTATTTTCCATTTATGGAAATTTGGGACATGAGGGACATAAAAATCACCCTTATACACCTCCCATTTGTGCACTTTGGATCACTTGTTCTCCAAAGTGTCCTGTGTGTCCCATTTGTCCCCTGGGACAAGGGGACACAAGGGACACAAAAGTGCACACTAAATCCCTCACCTTGGGTGAAATTTTGTATCCATTTTGTCCCCCATGTACCAAATAAGATATGAAACTATAACTAATGATCATTTTAAGCCCCTAGAAACTCGCATGACCTTGCTTATGATCTACATGTGAATTTTCAACCCCTTGTGTTCAACCACTCTACCCCGTAGCTTAACTTGCATCTAACCATCCCCAATGAATTTTTTTGTCTCAATTATCACCATTTTCCAAGGGAATATAGGGGAAATAAAATTTTCCCATGTCCATGCTCCAACCCTTGATCATTCATGTGATATCTCCCGTTTAGTAAGGTGTTTTCCCAACTCCTCCATCTCACTCACACTCATTCCCATGCCGACACTTGTCTCCATACTTTTATAAGGAAAAAAATTTGATCCATTCCTATCAAATTTGTCCCCATTTCACACTTAAAACTATATTTTAACCAAATTTAAGCTCTCATATGACCCATGGTTAAACTAGAGTTTCTTTGGACAATATTAACTCGAATTAAAACTCATTTAAACCATTTTTTTAAACACAAGTTGGTCTCCGTCCATGGTTTATTCTTTCATACCTTTAAAAATTATATTTTTACCATAGATGATGGAAATGTTTCTCCATAATAGCCATAACCTTCAAAACCAAGATTTTCGACATCTCTCTAATCATGAATTAAACTACGTTAAATATTGGTCACTTTCTCTTCTCAAAACACCTTTGGGAATATTGAAGCTTCACAACATATAATTTCATAGATTTTTTTATAAATAAATTTGAAAACCAAACCCTATAAAGTTTCCTTTTGATTTCCAAGAGTTCCAGGTGGGAAAAAATAGTGAAAATTGGAGCATGAGATCCCAATACAAAAATGAACACAATGACGGTGGTTTCGTCAGTAATCCAAATCCATTCAAGTACACTTATTAAAAATCATATGATTTTTATAGTGATACTCTAAAAATATTAATTTCCCCAAAATATAAAACTTTCAACATTCACAACATCTTGGAACAATGAGAAATATGAAAAAGAGTCAATTGGGCATAATTCCAAAATAGTAGTTTGGGAAAAGCATAAGTCTAAACAGAAACTTTATAAAAATAGAAACCATTCATAAATGGAATTATCCTAAGTGGATTAAGATATTTAAGTAACAATTATTGTTAAAATTTTCTAAATTTTCTAAAAATAATAGCTCTTGATCTCACCTTCTAAAAATAGAAAGTTTCTTATTTGAGCCCAAAAAGTTATGACAGCTCCAATTCTTCTTATATTGTTTCTTTTTTACATCATTAATAGGTTTATAAGTTATTTTATGGCCCAAAAAAGAAAATAAATCCTCCACATACTCTCAAAGGATCAATTATGAAGTGATCTCTACAAGGCAACTTGATTCAAGGAGCTAGAAAAATGAGAAAACACCACTTTGAGTGATACTAGCAATAATATCATGCTCTCAAACAAAAATACCTCCAAAGAGTGTTTTTAATCACTTAATTATTTATTTGTGAGAAGGTAAATTTAATTTGGAGGTCAGGAACACATGATTCATCTTTAATTTTTTTCTCTCACAAGGAGAAAATCAATTGAAAAAGTGTTCGGATATTGTAGACATGGTTTCAGTAAAGTAGCATCTTGGTTGAAGAAGTAAACTATGAATTGGGAAAGGGTGTCAACATGATAAAAAATGCAATGAGATATTCATGGGGTAAGCTAAGGTTTATATCTTTGACAAGTTAAAGTGATCTAGTCGCTATCCATACACTCAAACCATTAGGTGTCAAGTAGTAGGGAATCATCTTCTCCCATGGGAAACATCTAAGCATAAAGGTATGTAAGAATCCCAAGTTGTATATAATTAAATTAATATGGATTTAGGAAGGTAAAATGTTTATACTTATCGAGGGAACCAAGTATGCAAGAACGAGGAATCATTCCAAATTTCATTTGATGTCATTCACAATAGTGTTCTTAAAGACTTAGTCAAACACGTGGTAATGTGGAAATTCCTCAAAGGAAGAAACATTGTAATCAAATATCACTTTAGTTCCATCAAGGGAAATTGGGAAAGAATATTTGAAAATAAATATGAGGAAAGGAGGGAGCACGGGGTTCCCTATTCTCATAATCTTCTTAAGGAGTTAAGAATCATAAAAATCCCATAAATCCTATTGAATCATGTAATGTTAATGAAATTTACTCTTTTTCATTCAAATATGTCTCTCTTAGTGACAGAAGCCTCTCATAAGAGGAATCTGAGAAAGAAAGTGTAACGGATCTCTAAGGATGATTTTTTTCAAAGAATATTCGGAGCAAGGAAAGGTAAGAAGGTTATGATCCTTTTTCAAGCTATCATATTTACAAGAATGGGAAATCATCCCCGTCTCAATTTCTTCTATCCACTTGGTAGTGTTATTATACACTCACATGAAACCTTATGGTGTGGTCATGCCTCAAGAAGGAAAGGTGTTTCCATCTCCTCATTTCATTCACATAAGTGGCCACATGAAAATAATTTCACTCGGGGTAATCATTTCACCTACATGATGAAGACCCATCTCAATAAGAGGAGGACAAGCATCAAAAGAGTTTGAGCATCATGGAGTTGTTTCTTGTGGTCATTGGGGTAAATTGTGAAAGCCTAAGAAGCAAGAAAGTGATCCTTATGTCCTAACTCCTACTATTGAAACCATCATGTTTCCGCCACAATACAGATATCATAACAATGTTCTTCAACACTAATTCAATGTCTTGGATTGTCTCTACATCTCATTAGAGGAGTAATTTGGGTGTTCTAACTCCACATATGGTCACTTAGGTAACAAGTGATATCAAGAACATTATGAAGCCTATGCAGGTGTTGAGACATAAAAATTTAGGTCATTAAGGAGATAGTTAGAAGAAGTATGATGGGAGAGGATCATCATGGGTGATGCAAGTGGTCATACTAGGTTCACTTTGTAATGCTTCACAACAATGTTTATAAAAATTATTTAGCAATTTGGAGTATTCTTACATCTCAAAGTAAGATGTAAAATATGCAATTTGAGTGTTCTAGTTCAACTAGTGGTCATCGATAAAGATGATTTTCAATGAAACATTCACTCAAAATATAGGATCTCATTTCAACGCCTCTCGTAAGAGATCATGAATGGATATTTATTCATTAGCATGGCTTCATCTTCATCAGATTAGTCAAGCTCTCTCTCTCTCTCTCTCATTCTTCTTTTGCGCTCTCCATGTTCTAATTTCTCATTAAGAATGCATTTTTCTCTATTTTTTCCTATTCACTTAAGTGACCCTCATTTAAACATTGTAAGATCCATTTTTCACTAGCAAAAAAATACCCACCCCTAGGAATATTATATGTTGTTGATATTTACCACTACTACATCAAGAAATAAGAGTTGCAATTCTTATATTCCTTTGTTTATGTTCCTTTACTCTCTCTAATTTCCAACTTTACATACTTGATAATCTTATAAAACCAAGAAAGGTGTATGTGACTTTGATAAATGAGTCAATGGAATTGTGTGTCTATGATTTGTTATGCCTTACCATTTTTGAATTGTTGTGTTCTTATAATTATATGTGTACTTACTCTAGTTATTGTATGTGAATTATGTAATCTTGATCACAACATTAACCCTCTCTCTCCTTATTTTCCTAAATCCTCTTTACCTTACCTTAATTCAAATTCATCCATTTTACCTTGTACAAGAATTTTCCACAGTTTTAGTTGAGTATTATTTTATGATCCCTATCCTAATAGCCAGCCAAATGTTTAAGTTAGTTTACATTCAATAATGGACCCATACACAAGAATGAGGGACTTAGGCCCGTGATGGTTGGTGGAAACTAATAATTTTCCCAAATGATAAATTATTTCACTAATAGTTTTTGGAAAATCTGATGGGGAGAGATCTCCCTCATCCACACTTAAATATCTCTTGAAAATAAATTAAAAACAAAAAATCATATTTCAAAGTGACTTTATCAATGAACAAATGCATGTCATGTTCATTTCCTGCATCACAATGATGAATTTTGGATATTGGTTTTCAGAACCAATAAGTGAAAACAACCATGAAGAAGATGACAACCACCAAGAAATCAATATTTCAGATTAACTATTGTTCTTGACCAACTCTCACAAAAGTTAGGATTTCGGCACAACAAAGAATTCTCTTACTTTAAACAAAAATCCATAATCGGAAAAATAAAAGAAGGATAGTAACATTTATGTAAACATTTTGGAAAGAATATCTAGAATAGATAAAATTTCTTCTTTTGAAGATCCTACTATCAAATCCTTAAGGTTTTGACTCAAATGGATTGTTACTAGAGGAAGTAAAATAGGAATTACACCCCTTGATGATCAAGAATGAAATATTTTGATGAAGAGAATGCAAAAAAGATATAAAATGTTATATGAAGGGAGTGGATATGAATAATCTCTCAAAGGTAATGTTTTTAACTTCATCTAACTGACCAAGAAACTGAAAGATTTATATTTTATCTCTCTTCCTCTGGATACCTTTTTTCATATGGAGATGAAGAAATGACAACATTGAAAATGGAGTTTGTGTAAAGGATATTGATTTTTGCAAAGGAAAATTATGACCCCAAAATAATATTGATATTTAAATCATGTTGTGGCTATGAAAAACTATTTTGAGCATCTTGAAGAACTCCATAATGGTGAATAAGAAGTGATTAATCTTTTAAAAAAGATTATGATGATTTCTCATATTATGAGGTGTTTATTCTTGAAATAATCCTATGTGTTTCTCATGACTACCCTGTTCTTGAGCCTTCCAATGAAATTCAATTCAACACCTTGAAGGATAATGAAGAAATCATGAAAGTTGAACCTCCATTCATAAATTCATTTTGGATCAATACATAGCCCTTTGGAAAAGAAATATATATGAGAGATGAAGATTATTATCCCATGAAAGATGATCCAGTGATTTCCAAAGATTCCACCAATCAAAAAGATGTCCAAGATATGCAACCTCTTTCCCCACCACATATTTTTAGGAGGATGAATTTGAGGTAATCATTAATGGTTTTATTTCTCATTTTAGATCTCCTTTTGATTCACAAATGTGTAATGAAAAAATGGATAAAATGGAAGAATCTAATTGACTTCTTGAAACAATTGTGGATGGACAAATAGAGCATGACCTATCGAAGGATTTTATTCCATATCATCACCAATGGAATTTGATAGTGATCATAATAATGAATATGGATTTTTTCATTTTCTCTATGAAGAAGAAAACTTTCTAAGAGATATTTAGGATGGAGTAGAATATTATCCTCTTATTAGAACCCCAAAATTTTATTCTTCCTCCTATTATGAGGAGGATTTATGTGTTTCACTAGATTCTTAACAAATTAATGAAATATATAAGGGTTGAAGGACAAGGAGAAATACATGTTTGTGATGTTGGTTGAAGGATGTAACGTGTTTTGATTTCCTTGTCCAAGTTAACTGTGAGAGATCCCTTTTGACTAGGAGGAACTACATGTAAATACAAAACAATCCACTAGATAGAGTTAAATAAGACAATGAATGGACTACCTAACAGAGCTAGATCTAGGAAGCATGATGCTTCCTAAACAAGTTGTCAATCCACTTTTATATAACATTATTAATGTTATTCAAATAATACATGAAATAAAGATCCTATTTAAATTGAAGAGATTTAGGTATCTCACACAAAACAATAAGAAAGATCAATTTGAAGGTGATTGAGGTCAAAATAGGTCAGGTGATTGGTTGGTGTTGTGTTGTAGGTCTGGTAGAGGCTCTGGGTAAGGTCTCAAAAGATTAGAAAGGGTTTTGGGTTGTTGGGAAGTGGGTATTAGCTCTCTAGTTTGAAATATATTTCTAGACACAATAAGTGATGTCACTTGTGTGAATGATTCTGTTAGGAATAATGGCCAATGTTGCTTGCTAACCGACGTTGGTAGGGGCAATTAGTAATAAGGACTTAAAATTGTTTTTCAGACTCTCTATGATTGCACATAGGTTGGAAATAGTAAGGGTGAGGTTGTAAAATGGCCTTGTAAGCTTAGAGATGATTATAAGAGAGTGAAGGAAGGTGAAAGGGAAAGGTATGGGAAGGTGATAGGTTAGTAGAAGGAGGGGACTGTATGAACATGGAGAAAGATAAATTACTGAGATGAATAATAAATCTTACTAGAATAAAACATAAATAAATGAAGAGATGTTAGGTACTTACTGAAGAGTAGGTTTGGAGAATGTAGGTGATGAGGATGGTGATGGAAGAGATCCGAAGAGAAGAGATGTTGTGTTAGTACGTGGCAGTTCAAACCTCCATGCTTCTCTATGTGAATCTATGATCATGAAGAACATGATGAATGCAAATGGTTGTTAGTAGTTCTCCCATATGTTTTCCTTGGCCTGAGTGCTTTATAAATTTCTAGTGCTCCAATTATTTGTTTGTATGATATCCTTAATCGAATGACGAACCTAGGCCAACGCTTTTGAAAATTTATTTAACCTAGTTTCGACAACGATTAGGTGACCGGTGTTAGTTGAGATATAGCTGACATTGGTCAAGGTGGGAATATCTAGGTTGGCCACAAATATCCTAATTGTTGTTATTTTTGGCATGGTCTCTAATATTCATCTGAGTCTTGAGTGATAGATCACGAAGGATAAGTAAGAGTCATTTTAGGTTTGTTAATAGGAGTTAAGTCTAGGTTTAGACTAAGTCCTAGCTGGTTAGGATATGTTTAGACTTTGTATTAGGTCATTAATGAGATTTGAGTGGTTCATTTGAGTGAGGTGGATAGGTGAGTTGGTTGGGTGAGGATATTAATTAATGTAATTAAGATAATTAATTTAATTAACATATGCACTTGGGGATATGAATGGGTAGGATATGGTTAATTTAATTGATGGGGTTTTAATGGAAGTATACCCTAATTTTGGTGTCTACATTTTCCCCTTTTTGTCACATAGATTGTATAGGTAAGTGATGATGACAAAAAAAAGAAGTGGTTGCCCCAAGTAGTAGTAAAGGTGATCCCCCTCAAACCAAGAGCTGATGAGGTGTGAGACAAAATTGGTGAGTGGTTTGATAAATGGGTTAGTGATGAAAGTGGAGGTATGCGAGTTGTAGGTAAGGGTATGGTAACTTTGGGTAATGGTTAAGGGTCAAATCAGGTAATGGGTAATGGGCAATGGTCATATTAGGTAATGGGTAATGAAAATTGAAAGAACACACACGTATGGATTTCGACACATTACCAAGTTGAAGAGTTGAAAACTCTACATCGTCCAAGGTCGACAGGTTTATCCAAAAAGTTTCAAGTGATTCGGTATCTAGGTTACAGGATGTGGTCCAAAAACACAATGTAGGTGAGGTGTAGGGACGTTTAGGTGTGATCCGGTACACCAAAGGTTCGGTCGGGATAAAAAAACATGGCAATAAGAAAGATAAGGTCATTAGGCTAAACAACATGGGTAATAGTATCACAAAGTATAACGAGTACACAAGTTCAAAGGTCACAAAAAGGTGGTTAGGGAAAGTTATATAGGTCATGGCACGGTAAGGTCAATGTGTGGGAAAATAACAAGTCCCTAAATGTAATTAAGGAAATGGATGGGTAGTTTAGGCTTGTGGGTAAGGAGTAAGAGGTATTGGTGAGGTTACGAGGTATTTGGCAAGAATGAGTTTTGTTCAAAATGGGAAAAAGGTAGGTAAAATGGTACCGGTAGGTGATCGATATCAGTTATAAGGTTACCGATGTCGGTTTTGTATGACCGATGTCGGTCATGTCGGGTTAGGGTTATAAAGTTTAAATTCCATATTTTATAGAATCATTGTTGTCTTTTGACTTTGAGAAAACGATAGAGATGAGTGAATTGTGTATTTTTCTTGGAGAAAAAGACAAGGCATTGTACCTAGCTAAGGTGGAGGTTACTAAGTGGTGAGAGGAGCTAGGTAGATGGGTCCACAAGAGTGGTTGTAGACATGTGATTGTTGGAGGGATTCAAGGTAGAATTTAGCCCGAAAGATGCGGGAGGAGGTTCATCGGACTATTGGTGCAAAGGCTAGATGTGCCACCATGTAGGTGATACCATGATGAGGTAAGGGGCATTTTATAACTTGTTATTTTCTAAACATTTAATGAAAAATGAAGAAATTGTGGTGAAGGGTTTTCATTTTGAAATGTCGAGTTAAAAGTGGGTAAAAATGAAGGGAATGAGGAGTGGGAAGGTCACAAATAGGTGAAATAGGTTTGGGAATTAAGTTGGGATAGGGTGGGGTGGGTAGATTAGGGGTTTAGGTAAGTTTTTGTCAATTTTTGAAAATGGGGGGATAGGTTTTAAGTTTTCGACATCGCAATAGAGACCAACATCGATCAAGGTTTGGATGATGATGGTTGTCACTTAATGACATTAGTCAAGGCTTAGGTGACCGGCACCAGTAAAGAAGGACCAATGATGGTCAAGTAGACTGGTGTTGGCCAACTTGAGGAGAAGATAGGTAAAAGAAAGGGATATATAGGGGGGAAAATAGGCATGAAGGTGTAAATGAAGGTTGAAGTAGAGGAAGTAGGGTAACATGTTATGTCGAAATGTGGGGTGGGGAAGTAGGTGAACTGAACTAGAATAGGAGAGGATGGTAAGGAGCAACAGGTGTAAAATTGGGTTGGGTAAAATGGGGTAGTCGGTAGGGTTGTTGTGTGGGTATGGTGTAATAGGTAATAGGTGTGTTGGGTAATAGGTATGGTGTATAATAGGTAAGTCGATAATGGGTGTGTTGATATGGGAAAGTCTTGACAATGCATTGTTTAGATGATGCGGGTGGGATACCAGCTCTAGATGTGTGATAGAGTACCACCTTTATTGGTAGCGATGCGATTAAGTGTGACTGCGGAGGAGTGGGATCATATGATAGATGTTGGACTGATTGGGATCCGACACTATAGGTGTATAGCTTGAGATCCTATCTTGATGGTCGCACTCATCGACAAATGGGATTAAGAAACCAACACATTTCATTTACCGATGGGTGAGATTACTGTCACCCTAGAGAACATGTACGATCCTGTGACTACCGATAGTTAGGGATCCAGTGTATTCTATTTCTTCTGAGGGATCAGTGGAGATGATAGTGGATGTATTTGGGGAGGTGATGGGAGAGTTGAGGTACCATAGCACAAGCTTGAGTTATGGAGACATATATGTGTCCCATCCTCAGGAGACAAGGTTGGTCATTTTGATGATGGAGGTGGTATTTTACTTTGCCTTACCAGATGCTAAGGATGGGAGATTCCCACAAGCGGTGATGGGAGTGTTATAGGATATGATGGAGGAGTGAATTTTTTTACCCGGCACTAACATTCCTAGTGTAGTTATACATGGAGTTGTGGGATTATGGGAGATTGTGGTGGTTTAGCTTGTGATGCACCTTTCTATTACACTATTGGGCAAACAAACACATTGTATGTGTACATCTAGTTAGTTTTCCCCAACATGATTGGTTCGGGGTGGATGGGTCAGTGTTGGATACAAATGGTGGGTACTATTTGGTGGGCAGAACATAGTGGCTAGGGCCACATGTGATGTTTTGTATTATAGACGGGTGTTGGAGGGGCTTTCAGAGGTCGATATTGTGTGGAGACCCTATATTGGCTATCCATCCTATAGAGGCATGGTAGAGGAGCTAGAGGAGCTATATTTGGAGAGGTGGATACAAGGGCACCATGTTGGTGATCATGAGTTGATACTCATGGACATGATAAGATGACAGCTTTAGTCGCCACAGGATGTACCCCCACCTTTTTCACAGTACATGAGAGATGACGTGGAAAGACCAATGTCTCCACCACACCCAAGTGTGCCAATAAGGAAGGATGAGAAACCATTGGATATGTGGATTGATGATGCTTTGGAGTCGTGATATTTATAGGTGATGGTGGGCGACACAACTACGAGTAGCACCACCGAGGACAGGGTAGCAAAACTTAGCTACCATCACAATACAAAGGGATATTTTAAAGTGTCGTGGCTGCCCTTCGAGTTTAGATTATAAATTTACAAGGGTATCTTACTAGGTCAGAGGCACATGTTTCCATTTTACAAGCTTAGGTGGTGGCCTTATAAGAACATGTAGTATAGAAACTGACACCCACATAGGGAAGAGATGGAGATGGGGGACATATAGCCACCTTACATGCATAGGTGGCAGGTTAACGAGGCCGATTGGCCACTGCACATGTATAGGTTATGGCTTTATAGGCCTAGGTTGTAGCACAGACACCTCCACAAACTCAAGGAAACTATAGGAAGTTGTGGTGGGATAGGGTTCCATAGTATAGGGAGGAGGACAAGGCTCACGGGTACAAGGTGTGAGGCCATTGTTAGCAGTGAGAGCCCACAAGTTATTATGTGACCTATGGCAAGACCTCATATAGTGTTGATGGTGAGGTTCAGGGATTCCCTGAACAAGGCACGGTATTACCAGGATCAGCTGACAACTTCCGGGATAGATGTCCCCTCCTATGTTGAGTGCGGGTACATGGTGGCGGTGAGTGAAAGGACTAGATCCCACACTCATAGTTCGAGAACATATGGGGCCGACGAGCCTAGATTCGGGTCGGGGTGAGGCTACGAGTTCATAGAGGCCACCCTAGGTGAGGGGTTAGAAGAGATTAGGCCAAGCCCCATGCTAGGTGGAGAGATGTTGGTAGGTCACTAGGATGGAGGAGAGGAGGAGGAGACAAATGTGATATGCATGAATATTAGGTGGGGTTTCAATTAGTAACATGATATGATTGGTGTATTGATTGTTGGTATATACCAGCCTATGTGCCGATGATAGTGAGGATGCATATGAGGGTTTTTGAGATTTTTGATTTTATCCCGGCTTACGTGTTGAAGATAGTGAGGATGTATAAGAGGGTTTTTGAGATTATTTATTTTATACTAGCCTACATGCCAAAGATAGTGAGGATGTATATGGGGGTTTTTAGATTATGAGTATTTATTTGTATTAGTGTACATTTATATTGATATAAATATGTTCTTATTGTTATAAATGTTGATATTTATGGTATGGATGATGCACTTGTGTTTGAATTTTCATTGTTGTTGTGTATGTGATGGAAAATAGGTGAATTAGGCATGATTGAGTTGAGGTTATGTAGGAATGATGGAGTTAGGTAAATGCATGTTTGAGTTAGGTTAGTTATGCATGGTGGAGTTTAGGTGAGTTAGGCATGGTGGAGTTAGGTCGAGTTAGGCATGGGTGAGTTTAGGTAATTTAGGCATGGTGAATTTTAGGTGAATTAGGCATGGTGGAGTTAGGTTTTTGGTTTTGATTTAATTTCCAAGTTATTAGTAGCATGAAAAAATGATGATGAATATGTAAGGTATGATGTTGTAAGAAATAGGTAAGTATATATCTTTATATACTTGTATGTTTGTTTAATATAAAAGTAATGTATAAGATGGAAACTAACCAATGGTAGAATGTAAAAAAAAAGTGGGGGAAATTGGGTTAGGGTAAAGAGTGTTTGAGCTAACCTCCAAGGGCCCTATGCCATCGGAGTGTTGCCTACATAGCCTCGATGAAAAAGGGGCCTTAGGCTGATGTAGTTCTCCCATAAGCCTAGGAAGAATATGATGAGGTAGTGGGATGGGTTGGTAGGTTTTAGGCATGGTTAAGTCTAGGTCAGTTTGGTATGGCTAAGTTTAGGTCATGAAGGCTGAGGTGAATTGAGGGAATTTAGGTGTGGTTAAATTGAGGTGTCAAAGTTGTGGTCTTGTATAGGATAATCAACAAGTAATAAATAAGGTGACGGGTAAGAGGTGACCAAAATAGCCTCCTAATTGGTTAGAACCAAAATGAGTTTTTCATACCTAAGATGGGCTTATGAACATAAGACCCTAAAGGCATTGCATGATTGCATATTCTAAGGGTGAAGAAAGTCACATGATCATGAAATGTCACATTTGTGGAACATCCTTTGAGTGGGTAAGAAATTAGGGTGAAAAGGTGATAAGGTGAAAGTAGGTTTGTTTTATCATAACCTATTGTGAGACAACATGCTGACTTAGAAAGATACCCAAGATCACAATAGGAAAGTCCATGACAAAAAAGTTAATCTTTTTCTTTTTGCTTTTGCTTTTGCTTTTGCTTTTGTTTTTGTTGTTTATAGACTGATCGATGTGGGAAGTCTATGTGGGATGAGTATATTTTCTCCTTGAGGTCTTCTTGAAGCTGATCGACACATGAAACTTTAGAATATTTTTATTTTAGTTTTTACAAGAGTATTCTTCTTTTGATGATAGACTAAGTACAATACGACTAACTTTATATAGCTGTCCTTTGAGGGAACAATCTATTTAGTAGTAAGAAGGTTATGTTAAAGGACATGAACTGTACCTTTCTGACCCTGGTTTTGAATGTAGTAATGCAATGGAACTAAAAGACTTCAGACCTATAAGTATTTGTAACACTTCCTATAAAGTCTACACAAAAATTTTGTCCCTCAGGCTTCAGATGATCCTGCCCAATATCATTTTGGAACAACAAGGGGGCTTTGTCATAGGAAGACAAATATAGGATGGGATAATTTCTATCAAAGAGACTATTCATTTAGCAAAAATTAGTAAGAAGGCTACTTTTTTCTTAAAACTAGATATGCAAAAGCTTATGATAGGGTTTCATGGAGCTTTCTTGACAAAATCCTTGACAGGTTTGGCTTTGATACAACATTGAGACATTTGGTTAAGGCATGCATCTCTAATGCATGGTTTTCTATCCTCATGAATGGAAGTCCAATTGGGTTCTTTCCTAGCACACAAGGATTATGGCAAGGGGATCCCCTCTCCTGTTCCTCTTCATTTTAATGGTAGAAGCTCTCAGTAGAAGACTTAATGTTGAAATGGAAAAAGGCTTCATCAAAGGGATTTCTTTGGCACTTGATATGGAAAAAGTTACTCACCAACACTTTGTTGATGACACTTTTGTGGTGGGGGAAGCTACTGTTCCTGAAGAAAGAAAGCTTAAAACCATTTTTGATGACTATATGGGTGTCTCGGGGCAGTTGATCAACTTCATAAAAAGTTCTCTTTTCTTTCTAAATACTATGGACAGCCACTGTAAGAAGATTGTAGAAATTTTGGAATATACATATAAACCCTTCCCTACCTTATATTTAGGAATTCCTCTTGGGGATAGGAGACCCTCCTATTCTGAATGGAAATTTCTAATTGAAAGGTTTGAAAGGAAATTAGTTAGATGGAAAGCTAATCTGTTATCCCAAGCTGGAAAAATCACTCTTCTTATTAGCTCTCTCAAGAGTATTCCTGTGTATGTCATGTCCCTATACCAACTTCCTATAGCAATTGGGGAAAGGTTGGAAAATATCCAGAAAAGGTTTTTATGGAGCGGCACTGAAAGTAAAGATATAATCCCTTTAGTATCTTGGAGAAGAATGTGTAGACCCAAAAAGATAGGAGGACTTGGTCTCAGAGATTGGTCCAAGATGAATAAAGATCTACTTGCTAAGGTTGGATGGAGAATAACAAAGGAAAATGGCATTTGGGTCAGAATTCTTAAGAAAAAATATTGGCTGGATGATAATGATAAAAGATGGATGTTTAAATAGGTGACTTTCAATGGCTCATGCATATGGAAAGCCATTAACTGGGCCAAATAAATTCTGAATAAGGGAAGCAGATGGAAAATAGGAAGAGGCAATGAGATAGGTTTTTGGAAAGATAAATGGGATGGAGACTTCACCCTTCAAGACAAATATCCACAAATCTCTGCATTATTGGAAGCTAAATATAGAGAAAAAGTAAACAACTACATGGCTAATGAAGAGAGCTTTCAGACATGGAAAATTATAGAATTGGATAGACATGAACTAAATGATCACTTGAGAGGGATCAATAAGTTTTTAAAAAATTATGTATCATCTAATAACAAGGATCAAGATAGAACCATTTGGGATTAGGAACCATGTGGAAATTTTTCTCAAATCAGCCTACACCCTTTTTTTTTTAGGGACAAACCGGAGAAGAAGATTTAATGGCTAGAAAGATTTTGAACAAGAATATAACACGGAAGGTTAATGTGTTCAATCGGATCACTTTTATAAATAAAATCCTCACGTTAGATAATCTTGTAAAAGAGGATTCCAATGGGTTAATAGATGTGTCCTATGCGAAAGGAAAATGGAATTAGTAAACCATATTCTTCTGGACTGTCAGTATGCACATCAATTGTTATCCTCCATTCTGGATTGTTTCTCGGTTAATTGGGTCATCCCTAAAGATATAAAGGAAGCTTGGAACCAATGGAAGAGCCCCTTTCATAGTCAAGGGCTAAAAAATCTATGGGCCATGAGCTTAAGCCATCTTTGGTGGGAAATATGGAAGGAAAGAAATAGAAGGATATTCAAAAACAAGAGTCTTCCTATCAAACTGTCTATAAACAACCTCTTTCAGGCAGTTAGAAACAATTTCTCTATCCTTAGGAATAAAGAATTGGAAATCTTGGATAATGAACAACACTTCTTAATGAATTGGAATGTTTCTAGGAACCCTCAAACAAATAGGCCTAATCCTAGGTTGGGGATTAAGTGGAATCCTCCTTGTGAAGGCTCTCTAAAACTCAACTTTGATGGAGCGGCTAAAGGGAATCCTGGGAAAGTTGGGGGAGGAGGATTAATATGGGACTCTCTTGGTAATTTTATTCTTTATTATTTCTTTGACCTTGAAATCAATCAAATAATGTGGTGGAGGCATCAAATCTGTATTGGGGTGAAGATTGCAAAAGAAAAAGGTTTCAACCTTCTAGAAGTGGAAGGAGATTCGTTGTATATCATTTCTTGTATGAAGGGTTCATCTAGACCTGTCATATATATAGAAGACTTCACAAGAAACTAAGTTCTTTTTACATTATTTTATTAATATTTATTTCAAACATATGTATAGGGAAGGCAATGCTAGTGATGACTTTGTAGCTAATCTGTGGGTTACCGCTAGTAGTCTCCAAGTTGTTGAGCACCTCTTTGGTATGAATGCCAATTTCATTTAAATAATGAAAATGGAAGGAGCCTCTTTCATTCCTTCTAATGATAATTTTTTAAACCCTCCTACTCGTTCCAGTAACCTTTCATGAATCTTTCTTTCATACGTGAGTTGGCTCCCTTTCTTCTCACGGGAAGTTTGGTCATTTTGGATTTGGGGAAGTGGAAAGACAAAGCTGAATTTTTTGTCCAGTTTTTGTGCAAAAAGTTTTTTGGGGGCAGAAGGATGGGGGGACCTGGTTTACACTAAACCATCTAGGTGCCCAAAGATCTCCAGGGATGCTGAAGCTCTTTTAGATGTTGCGGGGTTGTTGTCTTTTCTCCACACGTTTGAGGGCCATGATGAGAGTCTAAGCAAAGCGGTCACAAAAACATGGAATGAGGGCAAGGTACAGGTTGGTAATTTCTCTCTCATAATAATGCCTAAGCTCATCGCTAAAGTGATTGGCCTCTCTTTGGAAGGTAGATGTATTTTCAAGCTAAAATCTGACTACAGTCTAGAGATAGATTGTTTCTTGCAAGGAAAAGGGGATCCCATCTCTCTTCACAATGGATACGCTCGGAGTAAGTTACCTTACCCTTTTGATGAAATTGCTAAACTGATAATGTCTTACATAACGTTGGAAGGAAGATATAAAGTTATTTATGGCTACCATTTCCCCATGTTAAACCATATTCGCAACTCCAAACCCTATAACTTTCCTTTCTACCTATTTTCTTCTTTGGAAAAATCAATTGCAATGGTGAAGAAAGGCACTTTCATTCTCCCTTTACACCAGGGTCTGATCAAATCTATCATTTGGTTGAGCACTCCCCTGTTGGGAAAAAATGATAAATTTGGGGCTTTGGCTTCAAACATATCTCTGGGAAAAAGGGCCGGGATTTTGGACCCTAAGGAAGGTAGCTTTGATGATTTTGTGCCTGTGAATCTGGTGGCCAAATGTACCAGGTCAAGCATGGGTAAAGGGGGGGATGAGTTTCTGAAAAGGAAAGAGTAGGATCCATATCAGGCTGAGGAGGAAAACATTACCATTGTTTCAGGTGAATGCCTGTGGCACCCCAACCCAAAAGGACTCCTTTCGACAAAGCCGAAGGGAAAGGAGTAAGCAATGAGGATGTGGCTAGCATGAACGAATAGGAATATTCCAAGGGTAAGAATTCCAAGAACACTAAGGAAGATATCCACAGTCTACATAATCTTAAAACGGCTTAGAGGGAGCTTTTCTTGGCCTAGGAATCGGCTGTTAAAACCCATGCTTTTATGAGAGAGTTTGAAAACTGTAAACTGAATATTGATATCAATAGGCACAAAATTATCCTGATCTCCATGGACCTTAAGGAGCTGCATGAAAAAGTGGATAAAATGTATTCCCTTATCCTCAGTGAAAACCTCAAAAATGTCAATACCAGAAGCATGGAAATGGAAAGTGATTTTTTGAAAATGAAAGTTATTATTATTCAAATTAGGGATGCACATATCCTAAATGTGAAAAGTACTATTTACCTTCTTAAACTGCTGGCCGAAATGATCTAGTCCATGGAGTTGGCAAAAGAAACGGAAAAGGAAGGAACAGAGCCAAAGGTGGTGATTCAAGAACCAAATTACAAGTACTGAAGGAGACAATAGCAACACTTTGGTCAATGAATGGAACAGTTGTATGGAGACGGTGGAAGAACTGGTCAAAGAATAATGATATTCAAAGGTTTTTAATCCACTGTTTTTTTATCCCTATGATGTTAGTATAATCCTTTGGTGTTATATATTGTAATTCCTATTTAATGGATATCTTATACCGTAGTCTTTCTTTTGAACTCTTGGAACATGAATGGCCTTTAAAGGTAAATGCATTGGCCAATATGTAAGTATGCATCAACTCTTTGTAATGGGGTAGGGTCCCCTCAACCCTAAATTTTACCTCTAATAAAAAAATAATCTATTTATAGCCGCAAGATAGAAAGCGTAGATTTCATTTTTAGGGAGTCATATTTTTGCTTTGGAATTTTTACTCAAGGAGTTGAATCCCATTTTACTTTTTAAATTTTTTTCTTTTAGACTTTTAAGTCATGGAGAATACTATAGACAAAAATAGGCTCTTTTTTTGAAGAAAAACTATAGCACATAGAGTTTAACTATGATAGAGGGGTTTTAAGTGATGAACAACCATGGGATTACATCTTAAAAAAAGATGAAAAGTATCCATAAGAATCATGCCATGAGTAGATTTGTGGTACTCATATTGAAGATATGGTTAGAAAAGTAACAGTAATCACATGATTCTGATTTTAGTTATTGATCCTTAAAATAGGTAAAATAGAAGGTGAACGGTGCTCAAGGGACATACAAAGAATAGAAAAGAGGTGATATAAGGCTTAATTCAATAGTATAATTGTCAAAGATGCAAGGAATTGAGGGGATCAAGTTCAGGTTTACCTTCGAGTGAAGATGAATGATAAGTACTTAATCTATAGGTATGAGTAATGATATAAGGTCCAAGCCAATTAGGAGAAAAATTTCCTCGTTTAATTTTTTTCCTATTTTATTACATGTTGATTTTCGTTGAGGACAAGGTCACCGACTTGGAAGGTTCATTTTTGGACATGTTTATTATAGACCCACTTGATACATTTTTGGTATATTTGGAGGTGGTCAAGATCATTGAGAAGACATTTGTATAATAACTCGAGTTGTGTCAAATGGTCTTGGCGAAAGTCATCATCGTTGAGAATCTCTTTAAGTGAGATATGAAGATATGGAATCTAGAATTTAAGAGGCGAACAAACTCTATACCGTAGACCGAGAGATAGAGGTGTAACGTCATTTGATGTGTGAATACTAGTGTGATAAGCCCATAAGGAAAAATGAATGTGCGTATGCCAATCCTTTCTAGTATCGTCCAAAAATTTCATAAGAATTTTGTTTAAGGTTTTGTTGGTTGATTTAGCTTGGCCATTTTTTTAAGGGTAGAAGGGTAAAGAAACACTAAGTTGAATGCTAAAGGAATAAAAAATCTTCCATAGGGTTTTGTTTTTTAACTATTTTCTATTATCATTGATGAGATGATGAGGAACACCAAAGTGACAAATGATGTGATGATTGATGAATTCACATATTGTCTTGGATTTTTTAGAAATAAGAGGCATGGATTCTACCCATTTAGTGTACTATTTAGAAGTGGTAATAATCCATTGATGGCATTGTGAAGAATGGGGATATATTTCTCCAACAAGATCTAAACCCCATTGAGAGAAAAGCCAAAGGTCTCGTGTAACCTATAAGGCATGACTAGGCCTGTGATGAAGATTAACATTTTTTTGGAACTTCACACAACATTTGACATAATCGTAACAATCATGGTTTAAGGTTGGCGATAATGGCCTAGGTGGAGAATGTGTTTAGTGATATCTAAACCACTATAGTGACCTCCATAAATTTTTTTGTGAACTTCCTTGGTGGTGTAGGGAATTTCAGAACTTGTAAGGCATCACAAGAGGATACCATCAAAGCCAAATTTACAAATAATGCCTCTCATTATGACATCTTGAGTGACACCTTTGAGAAAGGTGCCTTGTCCATTGCGAGTAAGGTCTGGAGGTAGAATTGAAAGTGAAAGGTAATCAACACACTTTGCTTGTACCAAAGGTCACATGGATCAAGTTGAACGGTTCCAAAGAGGTTGATGTATTGAAATAGATAGGAAGGTGATTACAGCCTTTGTACTATGAAAAATAATTTTGAGTCGAGGGGGTGATGCGGGTATTTGAGAAGCAAGGGAAGCCATGGTATCCACAAATTTATTAGTGGAATGTGGAGTGGCTTGAAGTTCATAATGGTTAAAGGTAGTCAAAAGTATGTCTACATGATATTTTTACTTTTGAATTATTTCCTTATGACACTTTGGTATATACCATTGACTTGACTTGCAACTAGTTGAGAGTCACCAAAGATAGTAATTGATTTAACATCTAAGGAAATGGCGGTTTGAAGGCCTAATACAAGTGGCTTGAAGTTCATAATGGTTAAAGTTAGTCAAAAGTATGTCTACATGATATTTGTACTTTTGAATTATTTCGTTACGACACTGGTATATACCATTGACTTGATTTACAACTAGTTGAGAGTCGCCAAAGATATTAATTAATTTAACATCTAAGGCGATGGTGGTTTAAGGCCTAATATGAGTGCTTCAATTAGTACATACAAAATCTAGTTTGAAAGATAGCATCATAGGCTCACCATCAAGAAGAATGAGGATAAAATCGGTACCTCCCCCATGCTTTGACATTTGGAACCATCAAAGAATAAGGTCATTTGGTAAACAATATCATCCAAAGAGAGGGTAGTGATGGATTCGTCTAGGAAATCAAAGTTAGAGGACTGATCTCCGGAGAGAGGTGCATTTGCAAGTTGGTTAGTGATAGTTTGGCCTTTGATAGATTTTTGATGAGTGAATTCGAGGTCTAGGTCTACAATAAGCATGAGCCAACGTACAACACATTAATGTTGGTATGGCTTGGCATACATGTAATGTAAGCGGTCTGTATTGGTGATAACAAAGGTTTTGTGGTTAAGTAGGTAATGGTGAATTTTATTGGAAACAAAAACTAAGGCTAAGAAGAGTTTTTCAACATGGGTGTATTAGGTTTCATAATCCAAAAGCGTATGACTTATATAATAAACCACTTTCTCTTTGTGTTGTTCATCATCCCATGTCAAGGAGATGTCCTTTTTGAGGAGATGATGAAATGGGTGGTAGTGGTCAGAAAGTTGTGAAATAAAATAACAAATAGATTGTAAATTTCCCTACAAACTACACAGCTTAGTGAAGGTTCGTAGGTGGAGGAATTTTGAGAATAGCCTTTATTTTAGCGGGATAAAATTTGATGCCACGCAAAGAAACGATAAAACCAAGGAGTTTTCCTGAGAGAACAGAAAAAACACACTTCTTAGGTTGAAGGCAAAAACAATACTTGATGAGATAGTCAAAGATGACCTTAAGGACTGTAAGGTGTTTAGCTTGATGTTTGTATTTGGCAAGAAGGTCATCTGCATAATCTTCCAATATGCAATGCATGATGTCATGAAAGATATAAGTCATAACCCGTTGATATGTAGCAAAAATGTTTTTAAGGACAAAGGGCATGACTCGATAGGAAAAGGTCCCCAAGGAGTGATGAAGGAAGTTTTATGTTGATATTCCAGGGTGAGTAATATTTGGTTATAACCCGAGAAACCATCCATGAGTGATAGAATCTCATGGCCAATGGTAAGATCAACTAGTTGGTCAATACTAGGTAGAGCAAAGCCATATTTAGGGAAAGCGAGGTTGAGTTCATAGAAATCATGCATATGCGAGTCCTCCTATAAATTTTGTGACAAGAATGATGTTAGAGATCCATTGGGGATAATCAATGGGTAGGATGAAGGAAATTGAGAGAATTCATTGAATTTCTTATTTAACAAGAAGGACAATGCAAGGATGCATTTTTGTCACCTTTTTTATGGGTTTGGCTTCAGAATAGTTACGATATTGTGGACCACAATGTTTGGGTCAATACCAGTATATTCATGTAGGACTAAGAAAAAGCATTGCTATGATCTCAGAGAAATGAGGTAAAATATTCCTTTTCAGCGGTGTCTATAGATTGGCTTATCTTTAGAATGTGGGGGTTATATTGAGTGTTAATATTAATTTCGATGGTTGATTCATTTAACATGGTTTATATCTCATAAGACAATGACCGATGAATATAAGAATCCTTTGCACCAAGATAGGTGAGAATAGACTCATCATTTTGACATTGAATGACATTAATAGAAGGTGTATCATCATCGATCGTCTTAAAATACATGAAAGGAAGAGAAGAGGGAGCCTCGTAATCATGTTTATAAGTTAGAGGTCCTAGGAAATGGTCTTTACGAATTTTTTTAGGAGGAATAGATTTTGGATCTATAGACTCCGTGGATAAAGGTGGTGAAGGTGGTAAATGGGGTGAAGAAGGTTTGTCATCCTCAATGAGTTCAACATGGGATTTCTTGGAAGATGGTTCGGTGAAGCCAATACCACTGCAGTCACTATGTTTACATGTGGTACACGGATGACAGTATGGAGGCCTTGTTCATAGAAGTCAAAGCCAAATCCTTTCCATGCACAGCAATGGAGGAAAGTGTGGGTGAAGTAGCGGTTGGTGAGCTATTGAAGGTTAAAGGAAAATGGTTGTGTTTGGGAAGGTGGCTCGGGTGAGTAGGTAGAAATATAGAGTCCCCCCCTAGGTTAAGTTTATACAAAGGTGGGGAGGACCATAAGGGAAAACCTTTCCTATGTGGTGATCATAACGAGGATGTTGGCGAAGGCTACCATACTCTTGAGGAGTAAGGAATGTGTTGATGTTGTATAGGTGGTACTCCCCAAAGTGAGATATTGAAAAACATCTTCTAAGGGATTGGTAGTTGGTATATAGGTAGCAGGAATAGATGAATCACTAGGAGATTGGGAAGAAGAAGCATTGGTTGGTTGAGAAGTAGATGAGTTAGCAGATGGGTCAGATTTAGAGGCTATGTCGAAGTGGAAATAGAGGAGGTATGTGTGAAAAAGGTAGCAACAATATTAGTGGATGGGGCTATGGGTGAAGGAGAAGTGGCGATAGTATTAGAGGCCTTAATCGGTGTAAGGACATCATTAGGTCGGTACAACATGTTACAGGTTTTGAATGGTGAATGGTCAACGAGGATGGTATAGTTATGTTCTTCATGTTCAAATTTTACATAGAAATGTAAGATTGAAGGGACACAACCCATGACACGGATCCGAGGTTGATGAAGCAACATGTTGTAATAGAAATCCCCTCTTAGAAATAGAATAGTTCCGAGAATGGTACGGGTCCCATAGGAATATAGAGGATATTAGTGTCAAGAGTGGAAGTGATGGTGTCATTGAATGAACGTAACATAACTCAAGTTATTATACATGTTATTTGAAGGGGTGTGTATTTTATTATATGCATGGGAGGAGATGATTTTGATGTTAGCACCGCCATCGATCATAACACGTTGAACGTGTATATTATCAATATAAATGGAGATGAAAAGGGTGGGATCAAGATCATCTAATTGGAGAGGTATAATCTCGTTGTCAAAGAAATTGAGGGTGACTACTTGGTGAGTAGTGGTAGGTGTAGAGGAAGGGGATGAATTGGTGAGAGAAGCTACATGGTGAGGGGTGAGAATGGAGGCCACGGTGTTGGGTTGTTAGGTAAAACCTCGATGGATTGTAGAACCTCCATGAGCACCTATCAATGGGATTCATATGTTTGAACAAGGTCATACGAAGACATTTTTAGAGGGGATTGGTGTAATTTTTTTATCATTTTATGATGGGAGACCTTATCAAATAGGATATGTGGGTCCCCGAATGGTTATTTTCAAAGTGCAAGTGTAGATGGTCTACTAGGTATACGATTGACGAATGAGCTATTTGCTTTCTCCTTTCCTTTTTCTTTCTGGGTGCAATTGAAAACTTGGATCATGTTAATATGAGGAAGAGACGTGGATGGAGAAGGTGTGTCAAGAAAAGTATAATGACATAATGGACAAAAACCTAGTGTGGGGTAATAACCTTGTGAAATGAGTAGGGTGCACTGACATTTTGGTGGAGTTTTGGCTAGTTCTCTTTTATGGACCATATTGATCTTGAATTTTGGAGGTGTATAAAAGGATTACGGAAGTGGTGGTGTTGATCACTGAATAGGTAGTGGGAAAGGATGTGTAGTGATAGGTGGAAGTGGAATTGGGTCCTCATCTAGAAGGTCATCATCATCAAAGTTTTTTTAGGAGGAAAAAGTTGAAAAGAATGATTTTTAGAGCCTTAGAATTTTCTACATCATGTCTTAGCACACGATGGTAGGCACAAATTTTAGTATCGTCAAACCCTTTTGGTTTGGGCTTGAGTGGGTTATAAGGTCTAAGGGGTGGCAATGTGATGACGAAGGTCTCTAAAAGGTTAGCTATAATGTTGGCGTAAGACCCTACCAATGGATTGCAATGTGAGGTGAGTGTGGGTCTGGATTGAAGTGTAGGTGATTGTGATGTGTGAGGTATTACAGAAGTTAAATTAGAGATGGGATAGGTTTGAATGCCGGTTTGGTAGGTGGTATTGTTTTAGGCTTGGTATTTACCTTCTTGGGTAGAGGCGTAGTAGATGAACTAGCGATAGAAGGTGTTGTAGGCTTAACTACCTCTTTAGAGGGTAGTGGGTTTTTCAATTTAGGTTGCACCTTCCTAGGTAAAGGTGAAGGAGGTGTACATGATGTAGAGGGGAAAGCAGATGGTGGCAGAGGACAAGTTAGCCAAGGTGATAAAGGAGGCACGATGAAGGTTGTTGGTAGAGGCAAGGTAGAAGGTATGGGTTGAAGAGAAGGAAATATCATAGGTATTGATGTTGTTATTGTAAGTGGTGGGGTTATAGGTGGTAAGAAATATGTGGGTAATGGTGAAGGTGTACATTGTCTTGGTAGGCTAGGTATAATAAAGGATTGTGATGAAGAGGTGGTTTGCGGCACTTTTGATTTTCCTTGGATAGGTAGTTTATTGTCCAAGGTCAATGGGTGAGGCCCTAGGATAGATGGAAGAGGTAAAGGTGACAAAGGCGTGGTGGTTGAAACTGGTGTATGCGGACTAAAATGTTGGGTCTTCCTTTTAGGTGTAGGATTGGTTTTTGAGTGATCTTGGGAAGATGTGGCTAAATATAACTTGAAGGGCGGGTAAAATAGGCTTGATGTCAGCATTACATCTAAGGTAGTGATGGTTCCGGATGTAGGGTAAGGTGTGGATATAGGTAGGTTCTTAGGTAGAGTAACATTTTTAGTTGTGGGTAAAGTTTTAGATATAGAAGAGGGTAATTAAGAAGAGGCCATTTCAACCGGCATGGTCATGGCTGATTGGGTTCCTTGAAATACCTTTGGATAGATTGTGGAAGTATCTCGTAGGTAAAATTTGCATTTGGGTTAAAAAGGGTAGCCAAAGGTGTCCCCAAAGAATGGAATTATCAACATAATCCAAGCAGTCAGCCAGGTGTAAATATGACACTGTTGTAAGAGAATATGATGTTGGCTTAGTAGAAATCCCTATAAAATATGTCTATGAGATAGGGAACTGGTTGGCTTTGGACTCTGTGCGTAAGAGAGCCGAGAGAAGATCAAAAGGATCTTGGACTGCTAATGGGTAATTATCCCCAACAAGAAATGTTGTTCTTTAAAGATCCCCATGGGTAGGGGAGATGATACTGGGATGATATAGTTTTCTCTTTTAGTGGAGAAGAAAGTGAGGATGACTCTTTAGTGCGTAGGAGAGTTAGTACGTTGATTGTTCATTAGGTTGTGAGCTAAGTGGTGCACCAACATTTTCATAAATTGTGGAATCCTCTGTGGGTGAAGGGGGATATGAAGGGGACACCTCTATGGGTGAAGGATTAGAGGAATTAGGATCCTCCATGGCTAGAGGATCTTGTGCTAGAATCTCCTTGATAGAGGGGATAGGAGGAAATTGTGGAAGGGCTGGTATGATGTCAAACACAACATGGACCTCATGGACATTACTGATCATTAGTTGAAGGTTTACCGATTTGGTTTGATGATAGGGTATGGTTAGGGAATGACTTCTTAAAGATATGCAAATTTTGATTAATCTGGTGCATTCGGGTTGTCCATGACAAGGTATCCATTATCTAATGTTTCTAGGATAATGTTCTTGAAGGTTATACAATTACCATCGCTATGGCCTTTTACATGATGATAGTTACAATATTCATGTTCCTTGTAAAATTTTGGCATAGGATGAGCAGGGTCGAACCGATGTGGTTTTACGGGTGGAAGAACAATAGCTACGGCCTTAAGAAGTTTTTCTAATACTGAAGAATAAGGTTCCCCGACTGGAGTGTATTTTCGTTGCTCCCATATGAATTGAAAATTTTGAATGGGAGAAAGGTTGGAGGTAGGTTTCGATTGATTAGAGGGGTGAGATGGGCCAACCTTTAAAACTACCACATTGGTAGATCCTTTGGATTTTGAATAATTGTTTTAGGGTTTTGAAGAGGAAGAAGCATCATTTGATTTAAATGTGGCATTTTTGTTACGCAATTGAATTTTCTTCTCTTCAATGGCACGAATTTCTAGTTTTCACACCATGGTAAATGCTTCATCGAAGGTACGGAAGGTTTGTACTTGCAAAGTTGGTGAGATGTGCTTAGCACAAGCTCTAGTGAACAAATATATAAGTGCGCAGTTTGAGGCAACCTGGAATGTTAGTCAAGTTGATGAGGTTCCACCAAAGAATGACAAAATCAGTGATAAACTTGTCTCCATAATTTCGAGTTGAGTACAAGTTGGTCATAGTGACATTCTTGATGATAGTAATTGAAAAATGGTCTAGAAGGCTTGAACCATTTGATTAAATGATTAAATGGAATGTCGAGGAAAACTACTATACTAGTCTAACATGGGTCATGTTAAGAACATAGAGGATGTTCGTAAGAGTAAAACATTGTCGTGGGAGATTAGATAATACCCATGTTTGAAAGACCGCAAATGTTTCTACAGATATTCTTTACTATTGAAACAGTTAAATTTGGGCATTTCCCAATGCGCAGGGTATGGGCAAATGGGAATAGACAAATGGATAGGATCATTTCATATTTCATCATGGTTTAAGGAGTTGTAAGAGCCATAAACTAATGCTTCAAATGTTTACATATTTTCCATCATCATTTTAATAAGGTCATTGGTGGGTTTTGATGATTGGGCATCCCTTGCAGTATAAGGAGGTTGATGATGAATGTATGGTGTGGATGAAATCCTAGTAATGGTAGTGTTGAGTATGAGAATTGTGAAGGGGAGATAGATGCGGGACAGAAGGTATCCCAAATAGGTGATAGATGAGATTGAGGGTTGTTGGTGATATGTATAAGTAGGTGGGGTAGTCGTAAAAAATATTGTGGTAATTAGCGGTAGGGACTATAGGACTAAAAGGGGAAGGTGTTGGAATGGGGTATGGGTTGCTGACACCATGGGTGGTTGATATGTAACCGGTACATATGACGTAAAGGGTGAAGATGGGGCTATGTTCAAGTTGGATGAAAAAGTAATTTTGGCAACACGGGTGCGACATATATCGTAGGTGCAATAGTTATAGAGGATGTGGGGTCCAGTTGAGACACCACATGTGGTAAGGTGGATGAAGGTAATGCCAAACTAGTGGTAGCTAACATGGAACTTGGGGTGAGGGCGGGAGGGATAGACATGAGCATTTTGTATACCAACTGTCCCGATGAGTCCCGAGTAGATGAGTGGGTGAGATAGTGTTGTAGGGCAGTGGGATTCTGGTCAAGGAGTCTTGTGAACTCCTCATCACCGGTACTAATAGTAATGGGATGAGTTGGATCCATAGGTGATAGGATGGAAGGTGGTGACGGACTATAAAGAAGTGGCTGAAGGTTAACATGAAACAAAAGGGAATTTTCTTGGCTACGAGTCAAAACCATGTGATTCAACATAAAATTGGTAATCAGTTCTCTGCAAATGACATAGAAAAACAACATAAATGGAGAAAAATATATTTCGGGAGGTGAAACTAGTTGCTATTTTAATTAAAAATAAAAACATAGGAACCAATGTCAGTTAGGATAATCGATGATGGTGACAGGGTTACCGATGACGAGCCAGTTAGGGTGTTCAATACTAGTTATTGTGGGAAATCAACAGTTTTGTAAATGAGGTAAAAAATGATGAAAATGAAGTAAAGAAGCTGTATTTGACTATGATTTTAAAATTCTAGGGGTATGATGATGTCCTAAGAACTTCAAAAAGAATAGAAGATGTGATGAGTGTTGTTTTTAGTAAAAATACCACAAAAACTAAGTAATCGATAATGGTTAGGTAAAACGAAAATGGTTAGAGGTAAACGATGATGCTCACTAGGTGATGCTTTGGTCACTGTGAAATTTGAAAAAAATGAAGAAAAATTAATTTTGTGAATTAAGTCAGATGGAATATCAACCCAAACACTTTATTATGATAGTAATGGACCTGAAACACTCAGAAACAGTTGAAATACACCAACTATGATGGCATAGTGTGAAAGGAAGAAGAAAATAAAGAATGTGACCTCACAACTCAAAACACAACTCAAGGAAAAGCTAAGAAAAACATGAAATCCTATAAGTGAATTTTATGTTTTAGCTTATGCTATTTTTAAGTTTGACTTGTAAATAAAACAAAAAAAAATTGTTGGAAAGGTGTCCTATGAAGAGGCAAGATCTAAGGGTTATTTTAGGTTATGTTTTGGTGGGGGTGGTCCTTTCTCTGAATTAATGACTGGATAGAGAAACCAGCTAGGACCTAGTGTCAATCCTCTAATCCTATGATCATTTACAACTTGTTCTAGGTAAGACGTTGTTTAAGAAGATGTGCAAATTCATATTTGTGCAATTTAGAAAATGGAGAGAAGAGAAATTTCTCTACGATTCAATTATGTCAACCATCAACTGGGCATAAATTCCAACGTATAGGTTGCCCTCAGTTTTAATGTGAGATAAAAATGCAAGCATAGAAGTATGAAATGCAAGTATTTTAGAACCCAAATCGAAATGTGATATTCAATGTAAACAAAGAGTGAATAGGAAAGAGAATGAATTTCACTAATGCAAATGTAAGAAGAAAAAGAATGATTCTTTTTAGTCTTGAAATACAAATGTCACTGAGACAAATAGAAGAAAGAGAATATTTCTAGGAGAGAATTTAATGTTAACTTCCTTTTGAAAAGAAACAAACATACAACAATTCCCTAAGAATGAATAAATGTAAGGAACCTGGATGGGTCCCACCGAGCGTGCCAAAATGTTTCACCAGATTCTTAACAAATTAATGAAATAGATAAGGGTTGAAGGCCAAGGAGGAATACATGTTTGTGATGTTAGTTGAAGGTTGTGCGTGCATTCTGATTTCCTAATCCAAGTTGACTACGAGAGATCCCTTTTGGCTAGGAGGAACTACCTATAAATACAAAACAATACCACCAGATAGAGTTAAACAAAACAATGAGTGGACTGCCTAGTGGGAGCTAGATTTAGGAAGCATGATGCTTCCTGAATAGGTTGTCAATCCACTTTTATATAACAATATTAATGCTATTCAAATCATACATGAAGTAAAGATCCTATTGAAATTGAAATGATTTAGGTATCTCACACAAAACAATAAGAAAGATCAGATAAAAGGTGATTGAGGTAAAAATGGGTTAGGTGATTGGTTGGTGTTGCATTGCAGGGTTTGGTAGAGGCTCTAGGTAAGGTTTGCAATAGATTAGAAAGGGTCCTAGGTCATTTGGGAAGTGGGTATTATCTCACTAGTCTAAAATATATTTCCAAACATAAGAATCGATGTCGGTTGTGTGATCGATGTTGGTTAGGTAGAATGACCGACGCCTTGATTTGCTAATCGATGTCGGGGGAAATTAGTACAAAGGACTTAAAACTTGTTTTTCAGACTCTCTATGATTGCACAAAGGTTGGAAAAGGTGAGGGTGAGGTAGTAAAATGACTTTGAAGGCTCGAGAGATGATTAGAAGAGGGTGAACTTAGGTGAAAGGGCCATGTATGGTAAGGTGATAGGTTAGTAGGAGGAGGGGATTGTATGGACTTGGGGAAGAAAAATTAATGAGATGAATAATAAATCTCACAAATTAAAATTGAAATAAATGAAGAGATGTTAGTTACTTGCTGAAGATTAAGTTTTGAGAATGTAGGTTAGGTGACCTCGAGATATAACAATGAAGGAGGTGAATATCTAGGCAAAAATAGCCTTTGTATTTTTGGTGTGGTAAGCAACCAAAATGACATGTATTTCCTCACATCCAAAACTGTATTTACATCTGTACATTCAAAATTGTATGTGGGGGGTGTTTTGGAACATCAATGGAAGAAAAGTGAATGAAGGAGATAGAATGAAATGAAAGAAAGGAGTGGAATGGAATGGACTGAAAGAACATGCAAGAGTTAGGTAAAAACAGAGCCTAATATTGCATGAAGAGAAAAGATGAATAACCAACACAAATAAAACGGAGTTTGAGTTAGCCAAACAAGAACATGCAAAAGGGAACACACATGAGCAAGTAGATAGTCAGAGCTTGATCACTGTGAACTAGAACAACTGATTACTAATGTTGACAATAAGATCAAAGATAATATTTGCATGCAAGATTCAAACACCTAACATCTAATGAACATAAGAACACCAAATGTTACAAGAGACAATGAATGAGACACAAAGTTCTTATTCTATTAACTCCAAAATGTTTTTCACAAAGAACACAAAGTTTCTTCTTGAAACAAAGCTTGCACAAAAGTATCTTCTTCTCCTCTCTCAAAGTCACCTTTACAAATGAGCCCCTCACTTCCTTTTATAACCCAAAAGTTGGTTACAAAGTAGTTAGGGTTTAATATGATCATTAAATAAGGCACTTAAGTGACCTTTGACTTTTTCTAACCAACTTTATTAAATACAACCCAAAAATAGAAATTACTTAAAATATCCAATGTTTCCCAAATAACAACACCTTTAAAAATATACAATAATAACCAGTGCCTTATCCATTGAAGCGGGTCCGCTTTATCTCAAGCGTATGAGAAATGGACTCTCCCAATTCGCTAGATATCAAGAAAATCAACTTCTACACCGCCGGTGAAATTAGGATCTGCTGCTTTTGATAATTGAAAGGATCTAAACCTTCCCAAAGTTTCAAACATCTTTTCTTCTTCTGGAGGTTCACTTGGCCGAAGAATAGCCTCACAAAATACCTGCAATTCAAGAATTCTACTTGGCATATCATTAAAATTAACAATTTTAGACTGAGCATTCTCAAACAAGTTCTTCAATTTGATACACCATTCCATGGAAATCGACGAGAAATTGTTGGCAGGAGTGTACATGTCTTTGAACAATCGTGAAAATTGTTCTTCCACCTGCTCCGATGAACACCTTTGATTATGCTCATTTACTAGGTTGCAAGGAATCTCAGCTATGAAATCCTGGATCGAGGAAAGTGAAGCGAAAACTTCATTGCACATGTTGTCATAATGGATCATAGAATCCACAAGAAGCGTCTTTCTCGATTTGAGATGTAGACACCAGAGGAAACGTGTCCCTCGATGTTCAAATTCGAGAATCCCTTCAATAGCCAACACTGAAGATTCCATACTTGTCATCTCCTGCAGACTGGGCAATATCTCATCCAAATTTGATATCGTAGAAACAAAAGTTTCTTTGAAAGAAAGAATTGGATCTAGATATACACTGATATCTTCATGAAGCTTAACTGCAGTCTTGATCGCTCCCTGGCCCAAAACGAGAATCTCCGAAAGCCAAGTTTTAGTGACATGGCCCAACGTGTTTATTTCCTTTGACAAATTAAGAGTCTCTTCATCTGGGGCAGCCACCGCATCAGGTACTGGGAAGGTGGATGATATGGGATTTATCAAATGCTGAACATACTCCACCAATTGACTCTTTTCAGCCTTGAGCCGAGAATTTTGGGACTTGTATTTCTCCAATCTTTTTAGCACGATATCAATTGAATCTCGAGCCATCGCCATGTCACTTTCTAACGTGGATCTCCCAAGTCCTAGTCTGGAAACTTCATAGTCGGCTGGCGTCATAGCATTACGCTCTTTATCCACTCATGGAATGGAAAGGTCTACAAACTTGTTTCCATCATTATCCACCATTATTCGAGAAAGTACCTTGGGCTTCTTAGGAATGGCATCATTCGATAGTTTGAAAAGGGCATCAAAATCAATGTCGATTGGCTTGACAACTCTCTTCCTTTTCTTCACTTCAGAATCAACCCAAGAAGGAGTTTCATTTACTATCTCGGCATATAGAATCCTGGAGCTTGAATCAATATCCTCATTATCCCTGACATCATGAGATCCTTCTTGAATCCTATCAACGGCCTCGATTTGAGGAGACACAACCTCAATGTCCACTTCCTGATCATTCGGGAGATTTTGGGAAATCCCTTCATGAACTACGTGCTCCGAAGTATTTGATATTTGAATTACTTGCACTTGAGTGGGTGTTTGTTCGAAGCATGGCTGAGGATCATTTGCTACCAGCGTATGAGTGCTATTAATGATGTGAGTGGAAGAATCTCTACTCGAGGTAGAAAATCCAGACACACGCTCCTTTCCTTCTTCAGGGTTTGGATCTCTGGATCTCTCTCTTCGTGACACGTTGCTCGGCGAAGTGGATTTTGGCAACCATTCTTTTCTTGTATGTCGTGTATGATTGGATGGTAACGAAGTTGATCGAGAAGAAACCTTGGTCGAATGGAGGTGTCCTGATATAGGCAATTTTTGTGATTCTGAAACGTGATCCGGAATTGATTGAAATTTGGCAAGCTCCCTATCATACCAAGATATGCTTCTTTCGATAATTGGTTGGTTCTTGCCATCGAGAGAAAATTCATCTCTTTTGGTCCAGTCGATTCGAGGCAACGGTGTGAAGGCAATGGCATCATACGAGGGATCAACGACATCCTCATCATCGGTTATGAATGAATCGGGAGGACTCCGGATGTGGAAGGCCTTGATCTGAGCAAGTGTTAGGCGAGAGTACTCCCGTCTCCTTACCTCATGTTCATCCGAGCAAGCGGCCCAAAAATCCTCCATGGTAGGATTATGTTGATACTTCGCTCCCATAATCGTTTGCATATAACCATTGATATCGAACTGGGCTCTCTTCACATATGGATGGATGGTTATGAGAGCAAACTCCTTTTCCATTAGTTGTGCACTAAATAAGTTTGGGCATTGGTATTCCCCGATTTGGATCGGGAAATGAATTCCTGGATGGTGCTTATCACTAAGTAAGCAGTGAACTTGGAACAATTGTCGCGCCAGCTCCATTAACGCCCACTTATCACTGACGTACTTGGGAAGTTTCCACGGGGTCCCAGCAAAGCCACTCACGCGAATGTAGGAAAAAGATGAAAATTGTATAAACCAGGTTCCCCATTGGGAAATGACACTCATGGCTTCTTTGGAAAACCTTTCCTCGGTATTTCGATTCAAGTTCCGGATCACGCGGAAGGTGAATGCATCGTTGACTCTTCTAAAATGGTGAGAACTATTTTTGAAGCTGAGCTGAGGGTAATAGTGAAAAACGTTGTTTGATGACCCCAGGACTCCTCTCGTTTCAAGTCCCGAAAATAGCTTTCTTCGTGCTACTGCATAGGTCAGATATGAGGTCATGTAGAAGCATCCAGTCATTTTGACTTCTATCAATTGCTTGTGAATGGTGTTGCTGATGATGGTGGCCCAGTCCACAAACTCCTTCTTGGCTAGGATGATACAGATAAACTGGTACATCCATGGGTGGAAGACCCTTGCAGAAGGTAAACCAAAAACTTGACTTAGGAGAGTGATCATGTCTCCAATCTCTTCCACGAACTCAACGCGGTACAGTTCTTTGGGGAGCCTGTCAATCCGAGGTCTCTTGGTTACCAGCCAATTGTTGTTAACCATTTTGCTCCATCTTAGGGGTTCTTCGTCCCAGAAATCTTGCGCAGACTGGCGAGTGATATCTGCATTCTCAGGAAAGTCAGGTATCCCGAGCAACTCCTCAATGTGTTCAGGTGTGATTAAGAGGAAAGGTTCACGGTTGTCTTTATAAATTCCTCGTCTCTCAGGATCGTAATGCTCTGCACAAGCAATCACCAATTCGGACACTGCACCGAGACAGGGAATGCTGCTGCTTGAGGTAGGCCACTGTGGTAAAGCCTATCAGAGAAAATGGTTTTGCCTTCAGTTTTCACTCGCTCGCAAAACTGTTGCACGTTGATGTGACCCAGATTTGTATCGGTGATGTTGTCATACGCCGACTTAATGGAGTTGGGAGGAATAATTCCTTGGAATTCATATTTCAGGGTAGATTTATTAGATCTTTCCACTGGCTTCCTCGATCTCCCTGCAGATTTGGATCTTTCGGCCATTATGAATTTAATCAAAAGGTGACTCAGGCACGCCAAACAATGCAAACGGGGCTGGGTCTCAGTCTCCAACACCCCATCGATGTAAGAAAAATATTCCCGTTATATATTATTATTATTATTATTTTAAAAATGATAATAATAATTGTCTCGAATTACAACCTTTAGTATGTTAATAAACAAATCGAGACCAAGCTCGAATTCTAACTCCGACAATAACAATTAAAATCCCCGATCTTAATATTTACGTGAATGGAGTTTCCTTTCTTCGGCGTTTCTTCTGGCTTTAGGCAAATAAAACAAATTTATTCTCTGGTTGTCTATTGCTGTCTTCCTTGGCTGGGCGTCTCCTCCAAAAGAATGCGTGGTTTTCTTGTATTGTGTGGGCTTTGGCTTGATGTATTTTACCTCTGGCTGTGTGGAACTAAAACTTTGGACCAGCGTGGGAATGAATTCTTTCTTTTGTCTTCTTTTGGGTATATCTTTTTCCTTCACCCAACACGCAGCTTGCTATGTATCAGAGTTTTTGCTATTCGTGACCTTCATTTGTTGCAGCCTTTAGCAATTAAGCTGTAAGCTTTATCAGGGCCCCAGATCCATCCATATGCAATATTATGCATTCTTTCTGAAGGCCGATGAAAATGCAGAATATAACAAGTCGCAAAAACAATTCATTTTTTCAAACATACTTGCCCATGGTTCGGTTGGGTCGCGTTTTTTATTTATTTATTTTTAAAAACTACAGGCAAACCTATAATAATGCAAACAGTAAAAACAGTATTGGCGCAGGATCAATCGATGATGTTCTCCAGAGTATGGTTCGCGCACTATCACGTATGCTTCTTGTTTCTATTTCTATTTCACGCTTGCTTCTTAGTATGCTTCCTAAACTTCGTCCCAACTCACGAATGTTGCAGTTCTTATATCAATTTCTGCTCCATCAAATGCTTGAAATGCTGTATGGCAAGCATATGTTTTTGTTTGCTGGCTGGAACGTGTGGAGTTTTAAGAAATTTGTTTTCTTCCTCCAAAACAAAACAAATGTTTCTTTCTGTGCATGCGTGGGTTCTTAGAAACTATTCTCTGCTTCAGCCAATGCGTGGCTTTTTGTCAATTTCTGAGTCTTTTAAAAATTGTTCTAGTTCTCTTTGCCAGGCGTGTGCTTCTCGGTATGGACTGTTTCTTTTTCTTCTTTTTTGAAAAACTGGCTTATTCCCTTCCTTTCCTGTGCATTTCTTTGTATTGTCCAAGCTATTGGACTATTCTCTTTGTCTTTCTTTTCCTTGACCTAATTGCGTGGATTTGTTGTTTTTTTTTCTTCTTATGCAATGCGTGGAGCTGTTGGAAACAAAACCAAAGCATAATGCTAACAAAATATTATGTCTTCTGAAGAAAAAGAAGCTTCGAATTTTCCACGGGTTTGATGGAGGAAGTTACGAGGATTAATTCAACTTCCTCTCATCCCGGGTAGTGGCTTAAGTGCCAGGGGAAATGGGAAAAGTAACGGGCAATTGCCAACGGGAATGGCAAAATGGGTTGGCAATCCCCGTCCAATTTCCCCATGTGGGAAATTGGGGAATTTTATGCCCGTTTGCCAATCCATGATTTGGCAATTGGCGAGGAAAACCCACGTGCGGGAAATTTGAAGGAAATTGCCAGGAAAGTGGAAATCCGGGTTTGGGATGCCAACCCGGCAGTTGGAAACAAAAGCTAACTTCCCCGGCACTAAAACTTGTCGGATGAACCTTCATTTATATTTATTTAATTAAATACTCCTTAAGTGATTAATTTAATCAAACAAGGAGCAATTAATTAATTAAATATTAATTAATTATTTTAATGTATTTTAATGCGTTTTATAGCCTGGCGGGAAGAGTTCTTGCCCGAAAATCACGAAACGAAGACCGAAACGATCACAAAAATAAGACGATCGCAAGGAGTCCAATGAACCACGCAAAGTAATACTTTTCAAAATTTTCTAATTTTTAATTATTTAATTGTTTTTTGACAATTTTGCGCAGTCAAAATTGGCTGATAACAGCTGGCTCTGATTGGGGACAAGGACTTCATGGACGTAGCAATGGACGGACCCAGACCCAAATAGTCATGAATATGATCACAGAAAGATGGGGCACAAAAATGGGGCGACACAAGAGAGGAGACCGAAAAATAGGGAACAAACAAACCAAAATCCTAATTACCTATGTACATACGGGGAACAACCCGTTTTCAATTCTGGTAATATTTGAGATACTGCCCACTGTAGGGCAAAGGCAAATGAGTTCCATCAGGATATGCCAAGTAGTAGGTACTATCTCCACAGAAGTGTCTTATTTTGAAAGGTCCCAGCCACAATGAGTCAAACTTCCCATGCTTTCCCTTCGGCTCACGTCTTTTATCCCAGAGAAGAACTAAGTCATTGATTTGAAACTGTCTCTCTCTAGTTTTCCTGTCAAACAACTTCTTTACCTTGGATTGATGTTCCTTGATCCTGTTGGCCACTTGACTTCTTTGTTCCTCAAGCTTGGTTAGAAACATGACCCTTTTATCTAATGCATTGGTGAAGCATTCATCATCAATGCTGAGATAATTTTAATGCTGGTAGCTCCAATGTGACGGGAATTTGAGCATCAGTTCCATACAGAAGTTGAAATGGAGACATCCCAATTGCCCTTTTGGGAGTTATGCGGTCAGCCCACAATGCATCGTATAACTTTTTGTGCCAAGTTCTTTGATTTTCTTCGACTAACTTGCGCACAATAGTAATGAGGTTTTGTTCTTTGGATTCGACTGACCGTTTCCCTGCGGGTAGTAATCTGATGAATGAGACAAAGATATCCCATATCCATAACAAAAACCTATCATCTCTGCAGAAGAAAAATTTGAGGCATTGTCAGTCACGATCTTGTGAGGAATTCCATAACGAACCAATATGTTTTCTTTGATGAAATCACAGATTACTGCAGTAGATGTTTGTTTCACCGGTATAGCTTCTACCCATTTTGTAAAGTAATCAGTGGCAGTGAGCACGTGGGTATGACCAGCGCTGGAATTAGGGTTCAAGACCCCGATGAAATCTAAACCCCATTGTTGAAAGGGTTCTTGATAACAAGCGGCTTGAAAGCGCGTGCTTTGCCAACTTTGGTCTTCCGACAAATTGTTGACAGGCCTCACATTTGGTCACCCATTTCTGAGCATCAGAAAACATAGTGGGCCAGTAATAATGTGCTCTTAGAATTTTATGGGCTGTTACTGGGCTAGAAAAATGACCGCCGCAAGCATGATTGTGGAAGGCTTCCAACAACCTAGGCTGTTGTTCTTTATCAACACATCTGAGGAACATGCCGTCAATTCCTTTCTTGAACAACGTGTTATCCCAAATGACGTATCTGGCAGCTCTTAGTTTGATTGCTCGTTTCTCTTTAGCTGTCAGATTTTCTGGACACTCACCGTATGTGAGGAAGTAGGCAATATCAGAATACCATTCATCCGTGGTACTGACAAAAACTACCAATGGTAAATTTCCTTCAACTAGTTCTTCTTCAGAGTTATCTCGTGGTTCATTCTCTGCAATGAGTTGGCAGAGTCCTCTCCCTCGAACCAACTTGGTAGGCTTGATGTCCAGATCATATTCTTGGATCTTTGAGACCCAATTACCTCTTTTAGATCCTGGTTCCTGTTGTGTCAACATTGATTTCACCGCGGTGTCTGGAACTAAGACTTTGGTGTGAGAATTCAACACGTAATACCTGAAGTGTTTCAGGGCTCTTACCACCACGTACACATGTCTCTCAAGAGGAGTGTAATTAAGTTCATGTTTCTTGAATCCCGAACTCATGAATGCGATAGGAGATTCAATCCCCTCTTGATTGTGCTGAGTCAAAATGGCAGAGATTGTGTGTGGCGAAGCATAACAATAAATTATAAAATCCTTCTTAAAATCGGGACACACCAATGTAGGAGCTTTTGCAATAGCACCCTTGATTTGCTCAAATGCCTCTCTACCTTCCTTTGACCATTTGAAAGATTCTTTTCCTTTCATCATATCAGCGATTTCTTTAGTCAACTCGGCGAAATCTGGCACGAACCTTCTCAAAAAGTTCACCTTTCCAAAGAAGGAGTGGACTCCAGGTTTACTTGTAGGCAAGGAAAGATTCTTTATAGCTTGAACGCGTTCAGGATCGATCTTAGTTCCTTCCTTAGAAACAATATGACCTAGGAGTTTACCTTCCGTAACTCCAAACACAGATTTTTTTGGATTCAGAGAAATCTTATGAAGTTTACACCTTTGCAAAATTTTCTCTAAATCTCTTAAGTGATCTTCTCGCTTCTTTGAAAACACTGTCAAGTCATCTAGGTATATCACAATGATCTTGTCCTTATAATCTGCAAACGCCATATCCATGGCCCTTTGAAACGTTGCACCAGCATTGATCAAACCGAAGGGCATTCTTCTATATGCGAACGTACCCCAGGGGGTAGTGAATGCAGTTTTATGTTGATCTTCTCTAGCCACCTCAATCTGATTATAGCCAGAGAAACCATCTAGCATAGATAGCATTTCCGATCCGATTCTTGCTGCGAGAATATGGTCCATGGTAGCGTAGTGGTAGTTATCCTTGAGGACACTTTGATTAAGATTGCGGAAATCCACGCAAATCCTAATTTCTCCATTTTCTTGTGAACCAAGTACAATATTAGCTATCCAAGTCGAATGTCGAATAGGAAAAACTATTCGTGCATCTAGCATCTTTTGAACTTCATGAAATATTGTCCTATAATCTTGGGATTATATTGTCTTTGCTTTTGCTGAATGGAATTGCTTTGAGGCTTGAGGGTATGGCATGCTCCATTTCCCTGGGTTGGAAAGACTTCAAGTCTTCGTATGAATATGCCAAGACGTCAGAGTATTTGGTAAGGAGATTTATGAATTTCCTGCGCTCCTCAGGTGAGCAACATTTACCAATATTGATCAGGCGAGGTTTATCCTTGGTGCCGATATTAATTTGCTCATAGTCAGTAGAATTTGCAGGTCCTGCCTGCTCTTTCTCTTTAATAAACCTGTCATGTTTGTCAAAAAGTTCTTCGAGTGAAACCAATCCTTTGGGAATTTTATTTCCTTTGAGTTGAATGATGCCATCACCAGGATCTTCGTTCTCAACTCCTTCCTGAATGGGTGAGGTAGTTGATTCGCGAAATGCCGAATCACTTCCTTCAAAGTACAACTGTTCAAAATTTTCTCTCTTTTCCAAGAAGGCAATAATTTGTTGATCATCATTAAATACTTGCCAATTTTCTGCATTGTCAGGAACACTTGGCCTAAAAACCATTTCAATGGTGTATTTGTCTTGATCAAATTCTGAATGAGGAATCATTAATGATGCTGAGACTACTAGAGAATCCACTTTGTCATTCTTTTCACGAGGGACAGATTTAATGGAAAAAGCGTCGAAAACTTCTATGGCATCCCAAACTTTATTTCTGTAGTGTCTCAGATGATCGTTCTTTACCTGGAACTGATTTCTTACTTGTTTCACGATCAATTCCGCATCTCCAAAGACTTCCAGATTTTTGATCCCTTTCTCTTCTGCAACTTGGAGGCCAAGGACTAATGCCTCGTACTCTGCAGTGTTATTAGTATTTGAAAATTCGAGTTTATAGGAAAAAGGAAAGATTTTACCATTTGGAGATATGAGCACCACTCCTGCACCAGAGCCCGTTGAGCAACAACTTCCATCGAACTCAAGAGTCCAGATCTCATTGGAATTTTGGCAAGTGATCTCAGGGGTATGAACTTCTGTAGTCATCATATAATTACCCATACTTGAGCCTTGGAAAAGGATCTGTGCGCGAGGATCTTCAGTTTTAGTTACTGTGAACTTTGCCTGAGCTTCCGGCATAAGTTTCTTCATTTCTCCATTGATAGGAATCATGGCATGAGACCAGTCCATTTGAATCTCACCACCCAAATCCCTACAAAATTTCCTGCTCAACAACATTCCATACGAGGCGGGGATATCAGCAACTAAAATAGTTACCTTAACTCACTTTTGAGGGAATTGGGCTAAAACCATTTGGGCGTCCTTAATCTGCCCGATCAGAGGAACTTGCTTGGTTTCCATAGAGTAACACGATCCGAATGTTCTCGTACAAGTCAAACCAAGAGCATGTGCTACTTTTTCCGGCATCACATTATCCGAGGCTCTAGAGTCTATAATGCAATTACTTAACTTGCATCCGTTGATAAGAAAAGACACAAAGAAAGGTTCGATCTTTTCATTTGAAGGTGTAGTGGCCACCACAATATTTTGAGTTTTCCCATCTTTGGGAGTTTTTAGAATTCCTTTAGAGGAATGAACAGTAGAGTCACCTTTGATAAACTGGACCAACTTCTCGAGCTGATCCTTGTTGGACTTCAAGTACTCTGCCTGTGACATGGAAATTTTTGTTTTATTGATATGATCAATGATATCAAATTTAGGCAAAGTAATTACACTTGAAGTCTCAGATATGAGTTCTTTCGAACTTGATGATGGCACACTTTTGACCTTGGTCTCGGGCTTGGTTGATACGGATGTGGAAGAAGAAGTTTTCTTCGTAATTGGTTTACTAACTGATTGATCTAACAAAGGCTCTCCTTTCTTTAAGATAGTCTTGACCTTTGAAACCTCAGTATCTCTGGACTCTTTAGGAGCCTCCTTTATCTTGGATCCTTTGAGAGTTTCCTTGGAAACCTCTCTATCTCCTACCTTGGTGGTATCTTGGTCCTTTTTCTGAGAGCGTGTGAAGATAACGAAGGATTGACTATTCATATCTTCTATAATTTCTTCATATTCATCTTCTTCATCGGAATGGTACTCAAAGAAATGATTATTGCTTTCTTCCTCAGGATCTTCAACTGTAGGTTCAGATGTCTCAGAATCGGGCTCTTCCTCATCAACCTCGATGACTTCAATCTCATCATCACTTTCTTGAATGACATCACATTTGGAATTAGTTGCGGGAGCTGCTTCAATAGCAAGCCTCGTTGGAGCACCTGCAATCCTGGCTTTGTTGGGAACGTATCCTTTTCGTGGGATATCTTTGTAAGGAGCAGGTTTACTACTTTGAGCAACTTGCTTCTTCAAAGCTAGCATATCATTAGCCAACTTAGTGAGTATAGTTTCTGAAACGTTGGGAGTTTCTTGACTCTTTCCTTTGAGGGAATTTTTCTTGAATTTTCCTGCCATGATTAAGTCATCTTCAATTTCTATGGCCAAAGATTGAGCAAGTTCCAAAGTAGCCACCCTGGCCCTTCTTAGCTGATAGCACACTTCTGGTTGTTGTGCATTAATAAAGAAACATTTTTGTCCATCAAGGTTGGGACGAATCCCGGTGGGAACTTTGTTTACCATCTTGTTGAATTTGGCCACGAAATTCCTCATGGGTTCTGTAGGCTCTTTCTTTGCCTGAGATAGTTGGGCAAGAAGAGCATGTTCATCTTCCACTGTTTTGAATCGATTTTCAAACTTGGTTTTCATATCATCCCAACTTGTAATACATCCATTGGGTAGATGATGAAACCAATCTGCAGCAATATCATGCAATGTCTCGATGAAGAGACGAATAGCAACATCTTCGTATTCTACTGACAAAACAGCACATGCAGCGAAGAAGGCAGAAATATGATCCTCTGGTGACGTCTTCCCATCTCCGTCGAACTTGGGAAGAATCTTTCTTGATCCTCGTGGGAGTTCATGTCGAGCAGGTAAGGCCAATGGGCCTATGGCATTTCCCCATGGTACATTGGCTGCCATTGGAGGAAAGGTGGTATGCGTAGGTAAAACAATGTGAGCAAGGACAAGTGCTTGACTGGTAGTGATTCCTTCCTTGCTTGCTCTTTCAGGACTTGATGCAAGGCTTGCAGATCTACGAGGTGTGTTCTTCTTGGGAGGAGATAACTTGAAACCAAATTTTCCTTGAAAGTCAAAAGTAGGGTCAGATCTACCTTTAGCTTTTTCTCCTCGCGTAAACCTCTTTCCTTCCAGCTTTGGAATATTTATGGTGAAGAGATCACTGGCGTGTTCCGACCAGCTCTAGCCTTTTCTCTTTGCTCTCTTTCTTGAGCTATTTGCGCCTGAATAACTCTAACAACTCTCGCAGCTTTCTCTTCTTCGTTATCTAGTACTGATGCGGCGAGATAAAAATGATGGTTACTTGTGCACTTTTCCCAAATAGCTTGCCTCAAATCTGATGATATGTCTTCTTGAGTATCTACAAAAACAAGATTTGGTTGCAAGATAGGTGGGTTACCTGTAATGGTCATACAACTTATTACCTGGGTGGAAGAGGACCGCGTCGGTGAACAACTATCAACACGTGCCCAAGAGGTCTTCTGGCCACGAGTGCGGGTGCTCTTCTTCTAAGGTCTTCGATGTAGATTTCTCTGTCAATGGCTCTATCAATAGCCACAAATTGCTGCAAGCTTTCATGGTTTTCCCAAGCTACTATTCGAAGGTTGGCAGCAATGTCTCCTTGGAAATCTTCGTCGGGCACAAGGTTCGGTTGAAGAACTGGAGCTTGTGCAGAGGGGATAGTCATAAAGATTTAACCAAGCACTGGTTAACAATTTCTGAATCCCAGTGGAGTCGCCAAAAAAATTGTTAGCATATGGATTTGCACGCATGCAAATGACATGCAACAGTGTGGGAATGAAGTCCCTCCTCAATGAAGGTGAGGCTGCCTTTATTGAAAACCAAAACTGTATTTACATCTGTACATTCAAAATTGTATGTGGGGGGTGTTTTGGAACATCAATGGAAGAAAAGTGAATGAAGGAAATGGAATGAAATGAAAGAAAGGAGTGGAATGGAATGGACTGAAAGAACATGCAAGAGTTAGGTAAAAACAGAGCCTAATATTGCATGAAGAGAAAAGATGAATAACCAACACAAATAAAACGGAGTTTGAGTTAGCCAAACAAGAACATGCAAAAGGGAACACACATGAGCAAGTAGATAGTCAGAGCTTGATCACTGTGAACTAGAACAACTGATTACTAATGTTGACAATAAGATCAAAGATAATATTTGCATGCAAGATTCAAACACCTAACATCTAATGAACATAAGAACACCAAATGTTACAAGAGACAATGAATGAGACACAAAGTTCTTATTCTATTAACTCCAAAATGTTTTTCACAAAGAACACAAAGTTTCTTCTTGAAACAAAGCTTGCACAAAAGTATCTTCTTCTCCTCTCTCAAAGTCACCTTTACAAATGAGCCCCTCACTTCCTTTTATAACCCAAAAGTTGGTTACAAAGTAGTTAGGGTTTTAAATGATCATTAAATAAGGCACTTAAGTGACCTTTGACTTTTTCTAACCAACTTTATTAAATACAACCCAAAAATAGAAATTACTTAAAATATCCAATGTTTCCCAAATAACAACACCTTTAAAAATATACAATAATAACCAGTGCCTTATCCATTGAAACGGGGTCCGCCTATCTCAAACGTATGAGAAATGGACTCTCCCAATTTGCTAGATATCAAGAAAATCAACTTCCTACACCGCCGGTGAAATTAGGATCTGCTGCTTTTGATAATTGAAAGGATCTAAACCTTCCCAAAGTTTCAAACATCTTTTCTTCTTCTGGAGGTTCACTTGGCCAAAGAATAGCCTCACAAAATACCTGCAATTCAAGAATTCTACTTGGCATATCATTAAAATTAACAATTTTAGACTGAGCATTCTCAAACAAGTTCTTCAATTTGATACACCGTTCCATGGAAACCGATGAGAAATTGTTGGCAGGAGTGTACATGTCTTTGAACAATCGTGAAAATTGTTCTTCCACCTGCTCCGATGAACACCTTTGATTATGCTCATTTACTAGGTTGCAGGGAATCTCAATTTATGAAATCCTGGATCTCACTATGAAATCCTGGATCGAGGAAAGTGAAGCGAAAACTTCATTGCACATGTTGTCATAATGGATCATAGAATCCACAAGAAGCGTCTTTCTCGATTTGAGATGTAGACACCAGAGGAAACGTGTCCCTCGATGTTCAAATTCGAGAATCCCTTCAATAGCCAACACTGAAGATTCCATACTTGTCATCTCCTACAGACTGGGCAATATCTCATCCAAATTTGATATCGTAGAAACAAAAGTTTCTTTGAAAGAAAGAATTGGATCTAGATATACACTGATATCTTCATGAAGCTTAACTGCAGTCTTGATCGCTCCCTGGCCCAAAACGAGAATCTCCGAAAGCCAAGTTTTAGTGACATGGCCCAACGTGTTTATTTCCTTTGACAAATTAAGAGTCTCTTCATCTGGGGCAGCCACCGCATCAGGTACTGGGAAGGTGGATGATATGGGATTTATCAAATGCTGAACATACTCCACCAATTGACTCTTTTCAGCCTTGAGCCGAGAATTTTGGGACTTGTATTTCTCCAATCTTTTTAGCACGATATCAATTGAATCTCGAGCCATCGCCATGTCACTTTCTAACGTGGATCTCCCAAGTCCTAGTCTGGAAACTTCATAGTCGGCTGGCGTCATAGCATTACGCTCTTTATCCACTCGTGGAATGGCAAGGTCTGCAAACTTGTTTCCATCATTATCCACCATTATTCGAGAAAGTACCTTGGGCTTCTTAGGAATGGCGTCATTCGATAGTTTGAAAAGGGCATCAAAATCAATGTCGATTGGCTTGACAACTCTCTTCCTTTTCTTCACTTCAGAATCAACCCAAGAAGGAGTTTCATTTACTATCTCGGCATATAGAATCCTGGAGCTTGAATCAATATCCTCATTATCCCTGACATCATGAGATCCTTCTTGAATCCTATCAACGGCCTCGATTTGAGGAGACACAACCTCAATGTCCACTTCCTGATCATTCGGGAGATTTTGGGAAATCCCTTCATGAACTACGTGCTCCGAAGTATTTGATATTTGAATTACTTGCACTTGAGTGGGTGTTTGTTCGAAGCATGGCTGAGGATCATTTGCTACCAGTGTATGAGTGCTATTAATGATGTGAGTGGAAGAATCTCTACTCGAGGTAGAAAATCCAGACACACGCTCCTTTCCTTCTTCAGGGTTTGGATCTTTGGATCTCTCTCCTCGTGACACGTTGCTTGGCGAAGTGGATTTTGGCAACCATTCTTTTCTTGTATGTCGTGTATGATTGGATGGTAACGAAGTTGATCGAGAAGAAACCTTGGTCGAATGGAGGTGTCCTGATATAGGCAATTTTTGTGATTCTGAAACGTGATCGGAATTGATTGAAATTTGGCAAGCTCCCTATCATACCAAGATATGCTTCTTTCGATAATTGGTTGGTTCTTGCCATCGAGAGAAAATTCATCTCTTTTGGTCCAGTCGATTCGAGGAAACGGTGTGAAGGCAATGGCATCATACGAGGGATCAACGACATCCTCATCATCGGTTATGAATGAATCGGGAGGACTCCGGATGTGGAAGGCCTTGATCTGAGCAAGTGTTAGGCGAGAGTACTCCCGTCTCCTTACCTCATGTTCATCCGAGCAAGCGGCCCAGAAATCCTCCATGGTAGGATTATGTTGATACTTCGCTCCCATAATCGTTTGCATATAACCATTGATATCGAACTGGGCTCTCTTCACATATGGATGGATGGTTATGAGAGCAAACTCCTTTTCCATTAGTTGTGCACTGAATAAGTTTGGGCATTGGTATTCCCCGATTTGGATCGGGAAATGAATTCCTGGGCGGTGCTTGTCACTAAGTAAGCAGTGAACTTGGAACAATTGTCGCGCCAGCTCCATTAATGCCCACTTATCACTGACGTACTTGGGAAGTTTCCACGGGGTCCCAGCAAAGCCACTCACGCGAATGTAGGAAAAAGATGAAAATTGTATAAACCAGGTTCCCCATTGGGAAATGACACTCATGGCTTCTTTGGAAAACCTTTCCTCGGTATTTCGATTCAAGTTCCGGATCACGCGGAAGGTGAATGCATCGTTGACTCTTCTAAAATGGTGAGAACTATTTTTGAAGCTGAGCTGAGGGTAATAGTGAAAAACGTTGTTTGATGACCCCAGGACTCCTCTCGTTTCAAGTCCCAAAAATAGCTTTCTTCGTGCTACTGCATAGGTCAGATATGAGGTCATGTAGAAGCATCCAGTCATTTTGACTTCTATCAATTGCTTGTGAATGGTGTTGCTGATGATGGTGGCCCAGTCCACAAACTCCTTCTTGGCTAGGATGATACAGATAAACTGGTACATCCATGGGTGGAAGACCCTTGCAGAAGGTAAACCAAAAACTCGACTTAGGAGAGTGATCATGTCTCCAATCTCTTCCACGAACTCAACGCGGTATAGTTCTTTGGGGAGCCTGTCAATCCGAGGTCTCTTGGTTACCAGCCAATTGTTGTTAACCATTTTGCTCCATCTTAGGGGTTCTTCATCCCAGAAATCTTGCGCAGACTGGCGAGTGATATCTGCATTCTCAGGAAAGTCAGGTATCCCGAGCAACTCCTCAATGTGTTCAGGTGTGATTAAGAGGAAAGGTTCGCGGTTGTCTTTATAAATTCCTCGTCTCTCAGGATCGTAATGCTCTGCACAAGCAATCACCAATTCTAGACACTGCACCGAGACAGGGAATGCTGCTGCTTGAGGTAGGCCACTGTGGTAAAGCCTATCAGAGAAAATGGTTTTGCCTTCAGTTTTCACTCGCTCGCAAAACTGTTGCACGTTGATGTGACCCAGATTTGTATCGGTGATGTTGTCATACGCCGACTTAATGGAGCTGGGAGGAATAATTCCTTGGAATTCATATTTCAGGGCAGATTTATTAGATCTTTCCACTGGCTTCCTCGATCTCCCTGCAGATTTGGATCTTTCGGCCATTATGAATTTAATCAAAAGGTGACTCAGGCATGCCAAACAATGCAAACGGGGCTGGGTCTCAGTCTCCAACACCCCGTCGATGTAAGAAAAATATTCCCGTTATATATTATTATTATTATTATTTTTTAAAAATGATAATAATAATTGTCTCGAATTACAACCTTTAGTATGTTAATAAACAAATCGAGACCAAGCTCGAATTCTAACTCCGACAATAACAATTAAAATCCCCGATCTTAATATTTACGTGAATGGAGTTTCCTTTCTTCGGCATTTCTTCTGGCTTTAGGCAAATAAAACAAATTTATTCTCTTGGTTGTCTATTGCTGTCTTCCTTGGCTGGGCGTCTCCTCCAAAAGAATGCGTGGTTTTCTTGTATTGCGTGGGCTTTGGCTTGATGTATTTTACCTCTGGCTGTGTGGAACTAAAACTTTGGACCAGCGTGGGAATGAATTCTTTCTTTTGTCTTCTTTTGGACTGTATCTTTTTCCTTCACCCAACACGCAGCTTGCTATGTATCAGAGTTTTTGTTTTGACCTTCATTTGTTGCAGCCTTTAGCAATTAAGCTGTAAGCTTTATCAGGGCCCCAGATCCATCCATATGCAATATTATGCATTCTTTCTGAAGGCCGATGAAAATGCAGAATATAACAAGTCGCAAAAACAATTCATTTTTTAAAACATACTTGCCCACGGTTCGGTTGGGTCGCGTTTTTTTATTTATTTATTTAAAAACTACAGGCAAACCTATAATAATGCAAACAGTAAAAATAGTATTGGCGCAGGATCAATCGATGATGTTCTCCAGAGTATGGGTCGCGCACTTTATTAAAGTATGCTTCTGTTTCTATTTCTCGCGCAACTTTATTAGTATGCTTCCTAAACTTCGCCCCAACTCACGAATGCTTCTAAACTTCGCCTTTAAAATCAAATGCTTTGCACTCTCCATCAAATGCTATGGCAAGCATATGTTTTTGTTTGCTGGCTAGAACGTGTGGAGTTTTAAGAAATTTGTTTTCTTCCTCCAAAACAAAACAAATGTTTCTTTCCGTGCATGTGTGGGTTCTTAGAAACTATTCTCTGCTTCAGCCAATGCGTGGCTTTTTGTCAATTTCTGAGTCTTTTAAAAAACTGTTCTAGTTCTCTTTGCCAGGCGTGTGCTTCTTGGTATGGACTGTTTCTTTTTCTTCTTTTTTGAAAAACTGGCTTATTCCCTTCCTTTCCTGCGCATTTCTTTGTATTGTCCAAGCTGTTGGACTATTCTCTTTGTCTTTCTTTTCCTTCAGCCTAGGCGTGGATTTGTTGTTTTTTGCTTTCTTCTTATGCAATGCGTGGAGCTGTTGGAAACAAAACCAAAGCATAATGCTAACAAAAAATTATGTCTTCTGAAGAAAAAGAAGCTTTTGACTTTTTCCACTAGGTTTGATGGAGGAAGTTACGAGGATTAATTCAACTTCCTCTCATCCCGGGTAGTGGCTTAAGTGCCAGGGGGAAATGGGAAAAGTAACGGGCAATTGCCAATGGGAATGGCAAAATGGGTTGGCAATCCCCGTCCAATTTCCCCATGTGGGAAATTGGGGAATTTTATGCCCGTTTGCCAATCCATGATTTGGCAATTGGCAGAGGAAAACCCACGTGCGGGAAATTTGAAGGAAATTGCCAGGAAAGTGGAAATCCGGGTTCGGGATGCCAACCCGGCAGTTGGAAACAAAAGCTAACTTCCCCGGCACTAAAACTTGTCGGATGAACCTTCATTTATATTTATTTAATTAAATACTCCTTAAGTGATTAATTTAATCAAACAAGGAGCAATTAATTAATTAAATATTAATTAATTATTTTAATGCGTTTTATAGCCTGGCGGGAAGAGTTCTTGCCCGAAAATCACGAAACGAAGACCGAAACGATCACAAAAATAAGACGATCGCAAGGAGTCCAATGAACCACGCAAAGTAATACTTTTCAAAATTTTCTAATTTTTAATTAATTTAATTGTGGGGTTTTAATGGAAGTATAACCCAATTTTGGTATCTACATTATGAATCTTGAATTGAAAGGTGTACCCTTCCCATGCAACATGGATATATTCTCTTTGTTTGAAAATGATGAATACCAGGCATTCCCTAACTTGCAAGAGGGTAACCCCTTGATAAAAATAAATGCGAGATAAGGAGAAGGACAGTTTTGAAATGATTCTTGGCCATGTAAAGATCATATTTATGGCCATGTTCTTGATGCCCAATTTGAATATTTTTCAAATAAAGGTGAAAATGAGTATGTGGCAGCTTTAAAGGAGGGATTTATGTAAGTCATCTTAAATATTGTGGAAGAAATTAAAGATACTCAACCGAGTCTCAAAATATTTCTATGCCATGACAAAGACAGATAAGTATGATATCAGTTGTGATCCTTATTTTGATGCAAAAATGGTCAACAATGAGATGGAATAAACAAGTAAGATCAATTTTATCTTCAAACCATTGTCTGATGAGCATGAATTTGAATTTAAGTCTTCTTTTCTCCCATTTTATGAAGAATATTACATCCATGATGAGCCGAAGGGAAAGGAAATTATTAAATCTCCTATGAATGTAGTCAGTCATGAAGATAAAACCTCCATCACAAAAAGTGATTTCAAGGTCAATGATGAGTTGTTAGGAACAAAGAAGAATAATTTAGAACAAATAAATGAGAATTTGCAGGGAGTCTTATGAATTGAGCTAGATTTAACTTGTTCTCACCAACTTCGTATGCCCTGTTCATCCTAGAAATGATCCCCTTCTATAACATTCACTAAAAAATTATGAATTCCTTCATTTGAAGAACATAAAATCCATTTTTAAAACATTAAATAGAATCTTCTCATGGTTATGAAGCCTTAACTTGAGACTAATAAAGGAAAAAACTTCAAATCGATAACAAAGTAGTCATTAGATGCGAAGGATTTTTCTATAAAATATTAGTATGAGGATAAAATATTCATCTCACTCATTCTTTTCAAACCATGTAGAGCCATCATGAGAGCATGGAATGATCAGATGATTATCTTCAAGATTTGGATGTTTGAATTTAGCCCATTGTTCTGTGATGGTCCATACATCTCTCAAACCATTTCCCATTGTGTATACATTATTATCCCACCTCAATAAATTTCCCCACACATATGCACCATAGTTTCCATTGTGCTTTCCTCCCAATTTTGGTTTGATTCCTTTATTTTTGGTGTGTTCATTTGGTTTTCCCTGTGTGTGAGTTAGTCACTAGTGTCATAGTGAAAAATTGACTCTCTCAACCTAATTTGACAAGGAAATGGTATAATCAACCATGAGAAATATGGGGTTATATATTTCCCCTTGCAGTCTAATGTCCCCGAGTTAGATCCATTTATCATCATGTGAATTTACTAGCCCAAAAATTCAAAACTTAAATCATGAAAACTAAGCCATAATATAAGATTTTTACCTTTTGATCTTTACGAATCCCCGTCCTAGCCAACCCACCTCCTATGTCATCATCATATTGACCTAAAATTTAGTCCTAATGATTTTTATAAACATATATCATTTTGTAAAAATGTGTAAAAGGGTTCATAATTTTATTTAGTGAAGTTCATGAAAAGACTAGTTCTTCTTGAAGCCTAGAAAGGCTAATTTTGGGCATTTTAGAGCCTGTATGCATCCTCCAGGGAGCGTTATGAAATATCATTACCCATATGGAACTAGTATTGGAGATAATTTAAGGTGTTGGAAGTAGTTTAAGAATATTTAGGAAAGGTTTGGTCATTCACGTGACAACTTGTTCAACAACATGTTTTCGGGGTAAAGAATGAGTAATCAAATGGTGAACCTAAACTTATCCAGATGATTCTTGGATATCCATAAGGATTTTTAAGGAAATAAAATTTGAATTGGAAATATTTAAGAATCCTCTACATAGTGGGAGAATATTTTTTTTTATCTAAGGTGTGAATATTTTTGAGATAGTTCAAGTAGTGCAGGTGTATCTCACAGTTTTGATAAAAAGGGGCCAATATTTGGAGTTTCAAGTAGATTCAATATCTAAAAGATATTATATTAGTATTATAATGGATTTTTTAGTCAAATTCATATACAATTTGACCCTAAATGATCATCCTAAGCCTCGAAGGTGAAAGAAGTAATTTTACAAGCTATTTTTGGCCAAGTAAGTGCAAAATAAGACTTTATAGCTATGGTAAGGTGAAAGCTTGAGATCTTATTATAAATATTTTCCCTTGGGGACATGTGGGACATGATAGAAAGAAAATTGTTCCCTCATAATCATCCCATAGGTGCACTTGTTATCCCAAGTGTCATGTGTGTTCCGTTTTTCCCCAAGCTAAGAGGGACATGAGGGACACAAAATTGTGCCATTAATCCCTCACCTTGGGTGAAGTTTTGTTTAACTTATGTCACCCATGTAACAAAGGGGATAAATATTACAAGAAAGTGTGACCCATTATCATTTTAAGCCCTAGACACTCCATGACCCTTTTAGGCTTTGTAGGTAATTTTTCATCCCGTTGTGCTCAACCACTCAACCCCTTGGCTTCCACGTGCATCCAACCTTCCCAAATAGGTGAAATTTTTCACCCCATTGTCCCAATTTTATAGGACAATAAAATGTTCCAATTCCCATGCTCCAGCCCATGATCATTCATGTGACCTCTCTTGGCTTCATAGGATGTTTTCCTAGCTCCTCCATCTCACTCACACTTGCTCCCATGCTAAAACTTGTCTCCAACCTACTCTAAGGTGAAATTTGTATTTTTATTTCCCTTGTGTCCTCGTTTCACCATTTAAACTATATTTTAACCTCAATTAAAATCTAACCTAACCCAGAGTTAAAAACACATTTTTGGACAACATAAGTGATTTTAAACTCCTTTTAAACCATTTTCTTTAACATAGGTTTCTCTCCCCCATGGTTGCTACTTTTATATCTTGAAAATTGTAATTTTTTACTAGAAATGTTGGCAAAATTTCTCCATAACATCTATAGCTTTTAAAACCAATATTTTCTCACATCTCTCTAACCGTGAATCCAACTGGGTTGAAAATTGGTCAGATTTCTCTTCTCCAAAATGCCTTTGGGAATATTGTAGCTGCATACTACATGATTACCTAGAATTTTGTATATAGAAATCTTAAAAAAAACCTCTATATTTTCCTATTTAATTTCCAAGAGTTCCAGCAGGTGAAAAAAATGAAATTTGGAGCATGAGATCTCGGTGGAATGTTGAACATAGTGACAATGGCTTCTATTAGTGCAAATTCACAACACCCCTCGATGTTTTCTTAGATTTATAGTTTGATAATGGGCATCCAGTGTGATTGTACAACATGGAATATTTTCCCCAAGTGTGGGACTTGTAGAAACAAGAAAAAAACTCTCCGTATTAAAGGTTGGTTCCTTTACTCCTTTGATTAGATGTATGCATGAAATTTGCGAGAGGTTTAACTAAAAATCCAACTCTAATTTCTACCAAGGAGACAAGGATAGAAGAGAAAAAGAAGATAAAACTAAACTAACAAGGTGATACACTAAAGGAGTGGTGAACATCTATTTCTATAGATTGACATAGATTATAAAAATGCATCACAAATCATGTACAAATTGCCAAAATTGTAATGAAGGATCGAGGATAGAGAAAATAACACAAGAAAGGATTGAAAACTCATTTACTGAGCTTGCATTTCAATTTCCATTTTTAAATACGGTGCATTACAACAGTAAGGAGGTAGAAAACATGTTGCAGTCCTAAAAAAGATCTTATATTCCACAAATCCACTTGCCAGGGTGAAGGAGGGAGCCTGTAGAACATAAAAAAATGTCAAACCCTTTACAAATGAGCCAAATCGGCTTTTAACAATGAAAACCCAAGCTAAGAAGGAGAAACACAAGAAAATGAAATGAATGATTCAACCACCAACCAGATCCGTAAAAAAAAGCATGGGTACCCTTAAAAGTTCATTCCCAATATTTTTGACCATCTTTGGAGAAGGATGGAAGCCATCTTGCATTAAAAATGGTGGTTGAATGTCGGTTCTGCTCTTTTCCCCATACCAAAGGTATTTTTCTCTAGCTAAACCCCACCAAAAAACAAAATTGAATATTCCATCGTGTAAGGGACTTCAATAGCTTTCTAATGACACAAAAATTGAGAAAAACCAAGCTCTAGATCGAAAGATATGCCCCTCTGAAGATTTAGGGAAATTTAGGGCAAAAAAAGTCAAGTGGTCGAAACCTAAAAACTTTCCCCTTTTTTGAATTTGGTAAAACTCCCAAAAAGCTCCATGCCCCACCACTCTGCTGCCACATGACACATTCCCATTGGTCCATGGGTTCAAACAACCATTTTACACTTTTTTGAATTTTGGAAAAAATCCAAAATCCCTTCACACCTGCGCGCTCCGGACACTTGTCATCCTCCTATTCGCCGGGCACATGCTCCAAATTTTTCCTTTGCTACTGCCGACTACTTTGGAAAAATTTCCAAATTCTCCTTGTGCCCTCAACCTACACCGAGTCTAGGACACGTGTCATCCTCCCATCCATCCAAGCGGGGTTGCCAAAATTTCCATTTCCTCCTTGGCGGGCCTGCGGGCCAATTTTTTCCTTTCACCCTTTGCTATTTTGGAAAAAAACCAAAATTTACTCCACCCCTCCAACTCCCGCCACCCTCATGGACATGTGGAACAGATTGATTTGGCATGGGCCTTAATCAACTTTCTTTCCTCTATGGGTCTGTGGGCAAAATTTTCCCTTTGTGCCTTTTTTTGAGCACTTTTTCAATTTAACCCCCGGTGGTCCGATCTCCGCCACCACGTGGCACTTCCTCATTCATCTCACGGGTTCAAATCATTTCGTTTCCTTCTCCTTGGTGGGTCCACAGGAAAATTTTTCCCATTGCGCCCTTCCCACTCTTTAGAGAAAAATTCCAACTTACCTCCACTGACCTGCCATTCTACCGCCACATGGCACATTCCTATTGGTTGCGGACCTTCCCAGGGAAAATTTCCCTCAAAAAATCCACCGAGCCATAACTTGCAAAATACAAGGAGTTAGAAGGAAAACTTTACCTTTCTGGAAAGGTGAGAAAATTATCTATCTGATGAATCCATTTCTAGATAATTTTGAGTGCCTGAAAAGTGGAAAAAATTGACTGAGGCACAAGGAAGGAAGGAATGAAATAAAGTTAGCCAAAAATAAGCAAGGGGCTTATTTTGGATAACAATTTTGGTGACTCAAAGGGTTGATTTGCTTTGGATGAAGTGAAAAACTACCTAAAGCAATCCATTGGGATTTTCTCGATCTGCATCCCATTTCAACACTAAATCTCCAACTTGGAAGGTTATAGCCTTAACTTTCATATCAAAGGTTCCCTTGATCAAGGCTTGGTCCTTCTCCATTGTTTGGGCTACATGCTATCTCGATTTCTTGGAGTTCCATAAATTATGTATATCTAACCTCCATGGGTTCAAACTCCAAAAATTCAAATTCATTCATGAGTTCCAGCATTGGCAACTCAAGTGACATAGGCAAGATTGCCTCTTTTCCATAGACAAGTTTGAATGGAGAGTTACCGTGGATCTCTTAGGAGTTATCCTATCACCCCATAAGGCCAATTTAAGTTTAGTGTGCCATGTCCTCTGATTTTCATCAAAATTCCTCTTGATGATCTTTAATAGGTTCTTGTTGGTAGACTCAGCTTGACCATTACCTTGAGAGTAATAATTTGATGAGGTACTAAGATAAATCCCATTCTTAACAGCCCAGTCAGTTACCTTTGATCCTATGAATGCAAATGCATTATTTGATATTATAGTGGTAGGTATACCAAATCTGGTTACTATCCACTCATAAAAGTCTAGAATGCTAGATTCATTTACCTCTTTGAGTGCCACTGCCTCAGCCCATTTGGTGAAGTAGTCTATTACTATTAGAATCCACTTGTTTCCTTGGCTTGAGTTTGGGTTAATGAATCCAATGAAGTTCAAACCCCATTGCATCAATGGCTGGTCAATTGAAATTGGGTGTAATGGAAGGGATACTAATCTTTCCTTGCCTGTGAAGAATGCACAATTTTTGCACCTATTGATCCATACATAACAATCACTAAACACCTTGGGCCAATAATTGCCATCCTTCATAATCTTAAGGGTTGTCACTCTTGGAGAAAAATGACCCCTAGCTGATCCACCATGGAACTCTTCTAACATTATCTTAATTTTATTTTTCCCAATGCATCTCAAAGACATTCCATTTATATCCTTTTTGAATAAGACACCATCAACAAGTGTATATGGGATAGCCTACAATATGAAGTGTCTTCTCTTGGTTTTGTTCATCTCTGGAGGGCATAACCCTGTTTGTAAGAAATTCATTATGTCTTGGGTCCAACAAAGAGTGAGCATACCATCATTCTCTTCTTGAACACCTCTTTGTTCTTGGTTGTCTTGCAATGCCAAAACAACATCTTTCCCATTACTTACTTCCATTGATTTGCTCAAGACCAGCTACTCACACAATCATTTTCCTTGGACCAAATTGGTGACTTTGATCTCAATGTCATACTCCATGACACAAGTAATCCACCCTGCACATTTTTCATTTAGGTCTTTGTTGAGGAGGAAGTCCTTAACTCCCACATGAGAAACCAGTAGTTGAACCTTGTTGTTTGAAACTAGATGCTTAAATTTCTTCAAGCTCCTAATCACTGCAAGAACATGCTTCTCAATGAAGGAATACCTCACCTCATATTCCTCCAAGATTTGGCTAAAGAAGGCAATTGGCTGCTCTACATTTTCTTTGTTCTGTTTGTACTAAAATTGTAAAAATTCTATCATCACCAACAAATTCATAAAGGATAAAATATTTGGAGAAATCAGGTTAATGAGATTTGGAGCTTGTGAGATAGCCTCTTTAATCGCCTCAAAACTTTCCTTACCTTTAGCTATCCATTTGAAAGCCATAATTTTCTTTAACATCATAGTTATTGGCTTAATAAGGGTTGTAAAGTTTGGAACAAACCTTAAAAAAAAATTGATTCTTCCCAAGAAACTTTGAAGGGCATTCTTGTGACTTGGTAATGGTAGCGCCTTTATTGCTTCAACTCTCTTTGGATAAATTACTAATCCCTCTTTGGAAACAATGTGGCCTCGGAGCTTTCCCTCATGAGCTAGGAAAATATATTTTTGGGATTCAAGGATACCCCAAATCTTCTACATCTTTGGAAAACTTGTCTCAAATGAAAGAGATGATTTGCTGCACTTTTAGAAAATACAGTAATATCATCTAGGTATATCAACACTATTTTTTGATCAATCCCTTGAACACCATATCCATTTCCCTTTGGAAGGTAGCTCCAGCGTTAGACAACCCAAATGGCATTTTCCTATATGCATAGGTTCCCCATTTGGTGGTGAAGGCTATTTTGAATTGATCATCCTCCTTTACCATGATCTGATTATACCCTGAATAACCATCTAGCAATGAAAACCTCTTAGAGCTAGCAACAACTTGCAAAATATGCTCCATAGAAGGAAGTGGGTAATGATCCTTGAGGGATGCTCTATTCAAATCTCTAAAGTCTACACAAAATCTGATTTCTCCACTCTTCTTTCTAACTGGAACCAAGTTTGCAACCCATCTTGAATGCTTGATGGGAAATATGATACTTTCCTCTATTAACTTATTCAATTCCTTCTTCATGAGAGGTTCCATGTGTGGATTGACTAGTCTTTATTTTTTCTGATGGGTTTAGCACTTGGATCTAATTCAATTGTGTGTTGGGCTAGCTTGGGATTGAAACCCTTAAGTCCTCGTAGCTCCAAGAAAATATATCTAGGAACTCTTGACAAAGTTAGATGAACTCATACCTTTCTTGCTTGGTTGTCACTTTACCAATTTGAAGTGATTTGCCTTCTCCCATTGAGATGGGCACTGAATCTTGTCCCTTGACTTGGATGTTTGCTTTCTCCTTCCTAAATTGATCATTAGGATTAAAGATGGACTCCAAAGTGAGAAGTCCTTTTGGAAGTTTGTTGGTTCTCACTGTACCACTTGATCACCATCTTGTTGTTCTAACTTCTCCCGATTTTTGGTTGAGAACTCAACTTCTTCTTGCAAGAAATTGATGATTTGTTGGTCACTTTCAAACACATGCCAACTTACATTATTGTCTAGCACTGATGGCCTTACAATCAAATGAATGTTTGTCTACACGTTATCTTCCTTGATACTCTCCACAAAATCAAACGCTGCTCCAACTACTGCAAGCCTATCAGAGCTTGGTTTTATTTCCTAGGGATGGAATTGATGCCAAAACTTTCAAAATCCTCAATGAGGTCCAACACGCTATTCTTATAACTCTTGAGCAGGTCATTTTTGGCAGCATGCTACCCTTTAACTTGATTAACAATCAGATCACTGTCACCAAAGACTTGTAAGTTTTTGATACCTCTTTTTCTTGACCAATGCAATCCTTGTATCAAAGCTTCATATTCAGCAGTGTTGTTAGAACATGAAAACTGAAATCTAAAAGCTGAATAATACTTAATGCCTTGAGGTGAAACAAGCATAGCTCCCCCCTGCACCTTGTCTACTTCTTGATCCATAAAATAACAACTTCCATACCTCATTGTCATCTTTATGGTCGGCTTGGTGATGCTTAGGAATAGGTTGATTTTCTTCATGCATGTAATAAAATCTTATTTCAGATTCATCTATTTCCTTGTAGGGATCAAAAGCATGTACCTTTGTTGCCCATTCATCAACAGTCAAATCTAGGATGCTTCCAACTTTGGTGTAAACTTCATCGGTGCCTAGATAATCCTCTTGATCAAATGTTGAACAATTGGCATTGATTGGGTTTGGAGTATGAGGCTCAATGTGAAAGTTTGCAAAAGGTTCAGACTTGATTGTGGCCTTAGTTCCATATCTGGTCTGAAAGAACATGTGTGACCAATCAACAAACAAATAGCCTCCAATTCTAGCTATGAAATCCCTTGACAAACATAGGGCAAAAAGTGGTGGTAAATCTATCACTGACACATCTTGCAAAATAATGACATTGGGGCATGCATGCAAAGTGAGGCTCAAATATTTAATTACCCCTATTTTTGTTACTGTTGTCCCTTCTAGTTGCACCACCCCTTTGGATATGACTTCATATTGGAGGCCCACCTGATCAGCTATTTTCTTGGGCATCACAAAACTACTTGTCCCAAAATCAATCATACAATTGTGTACTAGTTTATCCCTAATGATCAATGAAACATAGAATGGAGGGGGCTTCAAAACTTTACCTTGCTGTCCTCCATGCTTCCCCTTAGGCTGAGCAGCATTTGTGAGTACCTTCTCTTGCATATGAGCTTATTGGTTTGAATTTGACCAGTCCTTCATGGAAGCTTGTAGTAGATCCCTTTGGCCTTGAATGGATAGTGATTCCCACATAGATATATTCACATTTGTCTTCCTCATTTGGTCAATGATGTTAAATGGGGATGAAACATCCCTTTGCTGCCCCTTAGCCTCGCACATTTTTTTATTGTACATGGGATGCAACAAATTTGACATTTGAGCTGGTCTAGAAGGTGGCTTGGGCTGTCCTTACACATTTGGAGCTGCATTTTGTTTTCCAACACTTTGTGGAGTGATGGAATGTTGTGCATAGCCTAGAGCTAATGACTACCCTTCACCAATATTCCTCTTCTTTGACCTTGTGTTAGCAACTACATTATGATAAATTGTTTGATTGATACCACAAAAATCTTTAGCCTTCCAATTCACAAGTGTAGTCTCATTTGGAGTTGTATTTTGCTGAGATGTTCCTTGTTTTTATTGTTTGTTTCTTGACTCACCTCACTCTCTATGCCAATTTTTGTCACCATAAAAGCTTGGTTCAAAGCACCATTGAAGAAAATAGACTAGTTGTGAGGTTCATTGCATGGGAAACACCAATCATACTCTTGAGCTATATTATTTTTCACTGGCACTAAGGCTTTAGAGGTAGATGCATCATTGGGGTTATAGGGCAGAAATAGTCTATTGGTAGGAGGCCTTACTTTATTTTTGATTTGCAGCTAGATTAGGTGGCCTATTAGGCTAATATGGTTTCTATTAGGCTGAGTTTGAGACTAATAAAAAGGTCTAAAACTTTAGGCTTACTTGCCTCTTGAGTGTAACCAGTTCATTTCCTAAATTTTGTAATTGTTTCATGACTTCTTGAAGTTCATTTGAGGCACTAGAGGATGAATTAGAAATTTCATTTGAACTTTGATTTCTAGGAGTGGGAATAGGAGCTAAAGTAGGTGCTTGACTAGTGCTTGGGTTTTCCAAGTTTGGATATAAGGGCATAGGAGGCCTAGGCACCAGTTTACTAGCTTGGACAAAACAATTCTCAGCCCAAATGGTAATGCTATAAGCTGTAGGTATATTTACACCTCCCATGGATTGGATTAACATAGAAATATCAGAATTTAAAGGTTTGAGATAGTATAAGAAAGAACCTTCAGTTGTTGGCCTTACTGTCACTGGGATTCTATCCCAGTCCTTTGAAATCTGAAATTGAAGTCTATTAGCTACTCATTGGGAGCTCTCTTGATAGTTGTTAGTTGTTCCAATAGAGAAAAATTATCTCCCTTTTCTCAAACTCTGCTCATGGAGAGCTATGCACAACTGGTTCCAATTTTGGATAGAGCCTGCCCTAAGGCTCTTGAACCATTGCAAGGCTTTCCCTTTGAATGAATATGCCAACAATTTGACAGCAATTTGCATCTCAACAATCTCATGGATTACACAAACATTAGCAATGTCTTTGACATGATCACCAGGAGTGGTTTGATTTTCCCCAGTAAAGTATGGGATGTTCTTCAATGTTGCAACTAGAACTAGGTTTTGTGCATTGAGAGCAAGTGGGCTGCTGCCAGTGAAGTTGACATAAGGGTTGTGTTGTGCCATTCTGATTGGCTTGAGAACCCTTGTTGATTGGGTGAAAGGTCTACCAGGTGGAGGAGTTGATAGAGTTCTATTTGGTGGAGATGGAGACCTTTGAATTCTTCTTCCCCTCTCTCTTCTTCTTAGGGATAACTGCAGATACTCAGACAATCCCTCTTCTCTAGCCCTTGACCTTGTTTGGATCCTTCTCATGAATCTTCAGACTTGGACTGCTGAAACTAGTTGATTTTATCTCTTTGGAGTCGTCAGATGTGCAAATCAGGGCTCTTTTAAGCAAGAAACTTACAACAAATGCACATCAAATTTTTTGTAATGAAGATGAAGACCTCTAAGGTCCCACTAGGCATGCCAAAATTATTAGTGTGAATTCATAGTACCCTTGGATGTTTTCTTAGATTTCTAGTTTGATAATGGGCATCCAGTGTGATTGCACAACATGGAATATTTTCCCCAAGTGTGGGACTTGCAAAAATGGGAAAAAACTCTCCAGATTAAAGGTTGGTTCCTCTACTCCTCTGATTAGATGTATGCATGAAATTTTCGAGGTTTAACTCAAAATCCTACTCTAATTTCTGCCAAGGAGACAAGGATAGAAGAGAAAAATGAAAATAAAACTAAACCAACAAGGTGATACACCAAAGGAGTGGTGAACATATATTTTTGTAGATTGACATAGGTTATAAAAATATAACACAAATCATGCACAAATTGCCAAAATTGTAATGAATCATCAGGATAGAGAAAACAACACAAGAAAGGATTGAAAACTCAATCAAAGAGCTTGCATTGTCATTTGCATTTTTAAATACAGTGCATTACAATAGCAAGGAGGTAGAAAACATGTTGTAGTCCTAAAAAATGTCTGATATTCCACAAATCCACTTGCCAGGGTGAAGGAGGGAGCTTGTAGAACATAAAAATATGTCCAACCCTTTAAAAATGAGCCAAATCTGGCTTTTAACAATGAAAACATGAGCCAAGAAGGAGAAACGTGAGAAAAATGAAATGAATGATTCAACCACCGACCAGATCCATCAAAAATAGCATGGGTACCCTTAAAAGTTTATTCCCCAAGATTTTTGACCATGCTAGAGAAGAATGGAAGCCATACTACATTAAAAATGGTGGTTGAATGTCGGTTCTACTCTTTTCCCCATGCCAAAGGCATTTTTCATTTTTCTCTAACTAAACTCCACCAAAAATAAAATTGAAGATTCTATCATATAAGAGACTTCAATAGCTTTCCAATGACACAAAAATCAAGAAAAACCAAGCTCTGGATCGAAAGATATGCCCCTCTGAAGATTTAGGGAAAAACTAGGGCAAAAATTGGGTCGGTGGGCTGAAACCTAAAAATTTTCCCCTTTTTTGAATTTGGGAAAAATTCCCCAAAAAGATTCGTGACCCACCACTCCACTGCCACATGGCATATTCCTATTGGTCGGCGGGTTCAAACAGTCATTTTACACTTTTTTGAATTTTAGAAATAATTCCAAAATCCCTCCACACCTCACCACTCTGAGACACATGTCATCCTCCTATTCGCTGTGGGCACGCCCCAAATTTTTCCTTTGTGCTGCCAACCACTTTGGAAAAATTGCCAAATTCTCCCCATGCCCCCAACCTCCACCGAGACTAGGACACGTGTCATCCTCCCATTCATCCGCGGGGGGTTGCTAAAATTTCCATTTCCTCCTTGGTGGGCCTGTGGGCCAATTTTTTCCCTTTCGCCCTTTGCTTTATTTTGGTAAAAAACTAAAATTTACTACGCCCCTCTGACTCTCACCACTCTCACAGACACGTGGCACATTTTGATTTGGCGTGGGCCTTAATCAACTTTCTTTCCTCTACAGGTCTGCGACCAAAAAATTTCCTTTGCACCTTTTTTTGATCACTTTTTCAACCTAACCCCCGTCGGTCCGATCTCTACCACCACGTGGTGCTTCCTCATTCGTCCGCGGGTTCAAATCATTTCTTTTCCTTCTCCTTGGTGGGATTGTGGGAAAAATTTTCCCTTTGCACCCTACCCACTCCTTAGCAAAAAATTCCAACTTACCTCCGCTAACCCACCATTCCACCGCCACATGGCACATTCCTATTGGTTGCGGACCTTCCCAAGGAAAATTTCCCTCAAAAACTCCGCCGAGCCATAACTTGCAAAATACAAGAAGTTAGAAGGAAAAATTTACCTTTCTAGAAAGGTGAGAAAATTCTCTATCTCATGAAGCCATTTCCGGATAATTTTTAGTGTCTAAAAGTGGAAAAATTTGACTGGACTCAAGGAAGGAAGGAATGAAATAAAGTTAGCCAAAAATAAGTAAGGGGCTTATTTTGGATAACAATTTTGGTGACTCAGAGGGGTCATCTGCCTATTGGATGAAGTGATGAACTACTTGAAGCAATCCATTAGGCATGGAGTCATCACTTTAACTACTTGGTACTCTCAAATCATTAGATAATTTCTAGGAAGAAGATTGTGAGAGTAGAACATCACTTGATCTAGAGCATGGCCTGCAAAGATGCATCCTTGGGACAAAAAAGCTTGTGCCAAAGCACTTAAGGAAATGTAAAACTAAGATACAACAAAAAAATGTGCACAAGCACTTGTAGGAATGAAAATATAAGCTAATATGTACAAGGTGAGGAGTTTCCCTTCTAGTAGCAATGCTTTAGATGGATTCCATTAACTAGAATATGTAGTTCTTCACCATCCAATGTAGACAATTAGAAGGAATTGTTGTTCTTACATTTTGTTACCATGTAGGGGCCACTCCAAATGACATCAAACTTTGAATTCCTTCCTGGCTTTGTTCAATCTGCATCCCATTTCAACACTAAATCTCCAACTTGGAAGGTTCTAGCCTTAGCTTTCCTATCAAAGGTTCTCTTGATCAAGGATTGGTCCTTCTCCATTGTTTGGGATGCATGCTCTCTAATTTCTTGGAGTTCCATCAATTCTGCATATCTAACCTCCATGGGTTCAAACTCCAACAATTCAAATTGCTTCATGAGTTCCAGCGTTGGCAACTCAAGTGACATAGGCAAGATTGCCTCTCTTCCATAGAAAATTTTGAATGGATAGTTACCAAAGTGGATCTCTTGGGAGTTATCCTATCAGCCCATAAGGCCAATTTAATTTTAGTGTGCCAAGTTCTCTGATTTTCATCAAAATTTCTCTTGATGATCTTTAATAGGTTCTTGTTGGTAGACTCATCTTGGCCATTACCTTGAGAGTAATAATTTGATGAGGTGCTCAGATAAATCCCATTCTTAACAGCCCATTAGTTACCTTTGATCCTATGAATGCCAATGCATTATTTGATATTATAGTGGCGGATATACCAAATCTGGTTACTATCCCCTCATAAAAGTCTAGAATGCTAGATTCATTTACCTCTTTGAGTGCCACCGCCTCATCCCATTTGGTTAAGTAGTCTGTTACTGTTAGAATCCACTTGTGTCCTTGGCTTCGGTTTGGGTTAATGACTCCAATGAAGTCCAAACCCCATTGCATGAATGGATGGTCAACTGAAATTGGGTGTAATGGAAGGGCTGCTAATTTTTCTTTGCCTATAAAGAATGCACAATTTTTTTCACCTCTTGATGCATGCATAACAATCACTAAACACCTTGGGCCAATAATAGCTAGCCTTAATAATATTGAGGAATGTCACTCTTGGAAAAAAATGACCCCTAGCTGATCCACCATGGAACTCTTCTAACATTCTCTTAATTTTATTTGCCCCAATGCATCTCAAAGAGCATTTCATTTATATCCTTTTTGAATAAGACACCATCAACAAGTGCATATGGGATAGCCTACAATATGAAGTGTCTTCTCTTGGTTTTGTTCATCTCTGGAGGGCATAGGCATGTTTGTAAGAAGTGCATTATGTCTTGGGTCTAGTAAGGAGTGAGCATACCATCATTCTCTTCTTGAACACCTCTTTGTTCTTGGTTTCTTGCAACGCCAAAACAACATCTTTCCCATTGCTTTCTTCCATTGATTTGCTCAATGCCACTGCTCATACAATCCTTTTCCTCGGATCATCTTGGTGACTTTGATCTTAATGTCATACTCTATGACACGAGTAATCCACCCTACACATTTTTCATTTAGGTCTTTATTGAGGAGGAAGTCCTTAACTCCCACATGAGAAACCAATAGTTGAACCTTGTTGTTTGAAACTAGATGCTTAAATTTCTTCAAGCTCCTAATCACTACAAGAACATGGTTCTTAATGAAGGAATAACTCACCTTATAGTCCTCCAAGCTTTGGCTAAAGAACGCAATTAGATGCTTTGCATTTTCTTTATTCCACTGTATTAAAATTACAGAAATTGTATCATCACCGCCAAATGCATAAAGGATAAAATATTTAGAGAAATCTAGGTTAATGAGAGTTGGAGCTTGTGAGATAGACTCTTTTATTACCTCAAAACTTTCCTTACCTTTAGTTATCCATTTGAAAGCCATACTTTTCTTCAACATCATAGTTATTGGCTTGACAAGGGTTGTAATTTCTAGAACAAAGCTTCGAACAAAATTGATTCTTCCCAACAAACTTTGAAGGGCCTTCTTGTGACTTGGTAATGGTAGTGCTTTTATTGCTTCAACTCTCTCTGGATCAATCGATAATCCCTCTTTGGAAGCAATGTGGCCTCGGAGCTTTCCTCATGAGCTAGGAAAATATATTTTTGGGCTTCAAGGATACCCTAAATCTTCTACATCTTTGGAACACTTGTCTTAAATGAAAGAGATGATCTACTACACTTTTAGAAAATACAGTAATATCATCTAGGTATATCAACACTATTTTTTTGATCAATTCCTTGAATGCCATATCCATTACCCTTTGGAAGGTAGCTTCGGTGTTAGATAACCCAAATGGCATTTCCCTATATGCATAGGTTTCCCATCTGGTGGTGAAGGCTATTTTGAACTGATCATCCTCCTTTACTATGATCTGATTATACCCTGAATAACCATCTAGCAATAAAAACCTCTCAGAGCCAGCAACAACTTACAAAATATTCTCCATAGAAGGAAGTGGGTAATGATCCTTGAGGGATGCTCTATTCAAATCTCTAAAGTCTACACACAATCTGATTTATCCACTCTTCTTTCTAACTGGAACCAAGTTTGCAACCCATCTTGAATGCTTGATGGGAAATATGATACTTTGCTCTATTAACTTATTCAATTCCTTCTTCATGAGAGGCTCCATGTGTTGATTAATCGATTTGTTTTTTCTGATGGGTTTAGCACTTGGATATAATTCAATTGTGTGTTGAGCTAGCTTGGGATCGAAACCCCTCAAGTCCTCATAGCTCCAAGAAAATATATCTGGGAACTCTTGGAAAAGTTGCATGAACTCATACCTTTCTTTCTTGGTTGTCACTTTACCAATTTGAATTGATTTACCTTCTCCCACTGATATGGGCACTTAATCTTCTCCCTTGACTTGGATGTTTACTTTATCCTTCCTAAATTGATCATTAGGATTAAAGATGGACTCCAAAGTGACAAGTCCTTTTGGCAATTTGTTGGTTCTCAGCTATACCACTTGATCACCATATTGTTGTTCTAACTTCTCCTGATTTTTGGCTGAGAACTCAGCTTCTTCTTGAAAGAAATTGATGATTTGTTGGTCACTTTTTTTTTATTAAGGGAAAATAGTTTTGAAGGGGCTATACCCTATATACAAAAGGGCTCAAAAGCTTGACCAAGGAAGGCTCAACACCGGATATTACAATGTAGGAGAAAAAAGGATCTAAATGTACAAAGAACTAGAGAAAAGAAGGCAAGATCAAAAAGGAACCAAAAGAGAAACAACATAAGGAGCCTTGCCACAAAACAGCTCCAGAACCACCCGATGACAGCCACATCGCAGCCAAAAAACAGCATCACAACAGCCCTTTACTTGATGGCTCACAATTTTGGTCTTGATAGCTGCAGTGTTTGATTTACCTTCTCCCACCGAACTCACTGGTAATTGCAATGTCCCATTTCTCTTTAGGGCCTCATATTCCCTCATTGATCCCACTTAAACTACAAACACTGTGGACATGTTGCTCAATGAAATTGTAAATGCTTTTGAGGGCAGACAAAATGCAGTCATTTCGGCTTTTAGCATTCCCCAATCTACCATTTAGGGACTGTAGTTTCTTAAAGACTTCACCAATAACCCCCTCTTCCTCCTCACTTTGAAGGATCCTTTTACCCTTAGCTTTTTCCATGTTTTTTATAGCCCCTTTGAGCTCTTGAAGCTCCTTTTCTAATCTGTCCATCCTTTCCAGCAATTCCTCCTCTTTGGGCTCCTCCACCGGCCTGCTAATATGCAGGAGGTTTTCAGCTAGTTCTAAGTCCTTGTGGCTCCTTAGGACTCGTTGGGAAGCAGGATTTTGGCTTTGAGGCTCTTGCTTTTCTTTCTGGAGGTTGCATCTTCATTCTTTCTTTTTAGTAGGGGGAGTGGGAGCAGTGTGGGTAGCTGTAGGTATGGAGGAGGGAGGTGGGATAGGATTCACGGGAGGGCAGCTAGAGAAATGGTGGTGAATCAAGAGGATAAGGCCCTAGTGTAAAGGGACAGCCCTAGAATGGATTTGAACTTCCCTTATAGATTTCTCCAGAGAGTTAATCAGATAATGAGGAAAGTTGATAATGTTATTTCTACGAAAATGATTCAGAAAAATCAGATTTTTTTGAGGTATAGTCACATATCTTCCTTCAAGGGTAACATACCTTACCACCATTTTGGCTAGTTCAGAAAACGGTTTAGGGATCGACTCCACCTTGAGGCCAACAGTCACGAACTCAAGATTCTCTCCCTCTTCCAAAAATTTCTTGGTTTCAACCTCCCTGTCGACCTTCTTATTGAAAATTTTTGTGCCTTCCAGGCTAAGGCCCGTGATCTGAGCTATGAGCTCTTCTGTGATTTCCATTTTCATGTTACTATATTTGACTATTCTATTCTTCCAACCCCAGGTGAATTTGATAGAGATGTCTTGGTCGAAGCCTTGGATCCTTTCAATGAAATTAGATAGGCCCCCGATTTGCAGGTATTCCCAAAGCTCCGTGTTCTCTTTCCACTCAGGATTGTGGGTCGGTTCGGTTTTGCATGGTGGCCCCCCCATGTTTCCTCTGCACCTTTTCCTGTTCTCAATGGTAAAATAGCTAGCAATGTGCGGAATAGGCCAAACTTTGAACTTGGTATTTGAATCTTTCCTTCTGTGAAAGCCGATTTCATTATTATGCTACACTTGTTATTATTGCCCCGCACCTTGGCTTTCCTCCTATACCAAGAAATGATGACAGACCCACACAGATCGCAAAAATCATCCAAATATTTTGTGATGTCATCCACATGTACTTGGGGATCCGCACATTAGCGTCTAAAAAAAAGCCATTAGTTATGATTTTCACTGCCATGAAGATCAATGATTATGGCTTTATTGACATGAGTGGGCAGAACTTCCCCGCCAATCCAAGTTTGAAAGGAATTATTAACACCGAAGTTAGCCAAACCGCCACCTACCCTATTTCCTTCCCAAAGTAGGTGTGGGTGATTTGGACATTTACAAAGCTTTTACATATATCAATAGCTTCTTCTATATAATCCCTAATAGAAAGCAAATGGGTGTTTCTTTTTATTTAGAAGATTGATAATATTTAGAGAATCACCTTCAATTATGATATTTGGAATATTACAATCTCTGGCAAGTCTAATGCCCCAAAGAGCCACCATGGCTTTGGAATAATGATTAGTCTGTCTACCCATTCTCCCAGAAAAAGTAGCAACATAACAGCCTCTTTGATCCCTGATGATTCCTCCTCCTCCAGAGTCACCCGGATTTCCCTTAGAGGCCCCATCAAAATTTAACTTGTGCCAATCAGTGGGGGGTTTAATCCATCGACTGTGTTTCTGTCAGTACCATTGTTATTTCTATTGACAGTGGAAATATTCCATTCAGTCAGAATGCATTCTTCATTCTCCGGGTAGAGTCTATTTTTAGGGGGTTTAAATCTAGCAATATTATCTTGCACAACAATGATAATTTCCTTATATATTTTGTTACAAGCCTGTCTATTGTTTCTGAAAATATTATCATTACGAGCCTTCCAGATTCTCCACATAGTGTGGGGCAGAACAAGTTGCCATAGCCTTTTCACCATGCAATGTTTGAATAGAGAGCTCCATTGCTCCCAAGCCTGAGGGCAGGTAAGGGGAAAAATCCATCTCAGATTAAATTTTGCAAAAACAAGCTGCCAAATTTTGGAAGCAATCTCACAATGTAGGAATAAATGCTTTATATCTTCAGCCTCTTGCTGGCACATGCAACATCTATTCGGCATGATGAATCCCTTCTTGATGAGGTTGTCATTAGTTAGAATATTTCCATTAATAATTAGCCACCAAAAGAAGTTCACCTTAGGGGTTAGCTCCGGCATCCAAAATTTGTGCCACTTAATTTCGCTTGCCATGGATGCAAAGAAAGAATTATATCCTGCTTTAACAGTGTAATCCCCATCAAAAGAATCTTTCCAGATGAGCTCATCCTTAATATTTTGATTACTTATATGGATTGGGGAAAGTTGATTCTGGAGAGATGTAATATCAGCCTAAATATTACACAAGTTGATTTGTTGGTCACTTTCAAACACATGCCAACTTACATTATTGTCTAGCACTAATGGCCTTACAATCACATCAATGTTTTTTGCACATTATCTTCCTTGATAATCTCTACAACATCAAAGGCTACTCCAATTGCTACAAGCCTATCAACAGCTTGGTTTTCTTTCCTAGGGATGGATTTGATGCCAAAGCCTTCAAAATCCTCAATGAGGTCCAACACCCTATTCTTATAACTCTTGAGTAGGTCATTTTTGGCAGCATGCTACCCTTTAACTTGATTAACAATCAGATCACTTTCACCAAAGACTTGTAAGTTTTTTATACCTCTTTTTCTTGACCAATGCAATCCTTGTATCAAAGCTTCATATTCAATACCGTTGTTAGAACATGCAAAATAAAATCTAAAAGATGAATAATACTTAATGCCTTGAGGTGAAACAAGCATATCTCCCCATGCACCTTGTCTACTTCTTGATCCATCAAAGAACAACTTCCATACCTCATTTTCATCTTTATGGTCTGGCTTGGTGATGCTAGGAATAGGCTGATTTTCTTCATGCATGTAATAAAATCCTAGTTCAGATTCCTCTATTTCCTTGTAGGGATCAAAATCATGTACCTTTCTTTCCCATTCATCAAGAGTCAAATCTAGGATGCTTCTAACTTTGGTGTCAGCTTCATCGGTGCCTAGATAATCCTCTTGATCAAATGTTGAACAATTGGCATTGATTGGGCTTGGAGTATGATGCCCAATGTGAAAGTTTGCAATAGGTTCAGACCTGATTATGGCCTTAGTTCCATATCTGGTTTGAAACAACATGTGTGACCAATCAGTAGATAAATAGCCTCCAATTCTAGCTGTGAAATCCCTTGACAAACATAGGGCAAAAAGTGGTGGTAAATCTATCACCGACATCTTGAAAAATAGGGACATTGGGGCATGCATGCAAAGTGAGGATCAAATCTTTAATTACCCCTACTTGTTGTTACTTTTGTCCCATCCAGTTGCACCACCCCTTTGGATATGAATTCATATTGGAGGCCCAACTGATCAGCTATTTTCTTGGGCATCATAGAACTAATTGCCCTAGAATCAGTCATACAATTGTGTACTAGTTTATCCCCAATGATCAATGAAACATAGAATGGAGGGGGATTCAAAAATTTACCTTGCGGTCCTCCATGCTTCCCCGAGGTTGAGCAACATTTGTGAGTACCTTCTCTTGCATATGAGCTTGCTGGTTTGAAGTTGACCACCCTTCATGGCAGCTTGTAGTAGATCCCTTTAGCTTTGGGATGGATAGTGATTCCCACATAGATATATTCACATTTGTCTTCCTCATTTGGTCAATGATGTTAAATTGGGATGAAACATCCCTTTGCATCACCTTAGCCTACACATTCTTTTCTTGTACATGGGCTGCAACAACTAGCATTTGAGCTGGTCTAGTAGGTGGCTTGGGTTGTCCTCACACATTTGGAGCTGCATTTTGTTTGCCAACACTTTGTGGAGTGATGGAAGGTTGTGCATCACCCGGAGATAATGAATTTCCTTCACCATTATTCCTCTTCTTTGACCATGTGTTAGCTGCTACATTATGACAAATTATTTGATTGATACTACAAAATCTTGTGCTACCAATTCACAAGTGTAGTCTCATTTGGAGCTATATTTTGCTGAGATGTTCCTTGTTGTTGGTTTGTTTCTTAACTCACCTCATTCTCTATGCCAATTGTTGTCACCATCAAAGCTTGGTTCAAAGCACCATTGAAGCACATAGACTAGTTGTGAGGTTCATTGCGTGGGAAACACCAATCATACTCTTGAGCTATATTATTTTGCACTGGCACTAAGGCTTTAGAGGTAGATGCAACATTGGTGTTATAGGGCAGAAACGGTTTATTGGCAGGAGGCCTTACTTGATTTTTATTTGTAGTTGGATTGGGTGGCCTATTAGGCTGATATGGTTGCCTATTAGGCTGAATTTGAGACTGATAAAAGGTCTAAAACTTTGGGCTTGCTACCTCTTGAGTGTAACCAACTCATTGCCTAAATTTTGTAATTGTTTCATGACTTCTTAAAGTTCATTTGAGGCACTAGAGGATGAAGTAGAAGTTTCATTTGAACTCTAATTTATAGGAGTGGGAATAGGAGCTAAAGTAGGTTCTTGACTAGTGCTTGGGTTTTCCAAGTTTGGATATAAGGGCATATGAGGCCTAGGTGCTAGTTTACCAGCTTGGACCAAACAATTCTCAGCCCTAATGGTAATGTTATAAGTTGCAGGTTTATTTGCACCTCCTATTGATTGGATTAAGATAGAAATATCAGAATTTAAAGCTTTGAGATAGTATAAGAAAGCACCTTCAGCTGTTGTCCTTACTCTCACCGGGATTCTATCCTAGGTCCTTTGAAATATGAAATTGAAGTTCATTAGCTTCTCATTGGTATCTCTCTTGATAGTTGTTAGTTGTCCCAATAGAGACAAATTATCTCCCTTTTCTCCAAACTGCTCATGGAGAGCTATGTACAACTGATTACAATTTTGGATAGAGCTTGCCCCAAGGCTCTTGAACCATTGCAAGGCTTTCCCTTTGAATGAAGATTCCAACAATGTGAGAGCAATTTTCATCTCAAAAATCTCATGGATTGCACAAACATTAGCAATGTCTTTGACATGATGACCAGGAGTGGTTTGATTTTCCCCAGTAATGTATGGGATGTTCTTCAATGTTGAAACTTAATTTGGATTTTGTGGATTGAGAGTAAGTGGGCTGCTGCCAATGAAGTTGACATAAGGTTTGTGTTGTGCCATTTTGATTGGCCTGAGAACCCTTGTTTATTGGGTGAAAGGTCTACCTCGTGGAGTAGTTGATAGAGTTCTATTTGGTGGAGATGGAGACCTTTGAATTCTTCTTCCCATCTCTCTTCTTCCTAGGGATAACTACAGATACTCAAAACTCCCTCTTCTCTAGCCCTTGACCTTGTTTGGATCCTTCCCATGAATCTTCAGACTTGGACTGCTGAAACTAGTTGATTTTATCTCTTTGGAGTCACCAAATGTGCAAATCAGGGGATCCTTTTAAGCAATAAACTTACAACAAATACACATCAAATTTCCCGTAATGAAGATGAAGACCTCTAAGGTCCCATCGGGCGTGCCAAAAATGTTAGTGTAAATTCATAGCACCCTTGGATGTTTTCTCATATTTCTAGTTTGATAATGGGCATCCAAAGTGTGATTGCACAACATGGAATCTTTTCCTAAGTGTGGGACTTACGTAAATGGGAAAAACTCTTCGATTAAAGGTTGGTTCCTCTACTCCTCCGATTAGATGTATGCATGAAATTTGATACACTCTGCTAATTATTAGAGGTTTAACTCATAATCCTACTCTAATTTTTTTCCAAGGAGAAAAGGATAGAAGAGAAAAAAAAGATAAAACTAAACTAACAAGGTGATACACCAAAGGAGTGGTGAACATCTACTTCAGTAGATTGACATAGATTATAAAATGCAACATAAATCATGCACAAATTTCCAAAATTGTAATGAAGGATCAGGATAGTGTAAAAAACACAAGAAAGGATTGAAAATTCATTCACAGAGTTTGCATTGTCATTTTCATTTTTAAATACAGTGCATTACAACAGCAAGGAGGTAGAAAACATGTTGTAGTCCTAAAATAGGTCTAATATTCCATAAATCCACTTTCCAGGGTGAAGGAGGGAGCCTACAAAACATAAAAAAAAAGTCCAACCCTTTACAAATGAGCCAAATCTGGCTTTTAACAATGAAAACCCGAGCCAAGAAGGAGAAACGTGAGAAAAATGAAATGAATGATTCAACCACTGACCAGATCCATCAAAAATAGCATGGGTACCCTTAAAATTTTATTCCCCAAGATTTTTTACCACCAGCCGGAGAAGGATGGAAGCCATACTACATTAAAAATGGTGGTTGAATGTTGGTTCTTCTCTTTTCCCCATGCCAAAGGCATTTTTCTCTTTTCTCTCACTTTGAACTCCACAAAAACAAGGTTGAAGATTTCATCGTGTAGAGGACTTCAATATATTTCCAATGACACCACAATCAAGAAAAAATGAGTTCTGGATCGAAAGATATGCCCCTCTAAATATGTAGGGAAAAACTGGGGCAAAAATAAGGTCAGAGGGCCGAAACCTAAAAGTTTTCCCCTTTTTTGAATTTGGGAAAAATTTCCCAAAAAGCTCTGTGCCCTACTGCTCCACTGCCATGTGTCACATTCCCATTGGTCCATGGGTTCAAACAGACATTTTATGCTTTTTGAATTTTGGAAAAATTTCCAAAATCCCTCCACGCCCCGCCGCTCTGGGACATGTGTCATCCTCCTATTCGATGCATGCACGCGCTCCAAATTTTTCCTTTACGCTGCCGACCACTTTCCCCAACCTCTACCAAGACCAACACATATGTCATCCTCCCATTCATCTGTGGGGGGCTGCCAAAATTTCCATTTCCTCCTTAGCGGGCTTGAGGGCCAATTTTTTCCCTTTCACCCTTTGCTATTTTGGCAAAAAGCCAAAATTTACTCCGCCCCTCTGACTCCTGCCGCCCTCTTGGACACGTGGCACATTTTGATTTGGCACAGAGGCCTTAATCAAATTTCTTTCCTCTACGAGCCCGTGGGAAAAAATTTTCCTTTGTGCCTTTTTGACCACTTTTTCAACTTAACCCCGCCGGTCTGATCTCCATCGCCACATGGTGCTTCCTCATTCGTCCACGGGTTCAAATCATTTCTTTTCCTTCTCCTTAGCGGACCCGTAGGAAAAGTTTCCCTTTGTGCCTTGCCCACTCCTTAGTGAAAAATTCCAACTTACCTCCACTGACCTGCCATTCCGCCACCACGTGGCACATTCCTATTGGTTGCGGACCTTCCTAGGGAAAATTTCCCTCAAAAACTTCGTCGAGCCATAACTTCGCAAAAAAATACAAGGAGTTAGAAGGAAAATTTTACCTTTCTAGAAAGGTGAGAAAATTATCTATCTGATGAAGCCATTTCTAGATAATTTTGAGTTCTGAAAAGCATAAAAATTTGACTGAGACATAAGGAAGGAATGAAAGAAAGTTAGCCAAAAATAAGCAAGGGGCTTATTTTTTATAGCAACTTCATTGTAATATGACTCGAGTAAGTCCACTTAATGAAAATAGCATATGTTCTGTAAAGTGAAACTATAAAAATATTAAATTCCATGAAATATGAAATCTTCAACATCTATAACATCTTGGAATAGTGAGAAATAACAAATAGGGTCAATTGGACATAATTCCAAAAATAACAGTTTGGGAAAAAGTAGAAGTATAAAAATAGTTTTTAAAAAATTAGAAAACCATCATCAATACAAGTATCCTAATTGGATTAGGATATTTATAGAATAAGGATTTTGTAAAATTTCCAAAAATTCTAAAAATAAAAGCTCCTAACCCTGCTTGTTAAAAATACAAAGTTTCTTATTTGAACGCAGAAAGTTGTGACAACTCCTGTTCTACTTATATTTTTTCTTTTTTCCATCATCACAAGGTTGAAAAGTGTTATAGTGGCACAAAAAATAAAAGAAACACTCTACAAAATATCAAGGGAAATTTTTTGAAGTGATCTCTGTAAGGTAACTTGATGCAAAGAGCTAGAAAGATGAGAAAAGGACACTGTGAGTGATGCTAGCAATCATCTTATGCTCTCAAATGAAGCATACCTCCCGAGTGTTCTTCTAAACACTTAATTAGTTCTTGGTTATAAGATTAGTATAATTTATAGGTTGGAAACATGTGATTCATCTTCAATTTCTTCTCTCATGATGAGAAAATTGATGAAAAGGGTGTTCAAATGTTGTACACATTTTTTAAATCAAGTAGTATCTTTGTCAAGGAAGTTAATTATGAAGTGGGAAAGGGTGTCATCATAATCAAAAATGAAACAAGAGATTCATTGAGCAATATGAGGGTCATTTATTTGAGAATCAAGTCAAACTAATCTAGTAAAATTATCCATGCACTCAAACCATTATGTGTGAAGAATTAAGGAATCATCGTATTCGATGGGAAACATTTGAGAATGAAGGTATGTAAACATCCCATGTTTTATTTAATTAAAGTACTATAGAGTTAGGAAGGTAAAATATGTGATATTCACATGAGGCACCATCTATGCAAGAATGAGGAATCATTCCAAATTTCATTTGATGTCATTCACAATAGTGTTCTTAAGGAATCAGTCAAACACTTGGTGATGTGGGAATTTCTCCTCAATGGAAGAAAAAACTCAATAAAATCTCACTTTAGTGCCATCAAGGGCCATCGAGTAATAATATTTGAAAATAAAGATGAGGAAAAGAGGGTGCACAGAGGTTCCCTATTCTCGGAAGCTTCATAAGGAGGTAAGAATCATCAAAAATCCCATAAATCCTATTGAGAAATATAATATTGATCCATCACAACCCCTACTCTTCATTGGAATCAAAATTTTATCTCTTGGGGTGGAACCCTCTCACAAGAAGCATACGAGAAAAAGAAAGTGGAAGGGAATTCTAAGGATTTTTCTATTTAAAGAATGTTTTAGAGCTAAGAAAGGTAAGAAAGTTTTGATCTTCTTTCAGGGTATCACATTTATAAGAATGTGTAATCATCCTTATCTCAATTGTTTCTATCAACTTGGTAGTGTTCTTAACCACTCACCGAAAACCTTGTGGTGTGGTCATGCCTCAAGAAGGAAATATATTTCCACTTCCTCATTTCATTCCAACAAGTGGACACATGATAAGGATTTCAATCAAGGGTAATCCTTTCACCTACATGATGAAGACCCATCTTAGTAAGAGGAGGACAATCATAAAAATATTTATAGCATCATGGAGTTGTTTCTTGTGGTCATTAGGGTAAACTGTGAAATCCTAAGAAGAAATAAAGTGATCCTTATGTCCTAACTCCTATTCTTTGAAACCATCATGTTTCCACCTCAGTACAAATATCATAATAGTGTTCTTTAACACTAATTCAATGTCTTGGATTGTCTTTACATATCATCAGAGGAGTAATTTGGTGTTTTAACTTGACATATGGTCACTTAGGTAGAAATTAATATCAAGAAAATTTTGAAGCCTGTGCAAGTGTTAAGCCATCAAAATTCAGGTCATTAAAGTGACAGTCATAAGAAGCATGATGAGAGAAGATCATCATGGATGATGTAAGTGGTCATCCCAAGTTCACTTTGTAATGCCTCACAACAATGTTTATAAACACTTATTTAGCACTTTATAGTGTTCTCGTATCTCACAAAGAAGAGGAAACATATGTAATCTAAGTTTTCCAGTTTAACTAATGGTCAAAGGTCAATATTCTCATTCATGAAGCATTCAATATAAGGATAGGAGTTCATTTTGATAACTCTCCCTCAAATATTATGAATGGATAGTGCTTCATCAACATGGCTTTACCTTCATTAGATCAATCAAGTTTTCTCCCATTCTCTTCCTTGTTCTCTCTCCATATTCTAATTTCTCATTAAGAATGTAATTTTTCTATTTTTTCTTATTCAATTAAAAATTTAAGTGACCCTCAATTAAAAATTGTAAGAGTCCTTTTCACTAATATGAAAAATACTCACCCCCTAATAATTTGAAAGGTCATAAGCAATGGGTATAGGTGAAGATCTATGTGGGGCATAGATGAAGATACATGTTTTTAATGCTATAAATTGGAATGGATTCTCCATTCCAAAGAGTTAAAAATTGTTGATTAGATGTACACTGTTGAGATTTACCAATACTACATCAAGCAATAAGATATTTAACCCTTTTATTCCTTTTTTATTGGTTCCCCTACATATATTTAACTTTTTCCCACATGATATATTATTGTAAACATCATTTTTTTATATGATTTACCCCCATCCCGTGTTCACTCTTCATCATCATATTGCATATAAATACCTCTCTTACTATTCAAATTTATATTTCCCCCTAAACCCCATTTATTCATTTAATTTCTCACGAATCCCATCTTAACCTTATCATTTATCTTATCTTCCCTATTCATCCATAGATGCATTTTATTACCTCTAAACCTTATCTATTATCCTAAAGATTTCCCTAAACACCCCATTTATCATCCCTAGACACCCATTTCCCATCATTCAATGCATCTATATCCCACAACTATCTCATGTTTATCCTCCCTATGCAATAATAAACCACCTAAAGATCCTGAAACAATAATTCCACCTCATTAAACCCATTTGCATCGAGCTAATCACCATCTCCACCACCTAAGATAAGGGTCATCCACAATCGATGGTGACCCATGTGGTCACTGTCGACCCTATAATTATGCCCATACCCCCTCTCCTCAGGATGTAATTTTTAGAATTTAGGTCTTATTGCAAATTTTGTTGTGTTTTTTCTCTCTTCTTTGGAGCTACAACCATAAACTTGGAGCTAATTTGGATATCTTGTTTGTCATCTTGGGATATTTAAATTCCTTTTCTTTCTTAGTGTATTACCTTTGCTTGGTTGAAGTCCTCACCATAATCTTTTTTACATCTATTATGTAGGTCTCGCTAGTTATTTTGGATTTTTACCATCCATCCGCCATCACCGATCCTTATCCATAACTAGTTTCCATCCATTCATCCCCTAAAAAACCTAAAATATACCCCTGGTCATTGTTGAATTTTTTTAGTCATTGTTGACATGATCCATATCTACCCTAATTTATTCCTTCCACCTTTTCTATCAACCATTTTACAAAGATCCGATCATCATTGACACACCAATATTTCTATTATGGACACTTTCTACTTCATATCTCATTTTCATTATCAATATTTAGTGTTGACCCTACCCAGTCACTATCAACTAGATCCATATTAATGGTGTTTCTATCCCCTTCTTCATCTATCATCTTCCTTAGAGATTCCTTCAATAATCAAACCTCCCCGTGTCTTTGATCCACTTGTTAAAGACCCCAAATCTTTCTTTTATTCCCATCACTTTCTATCCATCCCAATAACAATCTAATACATCTACATTTATCATATCTATAATTTTTCTTACATCCTTTCTATCTCTACAACATCCTAATCTCATATCTAGAACCTCTCCAATGTTAGAGTAGGTATTTACCTTAGCTCATGTTCACATAGGTACTTTATTTACAATTATTGTATTTATCATCACCCACTTATGTGTGTGGATATTTCTTTTATTTATTTAGATATTAGGTGGATATTATCTAGTTGTTAGGTATACTTCTTTCCTTGATATATGGTACTGAATAATTCTTTCATTGATCTATGTTATTGACTAGATCCTTGATGTCTAGTTCTCTCATAAATCTATGGACTTAAATAGTTTTTGATGACTAGTTCTTTCCATGATTTATGGCTTGATCTACGACTTGACCTTGACTGGTTCTTAGATTTTTATTCCTTTCCTATATAAGCAAGGAACATTCTCATTGTATTTCATTGAGTTCCATAATAATATATGATATTGTTGCTCATTTGTTTGTAAAGGTTTTATGTAAAGTTATTCTGGTGAATTTATTTCATCTTATTGATTGTGGTGTTTGATTATCATTTGTGTTCTTGGCTTGGTATGATATTTTTATAGTTCCTTTTATGGTATCAGAGTAGGATATTGCTATTGACATCTATCTGTAAGTTTTATTTTGCAAATAAATTCTTTATATATTCATATATTCTAGATTTTCTTGTATTTTACTATTACATGAATTTTTATGCAAAACAGAGGCTTCCATTAGATCTGGAAGGTGCAAAAACCCTAATATTGACCGTAAAATCAACCATTTCTAGAGGCAATATTTTTTATGGTTTTTTTTGTTGTGTAGAGAAACGTGGTGGTTTGTCTCGAGATTCATGTCAACTAGGAAGAAAAAACCAAAAATATTTTTTTGGGTTTTCAAGATTGAATCTAGATTTTTATTTTTGTGGGTGTAGCATTCTCGGTTGACGTGTAGTAGGTAGTTTCAGAAAAGACGTTTCTTTCCTCTTTTGGCAGAAAGGTCCAAAAACAAGTGGCACACCCTAGAATAGTAAGTTACACACACCCATTGAAATCCTTAGCCCCTAGTCATATGGTATGGTCATATGAGGGATTAAAGATTTTGATTCTAGGTGCTTAACTCCAGCCCCCTTTCATTTTATTTGTGTGGTGAAGGCAAGAGCATTTTATTCTATTTTAGTGGCAACTAAAATAAATAGTAGAGCATAATATTGAAAAACTTATATCTTTTGATCGGTAACATGGTTTTGAGTGCTATTTTTACAAAAGTGTTTTTTTCTATGCTCTTTCCATTAGAAATATTAATTTTGAGAATCACACTATAATTATAAAGTGCCATATTATAACACACACTCATTAAAAAGTGCCAAAATCTGGGGATCTTGTTGCATTGTTTGGGGGTCTTGTTGCATTGCTTGGTTCTTGCATTTCTTTTGGTGATTTTTTTAGGATGGCGTATTTATCTACTTCTGCATTAGATCATGTTGAGCCATTAACAACACATAATTACCACACATGGAAATTAAGAATGGAAATAATAATCAAGCAAAAAGGATTATGGACTTTAACTTCTTCAAAAAACAACCCTTCACTAGAGAATATGAAAATTTCAGTACCGTGTAAATTTGATGAGTGTATGGGTTTGATATGAACTTATGTAAGTGACAATATTTTGTTTCATTTGGAAAAGTGTGACTCTCCTTTCAAAATATGAGAGAAATTGAAGGATTTATTTAGTAAGGTGGATCATATGAGAGTCATGCAACTTGAAATTGAAATCACCTCTCTTAATCCTGAATATTTTCCAACAATTATAGAATATCTTACCAAGTTCAAGAATTTGTTGACACAATTGAAGGGGAGTGGAAGAGATAAGAAATATGAAGAGTGTGTTTACTTGATTCTATCCAAGTTAAGAGGACCATTCCAAATTTTTACTTCTACCTTTTTCTCTAGCATGGATGCCTTAGGTGACACATTCAAAATTCCTAACTTAGAAACATTTTGTGAAAGACTTACTAGGGAAGAATCCAAATTGTCTCACCTTGAGTCTTCCACCTCTCAAAAGGAATTAGTTTCATCTAATCCTAAGGGAAAGGGAAAATCAAATAGTAAAACCAAATCCACACCTTCTCCATCTCAAAATGATCCTAAACCCAAAGAAAACAACTCAAAACCCAAGGAGTCTTCTAAATCCAAGAATAAGTCTAGCCTTTCATGCTCTTTTTTGGGGGGGTAGTAATCATGAAGAACATAGGTGTTATAAGAAAATGCAAGGCTTAGAGGATGCAGTCAAGAAACAAAAAATTTCTATCTCCACTCCACTTCCTTCTAATCAACATGGAAAAGCATTTAATGTTGTTGGGAGATCTCAGTCACCACTTACAGATAGTTGGGTTATAGATTCTAGTGCTTCTCATCACATGACTTCTTCCAAGGAGTCTTTTATTTCTCTAGGTTTGAGTTCTACTTCCAAAATTGAGGTTGGATATTCTTCCTTCCTTTCTGTTAAAGGAAAAGGTGATATATAAATTGATGGTGGTAGTATCCAAGATGCACTATATGTTCCTAACATCACTACAAATTTGCTTTATGTATATCAAATTTGTCATTCTGGTCAAGGAAAAATAGTGACTTTTACACCACATGGAGCAGAAGTACGAACTTTGTTGGAGCCTCATTCACTTGTTGCTCAAGGTATTGTTGATCATAGTTTTATACTATATCACTTTGAGGGTTTTGATGAAACTTCTTCTATAGGGACATGATTGGTTTCTCATGCAGATTCAAAGAGTAAGATTTGCATGAAAGATTTGGACATCTCAATTACATATATTTGAAGGAGTTGAGCACTCATGGTATGGTAGATGGTATTCCTAGAGTTTTTTGTCTTGAGGGAGTTTGTCATGATTGTGAATTAGGAAACAACACCAAGATCCTTTTCCTAAGAATTTTTCTAAGAGAGATTCTTCACCACTTGAGCTTGTGCATAGTGACTTGATGGTTTTTCCTACCCCATCTTTTAATGGAGCTAAGTATGCACTTACATTTATTGATAATTTCTTGAGGTGTACTTGGGTTTATTTTCTCAAGTACAAAAGTGATTTTTTTCACACTTCAAATTCTTCAAGGCTTTGGTCGAGAAATAATCTTCTAGTAGCATAAAGAACCTTCATATTGATAATGGGGGAGTACTTCAACAATGAGTTTTCTAACTTTTTGGAAACTCAAGGCATTATTCACTAGCATTTTGTTCCTCATACTCCACAATAGAATGGCTTAGCAGAAAGGAAGAATAGAACTTTGAAGGAAATGGCTAACTGTATGATGCATTCTAGAGATTTACCTCCTATCTACTAGGTAGAAGTAGTTAATTGTGCTAACTACATTTAGAATCACACACCCCACAGAGACTTGAGCATTTGACTCCAGAGGAATCTTGGTCCAACACTAAGCTAGATGTATCATTTTTTCAAGTCTTTGGGAGCCATGCTTGGGCCTTTGTGCCAAAGAAGAAAAGGAAATATTTGGATAAGAAGAGTAAACCCTTGATCTTTGTAGGGTATTGTGAGGACATGAGAGCTTATCATCTTTTAGATCCTGATACACATGATGTTATTTTTCAAACACATGTTTATTTTGATGAGCAATTCACTCCTCATGATTCTTCATCTTCTTCCATGCCTCCTTCTTCTTCTCATCTCTTGAGGATCCTTTCTTTGAGGAGATTGATGAGGAGGTTATAGATGCTGTTGAGGATCCTATTCCCACTAATGTTATCACTATGCCTAAGTGGGATTGTACTATAGTTTCTAAGGAAACACCTTTCATAGAGGATCTTCCACCCACTAGGCATCATCACACACATTCTATAGGTTCTGACTTTTGTGTCAGGTAGTTTCTGAGGATCCACATTCTTTTTCAAAGGCTCATGGGATACAGGAGTGGGATGATGTGATGGCAGCTGAGTATTCTTCTTTGATGAAGAATCATACTTGGGATTTGGTATCTCTTCCTAAAGGAAGAAATATGGTTAGGTGTAAGTGGGTATACAAACCAAATACATAGCTGATGGGTCCATTGACAAGTATAAGGCTCATCTTGTTGTAAAGGGTTTTTCACAAGTTGAAGGTATTGATTACTCGAGAATTTTGCACCCATTATCAAGATGGATTCTTTACACCTTGTACTTGCTCTTGTTGCATCACAGGGGTGGCCCATATACTAGATGGACATGAAGAGTGCCTTCTTACATGGAGATCTACAAGAGGAAATATACATGGAGTAGCTAGTTGGATTTTTCAGGATTCTTCTCTTGTTTGTAGGCTTTAAAGGTATCTCTACGGTCTCAAACAAGCCCCTCGGGCTTGGTATGAGAAGATGGATTATTTTCTTCTATCTACTAGTTTTTTCATTGCCACTGATCATACAATGTATCTCTAACATGTTGGTGAGGATATTGTGATACTTGTCTTGTATGTTGATGATCTGTTACTTACTGTAGCTCTTCTTCCCACATTCAGAGTATTCAGAGGGATCTTTCTACACAGTTTGACATGACAGATCTTGGGCTATTACATTATTTCCTTGGTTTTTAAATTTTGTCAGAAAGATTCAAGGATTGATTTGAATCAACAAAAGTACACCCATGATCTTCTTTGGTGCTTTGATATGGCTGATTGTAAGCCAAGTCCATCTCCTTTTCAATGTCTGGAGTTACTCTTACTTCCACATGTACCACACCACTTTGTGATCCTACGTTGTATAGGAAGTTGGTTGGGAGTCTCATGTACTTGACCCATACTCACCCTGATATTTCATTTGTAGTAGGGATTGTATCTCGGTTTACACATTCTCCTCATAGTAGTCACTTTGGTAGGCTGCTAAAAGGATTTTACACTATTTACTGGGGCACTTCCCACTTTGGCCTACACTACACTAGGGGTTCTACTCAATTGGTTGGGTATACAGATTTAGATTGGGTAGGTTCTATTGATGACAAGAATTCCACTTCTAGCTATATTTTTTGTCTTGGTTCTTCTCTAGTTGCTTGGGCATGCAAAAATTAATAAGCTATTGCACTTTCATCTTCGAGTCATAGTACAAGGCAGCAGTTACAACAAGTCAACAAATTCTTTGGCTTTACCAGTTATTGACAGAGTTTGGATTCCCATAGGATTCACCGACTATACTTTGGTGTGATAACCAAAGTGCAATTCACATTTCTCGCAACCCATTTGAGCACCAGTGGACCAAGCATATTGAGATACACATCCACTTCATTCGTTAGCACATTTAGGATGGAGTTCTTTTCTTGGAGTACATTTTGACTCAACAGCAGGTTGTAGACATCTTTATAAATCCTTTTGCATCACCTCGCTACCTTGAGTTAATGGAATGCTTGGGGTTTCAAAATTTGTTCTTGGGGGTGTTCGTGAGAACATCTTCCTTCTTCTTCTTCTTCTTTCTCTTTCCTTCTAGTAGGATTCTTTCCTTCTTTTGGTTCGATATTTCTTCATGGATATATTGTACATGAGTACCTCATTAGGCCTAGTTGCCAGGACTCATACTATGGACATGCCACTTCTATTTTGGCCCCTAGCTTCACTTGAGGGGGGTGTTAGAGTAGGTATTTACCTTAGCTCATGTTCACCTAGGTACTTTATTTACCTTTATTGTATTTATCCTCACCCACTTATGTGTGTGGATATTTCCTTTTATTTATTTAGATATTAGGGGGATATTATCTAGTTGTTAGGTATAGTTCTTTCCTTGATATATGGTATTGACTAGTTATTTCCTTGATCTATGGTATTGACTAGATCCTTGATGTCTAGTTCTCTCATAAATCTATGGATTTAACTAGTTCTTTGATGACTAGTTCTTTCCGATTTATGGCTTGATCTATTACCTTGATGGTTCTTAGATTTTATTCCTTTCCTATATAAGCAAGGCCCATCCTCATTTTATTTCATTGAGTTCCATAATAATATATGATATTTATACTCATTTATTTGGAAAGTTTTTATGTAAAGTTATTCTGGCAAATTTCTTTCACCTTATTGATCGTGGTGTTTGATTAGCATATGTGTTCTTGGCTTGGTATGATCTGGTTATCGTTTATTTTATCCAACATTCTAGGAGCATATCCAAATATACTTTTCTACTTATAATTTGGCTTACTCTGTTGTATTTTTCTTTGACTATACCTATCATTCTCATTTACCATTGACCCAATCAGGTTTGGTTTATTATGATTTATTATTACCGGATCTACATCTTATCTTGTTCATTTATTTCAAATCTCTATTTCAATTCAGTTATCTACTACATCCTATCATTTATAAATTATCCTTTTATATAATATTTTATCAAATTGGGTTGATATCCACCCATAGGAAGTTATCACTTCTTGGTACTAGCATTGTCATGTAAGCCACCATCCTATCTATTAATCATTTTCTTGTTTAAGTTTCGCTTGTTATGTAGGTCATCAAGAACACGGTGAGACAAATCTTTCACACTTGTATCTTTACCATCATCATCTTATATTGAGGTATCCTTAAACCATCTCATCATTTGGAGTTTCATATTTTATTGTATTTTGTTGCACTAATCTGAAATAGAAGCAAAAAAATTGATCAACAATTATTTTTCCAATAGTAAAATTAGGCAGCATAACAACTATAAATGGAGATTTTACCTAGTTTTGGATGTGTAATTTTCCTAAGGATGCCTAAGTAAAATTGGGTAGTATAACAATATAATTTAAATCAAGAAACTATTTTTTTGGAAAATTTTATCTTTGGAGTCAAAATGGTTGGTCAATTTTTGATAGATTTTGGATTATTGTGTGTGAAAAATGATGGTGAAAACTAACAAAGTGTAAAAGGTCTTGATGTAAGATACACTTGGTATATCTTTAAAAAAATTCCCTTTTTATTTTTATTTTATTATGGGTAAATAGTTTTGAAGGGACTATACCCTGTGTACAAAAAGGCTCAAAATCCAGATACCAAAAGAGGAAAAACCAACCCTAAAAATGCAAAACATCCAACATCAGGGGGCTCAACAGCTAGATAATACAATATAGAAACAAAATAGGATCAAGACAGACAGTGATCCAAATAAAAGTAGAAGAGACAAAATATGAACAAGAGATAACCACCACTAGTCTTCCCAGCAAAAACAAAGCACCAAAAACACCAGTCAACAACAACTTCACCACCAGTAAACAGCAATAGAGCTCCACATCACTTGACAGCCTGGTCAATCTTGGCTTTAATCATTTGGAGTGAGACAAAGAATGCAATGGTGGTGGCCTGGGATGGATCTTTCAAATCTGCATGGGCAATTACAAGATCTCTGTTCTCCTTGGAACCCCAAATATCCTCGGTAATACCGCTGAGACTGCAAATACTATGCACATGTTGCTCAATAAAATTGTAGATGCTTTTAAGAGCTGAGAGGATACAATCATTATGCCCTTTTGCATTGCCAAGCCTAGCATCCAGAGATAGAAGCTTCTTGAAAACTTCAGCAGTGATATCATCATCTTCATCATTTTGCAGTTTCCTTTTGCCCTTTGTTTTATCCATATCCCTAATAGCACTCTTTAGGTCCTGAATCTCCTTTTCCATATTTTCTACTCTGACCAACAAGTCCTCATCTTTAGGCTCCTCCACCGGATTACTAATGTGCAGTAAATTCGTAGCAAGCTCCAGGTCTTTATGACTTCTAAGAACCCTCTGAGAAGCAGGAGCCTTTTTATTGTTAAAACACCATTTAACTTCAATAAAATTTATCATTGTAGGTTGTAAAAATCAAGTCTAGATTTGGAGAGAGTAATATATTTTTACTTTGTTTACAAATAGGTTTTGGGGAAAGTTAATAAACCACACATTAGACTAATTTTGACCACCTATCTAGGATAAAACATATTTCTATGAGGGTCCTCAATATACCTTTTTGTATGTGAGACACAATTCCTTGAAATCAAGAAATAATATATAACCATGTGGCTCAAAGGGTCAAATCCCCCTCCCACCACTCCATACAATTCAATGGAGCTTAACAAAAAATGATAATTGTTTCCTATGGGGTCCAAAGATAAGGCATAGTTATTGGAGGAAAATCCATCCCTCACTTCATAGGATCTATGTAAAAGTGAACTCCTACTTGGAAAAAATGAATGGTATTCCCACAAATTTATATATCCTATCGAAACACAAGAGTTTTCTAAATGACTAGGTAATAATGCCCTAACCACCAAACCCTACTAAATAAAAATGCCCCACTATTTATGATTTCTAAGATCACTTCATGGTACAAGGAAATATCACACACATTTGATATGATGTATAAACAAGTATTAAAAGATGTGGAAGGGAAACAAACACCCCAATAAAGTGTTCATAAAAAGGTTAATTCAATATATGACATTTTTGTAAGAAACCTAAGTTGTCATGGAAAATAATTAATCCAATATGTTTAAACTTTTTGAAATCAACATAAATGATTAAGGTGATGATGAATCCAATATGCTATGTAAATATTTTGAAATGAAAGTGTGAATTACTAACAAAAAAACCAAATTTCCAGAAAAAATAAAGGAAAGTATGAGCACACAAATTGGTTTTTTGTTTAATTGTTTGTTTATTTTAGTAATAATGATATTTGACAAGTGGATATGGTAACTTGTGCACCAATATTAGTAGTTTCAAAAATATTAAATAGTTCCCAATAAATAATGAAGTGGCATAAAGAGAGAAAAAGGAAAACCTTTCTCTGTCCCGAGGTTACCGATACGAGAGAGCGAGTCCACTGACAAAAAAATGCTACAAGATATCACAAGGCCACTAAATTTTAGTCAATACCATCACCAATTGTGGAAAGGTTTATAAGGAAAAACAATATCAAATGCACCGAATCGCCAAATCAATATTGAATCTGCTAAACAAAACAACAACTTCATGGTTTAGTGTACTTAACTCTATTTTTAATCTCCCAAAGACCAATTTTTATAGAAAAGTAGCTACCTCCACCTAGTTATAGAGTGCTACTACATAACCAAACATTATTAAAAAAACCTATAAGTTGCAAAAGCGCAATAAGTATCCATAACAATCTAAAAGGTGGATGTAAATAATTAAGGTAAGCCTAATATTTGTAAAACCATAAAATCAGCCAAGTAGAGCCATAAAAGAGTTAAATAGATGCTAGAAGGACCAAAAAAACTAGAGAAAGTTAAAAGTGGAGTATAACCTTTATAATAGAGCGAGGCCATTAATACACATAGTGAGACCACTTCTTAGTATCATGGGTCCATTGAAAATACAAGGTTACTTCTCAACTATCGAGGACACGTAGGTAAATGAGACCATTGTGTGACACTTCAAAGATGTTGATAGATGTAAGGAAATTGTAAAAATTGTTAAAACACTAATAAATTCCTACACATAATTGTAAAAACATAGATCAAATCCTCCATAATCTAAATAAAGGTCGTTGTTTACCGAGTGAGGCCACCAAATTTAGAAAAAATAGAAAAATGTGATAAAAACACCAAAATCGAAGGATTTTTCTTGTCAAGTTCGAATTTTAGAAACACCTAGCCTCATTTCCAAAAATAATCAACACTACCAAACAAAATAAAATAATACCAAAAAATGGAATTTCAACACAAATTCAAATACCTTGAAGGAAAAAAATTCATGTGACACAAATGGGTGTCCTAATGGGCATGTCATATGTATGCATGTAGATGAAAATTGACAAAAACTAAACAAGGATTCAATGCTAAGTAAACCCTAATCTATTTTCCATCACAAATACATCAAGATAAATCTAAGAATAGAAATTAAAAATTACGAGACATAAACATTGGAAACACAAAACTCCCTTTGTTGTGTGGATTTACTTTAGAATGTGGGTATCCTTATGATCCAAGTTCAATCCATGAATAGTTTTTGGATCAAGGAGGGAGATTGGTGAAGGAATATATCTCCTCAAAATGGCCAAAGATCCATGTTTTATTATCCTCCTAAGTAAAGGTTTTCTCACTTTTGTAAGCTCTTATGAGAAAATGGATGTATACATCTTGCAAAGACATGGTGTGTTTTAGGAAGGGAGTAATAGGTTGATTTAATTGCATTCCTCTCTAGGAGAAGTGAAACTCTTAGTGAATGTGGGATAATGGATATGTAGAATATCATATCCCATAATAATGTCTATTTTAATAACTGTATATCATTGTCATTTTTTTGTACTTGGCATGGATGTTAAACACCTACTTGGTTTCATAACTGTTAATTTTGTAATCATATGATGAAATTAACCCATTAATCCAATTTTTGTTACTTCAGTGTTATGAAATTATTATTGTGTAAATATTTTGACTAACTTCCTTGTCATTATCGGTCATCGACCGCATGATATTATAATAGTATTTTTGTTGCTTAGAAAGGGTTATGAAATATTGACATGGTAAAGGTTACGTGCTTGTTTATATTTCTTTGTAATGTTTAAAAATGTAAATAGATGTTGTTTCCATAATGATTTGATCTCGATACGAATTATAATGGTCATGGACCATAATTAATATCAATGTAAATGAACACATAAAATAATGAAAATTGTCAAAGTTTATTTTAATAGACATTGACCATAATTGCAATTGTAATTTGATGGTTGTAGACTACCGTAACATCCTCATTGTTGCTTTTCGTAACAAAGGATAAGTTTTATTTTGTTACACTTGATGGTCGTGCACCATGGAAAAATGATTAAGTGTAACATTTTAAATAAATGGTCCTAGACCTTAGTGATTTGTTAAAGGTTATGTGGAGCGTTTTGGGTATAACCCAAGCTAACATATTGTTTTGTTGATGGTATTCGAAAATGGAACAAGGAGAAAAGGAAATATTTTGGTTGGTATGGTTGATAACCCAAGGTATATGTATATATTTTTGTCGAAAGGTCTTCAACCATAACTTTTAACAAAGTGAATATAGTATTCGGTCATTGATCAACCATGCCATGAAAGGTTTGATTTTTATTTAAATTGGTTTGAAATGATATTAAACCATAAGTTGGAGGAATTAGAATCGAGAAGAAATATGGTCCCCGGCCATATTCATATGGAAATTTATTTGTTTTTGAGTTTAATAGGGTCATTGACCACCATGTAAATTTGAATAGGGTTATAATGTATTGTATTGTTTAAACACTATCTTTGACCACCCGCTCCACCACCATGCATGATTGGAGGGAAAAGAAGGAAGTTAATTTTTAAGCCAAAATGTAGCATTGCAAAAATTATTAGTAATTAATGTTTAGGAATTTGGTAGAAGTTTTTGGGAATATTGAGCTTTGTTGCAGAGATAAAGCATGAAAATTGAATTTTGCATATTTTTTTATCATTTATTATGGATAGCTCTTCCTCCTTCGATCCATGCATGTTTAAATATTTGATAAGGGTTTTTTCATGAGATTTTATTAGTTTTTGAAAAAAATAGATGCTACTATTTTTAGATTCATGGCACTAATTTTTATAAATCTAGAAGGGAATGGAGGTTTTTATGGTTCGATTTATGAGATATTTTTAAAGGAAATTGTGTTTGGTTTTTAGAACCTACTCATATTTGGAGGTAAGAGAAATCAAGAAAATATTTGTGAAATATAAAATCGATCACAAGAATAAATTATCTTAAATTTTATCTCATTGATTCATTATGAGATATAGAATATATTTGTATCCTCTTTTCTATTTTAAAATATAGAAAATTTATGACAAATCACTACATTTTGGAGGATAAACTTAGATTGGAACATTACCAATTGATGGGTAATTTTTTATGTGGGTTGTTTTTTCTTAAATCAAAATGGGCATATGTATTTTGGTATATTGTGATTGTTTGTTTAATAGTGTAAGTTTGTTTTGTGTGTTCATAGGATTCTTTACTATATATGTGTTTGAAAAAATTAACTATGACCTAGATAATATTAGGGTAATGAGTATGTATTGCTCTCTTGTTTTAAAAAATATGGATTGTAGAAAATGTATTACTCTTGTTTAGTTTGGGAGTGGTTATTTTGCATGTGTATGGGTACAAATCTGAATTTCACAGTGTCATACACATTTTTGGGTTATGGGTTAGTGGATAGAAGTTTGTTACTCCACTTTCTATGCATTATTTCAGTCATGGAGTCTTATTACATGTACTAAGTTTCCTTGGTTTATTGATGCAAATTGTAAAATTTCCCTTATGGGTTGATCTGGGTATATTAATAAACATACCTGCAACACCTATTTTTAAATTCTTGCATTCATGTAGGTGATTTGATGAGCTTTGTAATGATCATCAAGCTTTCCAAGTAAAGTAATAACATACTACATAAATTTCTCAAGTGGGGACGTACTATATTTTGCTTTAATAAGATATATAAATATAAATCAATTGATTGTAGTACACGGTTTGTGAATACTTTAGATTTGTGTTATATTCTTGATTATTGGATTATGAAGTATATATCTCTCTCAAGTTCACCAATAAATTATTGTGTGTTAGGATAAGTTTTCTTGATCTAGGTATTAACATATTTTTGGTGTTATTAAGAAATATACTTTAGTCAACTTTGTTATAAGGATGTTTGATCCTTTAGCTTTGTAAAATATTATATTCCTATGTTATGGGGAAGTTACTGACCTTTTCATTTATAAGAAAAGAGTTTACTTGTGTTTACAATAATGACTGATTATTCCTTATCTAAATTACATATATTTTAATATTGATTATAAGTTATGAGACTCATGCACAACCGACTAGTGTGGTAGAAATTGATCATAGATTATTTAATTAGAAACATTACCTTACTAGTATCTTCATTTTGATAGACTGTATGATTCTAAATTGTAGTTTATTGTTGGTTGTAAGAATAGTACTGAGATTGCAATATTACATTGTTTGATTTATTTACGTTAATTGATTTAATGTAATATAAAGGAAAGGGGTAGGTAACCAATTTATATTCTTTGTTTCATAATGATGCAACATGATTTAGAGTTGTCAATTCATGCCATTTCAATAAACTAAACATGTAAACCATTTTCTCTCTACAAAATGTAAGACAACGTATTCATTATGAAGTGACTGATTTGATTATTACGCGTGAATTTTTTCATGCAATGATTAATGTTATTAATCCAATTTGGATTATTGTTTTGAGTTGAAATGTAAAAGTATTACTTTGTAAGATTGTGTAAAAGGAATTTGGCCTTATGTATTATTCTAACTTAATGATTGATTATTGTTTCAAGAAACATGGAATTATGTCTTATTGTTATGAATTATAAACTATGTTTTTTTAAATATAAGAATATGAAATATTTAAAATTATGTTATTTTTACAACATCGTATAATTATCATTGATTGATGTTATTTAATGATATTATATTTGTTATCATTATATCATCATGAATGAACACTTATATTTTAAATAGTCATTATATGATATGACTATTTAAGACGAAACAATATATTATATTATTGTAATTTCAAAAATGAATACATTGTTATGATAGTATGTTATACCCATTTCAATAAGATCATCAAGAAATTTCTCACCTTGATGATCTTATTCAAGTAAGGGACCTAAAACATTGGTGCTAATCCTCTCTACGTAGTGTATCCAATTTAAAATATTTGATATGTATCAATTATATGTTATAAACAAAGTGGAACATATTGTAGTTTTTAATAGTGATAAAAATACATGTTTATGATAATGTATATCTGATATGGAAATCATATATGTTTATATCGAAAATTCATGGAAAAATAATTATGTCATTAATAAATGAAGTATGAAAGGTATGTTGTAACAATAAGAAAAATTATAGATGTACTTAATAAATATTAATGTACTAAAGTGATTAAATGACTATAATTGATTATAAGTACAATTTATCTTATCATTATGAATTAGTTTATCTGATGCTTAGCTATGTTAATTTCAATCATTGTGGGTTTCTTTCCAATGCTCTGGGAATATAAGTCCCCATGTACTTAACTAGTGTAACTTCACGTAGATGCATGCATGAGTGAAAGTGAGTTTTCTCTAGGTGGTCTTACCATCTAGGATCCAATAGGGGCACTCCACTAAACCTTCAAAAAAGATATTAATCTCTTGCTTGGGAATACTTTGTCTGAAGATTGGGAAAGGGGATTGAGAAAAGAGGTAAGAGAACTAATTTTGTAGGTAGAAAATCATATTCTTGGACACACTAGTTATAAGTTTCATCACATGCACTAAAATTAAGAGGAAACAACTCTGTAAGTAGCAACAAGACCAAATATAATTTAATGAGCCCAAAGTATCAAGAAATCCCTTAGTCAAAGAAAGCTAGAAACTCCTTGTATTGATTGCTCAAAAAAATTGTACATAGTGGAGAAATGGAGGAAATTTGGGAATGAGGGAAAGGAAGAATTTGGCTATCTCCTTTGTTCTCTCAATGCACTCTTGAGTTTACAAAATTAATCACTAACCATTTGAAATGGGAATGGATTTACAATTTATAGGAAGAGAAATGAATTTTCACATACTCCCCAATGACTCTTTGTATGTCTCGACATGACTTAAGACTCTTCACCTTCCTAGGAAAACATTAAGTCCCTTTTTATAACATAAAGGTGACTTATTACATTAGAAACATTAAGACATATGAAAAAGTGCAACCCCAACGTAAAGATTAGAATATTGAGGAGAGAGAAATTTGGGGGAGAGAAGAGAGAGAGAGAGCAAAAAGAAGAAGGAAGAATGATGTCGATGATGAAAAATTCCACCTATGATAAATTCCAAAGTGATCCTTCCAGATAATTTGATGAAGTGTTCCAATGTGATGAACTATGAATCTACGAACTCTTGTACACTGAGAAACTTCATTTGGATGAAATGTGAACACTGTGAACTAAGTGTTTAAAAACATTGTCAAATGACTCATTCGGTGGCCATGAGTATCACTCGTGAAGATCCTCCTCTGAAGGGACTAGAGCCTTGGAATGAATCTTTTCCTAACTCCCTATAACATTGTCGCACTACTTAGCTAATTTGGACATGATCTTGATGAAGCATCTTATGAATGATCTGATGGTTTCGACTACAAATTCCACCTCCCACATACCAATTGAAGCATGAAATGAGTGTCGAAAGACACTGTTGACATCCTCACTGTCACCTACTCTACATAGTATGATGATAGAGACTGCACTTTTTTCTATCTCTTACTCAAAAGTGAATGACTATTGGCTCCCGCCCTATCCATTTATGCTTCATGATTTCTTTAGAAAAAGAAAATAGTTTTAGTAAGTATGAAAAATAAGCTACCTCGAACCTCAACTGGATGTTACAACTCAGATTTCCCTTTCTCCTTGCATTCCTCTAACTTTCGGATCAATTTTCTATTTTTGGTAGGTGCTTGTGGGACCACTTAATATTTTTAGTAAGTGTTAATTTTGGACCAAGACGACCATTTTTACGATCTCTCCTTGCAATACATCTTCTATGTTTAATGCCTCTTTCACAGTTTATTTAATTGATGACTTTTCTCAAATGGTAGTCCTCTATGTAGAAGACCTGCTATTTTTGGAAAGTTAACCTCTAGTGGTCAAATCACAACTAAACAAAGTTTTCCAATATGGGTTTTTTTTCCCAATATCGCCCTCCTGAAATCTTGGGCGTATCTGCTTGGTAGTTTGGGATATTTTAAAGTTTTAAAATTTTGACCTGATAGTACTTTTAAATGTGGAAACCATTAATGGACCTCAAAATTACAGGTCTGGTTTTTTATTCTGTTTGCAACAAAATTTACATTTTTTTGTTTTTTTCTTATTCCACCGGTGAAATTTTTCTTGATTCGGTTGCCGATTTGATGTGAAATCAAAATTTTTCACCTATTGTGCAAAGAGATGGATTTCTTCACTGTGAACATTTTGTGCTATAAAAGGAGGGTTTGAAGGTGAGGTTTTGATGGTTTTTATGAGAGGAATGAGAATAAAAAAATGGTTTGTCATTCTGTGTAGTGGTTTGCAAGATCTCTCCAAATTTCTATTTCACGGCCATGGAGGATTTCTCTGTTTCTTCTTCTTTGTTCTTTGTTCTTGTTCTTCATTTGATCAATATTCCTTCTGAGACATACATATTACCATAGGATATAGTATTTAATTTATGTAGTGAATCTGGTTTGGATTTCATCAATTGTGGAGTGATGACAAGAATTTACAGAGGAATTTGCATAACAAGCTATGAAAGGAGAAGTTAGAAGTTAGAAGCGGGAAGTAGGAGGGGTTTTAAAAATTTGAAATAAATATGAATGGGTATGAGGTGAAATTTCATGTCCTTGATGTCCCTTAAGCAATAATGTACATGAGGGACATCAAATTACACGTGGATCCTAGTTGTGACATGTGGCGGAGATTCAATGGTAGGGGATGAAGGCTAAAAACAACTTTAAAGCACTGAGGGGGATGAGAAGCAGTCGCATGAGGAACCATGAAGCTTCCTAGAGGGGATAGGTAAATTTTCAGACCTTGATGTCCCTTAGCACAAAGGGATGAGAGGGACATCAAATTTCACAATGGCGCCTGGTCGTGACACGTGGCACTTGATCCGACGATAGGGGATGAAGGCTTCTCCAACTCCCGGGAGCTGAACTAGCAGATTCGAGAGGTCACATGAGGATCCAGAGGGCTTATAAGGGATGGGTAAATTTTTTTTACCTTTATGTCCCTTTTCTTGAGGGATTTAAGGGACATGAAATTTCTCTAGGCTCCTGGAGTTGACATGTGTCCTATTCAAAATTTGACTAACTCCCGAACTCGCTCCTAGAGGGCAACTTGAAACAACGATAACTTGAGCTCTTGATGGAATTTTTTGATGAAATGTTATATGATCATGAATTAAAATTTCCTTATAAATTCAATGGTGTGGGTATCAGGTCTTTATTATTCCATTTGATGCCTAAAAAGTGGATTTTTGATCTATCTTTCTAGTTATGCATGGAAAAATAGTTATAAACCTATTGTGCCAAGGTGTTGTGAAAAATATGATTTCACCATATTGTAGTTCTTGGAATTAAATTTTGGATAATGTATTATTTTTCTCCTAACTCAATCTGGAGCTCCCAAAATCACCTTCTAAAGGTCAACAACCTTTTTTGCCTGTGCACTACCTAGGCTTGTGAACCCTGATTTTAGTGAAACTACCCCAAATTCTTCGAATCCTTCTTGAATCTTCCTAAATAACTTCCATGATGTTCCAATTCCTTTGATTCACTTCCATGTCTTGTTTGGATTCTTTGTTCTTCTCCATGGGGTTGCTCCAGTCCTAAGAAGGCTAGTGATAGCCCTTCCCACAACCGCTCAAGTTTGCATCTTTCAATGAACTCCTAAAATAACCTAGGGGTTTTGAATTGAATTTCCTAAATCACCTAGGGGATGGGTTAACATTAATTGGGAGGTCATCGGACTGATTGGGTAGACCCGGGTGTCTTGGAAGGATAAAACTTGAAATTTTTGACATAGGGGTATATTTGTAATGCTTGAAATTGTCAATTTCCTTGTTGCACATTTGTATGAAAAAACGTAGGTTGACATAGATCACCTTAAAACATGTGTTAAGAGGTATTTATAATAGTTGGTGACTCGATGATTTACTTTACACCTTTATTATGAAAAGGATAACATAAATAAATTTTGAATAACCTATCCCTAAGATGAAAGTATAAAGGGTAGGTATCATGAGATGAAATTTGTGTCATATAAACCTTATCCATGCCACTCAGGATGGCTATAAGGATGGTAAAAAATAATTAATAAATTAATTCATTACATGAGCACAACCTTTCCGGGAGGGATCCTAAGATGGGACTTACAGGATTCATGTAGCTTGAGTATCGAGTCATGATCCCTGTAGCTTTAGAACTATAAAATTCACGAGTAAAAATAAAAAAGAATCCTAATAAAATGTATTTATATGGTGATGTGGTGAATGGTAGACAAGCTTCATAGGCTAGTGTGTAGTATTAAAGCTAGTTTTCTAGTGTAATGCCTAATAACTATGGCCACATTAGTGCAAATGACTGATTGCATTTTATTTTCACCATTTATTTTTTTAGTAGTATTTTTCGTTGGAGAGAAGCACTTGCATACTTCATTAGCTAGCACTAAGAAGATGCTTTGAGGTTCTCAGGACCTATAAAAAGGTTTGACCAAGGTATGAAGGATCATATACAATATTGAAGGGAAATCGAGAAGGATCTAGAACCCTTTCCAATTGTACATGGTTAATGCATGTTATCAAGATGGAATCTAGAATATTAATAATTCGGATTACTTATTACTGATCGAGTAATATTTTTATTCATTACAACATAAAAATAATTAAGGGATTTGTAAATATTATTATGTTAGATTCTACCCGTTGTGTCTTGTGACAATAATTGAAGGCATAAAAAATTAATTAAGGGTTAAAATAAAAAAATCCCTTAGTTTGTTGAATTATAACATGGGTGTTACATTTTGGTATAAGATTCAAAGTTTTAAAACTCTTGTACTTAATGGGTCCTTATGCTAACGTAACAAATTATTATCGTTTAACATAATACAATGAATTTGAGAAGGATGAATCTGTGGAAATGAACCGAAATAGATTATACTTTGTAGGTTCATTAGTTAAGAAGTTACATAAAATTCTAAAAATTCTTCAGACACCCAAAATAGGATAACTACCTTAGAGTAGCTTGTAAGGGGTGAAAATGATAAGTTCAAAGAAAAACAACTTGAACTTATTGATAGCAATAACCGAGGGAATCGCTTGACTATTGAACTGTTAAGTGATGACATGTTTTAGATATATAAATTCAATATGGAATTCAACCCAAATGGGGTAGATGAAATAGATATATATAGAATATCTATTGTGCAAGCAATGTTCGAAAAATCTAATATTCAAAAATTACAACTCATAAAAAGGAAGAGTATAATAAGAGTGTCAACTCTTCATCACCATTGACTTCTAGGAAAATGTGGTGGAAGAAATATAGAAGTAAAATAAAGACTGCTTTAAGTAAAACATGTTGTAAATACAAACAAGAAAGTGTTGGTGTGATTCATATTCTACATCATCAGGAGAGTCATCTCACTTAGTTGAGGTCGTAGGTGTGTGTGTCATTTATGGTTCATCATGATATTCCCTTACGTATCAGTGTTTTAGTTACATCATTAGGAGTTACTTCCCATTCTAGGAATGTAACTCCCCCTTTCCACTTGAGAGGTAATAATTGCATGAATTGGGGGTTATTCAACACCCTATATATATACACCCCTTTAGATATATGAGATTAGAGTGGATATTTTTTCCTTAACAAGGTTCTTCCCATTTTTGAATCTTGAATGCACTTTCAATTGATGTATTCTCTTCATGATATCTTGTCACAATGTCATTTAGACTTCCATCGATGTTCATACTATCCCTTATGATTCTCTTGCTTTGTGTTTTCACACTCTTTCATGGTATTAGAGAACACGTTGTGTGGATCCATGTAACTCTTCGCTTTTGCTACTCTTTGTTTTTCATTTGTGATAAACAGGTCTTGAGAGTTTTTCATAATGGATATTCTAGTTATGTTCTACTTGCATTGATTAGGGGTTTTATACTTTGTTCATGGTTTTAGTTTGTGTGTTCCTATACATATTATGGAGGTTTATAGGTGTCACAAGTTGTAGATCAGGTTTTATGGTGTAGGTTTTGAGAGTTTCTCTTGTGGTTTCAATTTTTCTTAGGCCAACTCGGCTTCATCTCATTGAGTTGGAAACCGAGATTCCCATCTCTCCACTCCCTCAACTCACCTGCATGCATATTCTCAACTCGATTTGAATTCGGTTCTTGGTTGTTGTATTAGTTTAATGTTTATCATTTGGTGTTTAGTTTTGTGCCTTCAACCGTTCATCTCTGCACTACATGATTCTTCCGAGATCTCCCTTAGTTTGTTACCATACCAACTTTAGGTGATGTGTTTTGGATCTCTTCATGGGCCCTCCTACCTTGCTGCCTCTTATTGGTGCCTCCTCTATGCATCTTATTCATCTCACTCTTCTCACAAACCGACTCCCTCTATGGATCTTCCTCACTCTTTTTCGGCTCTATGGTTTGAGTCTCCATGTGGTCGTTCTTGTACTTTTGTGACCTAGTCAATATTTGTGTTGCTTTCACACACATTCTACCTAGTTCGAGATTCATTCATCCCACAATGTAATTTTTCCATTTACTCACTTGGTGCTTGACTCATGAGTAGTTCACTCCACACGGTCACCTCCGTATCAATCGTCATTCATCGCAGATCTGACGGATCTTCATTGATCTTTGTGCTAGTTCATCCCAAAGTGTTAACTCTACCCCGAATCCACATGAATTCCACTTGACCTTCGCACCTTTTATCGGAACCCACCTCGGGCTCACCACTTTCTTGAGCCAATTTAGTCATTCCTCTCAAAGGTGTCCATGTTCCTTCTACTCTTTTGTTATCAAGCTCGACCTCTCCAGGTGATCCACTTTATGGTGGGTTCACTCAGCAAAACCAACTTGACACAAAGCCAACTTTCCACAACCCTTCTTTATCTACTCCCAAATATCCTAATCAATTTGAGTCGATGTGGTAAAACTCCCACCTCAACTCGGTATATAGCTCACCGACCCAACCGGCCATCTTGCCGAAATTTGGTCACCCTACTTCATCCCTTTTCACCGAGACCCCCTCTTAATCTAAAAATACAAGTAATAATTTCAATTTCTTAACTATTTTCAAATATATTTTAAATTCATCAATTTTCCATATTTTAATTAATCCAAAATTGATTAGAATATAGTTTATGTTTTTCACCGCATAGGAGTACAATATGAAAAAATGATTTAAAAATATAAGGGTAAGGTACATCGAAATAATTAGGGGTCGTGAAGAAGTTACACACTTGTTGTTAAAGACCAAGCCGATTGTAGAGCACTCCTTTTTGTGCAGGGAAGTACTACCCAGAAGTAAATCAAGACCACAAAATAGAGTTAATAACATAGGTTGGTGGATTGCCTAGCGTGTGCTAGATATGAGAAGCGGGTTTCTTCCTCAAATTCAATCAATCTACATCTTAATAAAAATTAATGATGATAAATATCATGAAATATAAGGTCCTCCTCTAGTTATATTATTTACGTACCTCATAAAAATACAATACTCTAAATATAATCTAAATAATGAATATAAGATCAAATTTAGAAAGGGTAGCTGATTGACATGGTCTGCAGTTGTGGAAGATGGTATTATGGAGGTCATGGTGAAGTTATGGGAGGTTTTTATAGGTTTTGGGTGAGGAAATAAGCTTGTTATGAGGAAGATGTCAAACACATTTCATTAAGGGAACCGCTACTAAGTAATCTTGGTTATAGCTGGGATCGGTTGGCTAACTGATCACGGTAGGGGAAATTGGGTGCCAAAGGTGAAAAGGGGTTGGTTTGGGCTCTCTATGATTGCACAAAGTGTTGGGAAGGCTTAGGCAGGGTGTTGGGATTTAGGTGAAGGCTCAACAAGGGTGAAAGAGGTGGTTAGAAAGGTAAGGAGGTTCATATTGGTAGGGTGTTGGGTAGAGGGGCTACAAAATGTATTTAGGAGAGGAAGGAGGTGATCGCAAGCAAATAAAAGATTCAAAACCAAAGTTAATGAAACCAATGACTTGGTTAAGAATACTTATCTGAGATTGATAGGTGATGGTAGTTGATGGGTTCTTGGAGGAGAAACATGTCTCGATCCAGTGCCACAAAAATGGAGACTGAGTGCTTCCCTGTGTGAATGATCTAAGGCTATGGAGAAATAGGTTGGTTTATAATGAAGAAATTGAATTCTCTGGTATTGTGTTTGATCATCAGATGCTCAATCAAATGAAAAAGATGCAATATTAAATAATACCAACCAAAAGAAGAACTGAACATGGGAAAAGATTTTAAAATGCTTATTTAAAGGAACCAATGGTGGTTCCTTGACCGGCATTGGTCAAGGAATAATTGACGTTGGTTAGGAAGAAATAGTCTTATTTGCTAAAAATAACCTTTTATCTCCCTTTTTGGTGTGACTCAAGAAATGATTATGGGCTAGGAGTTTTAATTATTGTTAAATCACATGGGAAATAGGTGGGAGAGGTAGTTGACAATTAATATTAGGTTTAAAATAATTCTCAGTTGGTTAAAGGGAGTGATGACTCAGTCTTAGTTATTAAATGGGATTGAAATGGGTCTAAGGTGAGGTGGAGAGGTAAGGTAATAATTAATCTAATATAGGTAATTAGATTAATAAAAATATGTGAAAGGGTCATGGTAAGGGGGTATGTAATAAAAGGGGACCTAGAGGGTGTCGTCCCAATTTTGGGTGTCTACATTTTCCCCTTTTTGTCGTGTAGCTTGTACTAATGAGCGAAGATGACAAAAACAAGAAGTGGGTTTCCCCAGATAATGGTAGAGGTGATCCCCCTCAAACCAGGAAATGATGTAGTGGAAGGAAGAATCAATTATGGGTTTGATAAGGTGGTAGGTGATGAAAATGGGGTAATGTGTAAGTGTACACAATGGTGATGATGTGGTGATCTAAAGGTGAATAAATTGAAATACACACATGCACTCTAAATATAACAAGGCAAGAGGTTGAAGAACACACAAACTTGAACTCATCAAAGGTTGATATTTTATCTGACAAGGGTGATGTGATCTAGGTATCCAAGGTATAGGATGTGATCCTGGAAACATAATGAGGTTAGGTGTAGGAATGGGTATAGGTGTGTTCTGAAACACTAAAAGGTTTGGTCTGGTTGAGATAAAAGTCAAAAAATAAGGCAAGGTAAGGTCAATAGGATAACAAAACAGGTAACATTATCGCATGGTAGAGTGATTAAATGAGTTTGATTTTCATATAGGTGAGGCCATGGGTAAGGAAAACATAATGTCAAACGTTCATCCAAGTACTCTTAAGGAGATGATAAGGTGGTGAAGCTGGTAGGTGAGTCTATAAGGATGTTTTAGGGTTATGGTAGAAAGAAAAATGTACCTGCAAAGCAAATATTATGTCAAATAAGGCTGATGGGTTATATGCGGGTGACCGATGCTGGTTTAGGGGGAACCAATACCGGTAGCATGACCGATGCCGGTCACCTAGGTCATGATCTAACCAACATCAATCACCAAAATTGTGAGTTAAAATGAAAATCCCACTCAAAAGTGCTCATTTGAGCATTGATTAATGTGGAAAATGATTTATGGAGAGCATATTCATGAGAAAAATGAAAGATAGGCCTAGTAGAGTGATTTGGCAAGAGACTATTAGTTAGAAGAGGTGATTTTAAGGGCCCGCTTGCAACCACCTAAGTGATTTTTATTGGTTGAGAGATTAGAGAGTCATTTCATATGGCAGAGGTAGGAGAAGGCTCTGGGGATGATCTGGTTCAAGCTCTATCCATCCCACCATGGAGGCACCGAGTAGAGGTATGATTCAAGTTGGAATTTTGATTTTTGTTGAAAAATAGGCTAGGAAAAATGAAGATTTTGTTTTTTGAAATTTTATTGAAATGAGGGTGAAATTAGGTTATGGGAGGGTGGTATTAGGTTAACTAGGGGTAAAAATGAACTTTGGGGCAATTTGGGTGTATTTGGGTGGGTAAAATAGGCATTTTGTCAATTTGTTGCATTCGGTGGACATGGGGGTTTGGCCTTGGGGCCGAATTAGTAACCAACATCCATCGGTTATTGGCTAACATTAGTGGGTGAATCAGCAATGGCTGAAAATGGGGGTAGACATTGGTAGGGTGACCGATGTCGATTTCTCAAGGAATGGTTAAGTTGTAAGAAAATGGTGTTTTTGGGATGTAAAAGGTATGTTTAAGTTAGAGGGAGTTTCAAAGCTAGGTCTAAGGTAGATGTAGGATGGGTGAGGTGTCCAAAATAATGTTAAGGGGAGGTTTTAGGTGGATGATGATGCAATAGGATGATTTTGGGAGGGATGGGGAAGGGTAGGTAAAATAGGTGAAATAGTGGGAAGAATATGATTACTGGGAGGTAGGTTAGGTAAAGATGGATGGTATAGGTAAGGATAGGGAGAAAATAGGCTAATTCAAATGTTGAATAGAAAGTTGAAAAGGTAAATAATTAACTTGTTTGAATGTTGATGATGCAAGCTAGGCAACAAATGACTATGAGAGACCGAATTCCACCGTTGCTTTAGTACATATGAGACCCACCATCTCGGATGAAGTGGGATCACATGAGGGAAATTGGGTTAGGTGCGGTGAGGAGATATAGGAGGATTGTCTCGAGATCACAACATGATGATAGCCCTCATCGATAGATGGGACCCAACTACCAACACCTTCCATCTACCGATGGGAGAGATGAATGTCACCTTAGAGGATGTATACAAGATTTTCCAGCTTATGATCATTGGGAGCCACTATATCGGGTGCCATCTTCAGATGTGGTGGGTCATATGGCTATATGGTGTTTAGGTTGGCCATGACAGAGTGACATACCATAGTGTGAGTATCAATTATGGTGTAATGTATAAGGTGCATTCGTAGAATACTTGTCTGTTAGTGTTGATGATGGTTGGCGTCGATTGTTTTCCCTTCCGAACCAAAGGGTGGGAGGTTTACACTAGCCTTGATGTGAGTCTTAGAGGAAATGGTGTTTAATAAGGTTTTTTTACATGGGCACCAGTGTACTTGGTTCGATTGTATAGGGAGTAGTGGGCTTACAGGAGGATACAACAATATGGTTTCTATTACCTATATGTTACATTGTTGGGTGTATGAGCACATTGTGTGCCTTCATCCACTTTATCTACCATGACAGGGGTGGGAGGTGGGTACATATAGGGTAGGATATAGGAGGTGTTTGTGGACTGGACCTGAGTAGGTCAGGATGGATGGGGTGACTTGGGATATAACATATTATCAGATGGTATTGGATAGCCTATCACCGGTAGAGATTTTATGGAGGCCATACATCATATATCCAGAGTTCACATGCATGGAGGAGGAGCTAGAGGGTATAAAAATTCTGAGATGGGTCCAAGGGCACAGGTATGAGGAGCATGAATACATACCCATATATCGGATCGATGATAGTTCGGCTTACAAAAGGGTGTACCCCTTTCATTCCTAAAAATGTACCGACAAGATGATAAGGAGATACCATTACCTATTCCACAACTAGCATCACTAGCGAGAGAGGGAGGAGTAGGCGATTGATGAGATAATAGACAATGATGGGTGCATAGTTGGGTATAGGCATTGCTTGACAACAAAGTTATAGGAAGTACCAACCATACCAAGACAACCTAATTTAGCCATTGTTATTAGTGAGAGAGACAAGTTACGGTGTAGGTTACAAGACTAGCAGTCCTAGGTGATCGCTTTACAGAACATGTGGTCATATTACAAGCATAGTTAGCAAAAACACAGGGACATGTCGTGGGATGGGGGATAAGTTACATGACTACAGGCCTAGGTGACTACTTTACATGCGAAGGGTTTCCACATTACAAACATAGTTAGTGACAAAAGACACTGAGCACAGTGCCGGCATCGGGAGACATGTGGCTTCCCCTCCTTCACCTCTAAGGGCACATGATGGGACACATATATAGGGACAAGGTCCATCATCATAGGTACATGTATCATGATAGGGTCCACAACATTAGGTACATCAACAGGGGACCGGTACCACTACTACATTGGGACAAGGTCCACATATAGGTAGTAGAGTGATGCCACCACCACATGTGATATCAATGGACCGATATAGAGAGGTTGTGGTTGAGGATAGATATTATGAGGATCAGATTGTAGAGATTGATCTCCCTATTGTGAGAAATGAAACCTATAGAGCACAACAAGGAGCCATTTAAAGGTCTTACTCATGGACTCATAGTTCCGAGTAGTTCGAAGGAATTGCCTTACTCATGGTCGGGCTAGGGAGGGTGACTAGTACATAGAGATAGAGGCTAGGTAAGGGGACAAGAGAGAGTAGTAGAGGCACCGAGCCCTCCCATAGATGATGAGATGATGGAGATTGTTTTTTATTTTTGATTTATGACTTATATATACTAGCATGTGTGCCAAAGAGGTGAGTTGTATATGATATTTTTTTGAGAGACTTATTTATATCTATGTATACAATGTATTGACACACAGAATTTCCAATATATAGATGATGGTATTTATATCTATTGTGTTTGGTTTCATTTCCATTATATTGTTATCATGAAAATTAGATGTAGGTATGATTGATAATGTTGTGTTTCAGTTTAATTTCCAATGTATTGATATTATGGAAATTAGATGTGTAGACATGGTGATGATGTATGGTTTGGTTTGGGTTTAATTTCCAATGTATTGATATTATGGAAATTATATGTAGGCATGGTTTATGATGTTTTTATTTGGGTTTAATTTCCAATGTATTCATATTATGGAAATTATATGTAGGCATGGTTGATGATGTTTTAGTTTGGTTTAATTTCTAATGTATTGATATTATGGAAACTAGATGTAGGCATGGTTGATGATGTTTTGGTTTGGTTTAATTTCTAATGTATTAATATTATGGAAACTAGTTATGGGGTGGGAGAGTAGATAGATAAGATAGGATTAGTCAGAAAGATCACGTAGGAGGGGAAATAATGGCCAAGCTAACCTCGAAGACCCTATTCCTTCTGGAGTGCTACCTACATAGTCTTTATAAAAGGGGCCTCAGGCTGATGTAGTTCTCCCATAAGATAGGGAAGAATAAGATGGTGGTAGGTAAGTTGGGTAAGATTGGGTAAGATAGATTAACATTCCCATTTAAAGACTTTAGACACAAGGAATTTTTTTAATTTTTTACTTTATTCTAAATAATACATCACTTAGAACACACATTCAATTCCAATCAATCTTATAACAGATAACCATATGCAACTGTAATGACTCGGTATCTTCCGATCTCTCATTTCATGACTTGGTTTCAACCCGATCTCTCATGCTAATATGAATACTTAGTGTATACTACGTATACTTGGTTACTCACCCTTGTTCTAGTTCCGAGTGATCAGTTTAAAGAACCTATCTGAATACTTGTTACCAATATTCATCCGATATCACGTTCTACTAAACTAGGTGATATAGGACAATACAACCAATGATCTTCGATACTTTGGCCAAAGATTTTCAACATATTGTCTATGTGGTTATTCCTAGATGGCATACATGTCGACAAAATACATCCTTCACCTCACTCTTCTATTATCTAGAATGGTCTTTACTAACTTCTGTCATTCCACTTGTCCAAGATTTTATCCTAACCCAAATTAGTGACATGATTTAGTATATTGGATCATTCACGTTAACTAAGGGTACTTAGACATATTCAATCGACCTAATTCGATTGAATGTGCCTATTTACCTCTAGTTAGTGGGATTCATCCCCTATACTAGATCATATTCCTAATTCAGCTTAGAAGGAAACCAAGACAAGTCCCCAACATATGTAGATCTAAATGGTCAAATGCAGAAGGGTGTTGCCACATGTCAACTGTAGTAATGTATCTTCGAGAAGACCTTAGTCTTCTCAAAGGTACAGATTCTACGGTTGGCATGTGCCAACATCCACCAGAACTGCCTCATCAAGATGTACATACTACAAGGAGAATGTTAATATTTAGTTAATTAGTGGATTCAGATTCATTTTACATAACTTGTGAAAATGTTAAAATCCACACTCCTTAAGTTCTTTTTCAAATCTGATTCGATTAATCATTTAATAACTTTACTTAACTTAAGATTGCTTTATAAGTTCATTTAATTGGCTTAACAAGTAGTTAACCAACAAAAGGGACAACAACATCATAAGTTCTGTTTAAATGCAACTTATCCATTCAAGAAGGTGTAGTAACCACATAGGTTTATCTAAATAGACTTCATTGAATGAAGTCTAATAAATTAACAAATATATCACCTTCCCTTTTTTTTACATTCTTTTGAGAGAGGAAGAGTCTTCCTCTCCATGATTAAATATTTAATATTTATCACCCTTATCATCTTTTACAATTTCAATAGTTTTACTGCATGTTTATCACCCATCATATTACCATGTTAAATTGTTTAGATAATAACATCATATTTTACAACTTATCAAGTTGTATCTAAATTAGGAAGTTTGAACTAAATTCCCTTATCCAATTTATCAAAAGATATCCAATCAAGTTTATAAATAATGTGAATATTATCAACAAGATAGAATTTCATTTCATACATAAAGGTTCTAGCTAGTTACACAACCAATGAAAGTAAGTTTCCAACTTTCAATTCATCTTTGTAACTTAGATAATTACAATACTATGCATTTTAGGCATACTGCCGATACAACAACCTTCCTTCAACAAGAATACAAATTCTCTTTCTAAATACAACTCAAGAAAGAAATGAGAATTCTTCACAAGAATCAAACTTAAATCAGCCAATGTATCATATAAGTTTTGCCTTCTTTTTACCACTTACGAAATCCATCTGCAAAAATTGCTAGCACGGGTCAGTTCAAAGAACTGAGCATGATAAGTATCAAACATTAAAACTAAATTCTTTCCACTAATTGTTCCATTAAAACAACTCTGCTTTAATGAAACAATTAACATATCATATATAAAAACATAAGTAATAACAATCAGAAAGAAGTGCATTAATAAATCTGAATTTACCCTTTCAAGAGAATGACAGAATACATTCTACAACATCTGTCCTACTAACTAAAGTTTAATTGAACCTATCACTTATCTTTTAAACTATAATAGAGCATCATAGCATTATTCCTGATTCTATCATCTTAGAACACAACAATTATCTTCACCAAAGACAAATAAGTGTTTATATTTCCTATTCCACAAACTAGAACATCTAATCTCACCTTACATTACTTTTTCAATAAAATAATTAAGGAAGACCAAATAAATATAAAATCTTTGTTTCAAGAAAGTCAATTATTTCATTTTATTGAACTTAATAAACAAACTCCCTTTCCAATCCAAACAACTTAGTTCCTACACTAGTTTCCAGAAAAGAGAGAACAAGACCATTTCTAAGTAAGAAGAAGACATACTACAAGTCCTTTTTGCATTCCTTATCATATAGAAGCATAAGTTTCATATTTTAGTTCATAATAATATAAGTAGGAAAGTATAGAACAACACACTACCCTTAAGGTTTCACATCTTCCATTTTTTTAAAAGACGGTAATAACTTAACGAACTCGGTAAGAGTAGAGACTAAAATAGATAAACATCTAATTCACAAGTGCCTAAGAACTTAGCAAGGACTGACACTGTCTTATAACATTTCCACATTTTATTATAAAAGCAAGCAGGTCTTGGTTCCAAGAGGGACAATAATCCAACAACTTACACCATTTCACGTTTCCAAAAATTGGACAACAACACACAACCCACGATGCGGGTTTCATCAAAATAGTGAAGAATAGACTATCTCCAAATTACATACCATTGCCAAATTCAAGGAATGAATAGTCTCAGAGAAGAATGAACCATTCAGTAACAAGATGTTCCCCCATAAGATCTCGAAGAGATCTTCCTAACAGTTTAAACAAACCAATTCCCCAAAAATTTTAAGTATCACGAGTTTAAAAACAAAGTTCAGGACTAAAAAAATTTAAGCAGGTATAAGGAGAATCCCAATTCCTTATCAAAACTAGATCGAACATAACGATAAAGAAAATCCAGTTTAGAACTCAAGGTTCCAAAACCCAAAATCACAATATCAACACATATTTCACACACTTGGTTCAAGACTTCACAAGAGATTCATCGTGGTTTCAGGTATCACTAGTTCCCATTCCAGTTTACATCCAAAAATGAAGGAGACTTGAACAAGCTTAACAACAAAACACGATAACAATAAATCGAAACACAAGGAATCATTTATGAGTAAAATAATATTATTTACTCTCTGTAATTAACCAAAATAGCACAAGAAAATGATATATGAGTACAGTGTTACCTAAATACCTCAACAACAGTCCCAAGTTTCCACTATCCCATTCCTGAGTTCGAGCATCAAGACTACAATGCAAAATTCAATCAAAAGGATTCCCGAATACCAAATTAACCAAAACACGCATCCAAAACAAGCTTAATGAAACACGGGTTTCAAATATAAAGTTAAAGAAAATGCAAGCTCTCAAAAAGCTATAGCCCGAATGAACACGAGCTTTGAATACCATTTCAAGTCCCAAACAAAACACGAACTCCAAACAGGAATAGGAAGAACCCTAATACTATTGAGGTTCAAAACATCACAAAATTATAGTAATATCTCATATGCAGATCCAATACAACCTATTCAAACACGAGCCCAATAAAACTCACAGAAAACATGAGTTTATTACAAGCTTAAGCCCAACATGGCCAAATACCAGCTAAACAAAATAAAAATAGTTTCATTACAAGCCATGGCTCAACATGAGCTTTCAATACAAACCAAATCTCAACATGTACATGCATTCAAGCTTCAAACAAGAGTAGACAAACCCTTATTTCCATTGAAGTTTCCCGGTCATGTCCTAAGTAAAACAACAAAGGTCTGTTCCACGCAACACCTCATTTTCCAGTTCCAAAAGACAAGCAAAGCCACAAAATTGAGGTTCTCATGCATGGTTCATTAATATCTTACACAAAATAAGTTTCCAAACTTATCATCATTTGCAGTGGGTTTCATACCCAGATTTCACAAAATATCAAACCCCAACAAGCAAAAATAGCCAATTTAAAACATGCAAGTCAAGAATCTCATTCAAACAGAGTTCTTTTAAAGAAACATTTCAAAGAAAGCAATAAATTTTAATGGTTAGAGCCTATCATGCCTGATAGCACTTCTGCCAAATCAAGGAGCTTCCAAGATGAGCTTCCAACTTCCTTTCTCTTCCACGCAAGGTCAAACAACAACCAACTTTCCTCGAATGCCTCTTATAATTTCCCATGATCAAAATAGATCAGAAGAGCCAAAAATAACAACTAAGTGCAAGTCAAACTACTGGTTCGAAGAACCAGTTGGCCCCATGCAAAGAAAAATCTGGAGAGAGTGAGAAAACAAACAACTTCCCCAAAATCTTCCTTCCATGTTTCCAAGGTTGTTTGGGCACCTTAACCGAGGCCATTTAATTTCATTAAATGTAATTTTCCCACTTATCCTTATTTTCCACCACCATCCAAATCCGATGATCACCAAAACAAATTTAACATGCATTTCCAAGTTTAGTGGAGCTTCCACTTAACATTCCGCCAATGCCAACTAGCCCCTGCCAGAATTGGTAGTCCTTGGCATTAAAAACCTTATCACCAAATAAATTCCCATTTGGAACCATCGCCTAAGACATGCAACCCTAGCTCCTTAGCATATAGTTTAGGATAGGTCTCATTAAAAATTTAGGTTAGTTTAGGATTATTCACCTAGGTCTTTACACGTAGGTTAATTCACATCCCCATAGTTTTAGGAATTAGGTTAGTTTAATTTCCACCTTTATAGTTTTAGGAATTAGGTTAATTTAATTCTTAATTATAAAGTTTTAGGAATTAAATTAGATTAATTCATGATTATATAGTTTTAGGAATTAAATTAGATTAATTCATAACCATATATATTTAGACATTAAATTAATTTAATTAGTCTATCAACCTTAGAAATTCCATATTAAATTTATTTAGCACAAGAGCCTAGGTTAGGATAGAACCCATTTAAATAACACAGCTGAGAAGTAGATAATCTTTCCCAACTTAGGATTCTGAATCCTTCTTAAGTCATGAAATGACTGTATTTCATTTACGCTTGATTTCCCTGCCAAGATCGATCTCCAAAGACCCAAGCATATCCAGACACAGACTTGAAACACATTCTCACACGGTCAAAGAATTTGTAACAACAAAATTCAATCCATTATGTTCCCTAAATTATTGAATGTCAATTTACCACTCATTCAACAAAGAATATTTTAAAACACTCCTTGGATCAATGGAATTGATCCAAGGATGAGTCAGATTAAGAGTTAGGTTTGCAACTCCCAAGCCATTACAACTTACCTACAAGAAGTGAAAATGGATTCAAAGAAGCCATTTTATTTCAGTCCTTTGATCTAAAGAACATAAATGATTTATTCATTTCAAGCATGATTTCCTATAAACATAAGAACACATCTTTATAAGGAGAAATCACATGTCAACACTTGAAATACCAAGGAGGAATTTAACAACTAACAAGGGTGTTACATGCTTCCCTCCTAAAAAGAATCATCATCCCGATGATTACCTTGCTTTAACAATTAATATCAAGGATAACCAATTCGTTCATTTTTCCTTTTCATATGACAATAACATATCAGAATCTTATAGTTCCAGAAATCAGCATTCACACCGCTAGTTTTTATTAAAAGAATTAAGTAGTCATCTACCCAAAACTGGCAGATTTATTGACATAATTGTATAAAATTTCAGATTTTATCAATTTACAGAATTAATTCTATTCAAACAAGAATGGAAAAGTAGTTTTCATATCCTCCAAGTTTTCCCAAGTTGCACTTTCCTCATTAAACTAGTCCCACTGGACCTTACATTGCCTCAGTTCACGATTTCTTAAATGCAACTGACGAGTTTCAAACTCATAACGTAATGTTTAACCATGATTATTCTGGGTCTTGGACCTATAAGGAATTCTAATTTAGCACATGTGATAAATCTGAAACATATTTCTTAAGCAAAGAAATATGGAAAACATCATGCATTCATGATAAAGCAGGAGGTAATGCTAAATGATAGGCTACTGGGTTGATAACTTCCACAATTTCAAAAGGTCCCACATAGCGAGGTGATAACTTGGTAGCCTTGCCAAAAGTTATTGAACTCTTTTTCGTTTTACTCAAAGAAAGACCTTCTCACCAAGCTCAAACTTCCTATCAACCCACTTCAAGTCAACATAACTCTTTTGTCTATCTATTGCTTCTTTCAAACATCCACGAATCATTTTAACTTGTTGTTCCATTTCCATAAGGATTTCAGGTCTAATTACTTCTCTATCCTCAATGTTGTCCCAACTATAGGAGTTCTACATTTCCTTCCATATAGTGCCTCGAAAGGTGCCATCTTAAGAGAGGCGTGATATGTATTATTGTAAGAAAATTCAACTAGTGGAAGATACTCTTCCCACTTATACTATTGATCCATACAATACATGCGTAACATATCTTCTAAAACCTGATTTACTCTTTCAGTCTATCCATCCATTTCTAGATGATACACAAAACTGAAATTCAGCTTGGTTCCTAGAGCTGCATTAAGTGTTTGCCAAAACCTCGATGTCATTCTAGGATCTCTATCAGATATGATTAACTCAGGTACTCCATGTAATCTGAAAATGTCATGTACGAACCTTTTTGCCAAAATAGGAGAATCATCTTTCAGATTTCCAGCAATAAAATGTGCTACTTTTGTTAGTTTATCAACAACTACTAAAATAACATCATGTTTGTTTCTTGTCATAGGCAAACCTTGTACAAAATCCATGCTTATTACTTGCCATTTGTACTACGGAATGCTATGCGGATATAATAAACCGGCTGGGTGCATGTGTTCAGCTTTAACACATTGACATTCCAAGTAATGTTTTACAAACTCAATAACATCCTTTTTCATTCCTTTCCAGAAATATTGTTGCTTTATATCAGCGAGCATTTTTGTGATGCCAGGATGCCCTGAAAAAGGTGAACTATGAAATTCAACTAGCAATTTCTTTCTCAATTCGTTAAGTGAAGGTATGTACACTCTATTTTCAAACCGTAACATTCCTTCATTATCAAAGTGAAAACCTTTATACCTTACGTCTTTTGGATCTGCAACAAGCATTGTTTTCACTTGCTGAAAATAAGAATCAGATTCCATAACATCTTTTACTTCATCCTTAAACTGTGTTCTTAATGTTATAAGAGTATAAATGTGCTTCCTATGACTTAGAGCATCAACAACTCTATTTTCCTTACCTTTTATGTAACTTATGTCAAAATCATATTGAGACAAAAAATCTAACCATCTATATTGTCTTGCATTCAGATTTGGTTGAGTGAAAATATACTTCAACCCTAGATGATCAATTTTCAATTCAAAAGGTTTACCAAGTAGATAATGTCTCCATACTTGAAGTGCATGAACAATGGCAACAAGCTCTAAATCATGTGGAGCATAATTCAACTCATGTAACTTAAGTTTTCTACTTTCATAAGCTATGACATGATCATTTTGTAATAATATTCCTCCAAGACCTTCACCAAAAGCATCCGTCACAACTGTAAAATCCCCATTAGGATCAGGTACAACCAGAATAGGTGCAGAAGTTAACTGATTTTTCAAAGTTTCAAAAGTAGATTCACACTTCTCACTCCATACAAATTTCTTATCCTTCTTCTGTAATGAAGTTATTGGTGCAGCTACCTTAGAAAAATCCTTAACAAATTTTCTATAATAACCAACAAGTCCCATGAAGCTTCTGACCTCATGTATGTTCTTAGGTGTAGGCCATTTTGTTATCACTGCAATTTTAGAAGGATCTACAACAATCCCTTCTTTACTTATAATGTGGCCCAAATAGTGTACTTCTGTATCATAGAAAGAACATTTAGACAGCTTACCAAATAACTTCCTCTTTCTCAGGATTTCCAAAATGATCCTCAAGTGCTCATGGTGTTCCTCAACACTCTTAGAATATATGAGAATGTCATCCAAGAATACAAGCACAAATTTGTCCAAATATTCTTGAAAGATATTGTTCATCAGATTCATAAAAGTGGCAGGTGCATTTGTCAACCCAAAGGGTAAAATAGTAAATTCATAATGCCCATACCTTGTCTGAAAGTAGTTTTATGAATGTCTTCATCTTTAATTCGCAATTGATGATAACCATACCTAAGATCTATCTTAGAATACACTGATGCACTACGCATCTGATCAAATAAATCATCAATTCTAGGAAGTGGGTACCTATTCTTGATTTTCTACTTTGTTCAACATCCTATAATCAATGCACAACCTAAGTGTCCCATCTTTCTTTTTCACAAAAATTACTTGGTGCTCCCCAAGGAGAAACACTTGGTCTGATAAACCCTTTTGATAAAAGTTCTTGCAATTGTGCTTTAAGCTCTACTAATTTTGTAGTAGTCATTCTATAGGGTGCCTTAGAAATAGGTTCTGTTCTAGGTTTGATCTCGATTGTAAAATCAAATTCCCTTTTTGGTGGAAGACCTGGTAATTCTTCTAGAAACACATCACTGTAGTTTCATAACAATGATAATGATCCAAGAGATCATTTTTTTCTTCTGCAGATTCAGAAATTTTTACTGCATACAAGGTACAACCTTTATTTTTGGCCTTTTTAAGTTACATAGCAGTCAATTTCCTAACTGAAATTTCACATTTCACACCTTGAATCTCTGTTGTTTTCTATAGATCATCTAAACAACTAATATATTTCTCAAAATAGTCAACTTTTGCTTTGTGATCTGCTAGCCAGTTAACCCCTATAATTACATCATAGGATCCCAAAGGTGCTACATACAGATCAACCTCAGTGGAAAAAGTGGGTAATTCAAGGACTGCACCAAAAAGACACATACTAACTATATGGACAACATTATTCCCATAATGTATAGTCCATGTTTTATCCATTTTTCCAGCTTTACATTTTAGTTTTGATGCAAGTTTATTAGAAATAAAACATTCAGTAGCTCCTGTATCAAAAATAATAGTTATAGGTATTCCAAATAACTTACCAGGAACTTCTATAGGTGTGACTTACTTTTCAGCTTGTTTGTCTGCTATGGCAACAACATGTATCTTGTGTTTTGATTACGATCATCCTTTTCAAAGGACAATTATTTACATAGTGATCCTTGCCACAGTTGTAATAGCCTCCTACAGGTCCCCTTTTTGGCTCAAAGTTATTTCCAGCCTTAAAATTATTATTTTGACCTCCATAGGACTTCTGTCCATTATTGCCATTCTTTACAAAATTGTTCCGTGTATTTCCAGCAGGCTTACCCATTGTTGCTTTCTTGTTGTTATCAGCTGTAAACTTATTTTTATTAAAATTTCTTCCACGGCCCCTTCTTTGGTGCAAGCGAGGCTGAAGAGGAGTTTGGAAATTTCTTCTTTACCTCCTCTTTGTGAGCAGAAATTTCCTTCAATTTTGTTCCTGCCTTATGGATTTTTCCACAACTCCTTCCATCGTGGTTGGACTATGAACATCCACTTCTCCTCCTATCACGGGACTCAATCCCATGATGAATTTCCTTATTCTAAACTTTTCATCAGTTTGATACTATGGAACATACTTAAGGAGTTTAGTAAAATTTTCCCAGTATTCCGTTACAGTTAGCTTCCCTTGAGCTAAGTTCTGAAATTCTGTCATTTTCTAGTCATAGTAAAGTTGTGGCAGCCAGCGTTGCCTAAAATAGCTTTTGAACTAATCCCAGGTAATATTAGACTCATCAATATTTAACTCAGCCTTTCGGTTGTCCCACCATGAAGATGCCTCATGAGAAAGCTGATATGCTCCCCATATCGCTTTTGTTTCCTCGGAGAAGTTTCGTATAGAAAAATACTTCTCCATTTCACTGAGCCAGTTCTCAGCTCCATCTCCCAAAGTGGTGCCATCAAACTTAGGTGGACTTATCCTTTTTATGTCATTGGTGAGTTCAGCTGCTAACCTTTCCTTTTTGTTCTCTGGTGGATCAAGCACTGTTAACATTATTATTATCAACCCCCATATTGGCATTGTCCTTAGGAGGTGGCTGATTGTTATTACCAACATCATTTTCCTCCTCATTACCCATCACTTGCTATTCTAGTACAACCAAATGATCTCTTGTGTCCAACAGGCAGCAAGGATCTCATCAAGTTTTTGGGTTGTTGCTGCTCCATCATTAGGTGGAGGGTTATTCACAACATTTCCTCTTGTTCTAACCATTTTCTATTAACAAGAAAATTTAAGTTTTTATTAGATAATGGACTCAATAGGTCCAAGAGCTGCAACCTTTAGCTCTGATACCAAGATGTAACATTCCCATTTTAAGACTTTAGACACAAGGAATTTTTTTTTTTTTTACAAGATGTTCTCTTGTTCTAAATAATACATCACTTAGAACACACATTCGATGCCAATCAATCTTATAACAGATAACCATATGCAACTGTAATGACTTGGTATCTTCCGATCTCTCATTTCATGACTCAGTTTCAACCCGATCTCTCATGCTAATCTGAATACTTAGTGTATACTATGTATACTTGGTTACTCACCCTATTCCGGGTTCCGAGTGATCAGTTTAAAGAACCTATCTGAATACTTGTTACCAATATTCATCTGATATCACGTTCTACTAAACTAGGTGATATAGGACAACACAACCAGCAGCTTGTGATACTTTGGCCAAATATTTTCAACATACTATCTATGTGGTTATTCCTAGATGGCATACACGTCAATGGAATACATCCTTCACCTCACTCTTTTATTATCTAGAATGGTCTTTACTGACTTCTGTCAGTCCACTTGTCCAAGATTTTATCCTAACCTAGATTAGTGACATGATTTAGTATATTGGATCATTCATGTTAACTAAGGGTACTTAGACATATTCAATCGACCTAAGTTGATTGAATGTGCCTATTTACCTCTAGTTAGTGGGAGTCATCCCCTATACTAGATCATATTCCTAATTCAGCCTAGAAAGAAACCAAGACAAGTCCCCAACATATGTAGATCTGAATGGTCAAATGTAGAAGGGTGTTGCCACATGTCAACTAGTAATGTATCTTCGAGAATACCTTAGTCTTCTCAAAGGTACATTCTACGTAGTTGGCGTGTGCCAACATCCACCAAAACTACCTCATCGAGATGTACATACTACAAGGAGAATGTTAATATTTAGTTAATTAGTGGGTTCAGATTCATTTTACATAACTTGTGAAATGTTAAAATCCACACTCCTTAAGTTCTTTTTCAAAATCTAATTTGATTAATCATTAAAGAACTTTACTTAACTTAAGATTGCTTTTTAAGTTCATTTAATTGGCTTAACAAGAAGTTAACCAACAAAAGGGACAACAACATCATAAGTTCCGTTTAAATGCAACTTATTCATTCAAGTAGGTGTAGTAACCACATAGGTTTATATAAGTAGACTTCATTGAATGAAGTATAATAAATTAAAAAAATATCACCTTCCCTTTTTGTTTACATTCTTTTGAGAGAGGAAGAGTCTTCCTCTTCATGATTAAATATTAATATTTATCACCCTTATCATCTTTTACAATTTCAATATTTTTACTGCATGTTTATCACCTATCATGTTACCATGTTAAATTATTTAGATAATAACATCATATTTTACAACTTATCAAGCTATATATAAATTAGGAAGTTTGAACTAAATTCCCTTATCCAATTCATCAAAAGATATCCAATCAAGTTTATAAATAATGTGAATATTATCAACAAGATAGAATTTCATTTCATACATAAAGGTTCTAGCTAGTTACACAACCAATGAAAGTAAGTTTCCAACTTTCAATTCATCTTTGTAACTTAGATAATTACAATACTATGCATTTTAGGCATGCTGCCGATACAACAACCTTCCTTCAACAAGAATACAAATTCTCTTTCTAAATACAACTCAAGAGAGAAATGAGAATTCTTCACAAGAATCAAACTTAAAAAACCAATGTATCATATAAGTTTTTCCTTCTTTTTACCACTTACGAAATCCATCTGCAAAAATTGCTAGCATGGGTCAGTTCAAAGAACTGAGCATGATAAGTACCAAACATTAAAACTAAATGCTTTCCACTAATTGTTCCATTAAAACAACTTTGCTTTAATGAAACAATTAACATATAAAATATAAAAACATAAGTAATAACAATCAGAAAGAAGTGCATTAATAAATCTGAATTTACTCTTTCAAGAGAATGACAGAATACATTCTACAACATATGTCCTACTAACTAAAGTTTAATTGAACCTATCACTTATCTTTTAAACTATAGCATTATTCCTAATTCTATCATCTTAGAACACAACAATTATCTTCACCAAAGACAAATAAGTGTTTATATTTCCTGTTCCACAAACCGGAACATCTAATCTCACCTTACATTACTTTTTTGAATAAAATAATTAAGGAAGACCAAATAAATATAAAATCTTCATTTCAAGAAAGTCAATTATTTCATTTTATTGAACTTAATAAACAAACTCCCTTTCCAATCCAAACAACTTAGTTCCTACACTAGTTTCCAGAAAAGAGAGAACAAGACCATTTCTAAGTAAGAAGAAGACATACTACAAGTCCTTTTTGCATTCCTTATCATATAGAAGCATAAGTTTCATATTTCAATTCAGACTAATATAAGCAGGAAAGTACAAAACAACACACTGCCCTTAAGGTTTCACATTTCCTTTTTTTTAAAAAAGATGGTAATAACTTAACGAACTCGGTAAGAGTAGATGCTAAAATAGATAAACATCTAATTCACAAGTTCCTAAGAACTTAGCAAGGACTGACACTGTCTTATAACATTTCCACATTTATTATAAAAGCAAGCAGGTCTTGGTTCCTAGAGGGACAATAATCCAAACTACACCATTTCACAAAAATTGGAGACCTTGCTCCATGATGATGGGGTTTCATCAAAACAATGAAGAATATACTATCTCCAAATTACATACCATTGCCAAATTCAAGGAATGAATAGTCTCAAAGAAGAATGAACCATACAGTAACAAGACGTTCCCCCATAAGATCTCAAAGAGATCTTCCTAACAGTTTAAACAAACCAATTCCCCATAACTTTTAAGTATCACGAGTTTAAAAACAGAGTTCATGGCTAAAACATTTAAGAAGGTATGAGGAGAATCCCAATTCCTTATCAAAACTAGATCAAACATAATGATAAAGAAAAGCTAGTTCAAAACTCAAGGTTCCAAAACCCAAAGTCACAATATCGAACACATATTTCACACACTGGTTCAAGACTTCACAAGAGATTCATCGTGGTTTCAGGTATCACTAGTTCCCATTCCAGATTACATTCAAAATGAAGGAGACTCGAGCCATCTTAACAATGAAACATGAGCATCAACAATAAATCAGAACCACACAAGGAATGATTTATGAGTATAGTGTTACCTAAATACCTCAACAATAGTCCCAAGTTTTCACTATCCCATTCCTGAGTTTAGAGCATCAAAACTACATTGCAAACTTCAATCAAAATGATACCCGAATACCAATTAACCAAAACAAATGTCCAAAACAAGTGCAATGAAACATGGGTTTCAAATACAGATTAAAGTGAAATGCGCAGTCTCCACACAAGCTATAGCCTGAATGAATACGAGCTTTGAATACCATTTCAAGTCCCAACAAAACACGAACTCCAAATAGGAATAGGAAGAACCCTAATACTATTGAGGTTCAGAACATCACAAAATTACAGTAATAGCTCATATGTGGATCCGAATACAACCTATTCAAACATGAGCCCAATACAACTCACAGAAAACATGAGTTTATTACAAGCTTAAGCCCAACATGGCCGAATACCAGCTAAACAAAATAAAATAGTTTCATTACAAGCCACAACTCAACACGAGCTTTCAATACAAACCAAATCTCAACATGTACATGCATTCGAGCTTCAAACAAGAGCAGAGAGAACCCTTATTTCCATTGAAGTTTCTGGTCATGTCCTAAGTAAAACAACGAAGGTTTGTTCCACACAACACCTCATTTTCCAGTTCTAAAAGACAAGCAAAGCCACAAAATCAAGGTTCTCATGCATGTTTCATTAATATCTTACACAAAAGAAGTTTCCAAACTTATCATCATTTGCAGTGGGTTTCATACCTAGATTTCACAAAATATCAAACCCAACAAACAAATAGCTAGTTTAAAACATGCAAGTCAAGAATCTCATTCAAACAGAGTTCTTTTAAAGAAACATTTCGAAGAAAGCAATAAACTTTAATGGTTAGGGCCTATCATGCCTATAACACTTCGCCAAATCGATGGAGCTTCCAAGACAAGCTTCCAACTTCCTTTCTCTTCCACACAAGGTCAAACAGCAACCAAATTTCCTAAGAATGCTTGTTATAATTTCCCATGATCGAAAATAGATCAGAAGAGCCAAAAATAGCAACTAAGTGCAATTCGAACTACTTGGTTCAAGAACCAACTTGGCCTACTGCTGACACTAAAATTTTCCTCCATAATTTCTATTTCATTAATGTATGTATTAGGAATAGGATGTTGTTAAGTATAATTAGTAGTAGCGTCGATAGAAGATAACGGCGTATGTCAAGATGCGGTGCCACCAATAATTTGGAGTACGGTAATATCAAAGTACAATAGGAATGTTGTAAAAAGTAAATATTTGTCGTAAGTGGTCCGGTAATGTTAAAATGTCAAAGTTTGGGTAATTAGAGAAGTAGGTCTACGTGATTAGGAATTAGAAATATTATATTGGTAATAAGGACAAGGAGTGAGGTCATAAATATTTTGTGTATTTTATTTGTAAAAAGTCTAAAAATGTGGAACCCATGTAAAATGATAAGGTTTATTTTATCTTAGAAGATAAGCTTACATGTACGTATAAGAGTTAAGGTATGGAATATGATTTGTCAGAGTGAATTTCTTATCCTATCTTAGAGATAAGATGGATAAGCCTGGAAGTTCTATAAATAGAGATGCCACCCCCCTCATTTAGCATAGAAGGAAGTAGTGAGAAATATTGTAGGAAGTGTGCGAAGGAAGCCATCAGTTTAAAGGTGTGTTGAAGAAGCCATTAAGAGGTGTAATTGTAAATTTTCTCCCATAGTCTTGGTGAAAGGCAAGTGAAGTCAATAACACTTGAAGTACCTCATGGGTGAGATTGTAACAGTTTCATGTTAATATTATAATTTATTTTGATATTTCAGATTTGTCATCATTCGTCTTATCATAGTCAATGGTATTCTTATGTTATGTTGTTGTTTTGTTTCCAGTTACATCCACCAAACTAAAGGCATGCATTAGTAAATAATCATAAAGACGAGGAGTTCTCGGTGAAGAATTATCATAGTACCAGATTGGTGACGAAATTTTGGTTCCGTTGCTTACGGACCATTCCTCGTTGGTGGATTTTCTAGAGAGATATTCCCACTTAGTCAAAAATCAATTAGAGGGTAACCTTGTTTTTACATGCATAGTAGTTACCATGGTAAAGTCATTTTTACCGTGAATAGTAGTTACCATGATAAAGTAATTTTTGCTGTGAATAGTATTTATCACAATAAAGTCACTTTTTACCGTGAATAGTATTTACCACAAGAACTTCACTTTTACCGTGAATAGTGTTTACCACAAGAAAGCCGGAGTTTTACCGCAGATAGTTAAGTTTTACCATAGTTTACCGTGGTCATTTCTATTTTACTTGTAGAAAGGTAAAGTCACTTTCTAGTATAGTGATTCCAATTATTTGTGCACATAAGTCTTGTTAATTGTACTTGTGGGTTGGTATTTCATGGTGGTTACTTTTGAAAATGTGAAAGATTCCTGTTTTTTCAGCTCAATCTAATGAAGATGCTTCTTCTTTCATTCAAGAGTTTAAACGATATTGTATTTGTAATGGCCTTATAAGAAGGGGAACAATGGACTGAATTTTTCCTACCTTTTTGGATGGTTCAAAGACTTAGGTGGTTTGAAACACTAGGTGATAATGTGAAAAATTCATGGGATTTATTAATTGAAAGTTTTCTTGAAGAATTTGGTGAACAACAGAAATATGCAGATTTCATGATCGAGATCACAAAGCTATCCCAAGGAGAGAAGGAGAAGATAAGGGATTATCATGCTCGTGTTCTAGAGCTAAGGAGGAAGCTCGATGCCCAGATCCGGAAGGAAGGATTAGCGGATGGGTTGATGAATGGCATGGATAATCTCCTCTGTAAGCACTTCATTCTTGGGATGAAGCCAGAGATTAGACAACGAGTGAAGTATGACCACCCAGCTACCATTGAACAAGCAAAGGAGATTGCAAGAAGGCAAGAAGAAAGCATGGAAGAGGAACCCAAAGAAATTGTGGCTAAATTAGAGCCTACACCAGTGCCTTTGGTCCAGAATCCACAACCACTCCCGGTGAGCACAAATATTTCTCCTAGTACATCTACTGAGTATGAAGATCTGCTCAAAAAGATGGGTCAGTTAACTATTAATCTTCTTCAAGGAAAGGAATTTAGTTCTCAAGGAGGAGATAGAGGTCCAAAAAGAAATATTTCTAAAGTTGTTTGTTATGGTTGTTATAAAAAGGGTCATTATAAGTATAATTGTCCAGATAGAGCTTCTACATCTGGTAAAGGAGATAATGATAAAGGAAAAGCACCTGTGAATTCTTTTGATGTAGTAGATAAGAGTAGAAATAATGAAGTAGATGTGTTTGTAACTAAAAAGAAAGAAAGAAAAAGATAATCAAGATGGAAATGATCCTAAGAAGATGAAAGAAGAAACTAGTAAGAAACATAGGAGAAGAAAGTTGGGTGTGCAGGATTTTCTAATTTCACAGGGGCAAGGACCATACTCCATCTTGGAAGATCTGTCCAAAAGGCCTGCAAATATTACATATGGTCAACTCTTGGCTATGTCTTTTGAGAAGAGGCGGGAGTTGCGAGGTGGAATCAATGCTTGAAGAAGGAAGGAGGTTGAGGTCCCTGTTTTGGAGGCAGAGGCAGATCCCTATGCTCCACAAGCTGAGGTATTATGTAATGGTATTTCAATTCATGATGTCTTAGTTGATGGAGGTGCTGCAGTTAATGTAATGACTGAGTCTGGTAATGAATATGTTGGGTTTAAAATTGATCGCCCTTCAACACTTATGTTAAGGTCATTAAATAAAGGAAAAACTAAACTAGAAGGTGTAGTTTCAAATGTGGCAATATCTGTTATGGGTGTGGAATGTGTGGTAGACTTTCGTGATAAAAAAATGGTACTCTGCTGCGTACCCAATGTCATGTGGGAAGACCATGGCTAAGGAGAGTTCATGCAAGAAACTACTGGAATGAAGGTTTCATGACACTTAGATGTGGTAGAGAGAGGGTGAAGATAAATGTGATCTCTCAAAATCATAAGGCAAAACCTCGTGGATTCAAGTGATGAAACCGATGATTGGACATCCTCTCGATTACTCTAGTACCAAAGAAGTGGACACCGAAGATGAAGAAAGTGAGGTTGATGTTTCAGTCATGGATATCCTTCCAAATACACCAACTCATGACCCCATAAAATTATTTGAAGAAGAAGTTGATGATCATCTCCAACAGATAAAGATTGGTGATGTCATGTGATGGAGAGTGAGAAGGAATCCTACCTCCGCTCTTTCAAGGTACATACACCTATTCACTTTTGATTACAAGGAACTCCGTCAAGTAAGTTGGGTAGAACATTCTATTGAGCTGGTAGATGGTGCTAAGCCCATAAAGCAAATGCCATATATAATGAATCCTAATTTTTCCAAGACTGTAAAAGAAGAAATAGATAAGTTGCTTGATGCATGATTCATATTTGTCATGGAGAATTCGAATGGGTTTCTCCCATTGTGATCTCAATAAAAATAATGGGAAGCTACGCATTTGTGTTGATTACAGGAAGCTCAATAAGGCAACAAAGAAGGATAATTACCCTCTTCCATTTTTAGATCAGATCTTGGATAAAGTAGTTGGCCAGGAGTGCTATAGTTTTGCTAATGGATATAGTGGCTACAACCAAGTTCGTATAGTAGAGAAAGATCAACTGAAGACCACGTTCACCACTCCTTGGGGAACGTTTGCTTATAGAGTTATGCCTTTTGGGTTGTGTAATGTTCCAAAGAACATTCCAATTTGATGAATAGGTGTTCGAACCCTATATTGGGACCTTCATCGAGTATTTCGGGATGATTTTTGCATCTATGGGAGCAAGTTGGACCACCTGCACAAAATGGAGACAACATTTCAAAGGTTAGATGAAGCACAAGCCTCACTAAACCCTACAAAGTGTGTCTTTGGATGTTCTAAAGGTGTTTTGTTAGGGCATGTTGTATCCAGAGATGGTATTGGTACTAATCCTAATAAAGTTTCAAAAATCAAAGATTTACCATTTCCTCTTAATAGAAGTAAGTTGAGATCATTTTTAGGCCATGTGGGTTACTATAGAAGGTTCATCAAGAATTTCTCAAAGATTGCACAGCCACTAACCCAGTTCTTGAAGAAGGATGTTACTTATGAACCAGGAAATAAGGTGCATGAAGCTTTTGGACAATTGAAGGAAGCCCTGGTGTCTTCACCTATTTTGAAGAATCCAGATTGGAGCAAGCCATTCATTGTGTACACTGATGCCTCAGATGCAACATTGTGGGCATATAGGGCAACATCAAAGTTAGCAACAGGATACTCCCCATTTCAAATTGGCCTATGGCATTAATCCAGCTTCTTCCTATTGAGTTTGATATTCCCACTGTGAGAGTTATGAAAAATGAAAGGATGGATGAAAGTGATTCAGTAAAAGAAAGGTTGGTACATCTTCATTTGCTGGAGGAAATGAGAGAAATAGCAAAGGATACAAGCCATAAGAAGAAAATGAAGCGAGAAGGAGTAATTTGATCAAAAGATCCTGGTCTCCATTTCATGTGAATGACTTGGTTCTAGTATATGATTCCGTATACAAAAAGAAGACAGAAAAATTTCTTCCAAAATGGATGGGGCCCTACAAAATAGTAGTCTGTGCATGAAAATGGTACGTACTAACTGGAGGAATTGGATGGCACTCCCATTACGAAATGGGTCAACCACGACAAGTTGAAGATTTTCCAAGCACCAGAATAGTCTACTTCGAGGACGGAGTAGAAGCTAGGAAGGGGGAAGATGTCGACACTAAAATTTTCCTCCGTAATTTCTATTTCATTAATGTATGTATTAGGAATAGGATGTTGTTAAGTATAATTAGTAGTAGCGTCTGATAGAAGATAATGGCGTCGTCAGTACGGTGCTGCCAATAATGTGGAGTACGGTAACAGTCAAAGTACAATAGGAATGTTGTAAAAAGTAAATATTTGTTGTAAGTGGTCCGGTAATGTTAAAATGTCAAAGTTTGGGTAATTAGAGAAGTAGGGTCTATGTGATTAGGAATTAGAAATATTATATTGGTAATAAGGACAAGGAGTGAGGTCATAAATATTTTGTGTATTTTATTTGTAAAAAGTCTAAAAATGTGGAACCCATGTAAAATGATAAGATTTATCTTATCTTAGAAGATAAGCTTACATGTATAGATAAGAGTTAAGGTATGGAATATGATTTGTCGAGTGGATTTCTTATCCTATCTTAGAGATAAGATGGATAAGCCTAGAAGTTCTATAAATAGAGAGGCCACCCCCCTCATTTAGCATAGAAGGAAGTAGTGAGAAATATTGTAGGAAGTGTGCGAAGGAAGCCATCAGTTTAAAGGTGTGTTGAAGAATCCATTACGAGGTGTAATTGTAAAGTTTCTCCCATAGTCTTGGTGAAAGGCAAGTGAAGTCAATAACACTTGAAGTACCTCATGGGTGAGATTGTAATAGTTTCATGTTAATATTATAATTTATTTTGATATTTCAGATTTGTCATCATTCTGTCTTATCATAGTCGATGGTATTCTTGTGTTATGTTGTTGTTTTGTTTCCAGATTACATCCACCAAACTAAAGGTTGTGCATTAGTAAATAATCATAGCACGAGGAGTTCCCGGTGAAGAATTATCATAGTGCCGGATTGGTGATGACACCCCATGCAAAGCAAAATCGAGAGAGTGAGAAAACAAACAACTTCCCCAAAATTCACCTTCCATGTTTCTAAGGTTGTTTGGGCACCTTAACCAAGGCCATTTAATTTCATTAAATGTCATTTTCCCACTTATCCTTATTTGCCACCGCCATCCAAATCATGATCACCAAAACAAATTTAACATGCATTTCCAAGTTTAGTGGAGCTTCCACTTATCATTCCACCAATGCCAAATAGCCCCTACCAAAACTGGCAGTCCTTGGCATTAAAAACCTTATCACCAAATAAATTCCCATTGGGAACCGTTGCCTAAGACATGCGACCCTAGCTCCTTAGCATATAGTTTAGGATAGGTCTCATTAAAAATTTAGGTTAGTTTAGGATTATTCACCTAGGTCTTTACACGTAGGTTAATTCACATCCCCATAGTTTTAGGAATTAGGTTAGTTTAATTTCCACCTTTATAGTTTTAGGAATTAGGTTAATTTAATTCTTAATTATAAAGTTATAGGTATTGAATTAGATTAATTCATGATTATATAGTTTTAGGAATTAAATTAGATTAATTCATAACCGATATATTTAGACATTAAATTAATTTAATCACCTATCAACCTTAGAAATTCCGTATTAAATTTATTTAGCACAAGAGCCTAGGTTAGGATAGAACCCATTTAAATAACACAACCGAGAAGTAGATAATCTTTCCTAACTTAGGATTCTGAATCCTTCTTAAGTCATGAAACGACCGTATTTCATTTATGCTCAATTACCCTGTCAAGATCGATCTCCAAAGACCCAAGCATATCTAGACATACGTACTTGAAACACATTCTCACACGGTCAAAGAATTTATAACAACAAAATTCATTCCATTATGTTCCCTAAATTATTGAATGTCAATTTACCACTCATTAAACAAAAAGATTTTAAAACACTCCTTGGATCAATTCCATTGATCCAAGGATGAGTCGATTAATAGTTAGGTTTGCAAATCCCAAGCTAGACTCGCAACTTACCTACAAGAAGTGAATAATGGATTCAAAGAAGCCATTTTATTTCAGTCCTTTGATCTAAAGAATAGAAATGATTTATTCATTTCAAGCATGATTTCCTATAAACATAAGAACACGTCTTGATAAGGAGAAATCACATGTCAACACTTGAAATACCAAGAAGAAATTTAACAAAAACAAGGGTGTTACATTCTGCAAGATACCCAAAACCAACATAGGCAAGTCCATGACCAAAATTTTGTATTTTTCTTAATTCTTTCTCTTGCGTTTTTCTTTTTGCATTCATAAACCGATCAATGCATGAAGTCTATATTGGGATGAATAGTACTATCTTCCTTGAGGTCTTCGTGAATATGATCGATTCCGTAAGCTCTTAGATAATTTTTATTTTGAGGATAGCATTTTATTGATGTCCCTCAAGGGATAAATCTACTTATAACAACAATAGAGAGATATAGATGTTCATTTGAGAGAGTCATCTATTTACGAGAAGTTTGACTCAAGGAGTAGAATTTTTTTATCCCAAGTTTTTTTATTATTTCAAATTATAATCATGGAAAATAATATTAAAGGAGTATAGCAATATTTTATGAAGGAAAAATCATAACATGAAAAATGTTATCTATGAAAGAGGGGTTTCAAGTGAAAACGAGCATGGGATTCCATCCTGAAAAGGAAAAAAGTATCCATGAGAATAATCCCATGAGTATAGATGTGGTACTCATATTCAAGATAAGGATAAATGGTGACAAATAATCACACAAATCTATTTAATGTTTTGGTCCTTAAAAGAGGTAGGTAGAAGGAGAGGTTCTCTTAAGGGATAAGAATTTATGAGACATAAAGTGATGTAGAACTATATTGAACAATAGAACAATTGAAGATGCTAAGAATTAAGGGGATCATGTTTGGGTTTACCTTTGAGGGAATATAAATGGTAAGTTCATGATCCATAGGTATAGGTGATAATATAAGGTCCAAGAACATTAGGAGAAAACATTCCTTGTTTACTTTTCTCCATTTTGGATACATGTTGATTTTCCTTTAGGACAAGAACGCCGATCTTGAATGATCATTTTAAAACGTGTTTATCATGGGCATGCTTGATGCACTTTTGGTATATTTGGAGGTGGTCTAAAGAATTTAAATGACATTCATCTAGTAGATCAATTTGTGCCAAATTCTCTTGGTGAAAAGCGTCATCAATGATGATATCTTTAAGAGCTATACAGAAAGATGGAATTTGGAATTTGAGAGGTAGGATGACCTATGTACCATAGACCAAATAGAAATGTGTGGTAGAGGTACAGTGTGAATTCTAGTATAATAAGCCCATAAGGTGAAAGGAATGTGTGTGTGTCAATCCTTACCAGTTTTTTCAACCACTTTCATAAGAATTTTGGTGAGAGTTTTGTTAGAAGATTTGGCTTGACCATTTGCTTTTGGGTAATATGGTAAAGAGAAACTAAGTTGAATACCAAATTTGTCACATATTTGGCATAGGGTTTCATTTTTGAATTGTTTTCCATTATCAGTGATGATGCAATGAGGAACACTAAAGCAAAAATGATATGGTGGTTCATAAATTTGACTATTTTCCTAAATTTGATAGAAATGCAAGGGATTTATTCCACCTATTTAGTGTAATATTCAATAACCATGATGATCTAATGATAATGTTTGGATGGATTAGGTTTATGATCCCTAATGAGATGTAAAACCCACTCGAGAAAAGGGCCAATAGTCTCGTGGTGACTTGTAAGGTGTGACTAGGAGTATGATGAAGGTTATCATGTTACTAGAACTTCACACAAATTAACATAGTCACAAAAGTATTGGTTAAGGGTTGGCCAATAGTATCTCGAGTCAAAGGATATGATTTAAAATAGTGAGGACACTAAAATGTCCCCCAAAAATCCCATCATGAGTTTATTTTATGTCAGTAGGGATTTTAGAACCGGTGAGGCATCACAGAAGTGTGATGCCCACTAAAACAACCCACTTGAGACCCAAGAAACAACCTAGGGTTAGTTAGGAAAATTATGGAATAATTTTTTTGTTTAAAGGAACCAACAACCAGGTTGCAAGACAACAGTTGTCACTAACAGGTTCCGGAACAAGTCTAAATTACACTAGAACATACTATTCTTTTATTAGCAATTATCAGAGGTCACAAGGTCCAAATTTTAGGGTTAGAAGTTTCAGTTAGGTTCGGGGGTAAATTATCACCATACCCACTCTCTAACAGGATCAGAGTTTCAACTTTATTTTTCTCACACTTAACACATTCAAAATTTCCCTAAATCATTCCCATTGGATAGAAAATTTTCTCACCTTTCCGATGATATAAATAAGTCCTCCTAACTCCTTGTAAAACTCCAGTTATGGGGTGGGCCTTGGGGTGAAATTTTCCCCCAAGAGTGGGCCCACTAAAAATTGCCCAAAAGGGACACATGTCGAGCGGGGGTGAAAAGAACTTTTTCAAGTTGGCAGTCGAGGGAGATGTTTCAAAATTTTCCTGCGCATGGGGAGAAAATTCCAATTTGCGCCCTGCCCCTCTGCTGCGCCGTCAAGGACACGTGGCGCTCAACAAGCCAAAGCGGGAAAGAATGAGGGAAGGGCGGGGTGGCGGAGAAAGTTGGAGAAATTTTCCAAAGGGGAGGGGAAAAGGGATAGTTTAACATGTGGGTCCACGTGTCTATGGAAGATATTTTCCCAAGGAAGGGGTGGGAGTGCGGTGCTGGGGTTTTTTTCAAAAAATTTCCAAATAAAATAATTTCAAAAGGAAAAATTTTGTGAGGTTTCTTCCCCTCCGTCATGCCATGTGGCAACCTCGATTGGGCTCAGCGGGTAGTGGAGGAAGATTTAAAAATTTTCCAAATTTTTTTCTAAGGTTTTAGGGAAAATTTCGGTCAGCAGTCCTCGCTGTGAATTTTTTTCCAAATTTTCCCGCCAAGGAAGGACTTTCTAGAAAGCTCTCGACACCCTCTTTGTATAGAAATCATAAATTTTAGATTTTGATAAATTTTAAGGGGTCAATTTCATGAAAACGTTCTGCAGGATTTTTAAAAAGCCAACTGGTAAATTTTAACTTATAAAATTTTGTTCAATTTGATCTCCTCCTTCACTCAACATGCCAAACAGACATGGAGGATTATTCTGAGAAGGATTTAGGATGTTTTAGGAAGGTAAATTTTCTCAATTGATTTCCAATTTGAATTTTTCCAACAATTGATAGAAAAAGGCTGCAAAATGACTGTGAAAGGTTTGGGCCTGATTTTGCAATGTTTTAAATGATTTCCTTAATTTTTTTGTCAAAATGAGTTCATTGATATTATAGCATGCTAAATTTTGATGTTTCAATGTTGATTATTATTTACAAGTTCGAACTGTACATTTTAAATAAATTATTTGCTAGTTTTAAAATTTACAATGACAGGATCAATTCTTGAGGGATCTATTTGCCATTTCTTCTTCCAAGTATGAAAATTCATTTCTCATCTAGTCTAATACATTTAAGTGATTTAAATCAAACTATTCTAAACCCAAAATGCAATTCTGATTTCAATTTTACACATTTCCAAAAGAGGCAAAATATTGTATTTTTCCACATACATTTCTTCCTTTCAAATAGAGATTCCCAAAACATTGACATGATCAGATTTAATTTAACAATACAATTTGGAAAGAACATTTCATTCATTCATAGATTTCCAATGGAAATATTACAACTTCTTTCTTTATATATTTTCAAAATACAACATATAGAATACATGTCTTTCTTTTCTAAATACAGAACTGATTACAGAGCATATCTCTTTTACATTTCAAATTTACAACTTTCACAACTAATTACAAACATATTTTCTTCACAAAATACATTACAATTTCATCCACTTCAAAGTGGGAAAGGTTATAATAAAATATATTTCACAAGGTATTGTCAAACTGTATTTTCCTTTGCTCCAGAACAACAACATGAAGATCCTCCATTTTCAATTTTGATCACAACAAAAGTGGGGGAAAGGAAATGCTCTCCACCCAACCAAGACATCCAATGAAGAGGAGAAGCCATCCTTCTTTATTGGCCCCCGAGCCCCAACCACAATGCAATAAAAGGTGTGATTCAACTCATGGAAACAACAAGCTTCCACAAAATATACACACAACATTCTTTCAACATGCACATTCCAAAATTGAAAACATGGTCCAAACAAAACAACACTTGTAGTAGTGCATGTTTAAACAACCACTGAGACCCAAGAAACAACCTAGGTTAGTTAAAAAATTATGGGATATTTTTTTATATGAAGTGTCTAAATTTTAGGGTTACCAAAACACAAGTTTCTTTTATCGAGTTCACAAGGTTCAAATTTTAGGGTTAGATAATTTAATTAGGTTCAGGAGAGAATCTACCCCATTCCCACTTTCTAACATGATCGAGTTTCAACTCGATCTTTCTCATACTTAACACTTCCAAAATTTCCCTAAACCATTTCCATTGGATAGTAAATTTTCTCACCTTTCTGGTGATATAAAGAAGTCCTCCTAACTCCTTATAGAACTTAAGATATGGTCAAGGGGAGAATTCTTAGGTCAAATTTTATCCTAGGGGGACACATATCAAGAGGTGGAGAAAGTGCCTTGAACGGGTTGGCAGGTCACGGGGTGGCTTAGGGAATTTTTCCCACAAAGTGGGCAAAGAAAAGTCACAAGTCCTCCACACCTCCACGGGTCCCTAGTGGACACATGTCATCACATGATTTGACGTGGGAAAAAAGGAGGCGGGGAAAAGTTTGGATTTTTGCCCGAGTCAAAATCCCAACTTCAAAGGAAAACATTTTTCCGTGTTCCTTGGCAAAGTCAAGGTTGTGCCACGTGTTAACCCATGATTGGGTGTGGGGCAACGGGGTGGCGAAGAAGTCTAAGGGATTGAGCCAAAAGGGTTTCAAACCCAAAAAGATCACGTGGGCCCGTAAAAAGAGATTTTCTAAGCAGGCTGGTGGTCAGGGGCCACGAAGTCAAAAGATAAATTTTTCTAAAAGAAGAATTAAAAGTTAAGTTTTAAATATTCTCACCGCATCCGCTTTGAGCCATGTGTCACAGTGGGATTGGGATTGGTGCAGTTAGCGATACGGGAAAAAAGGAAAAAAATTTTTTTGAGGTCCAAAACTTAAAAGGTTAAGTTAAAATTGGTTCACATCATTCATGCCACGCCACGTCGGACACGATGGTCACAATCGTGATTGGATACAGGGAAAATGGGAAAATTTTCCTACGGTAAAATTTTCCCAAGGTAAAATTTTCAAGAAGGATAAGTTTAAATTTTTGGTCTACCCCTCCGATGTGCCATGTGGCAGGTCTCGATTGGTTGAGGGATGGTGGAGCCATGGATTTTTTGTGGAAATTTTTCCAAAGTCAAAAATTAAAGTTAACAGTTAGATTTATTTTAATTTTTGAATGCCAAATTGAAGTAAAACTTCAAATGGCCATAACTTGAGCTAGAAAGCTCAGTTTTAGGAAAAAAATGACTTTTCGGAAAGATCTCAATGCCCTATTTTAAAAGAAATAAAAATTTTACTTTTGATGAAATTTAAAGGGTAAATTTTGGAAAAATGATATGTAGGTTTTAATTTGTCAAACTAGCAATTTTCAACTTTCAATTTGATTAAATTTGGTTTCCTCCTTCACTCAACATGTCAAACAGACATGGAGTATTGATCTAGGAGGGTTTAGAGTGTTTTTGAAAGTTAATTTTCCAATTTATTTCAATTTGTATTTTTTCAACAATGACAGAAAAATGACCATTAGAGGGATTGTATTCAAATTAGCAATGTTCGAGTTGTTTTCTTGAATTTTCTTTGTCCATTTGGGTTCATTAATGTCTTAACATGCTAATTATAACATTTTAAGTTAATTATTAAGTGAAGGTCTGAAATCGTACATTTTTATTAAAAAAAGAATTGCCAATTAGTAAAGTTTATAACATATGATCTTTTTCTTCTAAATCAGATATCAATTTTATCATTTAAATGTGTATATAGTTTCTAAACTAGTCTAATACATTTGCTTGTTAAATCAACCATTCAATTCTAAGTTAAATTACAATTCTGATTTCATTTCTAATTTATATTTCAAGGGAGAACAATTACAATATAGTTTCCACTTACACACATTCTTCTTCTTTTTAAACAGAGATTACATTCACAATAACAAATCAATTCCAATACACAATACAATTTTGAAAACTAATGCAATCCTTTATTCATATTCCAATACAACTTTACAACTTATCACTTTTCCATTTGATTTCTAAATACAAAATACAACTTACAAAATATACATTTTTTTCAAAAAGAGAGTAAAATATAACTCCTTTACATTTCACATTCCAATTTCAATCTTCCATTACCAATACAAATATCTTCACATTACAAATTTTCTATAAAATTCATCCACTTAAAAGTGGGAAGGATTACAATGAACTTGCTCAAAGAAGGGACTATCAAAACTATATATTCCTCTTGCTCCAAAACAGCAACATGCTATTTCTTCATCTTTTCATCTTGATCACAACAAGGAAGGGGGAAAGGTAATGCTCTCCACCCAACCAAGACATCTAATGAGAAGGAGAATCCATCCTTCCTCATTGGCCCCGAGCCCCAACCATATTGAAATAAGAGATGAGAATCAACTCATGGCAAACAAGGCTTCCACAAAAACATACAAGCAACATTTTCACATTTAAACAACACGCTTCAAGAAGAATGTAGTTTCACACTACATTATATACATGCAAACAAAATTGAGGCTTCTTCCAAGAAAGCCAAAAAGAGCAAGGATCTATGGGGGAAGCTACTTATGCCTCCCAATTGGGAATTGGGCATCCACCAATAATCATACCACCAATATCAATATCATATCCCATAAACCTTATGCCTCCCAACCCTCCTTATGCCCCCCAAAGTTTCTCCCTTATGCCCCCAAGAGTAAGAAATGCAAGCTATTTCTTTTCCATGGTGGATCCCAATCCCAAACTCCCTCCACAATAAAATTGATGCCATTGGCATTCCCTTATGCCCCCCATTTGAAATCCCCATAGCCTTCTCCTACACCATGTCCTAAGTAAGTCTACCCAACCAGCCAACACACACATAACAACAATCACCATTTCCATTCAAGCATGCAAGAGAAAGAAACATTTTAAAAAGGCTCAAGTTCCTACCTCTCCATAATGGAGTTTGTTCCAAGATCAACAAGCTTTCCAAATGCCAAAATGCAGTCCAAAATCAGCAACACACAACATGCAATGGTCTCCAATCTTCTTTCACAAGCAAAAACTCCAAAATCAGCAAGAAAATTCACCCCAAGAGGAAGGTATGCAAAGTTTCAACAACCTCCAAACAAGCAAGGGGTTCAAATTTTAAAGGAGAGGGAAGAGAAGAGGATGATGTGGATCCATGTGGGATGCCACATCATTCTTCCTCAACCCCAAGAACAAAGTCAACATCATTCACCTAAACATAATAAATAAAATGACAAATTTAACTTACACACTCCAAAATAACCCATACCCCAAAAGGACTGAATTTAAAACATGTAAGAGAAGTGCAATTAAAACTTACAATTAGTCATTTCAAAATGCATTAAAAAGGCCTAAATTTAACCTCCAAACCATAGGTATGGTTGGTGAATAATTTTAAGAGGTGTGGGACAAGTTTAACTTGTCCCACAAGCCTCCAAATATAGCCTCCAAGGACAAATTCGAATTTCCCAAGAGGATGAAGTGTTTCACACTCCAAATCTATCTTACATATTTCTTACACATTCTTACAACCTTTCTTACACACTCTTACAACCTTTCTTACACACTCTTACAACATTACATTTAAGATCAACAACTTCATTAATTACATTCTTATGACATATTGATTTATTTATTTTAACACATGATTATTCACAACATTAACACAACATATAAATAACTAATGAAAGGGGTAACACATCACAAAATAAATACATGCAACATTAATAAAGAAACCACATTAATAAATACACAAACCCATGGTCACATATAATGGAAATCCCCCATGGGAATCCCTAACAAAACACACACACACACACAAAAAGTTGCCATGGTGACCTTGTTGAATTCACCTAGAATTCCAATATGGTTAGTCTCCAGTCCCCCGAACATTGTTGTGATATTTTAACCTACAAAACAAAATACCTCCTTCAGCCTCATGGCCATATCAGAACATCCAAAATGATATAAATATACTAACAAAGCCATCTATTCATATAAATCACAACAACATCAAGAAATCAACATTATCATTTTCAGTTTAATTAATCAACTATATCATCATCAATTAATTCTCATGTTAGTTCTATTCACAATATCCAATATCACATGTCCAAATCAACATCTATAATATGTCCATGTCAAACAATATATCATCATCCACATATAAAAATGTCTCTAATAATCATCATGCATAATAACTGAATCCAGATCAATAATAATCCCTGATCTAACATCTAACCATCATACTAAAACAAAACATAATAGTGTCCATAATAAGATCAACAATATCAAGATCAATATCTAAAAGTGTCAAAGGGAAGTGGGCACTACATCCCCCTCCCCTTAGACTCGACTTCCTCCTAGAAGTCACTGAACAAATGTGGAAACTACACTCATAATACTGTGGCATCCTCCCAAGTGGTCAGCAGTCTCATCGTATCTGTCCCACTACACCCATACCTGATCAATCTCTCTACCTCAAGGCCCAGGGTCCTATGATCTATGATATGGATGGGCTCCACCATCACCTTGCCCCTGATCCTACACCTATAATGATGTCCAATCCAACACATGAGAAGGATCTATAATATATCTCCTAAGAACCAAAACATGAAACACATCATGTATGTGAGACAAGCTAGGTGGCAATGCTAGATGGTAGGCCAAAGGGCCAATACACTCCAAGATCTCAAAAGGACCAATGAATCTAGAGCTAACTTAGAACCTTTTCCATAATGGATAGGGCTCTTGTGTGGCTTGACACAAAGGAACACCTTCATGCCCACATCAAAACTACGGTCAATCCTATGTTGATCCGCATACTTCTTCTACCTATCTCTGTGCCTCCTTGTAATCTCTTCTGATCAACACTACCTGCTGCTCCATGTCCTACAAAAGAGCTGGTCCAAGAGATACTTTGTCCTCTAACCTATCCCAACTAAGAGGTGTCCTGCACTCTCTACCATACAAAGCCTGAAAAGGAGCCATGCCTATAGAACTCTGAAAACTATTATTGTAGGAAAACTCCACTAAGTACAGTACTCCTCCCACTTAGACTACTGATCCATCACATACATCCTGAGCATATCCTCTAAAATATGATTCACTCACTTGGTCTATCCATCTATCTCAGGGTGATATGTTGTGCTGAAGTTGATCCTCATCCCGAGGACATACTGCATGGTAGTCCAAAAATGTGAAGTGTACAAAGGATCATGGTCATAAATGATCTTCCACGGGAATCTCATGCACCTAAAATCTCATCCAAATATACTCATGCCACTACTCTAGTATAAGTGGTCTTCACTGGAGAAAAAAGAGCCACTTTTGTCAATTTATCAACCGTGACCATAATGGCATCGTGGTGATATCTCGACATAGGTAGCCCAACAATGAAATCCATGGAAATGGTGTCCCACTTCCATTCCGGTATGGCATGAGGATAAAGAAGACCTCATTGGATGTTGATGCTTGGCCTTAACCCTCTAGCACTCTAAACACCATGACACAAACTGAGCCACATCTCTATGAAGTCCTCTCCAATGGTATAACTGTCTCAAGGTGGCATGCATCTTCTTCACCCCGGGATGGGCTGAATAGGGTGCATGATGTGCCTCTACCAAGATGTCCTACCTCAAGCCTCCATCTCTAGGGAACATATATCCAGCCTCTGTGCCTAAGAAGACCATCTACCTCTAAGGAAAACCATCAAACTTCCCCTCAAGGGGTCTCTGTGACTCGATCTCTTCTCATACTACAATGTAGAAGTTGTCAAGAGGAAGTCTGTTGAAGAATCTTGTTCCAAAAATTTGTGCTCACTGTAGTGGCCATAGCCACATGTCTCCATCTACTGAGAGCATCTACTACCACATTCTCCTTCCCCTTCACATGCTCTATCTCCATGTCATACTCACAAAGAAACTCCATCCAACGCCATTGATGAGCATTGAGATTGGGTGCACGTGAAGAGGTGGCGAAGACTCAAATGATCAGTCCTAAGTGTGAATCTCCATCCAAGAAGAAAATGTCTCCATCTAACCAAAGCATGCACAACTAACTACCAAAGCTCAAGATCATGGGTTAGATAATTAAGCTCATGATCCTTGAGTTTGTGAGACTCAAAAGCTACTACTCTACCATCCTACATCAACACACCTCCAAGCCCTACTAACAAAGCATCTGTGTAAATAAAGAACTCACCCTATGTGGATCCGCACTACAAGAATGGGTGTTGTAGTGAGGCACTCCTTCAATGTCCTGAAGGCCTACTCACATCTATCCATCCAAAAAAAACTTCTTCCCTTTCCTCTGAAGGGAAGTGATAGGGTGCACAATCCGAGAGAAGTCCTGAACAAATCTCCGATAGTAGTATCTACTAATCCCATGAAGCTGCACCTCGGTCACTATAGTGGGTGTTGGCCAATCCATAATGGCTCTAATCTTGGAAGGATCGATGGCAATACCTTCCCCAAAAATGATATGGCCCAAATACTACACCTCTGACTGAAAGAAAGCACACTTCTCCAAGTTCCCATAAAGTTACTACTCACGAAGACACTGAAGAACCTATCAAGGTGCCCCTCATGCTCCTCACGTGTACATGAGTATATCAAAATGTCATCTAGGAAGATGAGCATGAAGCGATCTAAGAAGGTCCTAAATACCCCATTCATCAAACTCATAAACACTGTGGGGGCATTCATCAAACCAAAAGGCACCACTGTGAACTCATAGTGCCCATATCTCATGTGGAAGGTGGTCTTATGAATGTCTACCTCCAAAATCCTCAACTGATGGTACCCTGACTTGAGATCAATCTTAGAGAAAACTATGGCTCCCTTCATCTGATCAAACAAGTCATCAATGTGAGGAAGAGGATAACGATTCTTGATCGTTACCTTGTTCAACTAGATGGTAATCAATACACAACCACAAGGATCCATCCTTCTTCTTCACAAAGATCACCGTGCACCCCAAGGGGATACACTAGGATGGATAAGGCCCTTCTCCAAAAGGCCCTCAAGCTACAACTTGAGCTCACAGAGCTCTAGGGTGGTCATCCGATAAGGTGCTCATGAGATAGGCTCTACTCCAGAACTAGATCTATATGAAAATCAATCTCACATGGGGGTGGTAACCCTCGGTAGCTCCCCTAGAAAGACATCAAAAACTCTCTCAAGATGGGATGATCATCTAGCGATGGTCCACTAGACCCATCCTCTATCTATCACTGACTATAATAACATACATCTGACAACCCCATCACACACACCGCTTAAGCTGCATAGCAGAGATGGTGTGAATAGAAATGGGTCTCTTGACCCCGAGATCACCGACTCAACTCCCAAATCATCTACACAAGATATAGTCTTGTGATAACAATCCATCCTAGCCCTGTGTGTAGATAACCAATCCATACCCAAAATGACTCCATACGAGCCCAAAGGAAGAATACGGAGATCTGAGGTAGTGGTGAAAGGTCCCAAATCCACTACACACTCCTTAACTAAGGAGTCCATAGAGATCTTGGCTCTAGAAGCCATCTCAACATCCCAACTAAGACCTTACCTAACTACCACCAACCTACATCACTCTACTAAAGATGGTGCAATGAAAGAATCAGAAGAACCAGAATCAAACAATACAGAGGTAGGAATACCACCAATGCTACCTGTGGTCTCAATGACTATGCTCGATGCTCTGCTAGATTTCTCAACCACTACATAAATCCTGTGGCTACGTCCCATGTCACCAACAATCGGCTCTAAAATCTATGCCTTACCCTTGTTAGGGTTATGAGGGAAATCTCTCCAAAAATGTCCCACAACTCCACATCCAAAGCAACCACCTAATCCTCTCCAAGGAGTAGCACCTCCAGAGGTGCCTTAGAAGACTGTGGTGTGGATCCCGATGATCCAACTATCTCTATGAGGTCTCTACTTGGTGAGCTCCCACTGACTGAGCTCTAGGTCCACCTCTATGTCCTGATGGGACCCTAGGAGGAGGCCCCATACTCCGACCTCTCTATGCATCAACTCTCTGTGGAGGTCTATGAGGTGGGTGGACTATTTTTACTTTGACTACTATATGGCCTAAAGGATGACTATGTTGTACCCTGGCCACCATGAGGAAGAGGTACTGACCCCTCGATCTACCATCCTACATCTGTCTAAATGTGGGTTCAGACTCGGTCTCTAGCCTGTTGGGTCTTACCCCAAGTCTCCTCTGTAATATAGGCCTTCTCGACGGCCTCTGCTAATTTCTGTGGATAGTGGATCCACACTGCACCTCTGATATCCAAATTCAGGCCCCGATGAACCTGTGAATCCACACCTACTCATCCTGCATATACTCTACATACTAGAGTAGATCTAGAAATCTACTCTCATACTCTTCTACTTGAAAGAGAAGCCTGTCAGGTCATGGAACTCATCAATCCTCTACTATATGAACCTCCATGATAAATACCTACTCTCTGAATCTCTCCTCAAATAGCTCCTAGGTCACTATCTCTGAATCTACATGGAGCTTCTACTCCTCTATCCTCCACCACACTCCTACTCTCTCCATCCCTCAGTAGATGGATCGCAACACGAGCTTTCGTGTTGCTAGAACAAGGAAAATATTGAAGCAACCACTCAAGCTCACTAGCCAGGCCTCTTCCTAAAATCCACCTATATCACCTGAGTAATGTGAGGGCCAAGCTTTAGGATCTCCCTGATGTGATCCACTATTGTGGTCTGTCGGCCTCTAGGTCTCTCAATACACTCATCCCTAAGCCTAGGGCTCCAAGACCTCTCTCTATGCTCTGGAACTCTATCACCCTACCTCCTAGGTGGTGACTCTACTCGGACTAACTCCACATGGGAGTTCTCTCCTCTATGCTCCTCACTAGTCGAGGAGATACCTGACCCTCGATAGAAGGGGCTCTATCATGACTAGCTGCATGTCCTCCTCCTAATCCTCCACGTAGAGTGGCATTAACATCCTGAAGGGTCTGTAGAATCTGAGGTAGAATGGCTGCCACACCCTGATCCGGTGGTGGTGGTGGTGGTGGTGGTGGTGAGTCTGAGTCTCTGTGAAGGTTCCTCTCACTCCTTTTGAGCCTCCACACATAGACCAAAGTGAGAGTTAGTTCATTTTTCTAAGTTTATACAACTTCCATGTTTACTAAAATATACATATTCTTGCTAAGTTGTTTTCTAGATTTAAAGTGTACTAGGTTTAAGTTTTCATGTCTCAAGTTTTCTAGTGTGCCCAATGGTCCAAGCCTTTGAACCACTACTCTGATACCAAACTTGTAGTGCCCGTTTAAACAACCACTTGAGACCCAAGAAACAACCTAGGGTTAGCTAGAAAATTATGGGATAATTTTTTTTTTTTTGAAGTGTCTACAACCAAGTTGCAAGACATTAGTTTTCACTAACAGTTCTAGAACAAAACCTATTTACCAAAACACATGTTTCCTTTATTAACTAATATCAAGTTCACAAGGTTCAAATTTTAGGGTTAGATAATTTTTAATTAGGTTTAGGGAGAAATTTACCCCCATACCCACTTTCTAACAGGCTCAGAGTTTCAACTAGATTTTTCTCATACTTAACACTTCCAAAATTTCCCTAAATCATTCCCATTGATAGGAAATTTTCTCACCTTTCCGGTGATATAAAGAAGTCCTCCTAACTCCTTATAGAACTCAAGATATGGCTGGGCGGAGTTTTAGGTCAAATTTTCCCCTAGGGGGACACATGTCAAGAGGGTGGGGAAAGTGCCTTGAACGGGTTGGTGGGTCACGGGGTGGCTTAGGAATTTTTCCCATTTGGATGTGGCAGTGGGCACAAAACTCAAAATCCTCCCGTGCCTCTCCATGGGTCCTCTGGGGACACGTGTCATCACATGATTCAAGTCAAGGTAAAAGGTGGAAAAGGGTTTAGCGGGGGGAATTTTTTTCACATTTTCCTTTCCCAAAAAGAGAAAAATTCACGTTCACCTAAGCCAAAATCCATTATGGGACATGTGGGACTTAGACAAGCCAATGGGGGGAAAACCAAGGAAGGGTGGGAGGGGAAGGAGTGAGGATTTTGCAATTTTCCCAAGATTTGGGTTAAAAAAGGAAAAGAATTTTCACATGGGTCCCACGTGTCACCGAAAAGAAGGTGCCACGTGGCACATTCGAGGAAAATTTTTGGCGCAGGGGGTTGGGGTGCATGGGGAATTTCTTCAAAATTTCCCAAGGCTTTCCAAAAGAAGAAAAAAGTTAAGTTTAAAAGCTCCCTGCATCCATCAAAAGCCAAATGTCATTATGGGGTTGCGTGGGCTGGGGGGATGCGGAGGAAAAATTTGAAAATTTTCCCAAAAGAAAACTTAAAAGGTTAAAAGCAAAATGGGTTTCCTCCTCCTCCACCCTAGCCACGTGTTAAGACATGATTGGCTGCGGTCCGGTGGGGATGCGGGAGGAAAATGGGAAAAAATTTTCCCAAGGTAAAATTTTCAAAAAGGATAAGTTTAAATTTGGTCCACCCTCCGAGGTGCCACGTGGTAGGTCCCGATTGGTTGCGGGATGGCGGGGCCATGGACTTTTTTGGGAAATTTTTCCAAAGTCAAAAATTAAAATTAAAGTTAACTAGATTATTTTATTTTAATTTTTGAATGCCAAATTGAAGTAAAACTTCAAATGGCCATAACTTGAGCTAGAAAGCTCAGTTTTGGGAAAACAAGGACTTTTCAAAATATCTCGATGCCCTCTTTACACATAGAAAACCAAAAATTTACTTTTGATAAGTTTAAAGGTCAATTTTTGAAAAATCTGCAGGATTTTAATTAGTGAAACTCGGCAATTTTCAACTTTCAATTTGATTAAATTAGATTCCTCCTTCACTCAACATGTCAAAAACATGGAGAATTATCTAGGGAGGGTTTAGAGTGTTTTAAAAGTTAATTTGTCCAATTTATTTCAATTTGTATTTTTCCAACAATAAATGACAAAAAAATGACTTTTAGAGGGATTACATTCAAATTAGCAATGGTTAGTTGTTTTCTTGAAGTTTTCTTTGTCAATTGAGTTCATTAATGTCTTAGATGCTAACTTATAACATTTTTAAGTTAATTATTAAGTGCAGGTCTGAACTATACATTTTTATTAAAAACTAATTGCCAAAGAGTATAAAGTTTATAACATGATCTTTTTCTTCTAAATCTAAATATCAATTTTGTCATTTAAATGTGTGTATAGCTTCTAAATTAGTCCAATACATTTTCTTGTTAAATCAACCATTCAATTCTAAGTTAAAGTGCAATTCTGATTTCAATTCTAATATATATTTCAAAAGGAAACAATTACATTATCTTTCCACTTACGTGTTTCTTCTTCTTCATTTAAACAGAGATTCATTCTTTAAATAGTAATTCAATTCCAATACACAATACAATTTTGAAAACTAATGCAATCCTTTATTCATATTCTAATACAACTTTACAATTTATCTCTTTTCCATTTGATTTCTAAATACAAAATGCAATGCTTAAAATATTTTACATTTCTTTTTCAAAAACAGAGAGTAAAATATAACTCCTTTACATTTCACATTCCAATTTCAATCTTCCATTACCAATAAAATTTCTTCACATTACAAATTTTCTAAACAATTCATCCACTCCAAAGTGGGAAGGATTACAATGAACTTGCTCACAAGAAGGGACTATCAAACTACATTTCTTGGCTTCAAAACAGCAACATGCTCCATTTCTTCATCTTTTCATCTTGATCACAACAAGGAAGGGGGAAAGGCAATGCTCTCCACCCAACCAAGACATCCAATGAGAAGGGAGAAGCCATCCTTCCTCATTGGCCCCCGAGCCCCAACCATATTGAAATAAGAGATGAGATTCAACTCATGGCAACAAGGCTTCCACAAAACATACAAGCAACATTTTCACATTTAAACAACACAGTTCAAGAAGAATGTAGTTCACCACTACATTATATATATGCAAACAAAACTGAGGCTTCTTCCAAGAAAGCCAACAAGAGCAAGGATCTATGGGGAAGCTACTTATGCCTCCCAATTGGGAATTGGGCATCCACCAATAATCATACCGCCAATATCAATATCATATCCCATAAACCTTATGCCTCCCAACCCCTCCTTATGCCCCCCAAAGTTTCTCCCTTATGCCCCCCCAAGAGTAAGAAATGCAAGCTATTTCTTTTCCATGGTGGATCCCAATCCCAAACTCCTCCACAATAAAACTAGTGCCATTGGCATTCCCTTATGCCCCCATTTGAAATCCCCATAGCCTTCTCCTACACCATGTCCTAAGTAGTCTACCCAACCAGCCAACACACACATAACAACAATCACCATTTCATACATGCATGCAAGAGAAAGAAAGTTTTTAAAAGGCTCAAGTTCCTACCTCTCCATAATGGAGTTTGTTCCAAGATCAACAAGCTTCCCAAATGCCAAAATACAGTCCAAAATCAGCAACACACAACATGCACAATGGTCTCCAATCTTCTTCCACAAGCAAACTCCAAAACAACAAGAAATTCACCCCAAGGAAAGTATGCAAAGTTTCAACAACCTCAAACAAGCAAGGGGTTCAAATTTTAAAGGAGAGGGAAGAGAAGAGGATGATGTGGATCCATGTGGGATGCCACATCATTCTTCCTCAACCCCAAGAACAAATTCAACATCATTCACCTAAACATAATAAATAAAATGACAATTTAACTTACACACTCCAAAATAACCCATACCCCAAAAGGACTGAATTTAAAACATGTAAGAGAAGTGCAATTAAAACTTACAATTAGTCATTTCAAAATGCATTAAAAAGGCCTAAATTTAACCTCCAAACCATAGGTATGGTTGGTGAATAATTTTAAGAGGTGTGGGACAAGTTTAACTTGTCCCACAAGCCTCCAAATATAGCCTCCAAGGACAAATTCGAATTTCCCAAGAGGATGAAGTGTTTCACACTCCAAATCTATCTTACATATTTCTTACACATTCTTACAACCTTTCTTACACACTCTTACAATATTACATTTAAGATCAACAACTTTATTTATTACATTCTTATGACATATTGATTTATTTATTTTAACACATGATTATTCACAACATTAACACAACATAATAATAACTAATGAAAGGGTAACACATCACAAAATAAACACATGCAAATTAATAAAGAAACCACATTAATAAATACACAAACCCATGGTCACATATAAAGGTGAAATCCCCCATGGGAATCCCTAACAAAACACACACACACACACACACACAAAATGTTGCCATGGTGACCTTGTTGAATTCACCTAGAATTCCAATATGGTTAGTCTCTAGTCCCCCGACATTGTTGTGATATTTTAACCTACAAAACACAAATACCTCCTTCGGCCTCATGGCCATATCAGAACATCCAAAATGATATAAATATACTAACAAAGCCATCTATTCATATAAATCACAACAACATCAAGAAATCAACATTATCATTTTCAGTTTAATTAATCAACTATATCATCATCAATTAATTCTCATGTTAGTTCTATTCACAATATCCAATATCACATGTCCAAATCAACATCTATAATATGTCCATGTCAAACAATATATCATCATCCACATATAAAAATGTCTCTAATAATCATCATGCATAATAACTGAATCCAAATCAATAATAATCCCTGATCTAACATCTAACCATCATACTAAAACAAAAAAACATAATAGTAAGAGCTCCAAGCACAAGAAAATTTTCCCCAAGGAAGCATTCCAAAGTTTCAACAACCCAAAACAAGGCAATGAGTTTGAATTTTATAGAAGAGGGAAGAGAAGAGGATGATGTGGATCCATGTAGGATGCCACATCACACATCCTCAATTCCAACACAAAAGTCAAAATTTCATTCTCCAAATCACAATAAAGAGGTGGGTGAAAATATGACAATTTACTTACACACTCAAAACAGCCCACACCCCAAAGGACTCAATTAAATAAAATGCAATAAGAGTACAATTAAAACATGCAACATGATTAATAAAAAACATGAAAAGGGTCTAAAATCAACCCTCCAACCATAGGTATGGTTGGTGAATAAACTTAAGAGGTATGGGACAAGTTTTACTTGTCCCACAAGCCTCCAAAAATAGCCTCCAAGGACAAATTCGAATTTCCAAGGAAGTGGAGTGTTTCATACTCCAAAATCTTACTTACTAAACCCTTACACATAATTACACATCTCTTACATATTTAATACAAAATCCAACAACTTCTATAATTAATTTCTCATATCCCAATTTGATTGATTTATTTATTTTAACAAAATGATTACTCACATTAATCTACCACAATTTAATTAAATAAAAGAAAGGGACACATCACTAATAAAATACATACAAGCATTAATAAAAAGGAACCACATGAACAAATACACAAAACCCTTGGTGACATTTAAAGGTAATTCCCCCATGGGAATCCCTAACAAAACAACACACACACACACACACAAAACATGTTGCCATGGTGACCTTATTGAATTCATCTAGAATTCTAATGTGGTTGGTCTCCAATCCCCCAATGTTTGTTGTGATATTTTAACCTAAAAAATACAATACCACCTTCAGCCTTGTGGCCATATCAGAACATCCAAAATGAATAAAATATAATTCCAAAATCATCTATATAAATGAATCACAACAACATCTAAGTAAAAACTATATCATTTGTAATTTAATCAACAACTATATCATCATCATAAAATGTCCATTTTCTACATCTACTCACAATATCCACAATCACATGTTCGAAAAACATTCATAATATATCCATGTCAAATAGTATATCATCATCCACATATGAAATGTCTCTAATAATCATCATGCATCATAACCAAATCAAGATCACAATAATCCATGATCAAATATCTAACATCATACTAAATCAAAGCTATAATAATGTCCATAATGAAATCAACAGTATCAAAATCAGTATCAAAAGGTGTCAAAGGGAAGTGGGCACTACAGAAGATACTATTACATTTGTGTTTGTAGAGAATACCTCCCATGATGATGTAATGAGAGACACTTTTTAGGAAGGATTGTCATCCATTGTGAGTGAGATTTGGAGGTAGGATTGAAAGTGAGAGGTAGTCAATGAACTGCTTATACCAAATGTTGCGTGGGTTAGTATCAATGCTACCCACAAAATTAATGTTGGGGATAATATAAGAAGGTGACTATAATCATTGTATTGTGACAAATATTTTTGAGTTTGAAGGTGAGGCAGGTATTTGAGAAGCAAGACAAGCCATGGTATCTATGAATTTTTTAGTGGATCGTGGAGTGGCTTGAATGAGGTAGTGATCAAACATGGTCAAAAGTAGGTGGACATGATGTTTATAATTTCAAATCTCATCGTTACAACACTGGTATGAACCATTGACTTGGTTCACAACCAGTTGAGAGTCACCAAATATGTTAATGGATTTAACATCTAGGGAAATGACAATTTGAAGACCTAACACAATAGCTTTATAATTGGCTGTTATTTGTGCATTCAAAGTCTAGTTTAAAGGATAGTGGCATAGGCTCACCATCAAAAGGAATGAGGATGACCCCGTACCTCCCTCATGGTGACATTTGGATCCATCAAAGAATAATTTCATTTGATAAATAATATCATCAATGGAGAGGGTGACGCTAGATTCATTAGGAAAATCAAAGTTTGAGAATTGATTCCCAGGAAGAGGAGCATTTACGAGTTGATCCGCAATGGTTTTTCCTTTGACATACTTTTGATGAATGAAATCCAACTCCAAGTCTACAAGAAGCATGAGTCAATGAGTGGTGTGTTGGTATTGATAAGGTTTGGCATACATGTAATGAAGAGGGTCCATGTTTGTAATGACAAACATTTTTTTATTAAGAAGATAGTGGTGAAGTTTGGTGGCCATGAAGACTAAGGCCAAGAAAATATTTTTAGCATGAGTGTACTGAATTTCATAGTATAGAAGAGTGTGGATTATGTAATGACCCACTTGTCCCCTATTATTCTCACCACAATAAGAGAGCATGGCACCCAAGGAACGATTAGTAGTAGAAATGTATAAGTAATATGATTTATCATATTTAGGAGGAATGAGTACATGATGCTGAAGAAGGTAGTTATTCAATGCTTTGAAGGCTTTGTGATACTCCTCATTCTAATGGAAAGAAACATCCTTTTTAAGGAGATGGTGAAATGGTTGGCACCGATTTGAAAGTTGAGAGATGAAGCATCAGATGGATTGTAATTTTCCTTGCAAGCTACAAAGTTGCTGAAGGTTAGTAGGTGGAGGCATGTCAAGAATTGTCTTGATCTTAGTAGGATCAACTTTAATACCCCGCAAAGAGATGATGAAACTCAGGAGTTTACCTAAGAGAAATATGAAAATACACTTCTTTGGTTGAAGGTGAACACAATATTGGATAAGGTTTTCAAAGATAACTTTTAGAATGGCTAGTTGTTTGGCATGACGCTTAGACTTACCAAGAAGTTAGTCAACATATTCTTCCAATATGTCATGTAAGATGTAAGTCATAGTGCATTGATAGGTAACACCAACATTTTTCAAGATAAAGGGACGTGATAGAAGAAGGTCCCCCAAGGGGTGATGAAGTTGGTTTTTTGTTGATCTTCTAGAGCAAGTAATATCTAATTATAGCCAAAAAAATCCACAAGTGATAGCATCTCATGGTTGGCTATAAGATCAATTAGTTGGTCAATGTTTGGTAGAGGAAATTTGTCTTTTGGACATGTAAGGTTAAAGTCACGAAATTTAGTGTAGATACGAAGTCCCCTGGTCACTTTCAGGATAGGAACAATGTTAGAGATCCATTGTGGATAGTCAATAGGTAGGATGAAGGAAACATAGATAAGGTGCTGAAGTTCTTCTTTCACAAGAAGAGTAATGTGAGGATGTATTTTATGCAACTTATATGTCACAGTTTTGAGGTCGTGGTTATTCATGATATTGTGAAGAATGATATTAGGGTCAATACTTGACATATCACTATAAGATCAAACAAATTCCTTTCTATGATCACAAAGAAAATATGTCAAAGATTCTTGTTCTGTAGACTCTAAAGATTGGCCTATCTTTAGAATTTGTGGGTCATCCTGAGTGTGAATTTTGATTTCTATGGTAGATTCATTCAACATGGTTTGTGTGTCAAAGGGTAAAAACTTTGAATATAATAATACTCCACACCTAAATAGGTCAGAATAGAATCATCATCCTAACATTGAATGATGTTTATAGAAGGTGTATCATCATCCAACATGTCAGGCTAAAGAAGAGGAAGGGAAGAGGGAACCTCACCATCACGTTGATAGGTCAGAGGTCCCAAGGAGATGGTGTTTACAATTTTTTTAGGTAAAATAGATTTAGGATCCATAGAATCTATAGAAGAAGGTAGTGTAATAAATTAGGAAGGTGGGAAAGGGATTTTGTCTTATACGTGGGTGATTCAGGCCTACTTAAGAGGAGGTTTCTTAGAAAATACAATACCACAATGGTCACTTTGTTTCCTAGTGGTGAATGGCATAATGATGTGACGACCTTGTTTGTAATGAGAAAATATAAAACCCTTCCAGGCGTAATGGTGAAGGAAGGTAAGTACAAAGTTTCATTTGGTGAGGTAGGAGAAGTCAAATTAGAAAGGTTTGGTTTAGAAGGGAGGTTCAATAGAATAATAGGAAGTGTTGAGTTCCCCATATGTTAGGTTGGTGTGAAGGTGGGGATGGTTTTATGGTATGAAATCTCCTATACAATGATTGTAACATGCATGTTGGTGTATTTTTCCATACTCCCGAGGATTAAGGAATGTTTCAATGCTAAAGAGGAAGTATTCTCTCGAGTGTAAGGTGTTAAAAATGCCTACCAAGGGGTCTATGTTTGGTACTTAGGTAGGAGGTATAGATGAGCTATATGAAGCCTAAAGATAGGGAATTAGTAGAGGGTAGAATAGGTGGGTTGTATGAGGGAAGTGAAGTTAGAGAAGTGGTAGATGTGGTAGATGATTTAACTGGGATTAGAAAATCATTTGGATGGTAAATCATATTATAGTTTTTGAAGGGGGAAGTATTTTATTGAATGGTGTAAGGTTCCCATTCATATTCAAATTTGAGGCAACAGTGAAGGGTGGAAGGTACATAAGCCATGGCGTGAATCTAGGGATGACCTAACAACATGTTATACTAGAACTCTCCTTTGAGAATGTAGAAGAGTTTGGGAATAGTTTGGGGTCCCACATGGATGTGGAGGACAATGGTGCCAAGGGTAGTGGTCATGGAATCATTAAAATATCAAAGAATGATGGGGTTTCTAGACATATAATTGGCTGGTATGCCTATTTGTTTGTAGGCATGAGAAGAGATGATGTTGATGCTAGTGCCCCCATAAATCATAATGTGTTTAACGTGAATATCATTAATGTAAGTAGAGATGAAAAGAGAAGGATCAAGATCATCAGGTTGTGAAGGGGAAATATATGATTTGGATAAATTAATGGAAGCAATCTGATGAGGGGTAATGTGGGCGGAAATAGGTGAAGTGTCATTAGGTGGAACCTTGATGGATTGCAAGACCTCAATGAGGGCCTAACGATGAGAATTAGAGGTTTGAATCAAGTCATATAAATAAATCTTCAATGGAGACTAGTGAAGTTTTTTTATCATTGAATTAGGTGGTGCTAATCAAGGATGGTTATCTTGAGGGGAGGTGCAAGTTTAATGTTAGGTGAAGACAAACTAGAAAGGTTACCATCTTTTCCTTTCCTTTTTATTTCACATGTTGTGACTGAGTGGATACATGTACCATGTTAATTTCAAAGATAGGAGGAGGAAAAGAGGGTTATTGAGCCTTACCTTTATCCCTAGGTGGATGTGAAGGGAAATATTATAGAATGGGTTTGGGACTAGGTTGTGTGGCTACAAGAAAAGAAAGAATGAAATCCTCCTCCAACAGATCATCTTCTTCGAAGAGAGCATCAGAATCACAAAACTAAAGGAGAATGTTTTTAAATACCTTAAAAATCTCGACATCATGCCCTAGTGAGTGATGATAAGCGTAAATTTTTTTCATCATAAAACCCTACTTGGTTTAGGTTTGAGAGGATTGTAAGGCTTGATAGGAAGAATTGATATAGTAGATGTCTCTAACAATTGAGAAAGGATGTTAGAGTAGGATCCTACCAAAGGATCATAATGAGAGGTCAAGGTTGTCTTGGGTGAAGGGGTAGGTGACCTTTGTGAGGAGGGCGAGGTGAGAGATTGTGTTGGTGTAACTACTTTTTGGTAGGTAGTGAAGGTTTGGGTTTAGGTTGTGCCTTCTTAGGTAAAGGTGGTGGAATAACATAGTAGGGAAAAGGAGACTCGGAATGTGTAGGTATCTCGAGTAATCCAATGAAAAAGTGCAGTGTGTAAAAGGTGAGGGTAAAGGTAATGACGAAGGTGTGGGAAGAATGAGAGGTGAAGGCAAGGGTATAGGTTGTTGCACTTTATATTTTCCTTGGTAAAGAGATAGGTTAACCAAGGTTGAAGTATGTGCATCCAATATCAAAAACAGAGGTGAAGGTGAGTGAGAAGGTGTGGGGAATACTAGGTGTGAGCCCTAAGAGGTTAGGTCTTCCTTTTAGGTGACAGAGTATATTTTGTGATTAGTAGTGAAGAAGTTGAAAAGTCTAGCTTCACAGGGGTGTAACAGACTTGGTACCGATAAAACCCCTAAGGTAGTAGTAGGTTTTGAGAAGATGGAGGCCTGAGTGTAGGGGTGTTGATGAAGAAGGGGATAATACCACCGGTTCAAGCATAATAGCCTTAGTCACTTTGAAAATATTTGGATATATGGTCGAGGTACCGGGGATGACATCTGCATTTATGTGGAAATGGGGATTCTAAGGCATTCCTAGAGGGTGGTGAACTCGATTTACTACAAGTGGTCAACCAAATGAGAGAAGGTTTTTAGAGTGGATGAAGAGGATGAAAACTTGGTGTTAAATCCCGTGAAGAGATCTGAGGCCCGCGAGATAGGGAAGGTATTAGCCTTTGAATCGGTGGGTAAGAGTGAGGTAAGAAAAGTGATGTGGTATTTGAAGACCTTCGAAGAAGTGTCACCAATAGGAAGAGTAGATATAATTTTCTCCTTTATGGGTTGAGGAGAAGGAAAAGTGGGTAATGTAGGATCCTCTATAGGTAGAAGAATAGGTAGGGTGGGTTCTTATATGGGTAAACGACTAGGTGAGGTAGGATCTTGTACGAGCAAAGGAACATGTGATGTAGGCTCCTCTATGAGTAAAGGAACAGGTGAGGTGGGTTCCTCTATGGGTAAAGGAACCGGTAAGGTGCATTAATATATGGGTAAAGAAACATGTGAGGTGGGATCCTCTATGGGTAGAGGATTTTTGGAAATATTTCTTCAATAGATGTTATAGGAGGAGACTAGATAGATTGATCAGGCATTGTATTGAAGACTGCATGAACCACATATACATTGGTTTCTTCTTTAGACATCAAGTCAACATGAGTTGATAAAGGGGCATGGTTAGGAAAATGTTTTATGAAAATTCCAAGTTTGCATTAGTCCACGCGTTAGGTTTTTCAAGGATGAGATCACCACTATCTAACATTCCTTGCACAATGTTTTAAAAGGTTTTTCAGTTTGCGTCACTATGTCCTCTTACACTAGGTAGTAATTGCAGAATTCATTTTATTTATACCAAGATTGTGTGGGGTGATAAGGATCAAAACCAGTATGTGGTTTGATGGGAGGAAGAGTGATGGCTCCAGCCTTCAAAAAAATTTCTAATATGGAAGAATAAGGCTCCCCAATGGGAGTGTAACTCTTTTGTTCATATCGATATTGAAAATTTTTCACCGGCGAGATATTGGAAGGGAGTTTAGGTTGATTGGTTGGATGAGAAGGGTCAGATTTTAGAATTACAGTGTTAGTGGATCCTTTTGGCTTGGGATAGTTTTTGGGTGGTTTGTAATAAGACTTGTTTGATTTGAAGGTGGATTTTTTGTTACACATTTTTAGTTTGTCTTTTTCGAGGGCATTGATCTCAAGCTTACTAACCATGGTAAAATCCTTGTCAAACATATGAAACATTTGAACATGAAGAGTCGAGGAAATGCGTCTAGGACACACCCTCATAAAAAAATCTTTGAGCTCGGGTTTTGGAAGAGTGAAGAAAAGCTGATTGATTAGTATGTGCCACTCGCAGTGTGATGAAATCAACGATAGACTTGTCATCATATTAACAAATAAAATATAAATCTATGATAGAGAACTTTTTATAAATATTTATTACAAATTGATCAAGAAAGGTCTGCACCAATTTATTAAAGGAAAATATTGAGTACTTGGGAAAAACATTGTACTAGTCTAAGGTGGGTATTGACAAGGACACGGGAAAGGTACGAAGGATCAAGGAATCATTGTGGCCTATTAGGTAACAAATGTGTCTAAATGAATGCAATTTTTGTTATGGGTCCTCCTTATTGTTGAAGTGGTTGAATTTAGGTAGCTCTCATTGCACATGATATGGATGAATAGGTATAGAGGAATGGATGTGTTCATTACAAATCTCATTATATGTTAAGACATTACGAGACAAAAAAAAGAGGACTCAAATGCCTAGATTTGATCCATTATTAATTTAATGAGGTACACAAAGTGGGATTTGATAGAGGGATGCCCCATGAGGTGTAAGGGGCTTGATAAGATGAATGGATCATAAAAGGAATACCAAGATACGGGGTTTTGAGTACATGAATTGAGACGTAGGTATGTAGGAATTAGTAGACGAGGAGGGCATGTACCCTGAATATTCAATTGAGGTGATGGGTTATATTTGAGGTAAGGTAGAAGTAGGATGAGCTTGTGGAAAGATCCTCATGGTGACAGGTGGAAGATTTTGGGGAATAGAGACCACTAAATTCTGAAATGGAGTGGACGAAGTCGACAAAACTAGTGGTTATGTGGGAATAGGTACATAAGATAGTAATGATGATATAATGGGGAAAGGCATATGGGTACCGTAGATGTCATGGTGGGAGAGAAGATGTCAAGGATGTAGAGGTTATGTGAGAAGTATTTTTTACAAAACAAGAGTAGGAAATGCTAAAGTAGTTGGGTAGCCACATTAGCCTTGCACGATATGGGAGAGAAGATATAAATGGTGGGTATGGAAGTGGGAATTCCATAAAGAGTATTTCCGATGAGTCACGCGTAAAAGTAGTAAGGTAATATTGTAAGGCCTTGGTGTTATGATCAAGGAATCTATTGAATTCCTCATCACCTATGGGTATGTTTGTAGGAGAATTAGGATCCATTGGAGATGAAATGGAAGGTGGAGAAGGGATATAAGGAAAAGGTACATGACTTATGTGGAAATCAAGAGCTCGTGTTCAAGCATGGTGATTCCAAACTATACGAAAGGATGAAAAAAGGTATTATGGGATTTTTAAAAATGACGAAACTCATAAACAAATGAACTCGTTGTTTTGATAGAAAATAAAAACACAGTATTAATCGATACCGATTGTTGAGCCAATGATGGTAGGTAGAATAACTGATGTCGATTCTTGAACCAATGACACTAGGTAGAATAACTAATGTCGGTAAGGCATATTAGATCTAAACTTGATAAATTTGAAATTTCTAAGAAATATTTTTAGCAAAAGAAGATGAGAATCAGGTTGTGTATATCAATTCTAATCTAACACACTCAGAGAACTAGAATTAACTAATTGTGATGGCCAAGTGTGAAAAATAAATAAAAGTTATGAAATACGATCTCACACCTCAAATAACAGAAGACAAGAAATAAATTCACAAATCCAACAAGTAAAATCTAACAAACACGTTATCCTAGGAATAATATTTTAGTGTTTTGATGGCTTAAGCCTTAGGACTGACTGTGAATATATAGAAATGAGTGGATTTAAGGTACATAGAATCCAATTATGGATGGTTTTAGGGATGTTTTGGTGGGGGTGTCCTCAATATACCTTTCGGTAAGTGATTTCCGATCTCGATACGATAATCTAGCTAGAACACCAAATCGAGGCACACTATAAATAGGTGTTCAAATCCTTGATACCTTCTTCCCGGGATTTTGAGGAATGTTTAAGAAACATGTTGTTTGTTTGAGTGATATGAAAAAGTGGACTACGTTTAATTACCCAATCATCAACCGATTATGACATCCATTATATTTGATTTCTAATTAGACCATGTGAGCTAAATGTAAGAATACACAGGATGTAATGCAACAATTTTAAACCCAAATCAAAATATTGAGATTGGATGAAAGCAATAATGAATAGGAATAGAGTATGACTTTCACTAATGTAAGCAAGAAAGAAGAAAGAATGATTCATTTTAATTTACACCAAATGAAATGTGACTTTTAGAGAAATAGAAGAAATAATGTTACCAAGGAGAGATTTAGTGAATATTTTAGAAAGGAAACAATCAAAAATTCAATCCTAAATGAATATAAAGAACCCAAAATGATGAGGGTCCCATCGGGCGTGCCAAATGTTTCACCATATAGGAGTACCGTATGATAAAATGATTTAAAAAGGTAAGGGTAAGGTACATGAGGAATACCTAGGGGTCAAGAAGAGGTTATGAACCATTTTTAAATACCAAGTTGGTTGTAGAGAACTCCTTTTTATCTGGGAAGGAATACCTGAGAAGCAAAATAAGACAACAAAATAGATTCAATAGCATAGGTTGGTGGATTTCCTAGCATGTGCTATATTTGGGAAGCAAGGTGTTTCCTAAAAGGCCACATGTTAATGCAATTTAATGTTGATAAATATCATGAAAGAGAATTTCCTAATGTAGTTATAAGATATGGGTACCTCACACAAATATAATACTCTAAATATAGTTATTGGTGAGAAAATTTGTTGGATGGAAAAACTTGTGGATTTATTGTCAATGCTTTGGGAATCTAAGTCCCTCTACTTAATCAAACAGTAGCTACCATGTATGCATGTGTGAGAAAATGTGGATTTCTATGGTGGAATTTCGAATGGGGATCCAACAGGGTACTCCATCGACCACCCGTGGCAAAGATAGAAATCTCTTGCTATGGAAGACTTTGTCGAAGAGCAGGAAAGGGGAGTGAGAAAAGACGTAGGAGAGCTAATACTGTAAGTAGGAAATTAGATTCCTAAACACACTAGTTATAAGTATCATCACATGAATTTATGAGAAGAAATAACTCTGTAAGAATCATTAAGACCAAATGAAATTTGATGAACAAAAAGTATCAAGAAATCTCTTAGTCAAAGAAAGCTATAAACTCCTTCTTGTATTAATTTCTCAAACAAAGTTGTACATAGTGGAGAAATGGAGGAAATTAAAAAGGGGGAAATGGAAGAAAATGGCTATCTCCTTTGTTCTCTCAAAGTAAAATATACTCTTGAGTTTACAAGATCAATCACTAACCCTTTGAAATGGGAATGACGTTACAATTTATAGAATGAGAGGTGACTTATCATCTTCCTCATGACCCTCCATATGCCTTATTTATAACTTTAGACTATTCGTATTCCTATCAAATATTTAAGTCCCTTTTATAAAATCAAGGTGACTTAATTTACATTATGTTTCTAAAGTCACTTTTAGGTGACTTAAAGGCATATCAAAAAGTTCAAACCCCAACAAAGAATTAGAACATTTGAAGAGAGAGAAATTGGGGAGAGGGAAGAGCGAGAAGAGGAGAAGATGTTACCCCTGATGAAGTCTGATGATCCTCTTTGATTGAAATCTCTGATGTGATGAAACTATGAATATTCAAACTCGTGGAAAAATCCTTCAAATGGGCTCACAGATGCTTTGGAATGAGTGTTTAAAAACATTGTTAAATGGTGTTTCGATGACCACAACTTCTACCCCGCACAAGATACTCCTACAACTCGAGCCATGGAGTGAGTGTTGGGAGACATTGTTGAATTATCTAAGGTGAATCTCGCATTCCCCATGAGAAATTCCTATGATGATCTTGCATGATGATGTTGACCTGAATGATCATTCCTTAATGTCCCATTGTGCCAAACTTGCCCTTTCAGAACAACCTGTTATTTTTAGTAAGTGTAGATTACGAGCCGAGATGAACTATTTGATGAATTTTCTGTGATACTCCCCTTTGTTCACAAAAATTCTTCATGGAATCTTAAAATGGTGGCTTACCTGAAGTAATAGACCCCTATGTAGGGAGACATGCTATTTTTAGTAAGTGCGCCATGAATGTCAAATTGCGACAAAATGGGTCTTGAAATTCTGGGTTTTATTCTAGGGTTCCACGCTCTAAATTTTGAGTAATTCCTTCATTTGAACAAGTGGGAAAATTATATTTTCATTGGTAGGGGTAGAATAATGACAAAAACACATCCCTCCATATCCCTAAAAAGTAGGGACTTCATCGTGCAAAAACTAGTTTGAGAGAAACTAGATTTTTTTGAGATCCTTCCCTCTGAATTTCAAATGATTTCACCTACCGATCTTTGGTAATTTGATAATTTATTCGAAGAGGGAAGAATGATGATAAAAAAATCCTCCATATCCATAAAAAATAGGGACTTCATGGTGTGAAAAATAATTCACGTGAAAATAGATTTTTCAATGATCATTCCCTCCAATTTTGTGCAATTTCACCCACTAGAACCTTGAGAAGTGGAGAGGTAGCTTGCTAATTTTTTCCATTACTATGTCATGGTGGCCATTAATGGAGCTTGAAAATTGCAGGTCTGTTTTTGTCTCCGTTTGTGATGAAATCAATTCCATTGTGATAGGTTTTTGCTTCTTATGCTTCAGGAGAAATTTCTCTTCAATTCGATAAACGGTTTGATAGGAAATTCAATTTTTCCTTCGTTAAGCCAGAAATGAGATTTTTTCTTTGTGAATATTCTATGCACCACTAGGTAGGATTAAAAGTGTTTTTTTAATGGCCTTCAAGAGAGAAAAACTTGGTAATAAATGGTTTTTCATTTCGCTCACCGGTTTGCAAGATATGTTTGAATCTTCATTCTATGGCAATGGGAATTTCCACTGTTATTCTTCTTGGCTCTCCATTTATTTTTCTTATCTCAATGAATTATTATTCTAATACCTATGTGCCATCATGGATTAAATGATATTTTTTTGTGATGGAGCATGTTCAAGCTTTGGAAATGGTGAAGTGAGGTGTTCTTTACAACTTTTCCTCTAGCGGAGAAGCGAAGAAACAACGAGAAGCAATAAGAAGTAGCCAACAGTTAGAAAAAAATTTCAAATTTTTGAGTTGGATTTGGGTACACTTTTTTCCCCTGATTTCCCTGACCTCAGGGATGTGAGGGACATCAATTTCCATAATGAGCAAGATGACGACACGTGGCGGCGATCCGACGACAGGGAATGAGTGCTCCAAAATTAGCTTTAAAGCACCGAGGGATGGAAACTGGTCATATGGGTGACCAAAACACTCTCCTAGAGGTTTGGGCACATTTTTCCATGTTTGGTGTCCCTCACCTCAAAGGGATGTGAGGGACATCAAATTCCATGGTGGTCCTGGAGTTGACACGTGTCCTTGATCCGACGATAGGGAGTTTGAGCTCCAAAAATGCACTTGGGGGCTGAAAGTCGGTCACGTGGGTGACCAAAAGACTCCCCATAGGGGCTGGTCACATTTTTCAAGGGCTTATGTACCTGACCTCAGGGACTTCGGGACATAAAATCCCACCAGGCTCTTGGTGCTGACACGTGTCCTCCCAAAAATTGACTAACTCCTAGACTGTCTCCAAGAGGGTGACTTGGAATGATGATAACTTGAGATCCCGGTTATATTTCTTGGTGAAGTATTATATGATCCTAATTGGAAATGGAATTTTTGATCCAATGGTTTGGGTATCATGTCTTGATTCATCCATTTGATCCTTAAAAAAGTGGAATTTGTATCTAATACTCCACTTGTGCCTAAGAAAAACTTCCTTCAAATATTATGCGCTAAGGTTATGTGAAAAATATTATTTCACCATCATGTAGGTCTTGGAATCCTATTTTCAGAGATGTTTTTTTTTTACTTCTAAATCCATTCGAGCTCCCGTAATCATCTTCTAAAGGTCAAGTGACTATTTTGGCATGTGCATTGACTAGGCTTGTGAACCCTAATTCTGGTGAAACTACCCCAACTTCTCCAAGACCTTCTAAAATCTTCCTAAACCATCTCCATGATGTCCCAAGACCTTGGATCACCTTCATATCCACTTAGGATCTTATTCTCTACTCGTGAGGTTGCTCTAGCTCTAGGAAGGCCAATGATAGCCCTTCCCACAATTGCTTGTAGCTTTGCAAATGAACTCCTAAAATCACCTAGGGGGAATGAATGAAATTTCATAAATCACCACGAGGAATGGTATAAAATTATTTTAGATGTCATTTGGAATTACTAGAAAGAGTCAGGGCATCTTGGAGTGGTATACTTGAAAATTTTGGCATAGGGATATAATTATCGTGCTCAGAAATTTTCAATTTCCCTGTTGTACATTTGGATGACAATAATTGGCTCTAGCTTGGGGACATGACATGGACCAAGTGTAGTGAATACATGGAATGAGAACTCCTAGAATATCAACTTACAACATATATGACCAGAGCCTTATCCATTAGGCCCTGCAGAGTCACCTATAACTTACAACAAGAGAGAAAGAGAGAAGAAGGAAACACACATGCACACGAAAAGGAAATGACACACACAATAGAAAGGGAAACACACGCAAAAGAAAGAGGAAAACACCTAGCAATCACCTATGGTATAAGGCGGGGGACAACCCACTTTCACTGAAGCAATTTTCATTTCTCAAAAGTTACCCCTAAAGAGGAAACACTGAATGATGATGTTCTACAAAGTCGTTGATGGGTTCTAGAAATTACCCTCCCCTCCTCGCCTACTTATTAGATCCATTGCTTTCACAATTGTCTGTGTACTTGGTAGGAGTGATTTCATGTGAGCTTCTTAATGCTCAGGTCCTTTCTTGTAAATTACATTTCCTTCATCCTCTTTGAAATTGATTTCATAGTGCTAGTTGCATTCCACGTTTATCCACATAGATGATTCTTTGTTGAGCATTCTATCGCTGCCCCAAGGCTACTTTTTGTTTAAATTTCTTAAAAATTCTAGATTCTTTTCTTTCCGCAGAGAGGATGAGATCATCATCAAGTTTAGTGGTCATCCTTTTTACTTCTACAAAGTTCCTTGGTTGGGATCTTCACAAAGCAAAAATCCTCTTTTTGATGATTGAGCATTGATGAAGAATCTCTTGACATTGTTATGAGACAGTGAATCTTCTTTCGATATCCTGCGAAGTAACCATTTGAAATGATCCACAAAGTCTCTCATAGTTTCACTTTCTCCTTTCTTCATTTGAGTCAACTGCACCAGGAGGTCCTGACAGTCTTTAGTTGATTTAAATCTCTCTTCAAAGGCATCCTTGATGTCATTTCAACACGTGATAGACAAGGTAGGTAGGAGGTAAAACCATTTTTATTTTTTTCTTAAAGGGACTCCATGAAAAGTCTCACAAAAATTTCATGTTGGAAACCAATAATTACACATGATGTCATGAAATATGTGATGTTTTATTTAGGATGTTTTATTTTGTCACCTTTAAACTTTGGCAAGTTCTTGTGGGAACTAGTTGGTAGATCGTGGAGAGGTGGTTCAAGAGCAAGCGGGCTGTATTCCTTTCATATGGAACAATGGGTTGGGGTATTTCTACTTCATATTCCATTTTTATTTCTCCTTCTACTTCTTTAGCTCTTGCTTCGGAAAATCCTTTTTCAAATTCTAACGCTGATTTTTTTGCAATGGGAATATGAAAAGACACTTTGGAAGGTGAAAAGACACGTGCAGAAATCAGCAGTGTATCTTTTAGCAATGGATTTTCATGAATTCCTTTTTTTTAGTTTTTCAATATTTGATTTTTTGAATTTTGGGACCTTGCAGCTTGTATTTTGGGTACAAATGCTACTAAATTGGCCCCACAAAGTGGGTGCTAAAAACTGTTGGCAAGAATTTTTTTGGGGTGGACAAACTTGTGGATTTCTTGCCAACGCTTTGAGAATCTAAGTCCCTCTACTTAACTAGTGTAGCTTCCATGTATGCATGTATGATAAAATGTGGATTTATATGGTGGCATTTCGACCGGGGATCCAATAGGGGCACTCCACCGACCTGCGAGAAAACCTAGTAATATCTTGCTAGGAAGACTTTTTTTTGAAGAGCGGGAAATGGGATTCGAGAAAGACTAAGGAGAGATAATGTTGCAGGTAGGAAATCAAATTCCTAAACACACTAGTTAGAATTATCATCACATGCATTTATGAGAAGAAACATCTTTGTAAGCATCATTAAGACCAAATGAAATTTGATGAACGCAAAGTATCAAGAAATCTCTTAGTTAAAGAAATCTAGAAACTCCTTATATTAATTTCTCAAACAAAGTTGTACATAGTGGAGAAATGGAGGAAATTGAGAAGGGGGGAAATGGAAGAAAATGGCTATCTCTTTTTTCTCTCAAAGTACAATATACTCTTGAGTTTACAAGATCAATCACCAACCCTTTTAAATGGGAATGTTGTTATAATTTATAGAATGAGAGGTGACTTATCGTCTTCCTCATGACCCTCCATATGCCTTATTTCTAACTTTAGAATATTCGTATTCCTATCAAATATTTAAGTCCCTTTTATAAAATCAAGGTAAATTAATTTACATTATGTTTATAAAGTTACTTTTAGGTGAATTAAAGGCATATCAAAAATTATAAACCCCAACAAATAATTAGAACATTTGAAGAGAGAAAAAGTTGGGGAGAGGGAAGAACGAGAATAGGAGAATATGTTTTGCTTGATGAAGTCTGATGATCTTCATTTATTGAAATCTCTAATGTGATGAAACTCTGAATCTTCAAAATTGTGGAAAAATCCTTCAAATGGGCTCACGATGCTTTGGAATGAGTGTTTAAAAACATTGTTGAATGGTGTTGCCGATGACCACAACTTCTACCCCACACAAGATACTCCTACAACTCGAGCCATGGAGTGAGTGTCAGGAGACACTGTTGAATTATTTGAGGTGAATCTTACATTCCCCATGAGAAATTCCTATGATTATCTTGCATGATGATGTTGACCTGAATGATCATTCCTTAATGTACCATTGTGCCAAACTTGCCCTTTTAAAACAACTTGTTATTTTTAGCAAGTACAGATTATGAGCTGAGATGAACTATTTGATGAATTTTCCTGTGATACTCCCTCTTTGTTCACTGCCTTCTTCATGGAATATTCAAATAGTGGCTTACCCAAACTAATAGACCCCTATGTAGAGACATGTTATTTTTAGTAAGTGCACCGTGAATGCCATATTGCGAAAAATCAGGTCTTGAAATTTGGGGTTTTATTCCAGGGTTCCACACTCCAAATTTTGAGTAATTCCTTCACCCAAACAAGTGGAAAAATGATATTTGCATTGGCAGGGCCCAAATACGAAAAAAACATAGCCCTCTATATTCCTAAAAAGTAGGGACTTCATCATGCAAAAACTAGTTTGAGAGAAACTAGATTTTTGGAGATCCTTCCCTTTGAATTTCTGATGATTTCACCTACCGGATCTTTAGGAATTTTATAATTTCTTTGAAGAGGTCAAAATTATGATAAATAATGAAATCCTCCATATCCCTAAAAAATATAGACTTTATGGCATGAAAACTAGTTCACATGAAACTAGATTTTTCAACAATCGTTCCCTTCAATTTTCATGTGATTTCACCCACTATAACCCTGAGAAGTGGAGAGGTAGCTAACTAATGTTTTCCATTACTGTGTTTTGGTGGCCATTAATGGATCTTGAAATCTACAGTCTGGTTTTTTCTTCGTTTGTGATGAAATCGATTCCATTATAATAGATTTTTGCTTCTTATGCTTCAGGAGAATTTCTCTTCAATCGATAAATGGTTTGACCGGAAATTCAATTTTTCCTTTGTTGAGATAGAAATGAGATTTTTTCACTATGAATATTATATGCACCACCAGGGAGGATTGAATTTTTTTTTAATGGCCTTCAAGAGATAAAAACTCAGCAACAAATGGTTCTTCAATCTACACACCAGTTTGCAAGATATGTTTGAATCTTCATTTTATGGCAATGGGGATTTCCATTGTTCTTCTTCTCAGTTCTTCATTTATTTTTCTTATCTCAATGAATTATTCTTCTGAGAATTGTGTGCTATCATGTAGTGATGGATATTTTTGTGATTGAGTTGGTTCAAGATTTGGCAATGGTGAAGTGATGTGTTCTCTGCAACATTTCCTCTAGCAGTGAGAAGCAACAAGAAGCAATTAGAAACAACAAGAAGCAACAAGAACCAATAAACAGTTAGAAAAAATTTCAATTTTTTGAGTTGGAGTTGGGTGAATTTTTTTTCTTGATGTCTTTGACTTCAAGGACATAAGGGACATCAATTTATACAATGTACAAGATGGCGACACGTGGTGGCGATTTGACGATAGGGAATGAGTTCTCCAAAATCAGCTTTAAAGCACCGAGGGGTTGGAAACTGGTCATATGGGTGAAAAAAACACTCTCCTAGAGGTATGTGTGCATTTTTCCATGTTTTTTTCCCCTCATCTCAATGGTACGTGAGGGACATCAAATTCCACAGTGGTCCTGGAGCTGATACATGTCCTTAATCGATGGCGGGGAATTTGAGCTCCAAAAATGCACTTGGGGGCTGAAATTCGATCACGTGGGTGATAAAAATATTCCCCATAGGGGCTAGGTAAAATTTTCAAGGGATTATGTACCTAACCTCAAGGATGTCGGGACATAAAATCATGCCGGGCTCCTGGTGCTTTGACACATTTCCTACCAAAATTGACTAACTCCTAGACTATCTCTAAGAGGGTGACTTGGAATGATGATAACTTGAGCTCCTGGTGGATATTATTGGTGAAATTTTATATGATCCTGAATGGAAATGGAAATTTTAATCCAATGGTGGGGTTATCTTGTCATGATTCATCCATTCGATCCCTAATAATGTGTAATTTTTATTTGAGACTTTACTTGTGCCTGAGAAAAACTACCTTTAAATCTTATGCGCAAAGGTGTTGTGAAAAATATTATTTCACTAGCATGTAGGTATTGGAATAATATTTCCATATATGTTTTGTTTTACTTCTAACTCTATTTGGAGATCTCAGAATCACCTTCGAAGGTCAACAGATGTTTGGCTTGTGCACTGACTAGGCTGTGAACCCTAATTATGGCAAAACTACCCCAACTTCTCCGAGACCTTCCAAAATATTCTTGAACCATCTCCATGACATCATAAGACCTTTGGATCACCTCCAAATCCTCTTATTATCTTATTCTTTCTCTGTGAGGTTGATCCAGCTCTAGGAAGGCTAGTGATAGCCCTTCCCACAACTACTTGTAGCTTTGCAAATGAACTCCTAAAATCACCTAAGGGGAATGAATGACCTTTCATAATTCACCTAGGGGAGTGGTATAAAATTATTCAGGAGGTAATTTGGACTTAATGAAAATATCCAAGGTGTCTTGGAGTGATAGACTTCAAAATTTTGGCACAAGGGTATAGTTGTTGTGCTTGGAAATTGTAAATTTCCCTGTTACACATTTTCACAACAACAAGTGGCTCTATCTTGGGGACATGATATGGACTACGTGTAGTGAAGAAATTGCATGAGAAATCCCATAATATCAACTTACAACAATTATGACTAGTGCCTTATCCATTACACCTTGCAGAGTCACGTACAACTTACAATAAGAGAGAAAGAGAGAAGAAGGAAACACACATGAACACAAAAAGGAAATGACACAAACAACGAAAAGGAAACACCCCTAGAAATCACCTATGGTATAAGGTGGGGGAAAAACCACTTTGACTGAAGCACTTTTCATTTCTCAAAATTTACCCCTAAAGAGGTAACACCAAATGATGATGTTCTACGAATTTGTTAATGGGTTCCATAAAGTATCCTCCCGATCACCGCTTATTAAAGCTAGGTGCTTTCACAATTCTCTATGTACTTGGTATGAGATAATCCATGTGATATTTTGATGTTTAGGTCCTTTCTTGGAAATACCATTGCCTTCATCCTCTTTGAAATTGATTTCATAGTGCCAGTTGTATTCCATGTTTATCCACATAGATGATTCATTGTTGAGCACTCTATCGCTGCCCGTGGGGCTACTTTTCATTCAAATTTCTTAAACATTCTAGATTATTGTCTTTCTAGAGAGGATGATATCATCATCAATTTAAATGGCCATCCTTTGTGCTTCTACAAATTTTCTTGGTTGGGATCTTCACGAAAAAAAAATCCTACTTCGATGATTGAGCATTGATGAAGAATCTCTTGACATTGCTATGAGACAATGAATCTTCTTTCGGTATCCCGTAAAGAAAGTATTCGAAATGAGCCACAAATTCTCTCATAGTTTCACTTTCTCCTTTCTTCATTTGAGTAAATTGTACCATGAGGTCTTGAAAGTCTTCGATTGATTTAAATATCTCTTCGAAGGCATCTTTGATGTCATTCTAACTCATGATAGACCGGGAAAATAGAAGGTAAAACCATTCTACTAATTTTTCTTGAAGGTACTCCATGAACAATCTCACATCAACATCTTCATGTTGGAAAAAATAATTACACATGACGTCATGAAAGAAATGATGTGTTCTTCAAGATGTTGTGTTTTGTCACCTTTGAACTTTGGCAAGTTCTTGTAGGAACTAGTTGGTAGATCGTGGAGAGGTGATTCAAGAGAAAGCGGACTTGTATTCCTTCCCCATGGAACAATGGGTTGGGGTATTTCTAATTCATCTCACATTGTCATCTCTACTTTTGCATATTTAGATCTTACTTTGGAAAATCCTTTTTCAAATTCGACACCTTTGAAAAAATTTGTAATGGGAATATGAAAAGACACTTTGGAAGGTGAAAAGACGTACACAAATTAGCGATCATATTTTGGGCACAAATGCTAATAAATTGGCCCCACGATGGGCACCAAAAACTGTTGGCGAGAAAAAATTTTGGGTCGAAAAAAATTTAGGATTTATTTCCAACTCTCTTGGAATCTAAGTCCCTCTACTTAACCGGTGTAGCTACCATGTATGCATATGCAAGAAAATGTGGATTTCTATGGTGGCCTTTTGATCGAGGATCCAATAGGGGCACTCCACTGACCCTGTGGAAAATCTAGCAATATATTTATAGGGAATACTTTGTCTAAAGAGTGGGAAAGGGGAGTGAGAAAAGACGTAGGAGAGCTAATGCTATAGGTAGGAAATCAGATTCCTACACACACTAGTTAGAAGTATCATCACATGCATTTATGAGAAGAAACAACTTTGTAAGCATCATTAAGACCAAATGAAATTTGATGAACACAAATTATTAAGAAATATCTTAGTCAAAGAAAGATAGAAACTCCTTCTTGTATTAATTTCTCAAACAAAGTTGTACATAGTGGAGAAATGGAGGAAATTGAGAAGGGGGAAATGGAAGAAAATGGTTATCTCCTTTGTTCTCTCAAAGTACAATATACTCTTGAGTTTACAAGATCAATCACCAAACCTTTGAAATGGGAATGGCGTTACAATTTATAGAATGAGAGGTGACTTATCGTCTTCCTCATGACCCTCCATATGCCTTATTTCTAACTTTAGACTATTCATATTCCTATCAAATATTTAAGTCTCTTTTATAAAATCAAGGTGAATTAATTTACATTATGTTTCTAAAGTAACTTTTAGGTGACTTAAAGGCATATCAAAAGTGAAAATCCCAATGAAGAATTAGAACATTTGAAGATAGATAAAGTTGGGGAGAGGGAAGAGCGAGAAGAGGAGAAGATGTTCCTCTTTGATTGAAATATCTGATGTGATGAAATTATGAATAATCAAACTCATGGAAAAATCCTTCAAATGGGCTCACAGATGCTTTGGAATGAGTGTTTAAAAACATTGTTAAATGGTGTTTCCGATGACCACAACTTCTACCCTACACAAGATACTCCTATAACTCGAGCCATGGAGTGAGTTTCAAGAGAAACTATTGAATTCTCTGGGGTGAATCTCACATTCCCCATGATAAATTCCTATGATGATCTTTCATGATGATGTTGACCTGAATGATCATTCCTTAATGTCCCATTGTGCCAAACTTTCCCTTTTAGAACAACCTATTATTTTTAGTAAGTGCAGATTGTGAGCTAAGATGAACTATTTGATGAATTTTCCTGTGATACTCCCTCTGTGTTCACCACCTTCTTCATGGCATATTCAAATGGTGTCTTACCCAAAGTAATAGACCCCTATGTAAGGATACATTATATTTTTAGTAAGTGTGCCACGAATGTCAAATTGTGACAAAATGGATCTTGAAATTCTGGGTTTTATTCCAGGGTTCCACACTTCAAATTTTGAGTAATTCCTTCATCTAAACAAATGGTAAAATTATATTTGCATCGTTAGGGGCAAAATAATTACAAAAAACATAGCCCTCCATATCCCTAACAAGTAGGTACTTCATCGTGTAAAAACTAGTTTGAGAGAAACTATATTTTTAGGAGATCCTTCCCTCTAAATTTTAGATAGTTTTTCCTACCGGATCTTGATAATTTGATAATTTCTTTGAAGAAGGAATAATTATGATAAATACCACAGCCCTATATATCCCTAAAAATAGGGACTTCATGGCGTGAAAAATAGTTCACGTGAAACTATATTTTTCAACAATCGTTCCCTCCACTTTTTGCGCAATTTTGCCCACTAGAACCTTGAGAAGTGGAGAGGTAGCTCACTGATTTTTTCCATTACTATGTCATGATGTCAATTAATGGAGCTTTAAAATTTCAGGTCTGGTTTTTGTCTCCGTTCACAATGAAATTGATTCCATTGCGATATTTTTTTTCTTCTTATGCTTTAGGAGAAATTTCTCTTGAATCTAACAAATGGTTTGACAAGAAATCCAATTTTTCCTTCGTTGAGCCAGAAATGAGATTTCTTCACTTTGTGAATATTCTATGCACCACTAGGGAGGATTGAAATTTTTATTTTAATGGCCTTCAAGAGAGAAAAACTCATCAACAAATGGTTCATCAATCCGTGCACCTGTTTACAAGATATGTTCAAATCTTCATTTTATGGCAATGGGGATTTCCACTATTCTTCTTATCGGTTCTACATTTATTTTTCTTATATAAATTAATTATTCTTCTAAGACCTGTGTTCCATCTTTGATTGAAGGATAATTTTATGTGATGGATTTGGTTTAAGCTTTGGTAATGGTGAAGTGAGGTGTTCTCAACAACTTTTCCTCTAGCAGTGAGAAGAAACCAACAGTTAGAAAAATTTTCAATTTTTTGAGTTAGAGTTGGGTGCACTTTTTTTCCCTGATGTTCCTAACCTCAAGTCATGAGGGAAATTAATTTCCATAATGAGAAAGACAACAACACATGGTGGTGATCCAACTACAAGGAATGAGTGCTCCAAAATTAGTTTTAAAGCATCGAGGGGTTGGAAATTGGTCATATGGTGACCAAAACACTCTCCTAGAGGTCTAGGAGCATTTTTCCATGTTTTGTGTCCCTCACCTAAAAGGTAAATTAGTGACATCAAATTCCATGGTGGTCTGGGCCGACACTGCCTGTCCTTGATCTCGATGACAACAAGTTTGAGCTCCAAAATGCACTTGGGAGCTAAAAGTCGATCACGTGGGTGACCAAAAGAATCCCCATAAGGGTTGTGTGAAATTTTCAAGGACTGATGTACTTGACCTCGGGGACATCGGGGACTTAAAATCCCACCAGGTGTGTTGTGATGACACGTGTCCTCCTAAAAATTGATGAACTCCTAGATTGCTTCCAATAAGGTGACTTGGAATGATGATAACTTAAGCTCGGTGGAATTTCTTGGTGAATTGTTATATGATCCTGACTAGAAATGTCATTTTGAATCCAATGGTTGGGATATCATCTTGTAATTCATCAATTTTATCCTTTAAAAAGGGTAATTTTGATATGATATTCCACTTGTGCCTGAGAAAAATTACCTTTAAATCCTATGTACCAAGTTGTTTTGAAAAATATGATTTCATCATAATATAAGTCTTGAAATACTCTTCCCAAAGATTTTTTATTTTACTTATAATTCCATCTGGAGCTCATGGAATCACCTTCCGAAGGTCATTGGTTGTTTTGACCTATGCACTGACTAGGCCTATGAACCCTAATTCTGGTGAAACTACCCCAACTTCTCCAAGACCTTCCAAAATATTCCTAAACCATCTCCATGATGTACCAAGACCTTTGGATCACCTCCACATCCACTTAGGATCTTATTCTCTGCTCCGTGAGGTTTCTCCATCTCTAGGAAGGCCAGTGATAGCCCTTCCCACAACTGCATGTAGCTTTGCAAATGAACTCCTAAAATTACTTAGGGGAATGAATGGAATTCCGTAAATCACCTAGGGGAATGGTATAAAATTATTCAGGAGGTAATTTGGACTTTTGGAAAGAGTTGGGGCATTCTAGAGTGATAGACTTGAAAAAATTTGCACATGGGTATAATTATCATGCTTGAAAATTTTCAATTTCCCTGTTGCACTTTTCCATGACAACACTAATCTAAATAATGATTATAAGATCAAATATAGAAAGGGTGGTAGATTAATATGGTATGTAGATGTGGGAAAGGGTATTATGGAGGTGCAGGTGAGTTTTTTGGAGGTTTTAGAGGTTTTGGGTGAGGAAATAATATTTCTAGCCTAAGGGAAGATGTCGGACATAAAGGCGAGATGTCGGTCGGAGGAACCAACACCAATAACTAGTTATAGCCTAGATTGGTTGGCTAATCAATAATGGTAGGGGAATTTGGGTGCCAAAGGTAAAAAATGGGTTGGTTTGGAATCTCTGTGATTACACAAAGTGTTGGGAAGGCTTAGGTAGGGTGTTGGGATTTAGGTGAAGGCTCGTCGGGGTGAAATAGTCTATTAGAAAGGTAGGGAGGTTCAGATTGGCATGGTGTTGGGTAGAGGGGCTACAAAATGTATTCGAGAGAGGAAGGAGGTGATTGCAAGCAAATAAAAATATTCAAAACCAAAGCTAATGAAACCAATGACCTGGTTAAGAATACTTATATGAGATTAACAAGTGATGGTAGTTTATGGGTGCTCGGATAAGAAATGGGTCCGAATCCAATGTCACAATAAAAGATCTTGAGTGCTTCCCTGTGTGAATGATCTCGAGGCTATGGAGCAAGATTTCAGTTGTTAGTGGAGAACTTGAATTCTCTGGTGTTGTGTTTGATCGTTAGATGATCAATTGAATGCCAAAGATGTAAGATCAAATAATACCAACCAAAAGAAGAACTAGACCTAGAAAAAGAGTTGAAAATTATAATTTAAATCAATCGATGGCGGTTCCTTGATCGATGGCGATTGAGGAATAACAGACTTTAGTTAGGGAGAAATAGTCTTATTTTCTAGAAATAAACTTTTTTTTCCCTTTTTGGCGTGAGTCAAGAAAATATCATGGGCTAGGAGTCTTGATTATTGTTAAATCACACGGGAAATTGGTGGGAGAGGTAGTTGGAAATTAATATTAGGTTTAGAAGAAGTCTCAATTGGTTAGGGGGAGTGATGACTTAGTCTTAGTTATTAAATGGGCTTGGAATGGGTCTAAGGTGAGGTAATAATTAATCTAATATAGGTAATTATATTAATAAAAATATGTGAATGGTATGGGGTATGTAATAAAAGGGTACTTAAAAGGTGTCGTCCCAATTTTGGGTGTCTACATTATGATTGATCTAAAACTGAATTTTAATTCCTTTTAATCCATTGTTTGATCAAAGGCTTTCAAAATTCATAATATAATTTTACCTTATTTCATTGATTTTCTCCAAATTACCAATTACTTGATTAACTATTACATCCACATTCAAATTATGAATTTAATTACTACAAATAATCATATACTAAAAATAAAATCAGAAATTTGACATATAGGGTTGTTTACGGGGTTCGTTTTAGAACTGATCCATTAATTTTGGATTTGCAAATACAATTAAATTATACAAATCAAATAAATAACCTTCCAAAAGCCTCTAAAGAACTCGTGAGCTCTGAAATAATTATAAACTTTCTCTTTGTGTTTGTTTTAATATTCACAGTATATTTTCCTTCGATTCTCGATAAAAGATACACAAAAAGCTTCCCAAAATCGGTTTAAGAACTACAAATTAGATAAGACCTTATATCAATTCCCAATGGTTAGTGGGTTGGTGAGGTTGCCTTAAGTTTTGGTACGAGGTGACATGTTAAAATCCCCTCCTCCTCTCAGCACATGGGATTCTTTTTGTTTTTATTTTGGGAAAAAGTCTCACATTCATGGGATAAAGTTTGTTTAAGGCCTTTTAATAGGCTCTTTCCACCCTATTTCCTTGTGGTTATGGCCACACTTACCATTTATTTTTCTTCCATGGTGGTTTAATGGTGGGTTTGTTTGACCACATAGGTGTCTCTACATTGTTCCTTGAGTTTGTTGTGGCATGTTTATCCACCCAAGATATATGTGATCCACCCAACATTGGTAAGTCTGGTCTAAGTGGGATGTCAACGAGTTATCCCGAGTATATTTGTGAGTAATGTGGGATGGTGTGGCATAATTAAATTGCCCTACAATTTTATTCCCACATGCATCTTGAAATGACAATACAAGGCATATATATATATATATATATATATATATAATTGTGGAAAATCAAATACGAATAAAAATACAAAGAAAGACACCCTTATAAAAAAGTGTCGATCTGGTGAGGGCCCCATCCAACAAATAGTGGGGCCCACCTGTCCTAATAATGAGTGATGAAGACCAACATTCAAAACAATATTTTTACTTTTTCCCATTTTTACTTCTACCACGTGCCCCAAATTGGCTAGTTGACCAAGTTTGACCCAATTTTGACCATTTTTGAATTGTGATAACTTTTGCATACGAGATCCATTTTTCAAGTTCTTGACATCATCAGAAAGATATCAAGATTATCTATCATTAGGTCATGGTTTAGGGAGGTTTAGGGAACATATGAACTTCATAATTTCCTTTGGATCACTCCTCCCAACTGAGAAGGATTTTTATCCACAAAAAGTTGTTTTCCACCCACAAATGTTGCTAAACCATCATGCATTTCACAAACACATACATGATCTAGAAATAGCATTATGGGTTAAATTAATAAAAAATTGAGTAGCTAGTCACAAAAATAGATTTGTCAAAATAGACAATTATAAGCCATAAAAGGAAATTGTCCATTGATACTTTGCGACCCTATCAACTTCTACAAATAATTGGGAACTCATCAAATCCTAGAAATTTAACTTCCATCACAAATAATAGATCAGATAAAACACCCATTCAATAATAGAAAGAAATTTTCCAACCGATACTCTTTGATCAGGATAATCACAAAAATACAATTCCACCAAAATAGATCAATGTAAAAATACAACTACATGCAAAAATAGCTAGTGTCCACTTTGTCCCTATGAAATTGTCAACACTACAAATATCATGATCTAGAATGTTTAGACCACACATGCCAAAAATAGCTATAGTCAAAATTGAATCACATGAACTGTAAATGTAATATCTATCCCAACAACTAAACTATAAAAAGGATAGAATCAAACTATATGCATACCCATAATTGTGAATGTTATCTACTTTAGAAAATTCTCGAGAAACATTTGCAAACCAGTTTGTTAGTGCAATAAATGTACACTCTAATTGTAACCATATATGATAGTTACAATAAATTCCCAATTTATGGGACTTAAATTATGTGCAATTATCATATATGGACACAATATGATTATATATTAATTACAATAATAAAGTGGTGTCCAAATTTGCACAATGACATTCAACAATAGATACTAAAATGCAAATTTCCAAAAATAGACATTATACCCATGCCCACTGAATCTGCATATTTTTTTGCTAAAAATAGAAATGGATTTTTTCATCTTAAGAAATGATAATTATAATTTGAGTATGATTAACATGTCCCTCATATCTTCCCTACAGGTGACACCATTTTTCCAATTTCAAAGAAAATGAAAATATGGGAATTTTTCCTTTTAACATTCATCGAATCCCACAAAATAATTTGAAAAGAATGCATGTTATTCATCATTTACAGCTATGCAAATATAAATATATCCAGATCAAATGAGTTTTCAATTTCCATATCAAAGTAAAATTGAAACATCTATGGATTATTTATGGATAGATCGAAGGTTCATTCATTCTTAGTTGGTGGATTAATGTAGTCATATTTATCTACCCTCAATATAACTTTCTAACCCCAAACACGCAGACCTATTGCCCGGTGGTCACTAGACACTATCTCTAGGAATGCACGGGAATCTAGCCCCTCCTTTATGTGAGAATTATGAGAAGTTTTTTCCATTAATGGAGGATGATTTACAGAATGAGAAATACATTCATTTTAGTTAATAAGGTAAAAAGAGAATCTAGTAAATCCACATTAATTCATTACAAAAACAAAGTAATAAACATGCTAAATCAGATATAAAACATGATATCTATTTAACACAAGGGTTTACACCATTAAGAATGATATAAAGAACAAAACCTTATATACATATTCATTTAGAACAGATTAAGTAGCCATGTTACAATCAAAAGAGGTCATCTAAGACCATACATGTTAAATGAAAAAGACTTAATCCCTACAGATCTTACCTGATGATAGATCCTAGCTATACCCTCCCATTTCAACCCTTGTTATAGATCCTAGTGCCATACATGATTCCTATCACATCATTAAGAACCCTTAGCACTAAGTTCTCTAAACCCTAGCACTACTGCAACCCTCTATTACTCAGCACTTGTGTCTATTCTTCTTCTATCTTCTCTCTATCTCAGTGTGTTTTCCTTGCTTCCAAGCATCTCTTTTTATAGGATAAACACCCATCACCATACCTTCTCTCATGAACAGATCACATTCCAAGTGTTAATGTAATCCTCCAATGGAAAATTATTATCCGTTTGCAATCCCTCCACTCTCCGTAATGATGTATCCTAGGAATATTCCTGTATGGAATATTGTTTTCTTGACCTCCAGGTTCTAGTCGACACCTTATCCACTAAGCACACATATTTGGGTCATGTTTTTCCTCAAGTACCTCTAGAATGCTTAATATGGCTAAGTCCTTTGAACCCAATGCTCTACTTATGTGCACACCCTGGTTTCTCCTAAACCCTTCTTAAACCTCTTTTTCCTATGTGCTTCTCCCTGCACACCCTTCTCCGTACGGGTCATGTGTGCACGCATGACCTTTGGTACTTAGCCAATATTCTAAGAACTTTGTAAAGGGAACACTAAAAGAACTGGTGGAAAACTTAAGGCAAGAGGGTGAATCGAACCTGTACATTTACAATACTAAGAAAATCATAAAGGGGTCAAGAGATAGCCTACCCAAACCCTTTGTGAGTAACATTCTAGGTAGTAAAGTACCTAACATGCAATGGCCAATATGGGACTATTGGAAGGGAGGTCCTTAAAATGCTGATATATCTTAGGTATGGGGCAATAAAACAAGAGTATATAGTAAACCTTCCTGGTTTCCTCTTTGATTCCATCCAAAAAATGGCTCAAATATATTCTTGGGGTGTAGGGACAATTAGGCACCATGGATTAATCCATTTGGTTTGTCAACATCATTTTCTCTCTAAGAAAAATGGAGAAGAAGCATGGGAAAATTCCTCAATAAGTTCAGACAAACCCCTGATATTATCAGAAGGGGAATACCAACCCATTTCTCTCCTAAAAGTAACTTAGAAATTAATCCCCCTGATGAGAAAAAGAAGGAAATAAGTGGGGTTAAAGTACCAAAGAGGAGGAGGTCTAAAAGGATGATCAAAGCTACAAAATATACCATTTATTTAAAAGAAACTCCTTCCTCTGTAACAATACTAGAAGAACTAATACTTGTCTCTAAAAGTGATAGTTCATTCAAGTTGGACCGTGAAGTAAAAATAAGAATAAGTTTAAGGAGAAAGCCCACTTTAGAAAATGTTGAAGCTCCTAAAAGGAAAATAATTCATAAGAAGTCTAGGGAAACTCTAGTGGATATTGAAGTACAGGAGGGTTTAGAGAAATAAGTTGTTGATATTCTAGGCAGCATGATAATGTCTCCTCCTCTACCAAGTCAAACTGAGGAGTTGGAGAAAGAAGATGAAAGATTGGAAGAGCAAGATTTTCAGGAGATGGGTGACTTAGCAATATTGTCACATGAGGAAGAAGAATTGGAATCTTGGAAACTAAAAGGGAAATCCCCTTTAGTGGAAGAACAATGCTTGTTCCCTAAGGAACTCCCAGAAAAAGAAGAAAAACAACAATTTAGGCAGGCTATGTTCTTGTCTAGAGCAGAACTTATCATTAGGGAGAAAGATGAGGAATTAAAATTCCTCAAACACAAATTGGAGCATAGAGAAATGCTCATTGAACAACTAAAAACTCATCTCACAAATAAGAATGAAGAATTGACATTAGTAAAGTAGCAAATGGTGGAAAAAGAAAAAGAATTGCAATTGGCTAGTGAACAAAGTGCTATGACAAAATATCTTCAGTGGATCAAATTGTACAAATAGAGATAACTTACTAGCCACTCAAGTAGTTATGGGATGATACCTACAAAAATCTTAATGAGTTCAAAATATCAAATCAGGAATTAAGAAGCAAGATGGAAGAGGAGAAGAAGGAAAGGAAAGAGTGGGAAGAAAAATTCTATAAAATGGAGGAAGAAAAATTTAAATTTTTGGAAAAGATACAGATGGTCTGTATAATGAGTGAAATATTACTCACATCTAGAAGACCTTATCCTCCATACAATGTCTTTCTAGAAGAGCAAGTTATCCATTGGAAACTATCAAATATTTCATGTGGCCTTCCACATGAAGTGAAGGATGAAGCATAATTCATGACAAAATATTCCTCAACCAGTGCAGAGCAGAAAATTTTTATTTGTGAATTTTATTTCTACAAATTTATGCTAGAAAAGAATACAAGCTTCATGATAATCTATATGTGGGGGAAATCTAACTTAATGCATTTTTTCTGTAATCCAAAATCAGATATCTTGGAAAGAGAGGGATACTAAAAACTTATTAAAGGCTTGTTCATCTAGCCTCTACATGATAACTCATTATGGAAAACAATATGCCTTTGATATACATTTTAGGTCCCATGCCTTTGACAGCCGATTTAAGGCACATTATATTGTCATCCCGCAAAACATATTGACGCAATTCACCTCTAATGAAGAGAAACAATTTGAGGACATTTATGATGGATGCTTAAAGTGATGGGAATTCGTTATAGTAGCATTAAGAAGAAGAGAAGTGATATCTCCCAAAAATTTAATATGGAGTCTGGAAAGGGCCATAACTTTGTGTACACTCATTCCTCAAGTTGGTGAAAATACAGGGGCATGTGGATGGGTATGAGAACAAGGCCTCCTCTCCTTCTTACACCCATATATCCATGGTAGGATAGAGAACCTCAGGATCCCACTCACTTTGAGGATTGGTAGAAAAATCTAGAGGAAGGATAAGAATACACCACTTCTGAATAGAAGCACTCGAAATTTAGTTTAAACCATTTGACCTTAGCGATCGGTTGGACCGTAGAATTCACAATACCAGTTTTTAAGAATAGAGTTTTTAAGAGGACTTACTAAAAAGTAAGTGTGGGGGAGATGATAAGGCCAAAATATGTCTCATCAATGTACAATGAATGATCTCATTTTTCTCTCCTTTAAATCAAGTTTGACTGCATTTTTTGGATTTTTTTTGATCTACTATAAGTTAGGATGTAATTTTTCATCTTTTTTTTGAATTAGTTCTAACGTATAAAAACTATAATTCCTAAAAAATGTGTGGAAATTCAGTTTTTGGAATAAAACAAGTCATATTTGGTCATATAAGAAAAGTATGAAGCAACCAACACCTTTTTGAGGAAATTGGCTTCAATGTGGCTTAGCTCTGAACTCCATCACTTATCTCCAAAACTCTATCACTTAGCTCTAGAACCTTCAGACTTAGTTCTGAAACTCTAGCACTTAGCTTCGAAACTTTTACAGTTAGTTTTGGAAGGTTTCCCTTTTGTTCTAGAACTTCTCCAAAGTTCCAGAATCAATGGGAATATTTTTATTCTATCAAAATCCAGTTATGAAGAAATTAATGGGCCCTCCAATCAGGAACAGATCAACAAATTTCTGGTTCTTCACACTCCATAAATACTTATGTAAGACCAACAATTATATGTCCAGCTAGTTTTCTAAATTTCATATCTACTTTGAGCACTATTTTGTTTCACTAGAACCTATAGGTGGATAGACAACTATTGAACACTCATGATTGTAAATGCATCTTCAGATGGAGAAATATATATAAATACCTAAAGATAGATAAAGGATATATAGATATACAGACATATACACAGTTAAGTTTTGTAAGACAGAACAATTCAATAATAAGATATCCATTTCATTTTGAGAGTATCATACTTTGTCAATTCCTAATTCAAGGTGGAGCAAGGGCCCACTCCTCTAAGAAACATGATCCTTTATTTTATTGGTATTTATATCTTCAAGTAATTTGTGTAAATATGTTAATTATAATTTCGTAAGTACTTTTGATTCTTAAATTAAAATATGTTATATAAGTTATTTATCATCCCTGTAGGTGTTTTAGTGTATGTTTCTATTTCCTCAAAAAAATTTAAACAATCTTTCTAAAGTGTGTTTATTTCCAACAAGTGTGTTTCATTATGCAAAGTATATTTATTTCCAATAATTTGTTTCATTCTGCAAAGTGTGTTTATTTCCAGCAGTACGTTCAATTATGAAAGATTTATTATTTCAGAAATGTGTGGTTATTTCAGAAAGTTTCTTATAGTTTAGATTTAATAAGGCTTTGGCTAGGAAATCTTAAAGACACTTTAAAACCCCCTAAAAAATAAAAATAATAAATATCTACAATCAATTACTAGTTCACTAAGATTCTTCTTGTTGCATATAGCTTCAGACACACCCCTAGTTTGAATATGACATCAACCATGAGTTGATTAAATGAAGGGAATAATGAAACCCATCATTTTTGGTGCCATTTTGGGGACCCACTAGTTATAATTGTCTAATTAGGTGTCAACAAGGAAAAACAATCATACATCTAGTAATTGAAAAATATTCCCTATGTTATCATAAAATTTATGAGTAGACTAAGAGACTCAAAGGGTATATTTCTCCCAAAAATATCTCAACAAGAATTATCAGCATCCTCTAGTTCAAATAAGGAAGTTGAGAAGGAATTAGAAGCACCATTGTCCCCTGTTAGACAAGAAGCAAAACTTCCACCTTTGGAATTTTTGGATCAATCACCAGAAGGAAGTGGAAATTTTAGGAGAAGGATTATATCCCAAGACCCACTTAGAGAAAGTTTTAATTCTCAATTGATCAATAAACATCCTACTCTTGACTTCTCACCTTCTCCAAAGCAGATCACATACCACATTGATTGGGAAAAAGATCTAGAAGATACTGCAGATATGGCACAAGAAGCTGAAAGAGAACCTGATAGGACCTTTACTTATCCAATTCAGTTGGAGGATGATGATACACCTATGAATAATATTTCACCTACACACTTGCCCACATTTAGAGGGATGTCATCTAAGGACCCTGACCAATTTTTGTTTGAATTTAAAGTATTGTGTCAGACCTATGACTACAAAACAGAAAATCAAAAACTCAAGTTGTTCCCATCTACTTTGAAAGATGCAACAATGAGGTGGTTTATGGGATTAACATCCAATTCCATTACCACTTGGGGGAAAATGGAAACTTCCTTCCTAGACAAATATCAGGACTACTATAGAGGGAGAAACAGGAAGGAAGAATTTTTTAGGATCAAATAGGAAGAGGATGAAAATATGGAAGATTATTTAGATAGATTCCTCTTTGTAAGTAAAAGGTGTGGATTTGTACTTCAAGAAGAGCTAAGCAAAACCATTTTTCTTAAAGGTCTGGATGATGAATCTAGGGAATCCCTTAATTTAATAAGAGGTGGAAACATCAATCAATTGAGAATGAATGATATTAAAGACCTTTGTAGAAGTTATTCAAGAACAAGGGGTGGACCTAGGAAAGGAAAAACTATGAAAGGTATAAATCTAGACATGAAAAAACTTATGGATGAACTAGAAAACTTTAAAATATATATCCTAATTCAATTAAATTCCACCATGGATGGATTTCAAGCCAAAGATAATGTTAATACTGAACCATTAGCTATGTACTATCCTTGATGCAGAAATAAGCATGCAAAAGAGATTTTCCTCTAGATAAAGCGAAATATGTCTTATTTATAAATCTAGGGAACATGAAGTTAATGTTTGTTCTCTTCTTCCATTCATAAAAATAATCTTAAACAAACCAGCACTTCATCTACAACAGAAGTAAAATTTGTCCAGAGACAACCTATTCAGGGGAAGTTCATACCAAGATTTGTTCCTAATCCTGGATGATGCCATGGGTGGCTCGGAGACAGATAAAAACATTGGGGACAACCACCTTGGAACCCTCAACCAACATAGAATCCCCAAGATTGGGTAGGACAATCTTGGTATGCTCAAGAAAACTAATAATCATGGTCTTGTCAAGGTAACCCTTATAATTGGTCACAACCTAGGTGGAACCCTAATAACTACACTCGAGGAAAACATATCCCAACCATCATCAAAAATCCATAATGGGTTCTCCAAAGACAAAGTCTCAAAAACTTAAAACTTGGTTCAAACACAAATACTAGCACACCCAAAGGTGGCTAATCCCAAAAAAACAACCAAAGGTTATTCAAATTAATGGATTCAAGAAATTTCTCTTAAAACATAAGACTGATTTCACTAATGGATTCAAACCTAGAATTAAGTTGTTATCACATGTCCTATTTGAGTTTTTAAGGATCAACTTAATGATTAGGTTATCCTTATCTATGTTAAACTATGAAGATATCCGAATTCATAATAAGATAAGAGCAAAAAAATAGAATTATTTTGGTAAAACCATCACGAGAGTGGAAATTCACAAGATGCATTTCAAAAATTGGAATTGCATAAGGAAAGCTATGAAAATAAAATAAAAATCTTATGAACTAAAAAACTTGGGAAGACTTGGAGGAACTAAAATTGTATTTTACTTATCTATTTCAATGATGAAATTTTTTTAAATTATTATTTTTATGATATATTAAATATTATTGCATAATATGATTGATTTTAATGACAATTTTTGTCATATTGTTGACTAAAATGGTGAATTTTTCTCAGTACTCAATGACTATTTTACCTTATTTTTTGTCATAAGGATCTTGCAGCTAGGATTTATGACTAATAATTGAGTGAAAAATATAGAAAACTTATAAATTATGTGAAATTAGGAGTTTATTTTTCCTCGAGAAGTAATTTTTGAATTTTTTTACTATGTTGAGTTATTAAATTTTATGATGATTAATTAGAATCGTCAGGGATGACGATTCTTTAAGGAGGGAAGTATGTCACATCTCATAATAATGTCTATTTTACTAACTTTACATCATTGTCATTTTTCTATACTTGACATGGATGTTGCACACCTACTTTATTTCATAAATGTTAATTTCATAATCATATGATTAAATTAACCCATTTCTTTACTTTGTGTTACTTCGGTGTTCTAAAATAATTTGAATAACTTCCTTGTCATTATAGGTCATTAACTTTAAGTCATTATAATAGTCTTCTTTTGTGCTCGAAAGGGTTATAAAATGATGACAAGATAAAGGTTACATGTTTTTATATTTCTTTGCAATGTTTATAATTATAAATAGATATTGTTTCCATACTAATTTTATCTCAATATGAAGTATAATTATCACAAACCGTAATTAGTATCGATGGCAATGAGTAGGTAAAATAACGAATAATTGTCAAAGTTTATTTTAATAGACATTGACCATCATTGCAATTGTAAGTTGATGGTTGTATATTGTTGTAACTTCCTCTTTGATGATTTTCATAATGATAGAGAAGAACTGTATTATGTTACTCTTGTTGGTCATGGACCATGGAAAAATGATTTAGTAAAATATTTTAAATAAATGGTCATAGACTTTAGTGATTTGGTAAAGGTTATGTGGAGTGTTTTGGGTTTAAACCAAGATAGCATATTGTTCTGTTGATGGTATTCAATCATAGAAAATGGGGAAAAGGTAATTGTTTTCTTCGTATAGTTGAGACCCCAAGGTATATATATAATGTTTTTTAAAGGTATTTGACCATATCTTTTAACATTGTGAATATTAATATTCAGTCATTGATCGACCACACCATGCAAGGTTTGATGTTTATTTAAAATGGTTTAAAATGATATTAAACCATAAGTAAGTGGCATTATAACTAATAAGGCCTATGGTCCCCAACCATATCCATATGGAAATTTAATTATTTTTTAGTTTAATGGGGTCATCGACCACCATACAACTTTGAATAGGTTTATAATGTATTGTTTATTTAAACACTATCTTTGACCACCCATTCCACCACCATACAAGAAAGGAGTGAAAAGAAGGTGGAAAATTATTCAAGCCAAAAGGTCGCATTGAAAAAATTAATGGAAATTAACGTTTAGGATGTCGGTGGAAGTTTTTAGAACAATGAGCTTCATTGTGGAGGTAAGGCATACAAATTGATTCTTGTTTATTTTTATTTTATCATTTCTTCGAGAGCTCTTCCTCCTTTGAGTTGTGCATGTTGAAGTATCGATAAGGTTTTGTACATGATCTTTTATTATTTTCTCAAAAACAGAGGCTAATATTTTTTATTCATGGCATTAATTTGTATAAATCTGGAAGGAATTTAAGGGTATGTATGGTTTGATTTCTCGAGATTTTTGAAGGAAACTACGTTTGGGTTTTGGAACTGACTCAACTTTAGAGGAAAGAGAAATCAAGGAAACCTTTTTGAAATATCAAATTAATCAAAAGCATAAATTATCATAAATATCAAATTAATCAAAAGCATAAATTATCATAAATTTTATCTATTGATTCATTATGAGATATAGAATATATATTTGTTTCTTCTTCTCTACTTGAAAATATGGAAAACATGTGTGAAAAATTGAGTTTTAGAGACCAAACTTAGATTGGAACATCTGGTTCTTTTTTTCTTAAATCGAACTAGGCATATGTATTTGGGTATATTGTGATTTATTTTTAACACTACCAAATCCATTACGGTGTTCATGAGATTATTTACTATATATGTGTTTGAAAAAATCAACTATGACCCACTAATATTAGGTAATGGGTATCTATTTCTCTCTTGTTTAAAAAAATCTCAATTGTAGATAATTTATTACTCTTGTTTGGTTTGGGATTGGTTCTTTTACATGTGTATGGGTAAAAATCCAACCTCCATGATCTCATAAAACTTTTTTGGTTATGGGTTAGTGGATATGTGTATACTACTCCATTGTCTATGCATTATTTTAGTCATGGAGTCTTATGACATGCACTAAGGTACCTTGGTTGATCGAGTCGAATTGTTTTATTTCCTTTATGGGTAATCTGGGTATATTAATAAACATACTTGAAATATGTGTTTTTAATGTCTTGCATTTGTTTAAGTGATTTGATTATCTTTATAATGATTTTTAATCTCGCCAGCAAAGTAAATGTTATCCAAATAACTCTCCCAGTTATTTAGGTAACTTATATACACCTTCTGGATCTGAATTCTCCATTGCAAGGTTGTGCGTGCTCAAGTTCACTTGGCACATTCCCTTGGTTGCATTTCCTCACACCCCCTTATTTTCCCCATGCACCTTGCGCGCTTTCCCTTCTTCCCTGTTCCTTTTCCTCTTTGTTCCATCTTCCCCTTGCGAGCCTTCCTTTTGCCTCCTTCCCATGCCTCATTCTTCCGCGCACATTATCTTTGTGCCCTCCTTCACAGCCATTCATGTCACGTCATTCTCTAACACACTTGAGTGTGCCACATGTAACTAGTCAAAGTGCATCGACAGAACCAAATGCTGAAAAATAATTGATGAATAAAATGAGGAAAAATGATAAATCAAATGAATGCTTGGCCAATTTATTCATTAAATCCAATCGTGACATGTGTCTTGCATGCCCAGACAAATTTGACATCTTTTGCCATCCATATCTTTTAATACATAGATCTAATCGGTGTGTGCCTAATCTCAATCAATAGCTGTTGACATGGGATACAGTGCTAAACATTCAAATCTAAATTCTAGGTGGACTTGATAGGTAATAAATGAGAAAGCATCTTTACGGCCATTAATGGGAAGATTTGATTGCTTCAACCACCCGATTTGATATGATCCACCCTCCCTTCTCCAACATCTCAAACAGACTTGGGAAATGTATTTGATAGATTTTCGTGGTGGATTTGTAGGAATTAAATGCTTCTTATTGGTGGTTGTATTTAAAATTTGGGTTTTCCTCCTTCTTCTCTTATTCTTCAATGGATTCATCTATAAATGTAAGAGTTGGGCTCATTATTAACGTTGGACATTTTGGATCCTTATGCATTTGGATAAGGACTTCATATTTTTGTATTTTTGAGTTGTAGACCTCTAGATCTGGCTCTTGCATGTGGATATCATCCTTTTTTTCCATTGTAACAGATTTGTGCATTTCTAGAAGTAATAGAAGCATTGTTTTGTGAATATTCTCTGTCCTAACATGTTTGCATTCCTTCTTCTTTCCTTTTATTTTACATTGCATTCTTGTTGTGTCATTCTACGTCTATTTCAGCTCCTTATTTAGTTGTGTTCCATGAAACCAATCTAGTAAATATGTTTTAATTTGTGTTACACGTGCCTAGCCTTCTTTCACGCATTTCCCTTAATTTTTAATCAAAAAGATAATTTTCATCTATATTTTTCTACTGATATTACTTTTTAGTGTAGGTTTCCTTTCATGTTATCCTTTTATCCATGGTCCCTTAGAATTATTATCTTAGCTTTCCCTTTCAGCACTAGGAGTAGCAGTAGTAGTAGAATTAGATAGATGAACTGACCTTCTATGGAGATTCGTCCCAAGTGCGCAAGGTCCCACAACTTGGGGATGGTTCCATTTTTGTCACAAACAACTCGGTTCTTCCATATCTAAGACACGTGTGCAAGTTTAATGACCAACAGTTTCTGGCATACCTAGTGGGAATATTAATGAAAGCTTAAATTTCATATTGCTAAGTTTTGGTGTGTGGACTTAGTATTTTAGCCATTAGAGGCTCATTTTAACACATCTGGTGACTCCCAACATTTGTAGATATTTTATTTTTAGTAGCCATGAGTGCATTTCATGAGAAAAGTGCATACAAAGAGAATTGTAGTAGTTTAATATTCTTTCGATCACCTCTAGCTATCCCTAAGAATAATTCATTCCAAAAACCTATGCGCACATCTCCATCTCTAGCATGCCATGCCCATTCAACTCCTCCTCATAGAAGACAAACAATACACCCTATTATAACGCATGCCACCTCATCCACTAAGGAAATTTGCTAACTTCACTGGAGGAAGTCCCCTAGTTCTGGTTGGGCAACATAATATGCCAAATGGTGCATTCAAAATTATTCCATACTTTACTGGTGAGAATCAAGTCACCCCTCAGGAGAATATCCAGGATATAGCTAAAGTATGTTCACTCTATTTGATCACACATGATGATGTAGCAAATCAAGGTACTTGCGGCCTCTTTCAAAGTAAAATCACTACAATGGTACTGAGGATTGAGACTTAGATCTATTACAACCTGGGATGAGCTTGGAAAATATCTTTCCAATTACTTTGAAGATAAGTTAGGTCACCTATCTCTGGTGGAGCAACTGACAATAACTAGGAAGGTGCCCAATGAGAAAATGACTGATTTCAACATCAAAATTTAGAAGACTTGGGACAAAATACCTCTTATGGTAAGACCTATAGCCCAACATTATTTTCTATATCATCTAAAGGAGATGAACCATGATATCTCGGTCATGATTCAATCCATGGGAGGTAGGAATTTATCATCCACTTTCAATATTGTAGTAAGGGTGGAAAATAGTCTTATTCAGGAAGGAAAGATAGCTCCTATACCTCCTATGCCCTTGTTCCCAGAGATGTCACAAGTTTCCCATCCTTATGTGGCCCCTATTCCTTTTCCTAAGTAAATCGTGTAACCTATTACATCAACATTCTACATTTCAATGCGACATAAAGAAGATGAAGAATTGAAGACCCTAATTATAAATTTGTCAAACAAGGTCATATCATTAGAGAAACAATAGGTGCAAGCCTATAGAGGTAGTTCTAATCAAGCACATAGCTAAAGCAATCAGCCTTGGTAGAATCAATATGGAAACCAAAGGTATGCACCCAACCAATAGAATGATAGATGGCATGCTAGTGCACATATTCCCTTGCAATTTGTTCCTCCCACACCCTCTCTTCCAACGCCAAAAGAAGTTGATCATTTGTTCTAGTTCAGAACAATTTGGTGTAAGAGTCAAAGTGGTGCTTCCCTTGTAACATGCCTCATGGTAAATATCACTATGCCAATATTTCTCGTGCACAATCCTACATGATCCAGAATGCTTCCACCTGTGATCCTTTAATAAATGCACCTGAAATATAGTACCAAGAAGAGCTAGAAGTTCCTCCTAATTCTAATATGATGTTCTTACCCATTGAGGAATTTTACACAATCCACCAAGCTATAGAGGACACAAGAAAGCCATGCACCCAAGTTGTGGAAAACACAAGATACAAGAAAATAATGATCGATTCTAGCGTGTAGGTCATAATTCTAGGGTCAAAGTATACAAGTGTGTCCCACTTTGTGGCCATAAATATTTTAAAATTTGACTAGTAAATATATAATTAAAAAATGCTATAAAAATTTAAAAAATTAGGTAAATTCTGGATTCCCTGCACCTTGGTATTTATAGCCTCTTAAAAATGTGTGTTTGGTCATTTTATATGTGTTAGGTCATGTTTTGGTTGTCAGACATAGTTTGCTAAAAGTACAAAAACTACAAAAAAGTGGGACACAGTTATATGCTTTGACCCTCTAAAGAACATAAGAAGACCCTCAAAATTATAAATATGCAGCCAGAGAATCTAGTGGTAAATTTTCTCAAGTCCCTACAAAATATTTCCCACGAAAAGCTTCTCCAAAAGTGGCATGCACCCCTAATTTGGTAGGTCAAGCCTCGCTTTTGATAAAGCCCTGCTTCCATACAGAACAAATCAATAAAGGAATTTGTTATTCCACAAATGCACAAGTCAATGGGTCTTCCATTTAGCATTATGGACTAGATGAAGAAGACAAATATAAATGTCACAATGTGGGATGCTCTAACCATTCCATCTCAATGGGATCTGTTGCATGAGGCCTTGTCCCAACTTTCGTGCACTGATCCAACTATTCACAAACCACGCGCTTCTATCAATATTTTTTAGACAGAGGAGAAACAAGTAAGTAATATTGTTAAAACTCCACCCTTTTATATGTCATTGATCATAGGAAAACACCTAGTGCATAATTGCATGATAGACTCAGTGCTTAGCACTTCATTATGCCCAAGAAGATAGTTGATGTCTTAGGTCTCAAGTATAGCCCCCTAACAAAAGGAGTCCTACAACTTGATGGCTCAACTATTACTACCTTAGGAGTCATCAAGGATCTTGAGTTGACCCTTCATGTGTGTCCAAGCCTCACCATAACTCAAGATGTATCTATCATTGACTTACCTCCTTTGTTTTCCCTATGTCTATCAAGAGAATTTACTGCAAAAGTGGGTGGTTACTTGTCTTATGATTGGTCTCATATTTTACTCAAGACAAGCTATGGTACCTGGTTTACCATACAAGATGAACCTATATTTTCTTATCATGTAGATTCATATATCCCATCCCCTCTCTAAGGAAACTGTTTAATCCCGTAAGAAAAAGCTTCGGTTCTGAAGAGAATCCTTTTTCACCTTTTATTCTTGATCTAGTACTTGATGAATGGGTGGAGAGGCACCATAAATTTAACCCATATGTTGAAGAATTAGAAGCCTATGAAACTGGGCTTGGTACTTACTACATTATTGAAGAAGAAGTTGTGTTGCCACGTGTGCTCAAGAAAGACCAAGTTGAACCTGGTCTATGGAAATTATACTTTGATGGACCCGAAGCGAAAACAGAGGGAGTGTGATTTTTTCTCATTTCCCCTAAAGATAAGATATTTTTCTTTGTGCATAGGTTGTAGTTCATATGCTCTAATAATGTAGTAGAATATGAAGCATTGGTGCATGGCCTTCTTATTGTTGAAAATAAAAATATGAAGGCATTGTAGATATTCGGGGATACCGAATTAATTATCCACCAGGTTACCAACAAGTTCTAGGTAAATAATAAGCTTCTCAAAGCTTATAAGAATTGATTTTGGGACCTCCTTGACAGATTTGATGCTATAAATCTATAGGTGGTGTTGTGTAAACTAATAGGGATGCTTGACCAAATGGTCGTGCTTTGTTCGTAGTTATCTACTGCTAAGGAATTTGTCAAAGGAAACATTTAGCACATTAATATGGTGATTAGACCATCCATCCTAGAAAATAATACTAGTTGACAAGTGTTTGAAGGTGACGTGTAGATCATCTAGTTCATTCAAAATAAAGTTAAGTTCTCATCAAGCATGCAAGTTGACTTACATAACAACTATGGTGACCAATTGATTCAACTAAATTCAAATAAGATGCTTAAAGGATTAGCCACCATAGAGAAAATGTTTAGCCCTAATGATGAGTTCAAGGGTGAAGAAAATTATATACACACCACACAAGAAGATGGCTTCCTAGTCATTATTGCATGTGAAAAGGATTTATTGCTCAGTAAGACTTGCGTGCATAATGAAAAATAGGCCTTCATCTCTCTCTATCAAAAATATAGTGATATCTTCTCATGGGAGTATGAAGACCTCAAAGGTTTTGATCCAAGTGTTTTTCAACACTCCATTAACCTTGATCCTGGTATCAAGCCCATCAGACAGAAGAAATTACCAATCAATCCAAAGATATATCCCCTCGTGAGAAAGGAATTATCCAAACTCATTTAGGAAAAATTATTTTTCCCATCAAGTACTCTACTTGGGTCATGAATATAGTTTTAGTGTGCAAGAAGAACGGTGAAATCAGACTCTGTGTTGATTTTAGATATTTGAACAAGGCATCTCTAAAGGATCATTATCCTTTGCCTTTAATGGAGAATATTCTGTGGATTGTGGTTGGTGTGCAAAGATTCTCAATGTTAGATGGGTATTTAGGTTTCAATCATATCTTGGTCAAGGAAGAGGATCACTTCAAGACAACGTTTACAAATAAGTGGGGAACATATGTGTATCAAAAGATGGCTTTGTTCTATCAAACGCAGGTGATTCATTTTAGTGTGCCATGCACATTTTATTCAAAGGTTACATTAATGTGTTCATCTTGGTTTACCTTGATGACATAACTTTCTTCTCAAAGAAGAGTGACGATCATATGGCTCACCCGGAGAAAGTATTTCGAGATGCGAAAAATTTGGGGTATCCCTTAACCTCAAGAAGTGTAATTTTGTTGTGGCACAAGGAAAGGTTTTGGGCCATGTGGTTTACAAGGACGACATCACAATTGATCCTAAATTTGTTTCAGCCATCCTAGATCTTTCCTTGCCGGTGCATAAAAAGGCCTTGCAATTCTTCCTCGCAAGATCAATTTCGTTAGGAACTTCATTCTTAACTTTATAGGTATAGTTCAACCCATCACCCCGATTCTCAAGAAGGAGATATCCTTCATATGGACAGCGAAGGAAGAAGAGAGCTTTAATAAAATCAAGCGATAAATTTCTTGCGCGCCAACACTCATCAACCCAAATTACTCAAAGGATTTCATCCTTTATACTTATGATGCCGATGCAAGTGTTGTTATTGTCCTAACACAAGAAAATGGACAAGGATTGGAACAACCAATGGCTTTCTTCAGCCAAACTCTAAAGGATTACAAATTAAAGTATAGTCATATGGAGAAGAAGTATTCTCCATCATGCATGCACTCAAGAAATTAAAAAGTATGCTCGCCAAAGAATCATATCAAGGTGTTAGTCTCCCACTCTTCTGTCAGAGACTTTGTCATGGGAGAAAAGATTAGTGAAAAGAGAGCATGATGGGTGACCAAAATCATGGAATATGATGTGACTATCAAATCTATAAAACTAGTAAGAGGTAGCATGCTCTTCAAGTAGATTTCTGAGGACGTGTAGAATGAATCTGAGACTTCAGTATTTATTGATGAAGCTATCTCGCATGTAGAACTTGAGCACAATACAGACCCTAACACACATGACTGGATGAAGGACATGATCACATTTCTTTCCAAGGGTGCATGCTCTCCTAGCTTAAACAAGGCAAATAGAAGACATGAGGTTATAATCTATCTTATATGTTTTGATTGATGGAATTATCTTCAAGAAAAATCTTTATGGTGTGTTGTTGAGATGTATCAATGACGCGTAGACTAAAAAAGTGTTAGAATAATTTCATGATGGATTCTCTAGTGGACACTTTTTGCCAAAAATACAGTAATGAAGATCATAATGGTAGGAATATTTTGGCCTACCCTATTTGCAGATGCACACAAGTGGGTCATAAAATTCAAGGAATGTACTTTCTTTGTAGGAAAGAAAAGATTGGTAGCACTTCCCCTCTAACCAATCCAAGTGGATCAGCCTTTTGCATAATGGGGTCTTGAATTCATAGGCATGATCAATCCACCTTCAAGTATTGAACACAAGTGGGTGCTTGACAGCTACAAACTACTTCACAAGATGGACAAAGCTATTGCGCTCAAAGAATCAACTGATTTAGTCATCCTTGAATTTCTTGAAGGTATAGTCACAAGGTTTGGCATTCCTTAAACCATTATCTCTGATAATGAAAAAGCCTTCCTTGGGACCAAAATCACTGATTAGGCTCTAAATTTGGGCATTTATCTGAATACTTCTTCCAACTATTACCCACAAGGCAATGGTCTAGAAGAATCAACAAACAAGAACCCGATAAGGATTATGAAATGCATGATGAACATCAGCAAAAGGAAGTGGCATACAAAGGTCTTAAGCATGCTATGGGTAGATAGAATCACAATTAATAAATAAATAAGAACTTCACCTTACAATCTTGTCTGTGGAAAATACGCTACCCTTCCTTTGACGCTAGATTTGAACTCATTGGCACTTTCCAAACAACTGGAATTTGAAGGTGCAAACTAGAGGGAAATCAAAATGTTAGAGCTAGTTACTACTAAAGAGTTAAGGAACTCTGCCATGATCAAGTTAGAGGAACATTGAAAAGTAAAAAGAAATAGTTTAAAAGAAAGGCTAGGACTCGAGCTTTCAACTTTGGGGAATTAGTCTTAAAATCGGATGCTGACAGAGCTAAACCAGGGTACCATTCAAATTTTTATGCACTTTGGAGTGGATCATACATCATCAGTTTGTACACTGACAATCAGTAAATCCCATTAAATGGGATCCATCTCGACCCTTCCATTAAGTTTTTTGCATCATTTTGTATATACTAGAGTATTTTGAATTCCTCTAAGTGCTTTGTGCGCACATTGTTTATTTGTACATAGTTCTTTCTTCTCACATTCTTTGTGTGTGCATTCTTCTTTTTCTTCTAGAATGCTTGACAATTTGCAATAGTTTGCAAGATTCTGAATAGAGTCAAGAAATTATCTTTCAAATGACTTTAGGGGTAATTCTTTAAAACCACAGATCAGAATTTCATGATTACATATAAAACTACATGCCTAATGGATACTTTAGGCCACTGATATCCTTCATTTATTAGGAAAATGGCCCCAAAAGTTGCAAAAATTATTATCCAAATAACTCTCTCAGTTATTTAGGTAACTTGTATACACCTTCTAGCTCTATATTCTCCATTACAAGGTTGTGTGCGCTCAAGTTCACTTGGCACATTCCCTTGGTTGCATTTCATTGCATTCCCCCTTCTTTTCCCTACACGCTTTATGCACTTTCCCCTTCTTCCTTGTCCATTTTCCTATTTGTTCCATATTCCCCTTACAATCCTTCCTTATTCCTTCTTCCCACGCCTCATTCTTCTACATGCACTATCTTTGTGCCCTTCTTTGCCACATCATTATATGACCCACTTGAGTGTGTCACACGTAACCAATCAAAGTGCACCAACAGGGTGCGAATCTTGAAAATTAGTTGATGAATAACACGTGGTAGAAATGAAAAATTAGATGAACGGTTGGCTGATTTCTTCAATCAATCCACGTGCACCACATGTCTCGTGTGCCCAAACATTTTGACATATTTTGATAACCATATATTTTTCTATAGATCTCCGATTAGTGTATGACTAGTCTCCATCAATAGTTTCTAACATGGGCTATAGTGCTAAACATTCAAATCCAAATTCTTGGTAGACCTGGTAGGTAAGAAATGGGAAAACATCTTTTAAGCATCCAACCACCCAATTTGATATGATCCATCCTCCTTCCATCTCCAACATGCCAAATAGACTTGGGGAAGCGTATTTGATAAATTTTTAGGTGGATTTATAGGCATTAAATGCTTCTTGTTGGTGGTTGTATTTCAAATTCAGGTTTTCCCTCCCCTTATCTTCTTCTTCCATGAATTCATCTATAAATGTAAGAGTTGGTCTCATTATTAACGTTGAAAATTTTCGATCCTTACACATTTGGCTAAGAACTTCATATTTTCTATATTTTTGAGTTGCATACCTCTAGATCTAGATCTTGCATGTGGATATCGACCTCTTTCACCATTGTAAGAGCCCTGTGCATTTATATAAGTAATAAAATCATCATTTTGTGACTATTATTTTTCTTGACATGTTTGTATTCCTTCTTATTGCCTTTTCTTTTGCATTGAGTGCTCATTGTGCCATTCTACCTCCCTTGCAGCTCCTTATTTAGTTGTGTTCCATGAAACTAATCTGGAAAATACATTTTAAGTTGTGCTACACGTGTCTAGCCTTATTTCATGAATTTCCCTTCATTTTTTCTCATAACAGATAGTGTTCTTCCCTTTTTATTTGGTGTTATTTCCTTTTGTGTTATCCTTCTATCACTTGGTCCCTTAACAATGTTATCTTAGCTTTCCCTTTTAGCACTAGGAGTAAAGCAATAGCAATAGAATTAGATAGAGGAACCAGCATTCTCCGCAGATATGTCCCAAGCATGCAAGGTCCCACAACCTGGGGATGGTTCCAATTTTGTCACAAATGATTTAGCTCTTTTAGATCTCGAGACACGAGTGCAAGTTTGATGACCAACAAAAAATAAAGACTAGATAGCTCTCTAGAGTAGGGAAGTAATGCATTTTATTTAATAAGATATATAAATATATATCTCAGTTGATTGTATTAAAAGTTATTTGAATACTTTATATTTGTTTTCTATTGTTGATTATTGGATGTGAAGTATAGAGCTCTCTTGATCTCACCAAGAAAATAATGATTGTTAGGATAAGCTCTCTAGAGCTAGGTATTAACATATTTTTGGTGTTATTAAAATATATAATTTTGTTGGATGTGTTATAAGAATGTTTAATCCTTTATCTTCCTTAACTATTCTATTATTTTTGTGTTAGGAAGTTACTGACATTTGCATATTTAAGAAAAGAGATTACTTATGTTGTCAAGAAATTACTCGATTATTTATTTTCTAAATTATGTCCATTTAAATATTGAATATAAGTTCAAACAATTATGCACAATGAATTATTGTGGTTAAACTTGATCATATATGATTTTATTAGAAACACTACCTTACTAGTATATTCATTTTAATAGGATTATATGATTTTGAATTGTATTTTATTGTTGGTTGTAACAATAGTACTAATATTGTGATATTACATTATTTGATTTCTTTACGTTAATTGATGTTGGGCTTATAAGGAGTCTAGGAAATTAAGGAAAGAAAGGTTTTGCCATGTGCCACTAAGGCACAAAGGATCGCATGGAAGTAACTTTGGGGAAGCATAGAGGTTCGCGCACTGGGAAAAATAGACTCAGGACTTAACCACATTTTATATCACGGTTAACATCGCGATAAAGGAACACATGGAGATGCAACCAGAATTGGTTATGGATAAGGTTAAGACATGGATACTTATAGCTCAAGGAAAGCATATTCCAGGATATGGTTATCATGATGGGATTAAGATTTGTAAAGTAGAGTTAGTTATGGATTAGCTAGCACTTGCTTGTTGAGGGTAGTTAGGTATGGCAAAACATGATGACATTTGGTAGGTGGTTCACTCTGAGTGATGAGTAGGTGGTAAGGGAAGATTCCTTGGAGTCCCTTGTTATGTATTGATTTGCAAGAAACAAAAAGGATGAGAATACAAAAGAGAATGGTGTATGTGAAGGAAGGTACAGAGAGATAGGGGTGATATATGTGATCACTTTTGTAACGTCAGTAGTGGAGCCATTAGAAGGTAATACTAAAACTATGTTGATGTATCTAGTCCATTTATGGAACTCTTGATGTATTTGGGTACTGTAAAAATTTGTGAATGAATATAATGGTGTTATTCTAAATATCTATGTTAGGGGTTCAAACCCTTATGTCATTATATTGTTCATGGGTCAGATCTGATTCCTGTATGCTTTGATATAATGTTTTCATTCATGTTATGGTGCATATGTTCTTGGATTTAGTTTCCTTATCTCTGTTATATAGAATGTATGCATTTATGTTTGTGCACTATTCCTCCATTAATGGAAAACATTTATGAAAATATCACATGAAGGAGGGGCTTGGCACCTACACACACCTCGAGTGATTCCCATTAGGTTGGGTGATATACTTGACGTGCCCGGAGTTAAAGGGTTGGGAAAAGTGAGTACATCTTGGTTCCATTTCTGGGACCTATTTTGAAGTTGTTGTAAGAATGGTGTATGATGGTAGAATGCTTGACCTTGGACAACGTAGAAACTTGGCTTAAGAACATGGAGGATGATTTTTCACAGAGATTCAATACTGGACCTGATTTTGATGCATGTAAGTAGGTAGAGGATAATTTCTACCATGAGCTCGAGGATACGTTATTTTTTTTGTTTTCCAATAGAGTTGTATGAATGGTTTTTGGCGTATGCTTTGAGGAAGAGTTGCTATTATCAACATCATGTTTAGACCCAAGAATATTATCAACAAATTCATGATGCCGATATGATCTGGACTCATGTTGTTGATCATTGGTGGAGAGGTGTGTTGACTAGCTATACATTGGAGTACGTGGTTTGTACTTATTCTTTCTCAGAGGCTACTGAGTTCAAGTTCTTGTGAGAACTGAGAAGATATTTCTTATGTGCTATTATGTTATCCATTAAGATCTTGATCATCACTCTGAGTTTATAAGCGTTTCCTATGGATAGCTAAACTCCCACTAGGCGCAGAGTGTGGAAATTGGTATGGTGAGAGATGGCAGATCCTATGGAAGAAGTGGAAAGATAGGAGAGACGAATCAAGTATAATGAAGCATGAGAGAGGGAATTAGCAAGACAACATGAGATTATAGGAATAATGGATGTATGGAGGCATATGTTGTGGGAAGGGTTTGAAGTTCACGTAGATGATGTGGAACCTGAGTAGTCTATCCTACCCCATATTGGAAAGAGCGAGAGAAGAACCCCTTCGATTTTGATGAGAGCTTGTTATATGAAGATAGGATAAGGACTGTAAGTGCATCTAAACCCACCTAGTGACCTAACCCTTGTGCTTAGTTTTCCAACTTTTAAGACAAGTAGTTCTAGTCTAGTTGGTGTTGGTGAGCGAGTAACATCAAGTACATATCATTTTTCATTGAATCCATTTATGGCCACGTAGAAATTTCTTATTTTTGGAGGAATTTTTCATGCACGTTGTTTAGATAAGGTGTGGGCACATAGATTGTGTGAATCACTTATTGGAGAAATTCAACTTCATAGAATATTGGATCTCAATTTAGTACATCGGTGAGAACACATAATAGAACTTCTTCATTCCCCGTGTCAGCTATAGGAGGAGGATATGGAGGATCTAGTGGATTTGGAGGGTCAGCAAAGAGTGGAGATAGTGGATCTGGTGGTGGAGGCAACACAAGAGGGATTTAATGTCTTGAAGCTAGTGGAAAAGGGCCTCAACCCCAAAAAAAATGTTTTATGAGATGTCTCCTTGTTTTCCAGATTATAGAGGTGTTTAGGATGTTGCAGCGAATGTACACAAGTGTGCATTACTATTGCACACCAAGGGGATCACTACCCCGAAGCGTAAGAAAAACTAGTTTTCTATCACGTTATAAGGGTGCATGCATAACTATTACAGGAAGTATGATCCCCATTAGATGGTAGTAGATTATACTACATTGCATGATGCCTTCTTGGTAGAATTTTATATTCCTAAGTTTTAGTAGAAAAGCATCAGCGTGCTCAAGGAGATTTAACAAGGTATGGTAGAGAGTGTACATGAGTATGATGCACACTTTAATACTCTCTTATTGAATCTTTCTTATGATATCCATCCATCTCAACATGCTCAATTGTTTATGGGTGGCTTGATAACATTCCTTAATTGAATTCTTTCACATAAGACTTTCGTGGATATGCACAAAGCCTTGGAGGATGATCTATGTGTTGAGGTTATCGGGAGCATTGATACAAGGGTAAGTCCCTTTTTGGAGGTACAAATTTCTTCCATAGCTAAGTAACTTGATAATTTGTCTACTAACTCGGAACATGAGACTCACAGTGGGATTTGGTGCATGGATTGTGAAGTAGAAGGAAACACCAAGGATAGTTTCCTAGGAAGTCATTGTGCACCATTTCATCATATGGGAAGCCCATCTTTACATGCATCTTCTAATGTGTCGTACATGGCAAACATGACTAAGGATACGCCCATTGGAGTCCTGAAGGATTATCCCATAACCATTCAAGGAGCCAATTTCATTGGGAATTTGAAGTCTTGGCGCTTTATGAGGAAGATAGATTTATTGCATTACTTGGGTGCCCTTGATGTTATACAAATAATGTAGATCTACACTTTAACAAGGGGTATATCAAATTTGAAAACAAGGATGAATGCATGATTATTCCACTCATAAATGGGATATCTATGCCTTATGTCAATCCTATGGGGGAATAATACATTAATCGAATCTATGTGCACACCATCAAATACCTAGAGGTTATTGAGCCATCGGAGAAGGAGTCATTTAATGGGATGATGCTCAATCTATAAGTGATACAACTAGCGTTGCATGTGATAATTGGGAACATGGAACTTATGAGTTGGTTGGAAGGGAATTAAGAGGCATCATGGCTCGTGTTGTCAAGGCACATTCAATCGACATCCGGGAGGAAGGTAGTTATCCAGTTACATAGAAGAAGGTAACCCTGATGTCTTTTAGTGCACTATGGAAGTCCAAAGAGACTTTTGAAGTAGAGTGGAGGAATATGATTTTCTATATTTTGCATGGAAGATCAACACGTCTATGGGTGACTCATCGAGAAAATATTATAGAGTGGTGTGAAGTGAGGATCACGTTTTGTTAGGTTTCTATGAAGCAATGCCCATGACAATCATGAGAGAGATTTGACATTGTTTCACATTTAGGAGTGTGAGAGAATATGGAGGGAAGGCCCATAAGCTTTAGCCCCTTCTCTTTAGGTACATAAGTTATATTCCACCTTTCAGTATTGTTCATGCACTTGGTATGTCTATTCGTACCTACATCATCGACAAGGAATTGGTAGGAGCCGACAACATACATTATTAAGACCTTTGAATATCTATCTTGTAAACCATCGGTGAATGAAGCCTTGTAGGTATTCAAGTACCTTACTCTTGGAGATAGTGCCAAATTTAAGGGCCACATTCTATATTTTCTAGGGGAGCCTAAATTAGAGGTGCGCTTTGAGAAAGAAGAAGGAATAGATGAAGCACGCTTTGATTGTGCTTTGTGCGAGAAAAAAGAAAGGTAAGATGGTGTACCTGATAGAAGATGAGGAATTAGAGAACTTAGATGTTGATCATACAGAGGGCACACATGATGTTTTGGATAGTGTGAATGAGAAAGCATTCGCTTACCATGAGCCCTTGAAAATAAATAAGGTCAACATTGGTACAAAGGTGGAACCAAAATAAGCAATCATTGGTGATTACTAGACAAACCAAGAGGTCTCAAAGATAATTGAACTATTGTGTGACTTCCAAGATTTGTTCCTACATGGGTACCATGAACTGAAATGAGTTCATCACTCATTGGGAGAAATTCATATTAAGTTGAAGGAGGGTGTGCACCCAATTAGGAAGAGGCCATATCGGATGAATCCTAATCTGTGGGTAAAAATTAAATAAGAGATTGATAAGATGTTGGAATCTGGGATCATTGAGGCTATTGAATAATCTGAATGGGTTAGCCCAATGGTGATTAGTATCAAGAAGGATGGGAGGATAAGGATATGTGTAGACTATAGAGATTTGAATGTTGCATGTGTCATAGATTGTTTTCTAATGCCATTTACTGAAGAGATCTTGGAAGGTGTAGCAGGGTGGGAGATCTATTATTTTATAGATGGATTCTTAGGTTACCACCAGTAAGGATTGCAAAGGAGGATAGGGAGAAGAATAATTTCACCACTAAATGGGGAAGTTTTTATTATATAGTTATGACCTTTGGGCTTAAGAATGCACCTGATATATTTTTGCTCATTGTGGTGCACGAATTTCAAGACTTTACTCATAAGTTTTTACAATTTTATCTAGATGATTGGATAGTGTATGGATTGGTCAAGGACCACTGTGACAATTTGAGGTTGATGTTTGAGAGATGTAGGTAGTTAATTATCTCTATGAATATTAAGAAATGTGTCTTTGCTTTACTCTGTTTGGTAAACTGTCAGGTCATATCATTTATAAGGAAGGCTTATTGGTAGATCCTACCAAAGTTGTTGTTATCTTGGGATTAGAGGAACCTACCACTCAAAGCATGGTGCATAGATTCTTAGGGCATACAGGTTAATATGGAAAATTCATCAAAGGCTATACCAAGATCTCCATGCCATTAAAGGAGTTATTGAAACATACAAGTAAATTATATTGGGGTGAGGTGCAATGATGAATTTTGACACATTGAAGGAAAAACTTACTACTATGCCCATTTTTTGCTTTCCCTCTTGGGACAAGCCCTTTCATGTGCATACAGATGTGTCAAGTATGGCAATTGGAGTAGTTCTAATAGAGCCCGGAGAAGGGATGGTTGATTACCCTTTGTATTTTGCAAGAAGGAACTTAACTCTAGTTGAGAAGAACTACACCATGACAGAGGGAAAAGTATTGCCTATGATTTATGTGCTACATAAGTTTAGGTAGTATCTTTTGGCTACTCCATTCATCTTTTATACAGAAAACATGGCACTTAAGTATTTAGTACACAATCTCATGTTGTAGGGGCATATATGTTGTTGGGTTTTGTTATTTTAGGAAATTGACTTCTCATTTGTAGTAAAACCAGGGGAGTTCAATTTGGAACCCGACCATCTATCAAGAATTCATTCAGTGAGGATGCACAAAGCATTAAAGACATAATGTTGGACGCATATTTTTCAGATTACAATACACACTCTCGATTTGGAAGATATTATTGTCTTTTAACGAACATGTGTGGAACCTAAAGGAATGAAGAGTATAGAGAAATAACAACTTGCAATACGCACCACACCTTACATGTTGATTGGCAAAGATTTATACAAACTTGGCTGAGATGAGGTATTGCACCATTGTATACTAGAACATGAATGCATAGGAATTATGGAGGAATCTCATAGAGAGATTACTGGTGGAAATTATGCAGGTTGGGAAACCATGTGCAAGATTCTGATGGCTGGTTTGTGGTGGGAGACATTATATAAGGATTGCACAGAATATGTCAAGGGTTGTGATCATTTCTAGCACCTTGGAAAGCCTGGGCATAGAGATGAAATGTCATTGAGGCCTATAACAAGTGTGGAACCTTTGAGAAATGAGAAATTGACTTTGTAGGACCTATTTCCCAACCGACTCATAGGAAAGTCTAGCGCTACATCATTACTTATAAAAATTATCTTACCAGGTGGGTGGAGGCAAGTACATCAAGGATTGCACTACAACTATTACAAAGAAGGTTCCTTTAGGAGAATATAATCATTATATGTAGGTTCCCATTGATTTTAACGAGTGATAGGGGTAATCATTTCTTAAGTGAGATAGTTAGAATCTTATTGGCAGAGTTTATCATGGCCCATCACAAAACTATGCCTTATCACCCTCAGGCTAATAGAACTGTTGAGGCCTTCAACAGGATTTTGAGCCACATGTTAACTATGATCTATGATTTCAGAAGTAGGGACTAGGATGATAAGGTCTCTCGCAATGTTATAGGAATATCACACAAATTATAAACAATTGAACAAGGCCACATCTTTTCAATTATTGCTTTATGTGGAGGTAGTTTGCCTATGAAATTCATGTTACACTCTCTATGTATTACGTGCACAGGAGGATTGGATAATGAAAAATATGTATAAGAGCACATCGATATGCTTATGATGTTAGATGAAAGGTGAACCATTTCTAGGTGGAGTCAGAAGACAAAGAAATCATGGCAAAAGGAATGACATGATCGTCATATTAAAAACAATAAGTTTGAGGTTGGGCGAGATGGCTCTAGTATATGATTTTATGTATTTGCACCAACTTGGGAAACTCAAAGTGCATTGGATGGGACAATATATCATATCACACATACTTGATTCTAGCACTTTCTAGTTACAAGCACTGGATGGAAAGTGGTTTCCCGGTTATTTCAATGAGAACAGGCTAAACCCCTACTATAAATAAGTCTTATGTGTGTTTGTAAATAAGGTAGTGTTTCCTCTTAACTTAGGATTTCCCTTAATCCATTTTCCTTTATATGTGTCTCCTTTCATCATTGTTATGATTTTCCTTTTTTCGTGTTGTGTCCACATTAGCGGACCGATAGCTAGATACATTTGAAGTGATTTCATGTGGAGGACCACACATACTTTTAGTATGGGGTTGATTGTCGTCTAAATTCGAAAAATCATTAGCACATTTCTAAGGAAGTTATACTGTTAGAAAACTCATTATGGGATCTTTGGCACAAAGGAAGTATAACAATTTGTGTAGTGTAAATGGTGTTTTAATTTGTGTTGTTGTAAAGGTGTTTTGGAAAAGAGTTGAGTTGAGTGTAGACCATGCAGGGAGAAAAAAGATCACGTAGTATAACATGAGGTAGGTGGAAGCATGGAGATTACTTAGTGGAAGGATCAAAGGTTGAGTAATTTTGTGCAAGAATGTGTGTGGAGGAGAACTGTGGTAGGAAGTAATGGTACTAAGCCATAAGGTTATGACCGTAGTGCATGAGGTGAAGTCACAAAGTTAACTTAAGTGGACAAAGTGCTTTATCAAAAAGTGAAGTTAAGACACGTGGTTAGAGGGATATTAAGGTGTTGAAAAAGTATAAATAGAAGATGAGGGTAGTCTTTCTATCTACCTTGCCCTCGAGAATTTTAAATTTTGTGATCATGAGTGATTGAAGCATGATGAGGGTTTGAGAAGGAAGTGAGGTAATTTTCATGAACTAGGGGATTTGTGCAAACCATAGTGAAATATTGCGGTGTAGCAAGGGGGAAAGAAAATAGTTGGCCAACAGGGGTTGTGTGAAAGTGAAACTATTAAAGTCATAGAACTCATACATACAAGGAGGAATTGAAACACCTAGGGAAAAAGGAGAGAAACAAGGATGACACCTAAGAAGGAACAAAATAATGAACCAAAGTGGTGGAGAAGGAGGAACCCGTGGAGGTTTACTTAGAAATGTAGTATCACCCAGAGTGGTTAAGGTCAAAAGTGGAGTTCAATGTTGTATAGGTTAAAGATCAAAGAGTTCAATCATATAATAGTTGATTAATACAATTCGATGCAGGTGGATCTGGTCAAGGAAATCTGAGGGTTAGAAAAGCAAGGAAACCCTTGGGTGGGTGACTCGGTACAAAAGGAATTACATAAACCGGGTTTTGCAGCTATGGGATCTGCCCTTCTTCACCAAACCTGCCCCTCTCTTTAGATGGTTGATATTGTGGGTGCATGAGGACTTATTCTAATTTGCAAGGAGAATAATGAGACTCAAAAAACAATTGATTATAATAGTAATAGGAATGTGGAACACTGGTGAGGACATGACACTTGACTTGTGTGTCAATGCCAAGATTGAGGAATTAGCGAAGTAATTGAGCTATGAGAAGGGAGGAAGATCTCAGTTATCTCGCACTTGTCCGACCTGATATTAAGATTCATAGTCAAGTCTGACTCATTAGTTGTAAGTTAGGTGCATCTAAGTAATGGATGGATATCAACAAGATATTCTTGTACATTACATACAGGGTATCTAAAAGGGCACATTATAACTTCTCTCATTTTATTGCAAGTAGTATCATTGAAGAGTTTTCATTGCAGAATGAGGTTGGAGCAAAGATCACATGGGGATCCATACTCCTGTTAATCATATTATGGGAAATTGGTGTCCCAAATGGGCCAGACAAAAATATATGGGTTCACCCACTAACACACTCCTCTCCTGCATTACAATTTGCATAATTTACTTGTGATGGGTCCATCTCAAACATCTATAAGGAGTGAATGAAAAAATGGTATGAGAGATTATGTGAGGCCTTCAAGAACGAATGACGCATCCCCCATGAGTTACCGCAAGTTATTGGTGATCAAGTAAAATTTGTAGTTACACAACACTTCTGCTTGGAAAATTTTATGGTGGACAAAGGAGAAATGGGTCCGTGGTGCAAGATCCCATTCATGTTTACTGCTAGATACATGAAGTGCTCCATCAATGAGTTAAAGGATGTGCAAAAGATAAATTTTTATGCTGAAAAAGTGGACATTGATGTTCACACCTTGCACGTGACCTACAAGTATGACAAGAGGCCCACATGTATAAAGATTTTGGAGCCATATTTTTGGATCTACATCCATAGATCAATGTTACCATCAATGGATTCATCCACTGGGTATTTTTACATCTCGTGCCCTAAGAAACATGGAGGAGTTGAAGTGGTGGTCACGAGAATCCAAATTTCCAAATATGTAGGAGGTGTCAATCCCACCAATGAAAGTAGTCCAGGAAGAAGAAGAAGAGGAAGAAGGAGAAGAGGGAAGTGAGGGAAAGTTGGATACTTATAAAAAAATAAGTATTATATACGCCAAAGTAATGTGAAGGAGAAGAAGGAACTTCACAACAGGTAGGGGCCTAGGTTTCACAAATAGAGAATAAGGAGGTTAAGAAATCAAAAGGGAGGAGCCAAAATAGAAAAATATGAAGGTATATGATGTCACGAATTTGGAGATAGGCTTGGAGGAGGATCACACTACATTCGAAAGGAGCTTGAGGCGTAACTCAAGGAGGAAGAAAATAGAAGAGATGAGGTGAATAACAAAGAAGCGGCTAATGCACGTGGAAAGGAGAAAACACATGCTATATAGGGGATTATGAAGAGTATAAAGACAGGGACTTCTCTTATTTAGCCCACGATCCCGAAAAGAAAGAATAAGGGAGACTCCTTTGTTATCAAGGAGGATAAAGGGTTTTCTGCAGGAACAAGTACTCCGAGGAAACAACGCTCAAAGCACAAGGAAAAGAGAAAGAAGTGGACACCTATATCCCCTCATATGGACTTCATGGATAATCCCACAAAGGTATTACATGCAAGGTTCTAGAGTACCCTTTCCCCAGGAGAAGCTACATGCTTGGGATCTATTGGACCAAGATGGGGGCGTGACAAGGATGAAGAAGATGATAAGATGGAATCTACATTGTCATGCAAAGGATCTTGAATTCGAGGTCAATGATCATGCGGTCAAGACCATTCATTTAAAGAAGAAAGAAGGAGAAACTTACAAAGTGGTGGATCCAAGCCACCTCACTGATGAGTAGACATGTAACACACTACAGAAGATGTCTTCAGAGGTTATAAGGTGGAGTTTAGATGTGGGGGAAACCATTTAGACTTTGGTTGCAACCAAGAATGAAAAATAAAAGGAGATAGAGTGACTGCACCATAGGTTGAAGGGCGAGTAGGTGCGGACTAAGGAGGCATATCATCGAGTTGATGCCTTGGTCAAGAAGGTCCTCAAATGATGTTTGAACTGGTAAAGACAAATCATGATAGATTATGGTTGACGAAATGGAACACTTAGAAGATCTAGTGGAGATGATGTTAACTAACATCAAGATTGGCATGGGGACCACAACCGAGGATATCACCAAAGAGAAGGAAAAAATAAGGTCTTTTTTGAGGCCTAGGCTACAGATTTAGAGGACTTACTCACCCAACTAAAGGAGGAAAATATTTTGGTGGAAAGGGGCTTCAATAGTTGTAGAAAATGTAAGCCCATTGTTGATACGTGGGTAGTCAGTGAAGAGGTCATTCTCAAGGTCCTGCAGAGATGGTCCCCATAAACAATACCGAGCACACCTAATTGATCATTGACACCACAAAGGAGAAGGAAAAAATGAATATCAAGCACAAAAAACTTAAATTTTTCATTGGTGAACTTCAGGACTCTATCACGTAACATAGGGACGAGTTTCAAGGTTTCTACATGGAGTGGTGGTGGTCATAAATGATCTCAAGGGGAAGGTTGAAGAAATCACACTAGACCAAGTACCCAACATGGTAGGAGAGGCATCAGGGAAATCCTTAGTAGAATTGGAAGCATGGAAGAAGTTGAAGGATGAGATAGATGCAGAGTTCCCTGAACTCCTCTAGTTAGTCACTTAGTGGTTGAACCATGCAACATTTTTTCCTTAGCCAATTTTTGGGTCAATGGAATTTTGTTTGGCAAGTACGGAGGATTTCCGTGGAAAGAAATCAAGCTAGTGTGGGGTAAATGTTGGGCCCCGAGTATAGGAACCTAAGGTGTGGAAGGTTTTGTCACATGCCAGTAAGGTGCAAAGGCTCATGCGGAAGTAACTTTGGGGAAATCATAGAGGTTCGCACCCAAGAAGAACAGACTTAGGACTTAACCACCTTTTTGATCATGATTAACATCACGATAAAGGAACACGTGGAGATGTGACCATAATTGGTTATGGATAAGGTTAAGACATGGATACTTGTAGCTCAAGGAAAGCATATTCCAGGATATGGTTATCATGATGGGATTAAGAGTTGTAAAGTAGAATTAGTTATGGATTAGCTGGCACTTGCATGTTGAGGATACTTGAGTATGGAAAGACATGATGAAATTTGGCAGGTGGTTCACTTTGAGTGATGAGTAGGTAGTAAGGAAATATTCCTTGGAGTCCCTTGTTATGTATTGATTTACATGGCAGCATGGAAGGAGGTGAATATGAGAGAGAATGGTGTATGTGTAGGAAGGTAGAGAGAGCTAGGGGAGATATGTGTGATCACTATTGTAACTTTAGTAGTGGAGCCATTAGAAGATAATACTAAAACTATGTTGATGTATCTGGTCCATTTATGGAACTTTTTATGTATTTGACTATTGTAAACAATTGTGAATGAATATAATGGTGTTGTTTTGAATATCTATTGTAGGGGGTTCAAAACCTTATTTCATTATATTTCTCATGGGTAAGGTCTGATTCCTTTATGATGATATAATGTTTTTGTTCATGTTATGGTGCATATGTGCTTGTATTTAGTTTCCTTATCTCTGTTCTTGGATTTATCTCTATATTTATAGTAATTGGTGACTCAATGAGTTATTGTACACCTCTATCATGAAAAGGATAACATAAATAAATTCTAAATAACCTATCCCTAATATTAAATAATAAAGGGTATGTATTATGATACAACATGTGTGTTATAAGAGCCTTGTCTATTCCATCTTGGGATGGCTATGGGGAAGTTAAAAACACTTAATGACCTAAATCATTACATAAGAAGAACCTTTCCTAGAGGGATCCTAAGATGGGACTGACAATATTCATGTAACCCAAATATCAAGTCATGAACCATGCAACTTCAGAACTATAATTTAATTTATTAAATAATGAAAAATAATCTTTATAAATATATTGAGATGGTTTTGAGGTGAATGGAATAGAAGTTTCGTAGGCTAATGTGTAGTCTTGAAATTGGATTGCTAGTGTAATGCCTAATAACTATGGCAACAATAGTGCAAATGAATTATTATATTGTCTTTTTACTATTTCTTATTTCTTAAGTGTTTTGAGCTAGAGGGAATCACTTGCATACTTTATTGGTCTGGCACTAATAATATGTGCAAGTTCTTAGGACCTATAAAAATATTTAACCAAACGTATATAATGTATACAGCTCACACAGAGTGTTTAAGGAGATCACGAAGGATATAAAACCCTTTGCAATTGCATATGGTTAAAGTATGTTGTAAATATATATTCTAGAATATTAATAATGTTGGATTAATTAGTATTGAGATAAATAATAATGTTATTCATTGCAACATAAAAATAATTAAGGTATTTATGGATATTATTATGCTAGATTTTATCTCATTGTGTGTTAAAAATTATCAAGGCATAAAAAAGTAATTAAGGTTTAAAAAAATCCCTTCGTTTGTTGAAGTATAACATGGGTGTTACATAGAATTAGGAGTGGATAAGTATGGTTAGAGGTAATTAATTAGGATTAATGACCCATGAGACTAAGAGGAGGTTTAATTAATCATTTAGGATTAATTAATATGCCAAGATTATCTTGTAGAAGCAATTCGGAGGAAATATAGAGGGAAATTAGTGGGTATAGAGGGTTTGAGAGTGATATTGAATTGCTACATGGTTGTTAATTAAATAAAAGATGGGTAAAGGGAGTAATTACTTAATAATTGGTAATTAAGTAATTAAATGGGAATTTTAACTAACAAAGAGATGTTAATTGGCATCTGAGAAAAAATATTTTAATTAATTAATAGAAGTTCATTAATTAATTGAATTTGGAGGGGAACATTAGTTAATTAGCATAAGGTCACTGATTAGATGATAATGATGAGAAATATAGCAATTATTGTAATTTTGTTATAAAAATTGAGCAACATAAAGTAGGTGTCTACATAATTCTCTAAAAACATATGTGATCTATTCACACAAATGACAATCACAACTTATACAAAGAGAATAAGGCTTCCTATGATAGAATGAGTTCATGTAATTCTCCATGAAACTGGGGCCATGTGAGGTTCACTAAGTTTGTGTAATAGGACACAACTTGTGGAATGTGCCTCATGGAAAATAATGAAATATTTATAGAGACTAACAAGGTAAATTGTAGGATTATGGTGAAGGGAGGTCAAAAAAACCTCATTAATATAATTTTAACTCTTATTATGTTAATATAAGATTTCAAGTGATCATGTACTCTCCTACATCATAAATGTGACCCCTATCTCAAATGACATAACATTCCCTCTAAACACCAATGTGATAATATAATGTCATTTTAGACTTGATATGTCTTATTTGAGTGCCTCGTATACTTGAATCACTCAATTGATTAGAGTGCAAACTTAAGTAAGACATAAATTCATTTAAAAACTAGTGAAACACTCTAAACACATGTAAATATCAAACATAAATATGTTCCTTAAACACAAAACTCAACACCTTGAACAAATATATGACACAAGAATTAAAAATGTGACCTCTTAAACATATATAAAACCCTTGAAACATATATGAGATCCAAAAAAAAACCAATGTACAATACCTTATAAAAATGTGACACCTTAGAAACAAAAATTCATCACTCTTAACATAAATGTGACCCCTAATAATGTATGAGATATACTAAGTACAAATATAACACTATAAACACAAATGTGACACCCTAAAAACAAATATTTCACCTTAAAAAACACAAATATGACACCTTAAATACATATACAACCATCTAAGCACAATTGGTACCCCAAGACACAAATGTGGTTGTATATATGTCACATATACAACTACGGAGTGATAGAAAAATTGTAAGGTGTAACATTATTATTTTAGGGGTTTCATTCATGTTTAGGTAGTTGTATATGTGTTTAGGGGTTGTAATTGTTTTTAGCATATGAAGCATATGAGTCTATGGCACATAATATATGTGTTTAATATTTCACACATGTGTTTAGGGTGTCATATTTATATTTAAAGTGTTGCATGAATGTTTATAACATCACATTTATGTTTAGGGTAATGCACTTTCTTTTAGGGTGACACATACATGATTATGGATTAGAATTTGTGTTTATTATGTCACATATGTTATTAGGGTTTTGAATTTGTATTTGGAATGTCACAATTATGTTTAGGGTGTTAGATTTGTCTTCTTTTGGAAGTATTACATATATTAGGAAATTGCATGTGTTTAGGATATTGTATTTGTGTTTAGGGTATCTTTTTTGTTTTTTGATATATCATTCATGTTTTGTGTCTAGGGTGTTACATTAGTGTTTAAAGAATTAAATATGTATAATTTAATTACACAATGCAAAAAAATTTAGTGATTTTTCACACAAGGAAAAAAATAACAACATATCAAATCTAAAATGAAATTAGGTTGTTCAAATGATGTTTAGGGGTATTAATATGACCTATTTGAGTTTGGGGTTGCATTTTTTTGGGGTCATACATATGATTAGGTTATCTCCTATGTGTTTAGGGTATCACATTTGTGTTACTATTCTATGCGGTGTTGCATTTATGTTAAGGGTCATATTCATGTTCTAAAAGTTGTATATATGTTTGAACGACCACATGTGTTTGGGCCTAATCTCATATTTATTTATTGTTTAATTTTTTTGTTTTATGAATAACTTTTTTAATGGTGTCCTATTTATGTTACGGGGTCATATTTTTTTAGGGGTAACATTTGTATATAAGGTGTCAATTGGTGTATAGGTTGTGGCATTGGTATTAGACTTTCATATCGACATTTAGGGTATCACATTCTTATTTTAGGTTACATTATGATTGAGGGTCACAAATACTTTGAGTTCTATAAATTTTGTTTAGGATGTCATATACATTTTGAGGATTGGTAATTTGATCTAACAAGGAATAAGTAAGTGTCTGGTTCTTATTTATAGATTTTGAATAAAGGATTAGAAACATGTGATATTTTGTAATTTATTAATTTGATAATCACTGTTTAGTTTAAAATATACCTATTTAGCAATATGTAATATAAAAATTGAAAAAATTGTAAATTTGATGATATGAAAGAAGGGAGATGTACTTATGTGATTAGATACTTAGAGAGTTAATTTTCTAGTGAATAAAGGATGAAAATCCTAGTAGTGATACAAATATGATTCATATATGAATTATGAAAGTGTAAACTTAACTTATCATATATAGATTTGTTAGATGCATACAAAGCAATTTAGTAGTCTGATACCTTTTCTATGGTTTCATATGAAAACAACATATTGTTTCAAAACTTTCGACACCTATATGACCCTCTAAAATATGCTTCTCTATGAAACCCTAGTCATTACAAATAGATGAAACCCTTTGTATGACCCAAAATATATGCAAACCAAAACTATGGGTAAGAAAACCTATAAAATGTTGCTAGTTGGGTTTAAGTACAATCCATAAAACTTTAAAATTGGTAATAATTTGAAGAGGCATCAAATTGCACATAGTTCTCCACCTAACATGTGATATCTATATGGATACAACTAGATTTGGAAATTTGATCACTTGATAATGTAAAAATGTCTTCACATACTTGAATTGACTTGGCTTAGTTGATCTATAAATTAAGACATGCGAGTTTATACCCTATCCGAGTGTTCTATAGATAATTCTAAGGATTCTCCTACAGGCACGTTTTTACTTTAGGGGAATTCAGGAGAGCTTGAAGTGATTTAGGAATGATTTTGAAAATTTTTCTTAAAAATACAGGTGATTAAATGAGTGTATTTGAATTAGTTATATTTGGGTTCATAGGTACAATATTTCATTGAGGCCAACCCATTAGGAAAGTACCAACCCATAAAAATATGAAAAATTGATAAAGTTACCATTGGGTGTGTTGGAGAAATAATTTGTTGCTAGGAAAAAATAGTTAATTTTAAAACAATCTCTAGGACTACATCCCTCCTGCTTGGAAAAGGGGAGGATCCCTTTATTATATGTAAACAAAACAAAAAAATTGGTTAGTCAACATGTCGGGGATCACTCCTACACATTCCAATGTACTTGTAGAAAATAATTGCACCTTGTGTAAGGGCATAATTTTTAAGGATAGTAAGATATTGGGAGTGAGAATTTAGAGAGGGGGGTTAATACTAAAAGTAGGATTAAGAATATTCTTATAAATATTAACCAGAGTTTATCAACACATAATTCTAAGGAAAAATAACTTTTCTATTTATGACAAGACAAAATGAACCATGAACATAAAATCCCATTCATTCATTCATCAAAATATTTTACACTCTTTTTGGACATGTAAGATTGACATGTTCACAAAGATGTAACAAGAGAGAGAATGAGGAAACATATGAGAAGGGGAAAGAGTAAATGCTAAATTTTCTTGTTCTTTGTAGTGCACTAGCTATCTACTCATGAAATCACAAAACCTGAAACCCCTTGAAATGAATAAGTCATTATAATATATAGTTTTTCAAAATGACTCTTCACCTACCCCCTCATGAATTTTCACTAACTTTTATAACATGTGCCCTTTTGCATTCCTCAAAAATAAATTGAGTCCCTTTTTATTTATTGGAGGAAACTCATTACAAAGTATAACTATAGATCACATTTTAATGAATAATAAAAAATTGAAAAGTAAACCCCAATGAAAAAAAATAGAACATAAAAGAAGAGAGAAAGGGGGTGGGAAAGAGATAAAGGAGAGGATATAGCTACTCGGATGAAGATGATGCACTTGTCAATGTATATTCACTTTCTGATGGAATTTCAGCGAGTTCCTATGAAAATTTCTCAATCTCTTTGAACTCCTTACTCAAACGAGATATTGCAGACATAACCTTATCATCCCGACGAATGTGTACAAAAATCAAAGCTTTGAGCCAATTCTCGGAGTTAGAATTGGTATTTTTGCATTTTGTGAACCTATCTATATGTTTCTTTGTGGTGTTGGATATAACAACTCTAATCTTAGAAAAAAATTCCAGTTTTTCTTCATTGAAAGAAAATAGATCTCTAGCATCCTTCTTAACCATCTCTTTAAATGGTTTCAATAGATCATCCACTGAAGTGTTTTCATCCATCGTGGGTACTCCAAGTTTCTATACTTCCACATTTATATATTCTTAAATTCTTGAAGTACGCTCCTTGTTTGATTCCAATTCATTAAGAGCATAATTTATCATCTTGTATCAAGAAACAAGAGTTCGCCCAACCTTGAGATAGGTATTTAGATGTAGAGTTGAATACATTTGTGTTTCCCAATGGAAGATTTTTTCCAATTTCATCCAATAATGAAAACATATAGACCCAATGCTCTTTCTCTTTTTCGATTTCATCCTGGTCATCCTTGCCTTTGTGGCAATTGTAATCATGTATTTAAAAAATGAGAGAATATTAAGTAGAAAAGTCCTACTTTTCTCAAGAATATTTCTCGCCGACTTATCATTTTCCCTACCTTGCATTGTGAAGCCTTGATTATTTTTGATAGGTTCTAGATCAAAGATACTAATGTGAGTAACTTACTTAGCTAGAAGATACAGAATGGAATTTTGATCCGGAAAAAATTTCACATATGAGGTGATGGCTCTTACATGATCTTCTAGTTTTTCAATTTTTTCCTCATACTCCTCATTTCTCGTAAGAAGGTAAGTGGAATTTTTTTTTTAATAGGTGGGAATCTCCCTTATGAATTTCCAACCCTAGAGGAATGGTTTTCATTTTTTAGTTGAATGGAATCATCTCACTAATAGGCTTGAATACCTTCGTTTGATATACTTACATGAACTGATTTCCCGAATCACCACCGAAAATGTGAGATATAACTTGAGATTCCTTTCCTTTCTTCATTTTTTACTATTGTGGATATAGATTGAAAATCTAGAACCACTTATTGTTACAACATGTAGGTGTCTCCTCCAATCATCTCCTATACCCATGGGAATATTTCATTTTTTCTATCTCAACATTGGGAATGATTGTTGTTTTTAGATCCGAATGGGAAGGTGGATCTTGTACTAGTTGAGTTGGTGTAACTACAGAGGAGGAGATACTTTAAGGCCACCAAGGAATAGATAGATGAGATGGGTAAATTTGTCCCTATTACAAACCTTATACAAGACCTTGTATTGTTTTTTCCTTTTTATACAGCCTTGTATCTTGTGGGACTTAAGATTCCACTAACTTCCTTTTTGAGAGATCTCTTGAGTGAGAAGAGATTGAAGTTTTATTAGTTTCCATTCAAGTGGAGAGGTGAGATGCATGTATTTTGAGACTTGGGAAACTTCCTAATTAAATGAGTACAAGTTTTTTATTTTTGAACCATTCCTTGGATCTCTAGATTACTAGTTTGGTTTGTTAATTGATATCTCCCGATTCTTGGATTCTCCACAATACTTGTGGCTAGGATGAGACCTTCACCAATTGATACTCCAGATCAAACAATTCAGTTATTTCATTTTCAACTCATTCCTTAAACCAATCAAACTTGAAATTTATCATTCTTCCAAAGAATCAACCTCATATGATCATCCTCCCTAACCTAAAAATTATCTAATTAATTCACCTAACATCCTCTATTTTTCAAACATGGTGCAAATCAAGCAAATGTAATGTTTCTAGGTTGCTTAATGTCAAAATCCCTCCTTAACATGTATGAGTAGAGGTTCAAAGGAGCTAAGGAAGCTTCCAAGTTTGTAGCATCATTGGCATTCTTACAAGGGAATATTCCAAAAATATAGGGAATGGAACACTTTTCTTCTTACGATTCTTGAACTTGCCATTGATGTGAGAGAGCTACTTGCATAAATAGAACATAACAATCTTATCACCGAGATACCTTATCAACTTATGTGGAGTGAGATCAAATCCAAATATTCTAATGTATGAGGAAGTTGAGAATTGTGTGAAGGACCCATATATCTTGATCAAAGTTACAGCTTTGTGAATATAGTATTAATTTAGGATTTCCTTCTAGCAACCTTATGAAAAAAATAGTGAATGTATAATTCAATATTGAAAAATTATGGTTTATATCCTTTACAAATAATTACAAATACTTATCATAGGCATGGTCCTTCTAAGAGATGTTCTGAGTGAGGTTCAATCCTCTCGAATGGTCTTATGCTCGTGAGAGAATAGACCAAGTAGAATGTCATTGAGAACTTATTTGTAGTTAGAAACTGAAGTAGTTGTTGATGGATGTTGTCGATGATTATCTACCCCTATTCAATCATATTATTTCTCTCAATCATAACAAGGATGAACTACACCATCTAATCTTAAAAATCCTTCGTATCCTATTCTCCCATCGCCTACCTAGTAGGATGATTACATCCGATAATCCTTTATAGAACTCACTTTTGGATAGAGATTTAAGAATACGAGATGGATTCATCCCATATTTCAACTATGAGCTCAATGAAAGACCTCATAGATAAGATATTGTCTTTTACCATTCACCTGATGTAAATTCCTTTGTGATGATGACCATGTTGTTCCGTGTCGGGATTTGCATACATTGAAAAATTCCCTTAGGAGTGAACACTACCATCCGGAAATTTATTCCTAGTGTTATTATTGATGTCAAATCTATTGATGGAAAATGGTGTTATGTAGTCATATGAGTCTCTATGAGGTGTTATTCAAAGGTAAAACATGAAGGTTGATTGGTAGTGTCATGTTTGGTGAAGTCCTATGGTGTTCTAGAGTATGGTTTGGTGTGCATGGTCATAGTATGAATCCTTCCAAGTTGAATGAATAGTTTCATGAGGTCACACATGGTCTTAGAGGTGTGTTACAGGTGTTAATGAGTCTCTAAGAGTTCATAAAGGTCATATCATGTGATGTCATGGGTTGTAGTAGTATTTCTAGGCCTATTCCTAGTCTTGGAGCTTGTGTTTTGGTATGATGACTTGAGAAATCAAGCACAATAGTCATGATTAATCATGGTATTAGTATGGTAATAGTGCATATGATGTGTGTGATGAATTTAAGGTCAGTTCTTAGAGTTTTGGTGGTGTTTCATGGTTCTTGGGAATCAAGAAGGTGAAGACAAGTTAGAAAATACAAGTAGGTCACTATGGTTGGATAGTTACAAGATTATTTTATCTAGGTAGTGAGTATGGAAAGTTATAATATGTTTTCATGATGATTCATGACAATTTTTAGGTCAAAGTGAAGAAGGAATTGTAAGATACATAATTTTTGGTAAAACTGGGTTTTCAAGAGTGTGTTTTTGTGCTAAATATTGACCTTCTGATGCTCATTGTGAAAATTTTTCTTTTCATGGGACCTAAATATTATAGGATATGTTTTTACATTGAGATAAGAATATTTTACAAAAATAATGAGGTGGTTTTATTTTCAAGTTTTATAAATGATCGTTAAGAAGGTAAAGTGGTTTGAAACCCTAATTAAACCCTAGCTCAAAAGTGACTTGGATAAAATCACTTATACAGGTATATTTTTTATTGGTTTTATAAACATGATTATTTTAGGTTGTAGAGGACTCTTCCATATTTCTAGAAAGGTATGATAGATCTTGTGATAGTATGTGTGCCCCACTAAAATAGGCAATTCTCTGAGTTTTTTAATTTATGGAAAAGTTATCCATTAAATATATTAACTAAATCACCATTTATGAAAGCTTAGGAATTTTACTAGATGTAAATTATAGTTTCAAGTAATGGTTTAATTCCTAGAGGGAAAATTTATCCCTATATTTGAAGGTTGGTTTTTGGGCTTGTAAAGGAAGTTTTGAGAAGTTACGAGATTAACCCGATTGAAGGCCTTCTAATTAGAGTTGGAAGGAAACGTAAGATGCTTTGAAAATTAGATTCAGATACCTTTCAAATTATGTATATTTTGTCTCTTAATGAGTTTTTTTATAGGTGAACGATCTTAATTTGTTAAGAATAAGTTTGATTGATTCAGGATGGGACTGCTCTAGCTAGAATATGGATGTAAAAGACTCTTTTTTTTGGCTTATTTGATGTTTTATATCTATTGAGAATGTGTTGGCATGGTTTCCTAATATTTTTTTCATTGATGCAAAACCACATTAATGAAAAAGTGAATGTTGTATGATGATTTCATGATGTTTTTCATGGAGCTAGCATATTGGTTCAAATGTTTATTAGTGATGTGTTCTTGCTCTAGCAAGCCTATACAAGTGCCTAGAATGTGTATCTTGACATTGTGATCTTCTTGGATGCTTGGAAATAATGTTAGAATTATTTATAGAATGATTTGAGGGTGATTGAGAACTCACAACAGTGGTATGGTACATGTATAGTTGGTTCACTTAGTTACATGTGCTCATTGGGAGTAGGTATGTCAGCTTGGAGGTGTGACAGAGTGTATTGGAGCCATTTGAGCTCATGGAAGAATTAAATAAGGTATATAATGGCATATGAGGTATGTTTGGGTCATTTATAGAGGTTTCATGTTGAGTTATTGCATTATTTCAGTTAACCCTAGTTGTTATTATGAGGATCTAGCATGCAAACATAGGTAAGTCTTAGTGAATGGAGAGATTTGGATATGGTTTTATCATTATAATTATTGGATATGTTATAAGGATGAGTCATAGTTCTCTCAGGAAAATTTTAAGTCCCCCTGATGTGTATTTTTTTAGATATGATTTATTTTGTGAGACAAGCTAAAGAATAGGTGAAAATCAAGCTTGAATTTGATCAAGAAAATTTATTATTTTATTTTGAATAGGAATCCTTAGGATTTCCATAAATGTATGGTTAAGGTCATGGTGATATGTGGACCCCACCTAAAATTGAAATTTCTAGAGAAGAAGGTTTTAGGACAAGATGGTCTAAGGGAGTAGAATGAAAAATTGATGGTGAATGGTTATTTGGAGTTTTTATTTATTTCCAATAATGTTTTAGGACATTTTCATGTAGGTTCATGGTGTTTTTAGGTCCAAATAGGATGACTGTTCAAAGAGTAGTTTTGGGGTCTCAAATAGCATGGTCCATTAACTTGTACATAACTTGAGCTAAAGGTGGAGTTTTGAAGTGATTAAAGTTGTGTTAGAAATTATATTTAGATATATTTATATTGATATATTTATTTACTCATGATGTATTCATTTGATAGGGTTTCAATACCATTCTTTGAGCAAGAAATTTTTTGGCATTTCAAGACAACATCTATTTTTGTGCAAGTTTGATGTTATTTGAAGCATGATATGGATTGGGTGATACTTCCTATCACCTGGAATGTGAAGGAGATGAATTTTTCATAAAATAAATCCATTTTTACATCTTTAATGTATGTATAAATGATGTTAAGAGCTAACCTTTGGAAACATAGTTTTTGGAAGGTTGATCTAGTAAAGGAAAATGTTGTGGTTTGAAGTGAAGGATGATTCATGACTTATAACTTTCTTAGAATATTTCTATAGGTTATTAAATTTATTTTTAGTTTTCACATGGTATTTTTTTTTTTGAGTACAAGTGATTTTGTGATTGGATTAAGTGTCTAGGGTGTTGAAGGGTGAAGGAAACAATTGTTTTGAGATTTGTAAAGGAACTGGACCCAAGAAATGAAATAATTTTTCTTTTTATATTAATTATGACCATGTATGAATTTTTTATGATATATTATTCATATTTAAATGGTCTTGGGTCATTATAAAGTATGGTACTAATGTTAGGTAATTTTTAAGAATGTGCCTATGGGGTTTTGAGCCATTTTTGGCACATGTAATGAGGTTTTTCAATAGAACGACCTAATTGAGTAACTTGTGATTGTTATATTTTAAATTTTAAATTTTTCCTTAATGCATGGGTTGAACCAAATTGAGGGAAATTTTTTTCCCTAAGTTCTAAAGGTGGAGAAGCATATAAAAGCATGTTTTTGGGTGCTTTTTAAAACTAGTTGAGTGTGTGCATGTGGAGTGACCTAGGTGAAGTTTGATTGCAAGTGTTTGAGAATGATTTGAGATTAATCCAAGAGTTTTTAAGGAGAATAAAAATTAGACAATATGAAAGCAATATTTTGATGATTTTGGAGGGTTTGATGAGCTTATTTTGTGAAGATTGATCACCTAGGGTTTGAGAGAAGAAGTGTGATATCAATATTGGATATCCATCAGCCGTGGAAGAAAAAAATCAGATATATACACATCATAAGGTGGTTGATTGGGTAATTTATCACATAGGGTGTTTTAGCCTCCTTGTGGAGTTGGTGCTTCACAAAATTAGGGGTTAGTGTTCCTTATAGGGTTGGTGTTATAATTAACTAGGGGTTTGTGCTCCTTGTGGGGTTGGTGCCTCACTAAATTTAGAATCATATCAATATAAGATATTTTTTCAATGGTTTTTATTCCCTTTAGGTTTTCCCACTTATATCTTGTGTTCTTATGGTGTTTCTTTACTTTCATGGTTATATGCTTTGTTGATGGTTTATGGTGTGCACACATTAAAAGTTGAATAAGTGGTTATTGTTATTGAATTCTTATGGTATTTTGAGTTTCAGAACTGAATTATAATTTTGAATTTTTATAAGTATTGATTCACCCCCTCTTAGTCTAACAATTGGTATCAAAGCTGGTCCTTTTGAAAAATTTGAAAGCTTGAAAGGAGATCCTTGAAACCTAATATGGTGAACAACAATGTGATTGGAAAGCCACCAATGTTTGATGGTGTGAACTATAGTTTTTTGAGAATGAGAATGAGGTCCTATATCATGGCTCTAGGGTTTGATGTCTGGAACACCATTGCAAGTGGTTATACTACTCCTACTTCTTCCACTCTTATTGATGAAGAGAAGAAGGACTATACCAACAACTCAAAGGATTTTAGTGCTATCTTAAGTGGTCTTGAGAATATAAAATGGGAAAGGTGATGCATTGTAAGTCAGCAAAGGAAGCATGGGAAAAAATCCAAGTGCTCTATGAAGGAGACTCAAAGGTAATAATTTCTAAGCTTCAAACTTTTAGAAATTAGTTTGAATCTCTTAAGATGAATGATGATGAGAACATTGCAACATATATTCTTAGAGTTGATAAGATAGTTAATAGTATGAAAGGGTTAGGAGAAGATCTAAAAGAGGAATTTATTGTTCAAAAGGTATTAAGATCTTTGACTCCTAATTTTGATTCAAAAGTATCAGCTATAGAGGAAGCTAAGGATCTTACTAAGATAAACATGGATGAGTTACATGGCACACTAATAACCTATGAGATGAGGGTGATGGATTCTAAGCCTGCTAAGAAGGATATAACCTTCAAGTTGGAGAAAGTGGCTAAAGAAAAGAAGGAGAAATATGAAGATTCTACTCTAGATCTTGATGATGAAGAGCTATTTTCTATGGTTTCTAGAAGAATGACACTTGGGAATGGTAAGTACAAGGGTAATATGCCTTTTAAATATATTTTTTTAATATTGGTAAATAGTTTTTGAAAGGGACTATACCCTTGTGTACAAAAAGAAGGCCTAAAAGCCGGAATAAGAGAGAGGAGCAGAGAAGTGTAGAAAGCACAAAAGCTACAAATCAAGAACAACGAAGCCTTAAACTACACAAACGAGACTTAACAGCAAAACAACGGCAAAAAAACAGCAAGCCTACAGCCAAGAAGCAAGAAAAACAATAAGGACCAGCAAAAGTAGTCGGGACTACTTCTTGGCCGCTTGATCAATACTCATCTTTACTCTTTTCCAAGCATGATACATGCCCAGCGTGGTCATATGAGCAGCATCCGTCTTATCGAGCTCCTCTCTGGTTCTTTTGCTCTCTTTCTCATTGCCCCAAAGTGTAGCCGGGACACCGCTAAGCTGTGAAACACTTCTTGCATGACCTTCGATGAACTCCTCGATGGCCCTGAAGGCTGCAATATTATACTCATGCCTAGTCTTCATCTTCCCTAGGCGGGAGTCTAAGGAGGTCAGTTTTTTATATATGTCATCAATCTGGCTATTGCCAATGCTCCCTTCCCCCTCAATGCTTTGTTTGCCTTTTTGCTTAGCAAGGTTTTTAACCTCATCCTTCAGCAAATTGAGCTCAGCCTCTAAGGCCTCCAATCTCCTAGAAGGGTTGTCCGTTGGTGCCGCCTGGGGACTGGCACTACTAATGTTCAGCAGATCACGAGCAACGTCCTCCAAAGGTTCAACCCCCTCAGCAATAGACTCAAGGTTGAGTCTCCTAGAAGCCCTGGTGACACGTTTAGAGGTAGAGACAGGGTGGGTGGCAGGGGCAGCAACAGGAGGAGAAGAAGGAGAAGCATGAGCAGCCGGCATGGGTGTAGCAGCACCGAAGGCGGGGGCAGCAGCAGGGGCAGCAGGGGAGACAGGACTGGCAGCAGCGGAACCCAACAAAGCCGGGCCGGGAGAGGAAGGGAGACCGGGGAATTTAATAAGGCAGTGCTTGTGAATAAGCAAAATAAGCCCTTGGTGTAAGGGAACCGCCCGGGTATGCTTCTGGAACTCCATAATGGAGCGTTCAAGAGAATTTAACAGATAGTGAGGGAAGCAAACCAACCTACTCCTACGAAAGTGATTCAAAAAGACAAGGTGCTTGGCAGGGACAGTAACAAACCTGCCTTCTAAGGATATGAAGCGAATCATCATGCGGGTGACTTCGTCATACGGGGGTGGAATTGAGTTAACAAGCAGACCCGCGGTGTTGAATATGAGCTTCTCCTCCTCCTCCACAAATCTTCTCTCTTCAACCTCTTTGATAACCCTCTTGTTGAAGAAGCGGTATCCTTCCAAGCTGAGGCCAGTCGCTTCGGCTATGAGTTCCTCATTAATAAGAATTTTCTGCCCTCCATAGTCGACCGTCCTCTCATTCCACTCCTTGGCAAAGCGAACAGAGATGCTTTGATCATGTCCTTGCACTCTTTCCACAAAGTTGGTGAATCCGCCGATGCTAAGAATGTTCCAGAGCTCAGTGTTTTCTTTCCAGTCAGGGTCCGCGCACGGCTCAATCTGGCAGGGAGGCCCTCCCATCTTCACAATGATGTGCTGGTTACAACAATTTTCAGAATACCTTTGGGCGTTGAGAGTGGTTCGTTTCTTCTTGTTGCCGAATCGCATAAAAATGGGAAGCGTAGCCGTTGGTCCTCCACGAACGGTGTATGATTGCCGATCCGAGCTGCGCGTGAAGTCGCGCGTGAAAACCCTTTCCCTGTCAGCTTTCACCTTGTAGTTATCTTCGGTTTTCGCGGAGCTTGGCATCCGACTATCAACAGCTATTGTACCTCCCGCGTGCGCTGTTTTTAAATTTAGACATCTCCACTTGAAGTTCCGAAACAAAATCTTGCTATCATTTGAAGTAGATATCATTTGCCACGCCAAATAAATTAAAACAGCACATGTGGAAGAATTTATGGATTTCCTCCAAAGATTAAGGCATGTCTCTAGAGATTGTTTGCGTGTGAAGGTCCGCATGTATGCTGTTGTGAAGCTGATTAGGGATACTATCATTATCCCAAATAGTGAAATTTATATTAATGCCGTAATTGGCCAATGCATCGGCCAGCTTATTTCCCTCCCTGTAAGAATGTATTATTCTGATGCTGTTGAAGGTATGACTGATGCTTATGGATTCAGAGATAAAATCTTTGATATTCCAGCTAGGAGAAGAGGACTGATTAAGCAGTTTAATAATATTAAGGGAGTCCCCTTCAACAATGAGGTTCTGGATATTTTGGGTCCGTGCAACTCTCAATCCCCATAGAGCAGATAAAGCTTCTGCAAAATGATTGGTTTGGATTCCCATTTTTCCAGCATATGCAGCAATCAAATTACCTTTATGGTCCCGTATTGCTCCTCCTCCAGCTGCTGTTCCAGGGTTCCCCTTAGAGGCTCCATCAAAGTTCAGCTTGAACCAATTTGATTCAGGGGGATGCCATTTAACCAAAGATCTATCCACACTATTCCCGGGGTTGCTCCAATATCCGATCTGCCAATTTGATAAGATGTGCTTTTCATTTTCAGGGTAACAATTGTTCTTGGGTGGTTTAAATCTGGCCATGTCCTCTTTGATGCCTTGGGAGATCTTGCCAGTAGTGAATTTAAAATTCTGCTTCTTATTTCTAAAAACGATGTTATTTCTATCCTTCCAGATCCTCCAAATTAAATGCGGGATGGCTAATTTCCAGATTCTTTTGATAGCACAATGTCTGAATGGTGGGTTCCATTGATTCCATAGCTGAATAAGATCCTCCGGCATCACCCAGAGAGCTTCAAATTTGGAAAGGACAAAGTTCCAAGTTCTAAAGGCATAATCACAATGTATGAACAGATGGCTAATGTCTTCATAGTTATTCCTGCAAAGGTGGCACCAATTGGGAATGATAAATCCTCTTTTCATCAAATTGTCAGTGGTGAGAATTTTGCCTCTGATGGCCAGCCAAAGAAAAAAATTTATTTTGGGGGTTAACTCAGGCATCCAGATCGAGTTCCAGTTAAAATCTGATTGGTTACTGTGGAAAAGACTGGTATAACCAGATTTGACATACATGTGGTAAAATTTGTCATTTTTCTTCCAAGTGTCCTCATTGACATGAAAATAAAAAGAATGATGATCATGATAGTGATAATGAGAAGAAGAATCAGAAATTTGATAAGAAGAAGAAGGGGTTCAAGAAGAATGAATTCATGAACAAGAACAAGAAGAGTCTCTACACTAAAAAGGAATAATATGAGAGTGAAGAAGAGAGATCTGATTCTGAGGTTGAATCTGATCACAATGATGTTGGGGATGAAGTTATCTTCATGACTAAAGAGGCTATGAGATCTTCTAGTGGTGGATCAATTCCTTGGGTGATATTTCACCTGATTCTTGCAAGGAAGAAGAAGGAGAGGATGATGTTTTAAGATTTGAATTGGCATGTGTACAATCTGAACTTGAACATGCTAAGAATAAAAAAAAATTAGAGCTCAAGTCAAGGAATATGAGACTAAAATACAAGAGCTTGAAGGGAAACATTGGGAAATTTTTGAAAAACTTGAAGAATCAGTTAGAAGGCTAGAATTACAGATGAGTAACTTGAATCTTAGTATTCAATCCAAAGAGGGGGAGGTAAAGGGACTCAGAAGGAACTTATAGATGCTACAAGAAAGGAAAATACCTACCAAAATTTTGAGGAAAACAACAAATCTCTTGATGATCTCTTGAGAATTCAAAAGGATGCTTGTGATAGGACTGGTTTAGGCTTCAAATCTGAAGTCAAGAGCAATAAAGAAGTGAAAACAGATCTGATTTCATGCAAAGAAGTGGGAGAATCAAGAACCAAGGAAGGAAAGAAAAATTATCAATCCAAGGACAAGGATAAAATCAAGCAAGTTAGGAAACCTAATGCCTCAAGGTATGAAATATATTTCAATGGATTTTGTTATACATGTAATGCTTTTGGTCATAGGGCTAAGGAATGTAGAAGATCCCCTAGAGACACTCAAAGTCATGGAGAAACATTAGAGGTGATCATGACAAGAAGGTTGTGTGCTTCAAATGCAATCAAGTAGGTCACATTGCTAGTGAATGTATGAATGAATCATCTAGACAATTTTATGAGCAAGATAAAAGAAATATAATGGTGTGTTACAATTGTAACAAGGTTGGGAATTTGGCTAAGAAATGTTTTCAATCCTTCCTAGGTAAAATGAGAATATATTCAGATCCTAGAGTGCAAGGCTATGATGTTCAAAGAACTAGAATGCATGAAAATGTCCCTAGAAGGACTTAGGAACCTAGAAGAGAGCATAATGTGACCTCAAGTGCAGTAGTTGGTGGAACAAAAAGTGAACCTCAATGTTCACATCAGATAAGGGAATATTATGGTGTATTACAAGTACCTAAGAAGGCTTGGGACCTCTTCAAAACCTTATTTTAGGTCTCCTTGGATCAAGTATACCTTCACTATGCTTCTTAAAGGTATACCATTGCAAATGAAGCATATAGATGAGGGGGAGCAGTCTATGTCATTATTAGCCATCTCTACAAGGTCAAGGTATGCTAATTTTTTCTCCTCATAGTATTTTTGGTTCATGGTGTTAGTTCTTGTGAAATATCTTGTAAAATTGTCTTGCAACTCTATGTTGTGCTTACAAGTTGTCTATGTGGTCTAGGCATGATTTATCAAAGTATAAAATTATTCAAGTGGTGATTCTTGAGTGGTTAGATGTCATCCTGACATGTTTATTTATGAGCATTAATGGTTTAGTGGTCTTGAACATCATAAGAATGTCATTTATGTCCTATTATGGTCAGTATTGTATTAATGGGTCTATGATAGTCTTCACTATCATGTGTGATTCATAAGATGTTTAAGAGGAGTTGTTATGAGATAAAAAAATTCTTGATAGATGTGTAATAATTTCATTCAAGTGTATGAAGTCATAATTTTTGTCTTTGCATTGAAAAAGTGTTCGTGTTTCATAATAGGTGTGGTATTAGTCCTTAGGTGTGTGTGCATGGTTCTAGAGATGTTAAGGTCTCTTGAGCTTCAATAATGGAGCCCCTCAGAATATATAATAGGTTGATGTGTTCTCAAGATATTTTTGAAGATGATTAAGTGTCAAATTGATCAATTATTATAAGATAAAGGCTCACTTGTGACTTAGGTTGCACAAATAGTAGGTTACTACAAGAAAAGTGGAGTTCTATAGGTATGTGATATGGGTGTTCATGATTGATAATCAAATAACGAGGTTTTATTTATGCTTGAAAATTTTTTTCAAGGTTTTTGTTAGCTAGATTTTCTGCATAGCATAAAACCTAGGCAAGCGATCATGAGATAAATCTCCTCTTAACGGTGAGGCTCCCGTGTCAGATTTTTCAATATAAGTATGCTAATATATAAATGGGGTTTTACTTTAACTACTCAGTTCATGAACCATAATTGAACAGTTCTGCAGCAAGTAAGCAGCTATTTAAAGAAAGGAAAAGTTATAAAAGAAGGTAATTACATGAACATATAGAAGAAATGGGGAAGATGTGAATCCTAATCAGTAGATGGCAGAGCTGATTGCATGCACATAGAAGAATCCAATAGATATAAACATAGAATTCTAAAACAAAGGCATCTCTAGATCCATATCTAAAATAACACAAAGTTTATTAAGAGATCTAAGATTAAAAACAAGAAACACAATACACCATGACACAAAGTTCTCCGGAAACCTGCTCCTTTGTATTCCTTTGCTCCAAGTGGCTCTCAGGGGTTCAACACAAAGTCTAGAACACAAGATTGCTGCTTACAAATTCTGATCATTAACCCAGAGGTTCTTCTCCTACTTATAGAATGTAGGAGGGAAAGTACAAATGGGAAGTCTAACTGAACTAAAACACAAACAACAAGTAAAGATGACATTTGGCAATCATCCTCCACTAACTTCTCCTTAAGTGACACATATATCACTTAACTAATAGAATGGTTCCACATGACTTTAAGTAATGGTTGCAAAACCAATAACTTTAAAGTTTTACAATTTCATCCAGGAACATAGAAAATAGAAGAAGAAAGAATAGAAGAAGTCATGCCAATCCGTAACATTTATGTCTTATTCTTGTTCGATATCGATATACTTGTCGAAAATGTAATTCAGCATCTTTCCATCTATTTTATCTACTGCTTCCTTCTCTGTACTAAACTGCATAGGTAATCCTTCATTCAACAATTTGATGCATGCTTCCACATCTTCCAAGATTGGCCCAAACCCCGCAACATCTTCACGGAATGCCACCAACCTCGCTAATAGAATTCATCGTGAAAGGCTTAGTAGCTTTATCAATTCTCTTTTGTACTGTTATCCAAAATTCCCCCCAAGGTAATTTTGATAACATGCATCATTTCTTTAGTCCCGTGCAAGTAGATTGATTCAAGGCCCAAAATTGTGTTTTTGGGGTACCTCGGTTTCCTTCTAACTCTTCTATCCAAGAAGAAAAGAGCAAGTTATAAAAAAGGGTGAAAAAGTTGCAAAAACCAAGCTTGGGGCAGAAAAAATCATGAAAATTGGCTAAGTCCTGGTCCAGGTGACAGCCCTTGGGACAGTTGGGACGTCGGGCGCAAACCGGCCAAAAAGCCTCCAGGCGGTCCACGCAGAAATTGGGACATCTGCCATCGGGACGTGTGGGCGTGAAAATCCTAATTGGCCGAGAAAAAGGAAAAATTTGCCTAAGTCTCGCTTCGCTCAGTCTGGGACATCCGGGCCAAAAGTACGCGGAAGACGCGGATCGGCCGGTTTGGTACAAGTCAGTCCATTTCTGGCGGTTCGAAAGTATTTGTCCCAGGCGATCCAGGGACAGTTAGGATAAGAGTATGCGTAGGGACATGAACAACCCGGTTCGCCAAAACAAGAAAATTTCGTCGGGAAATTTGGGACAAAAGTGTGCGGAGGATGCGAAAAGCTGAAAAGCCGAGAGCCAATGGAAATGTGCCACGTGTCTTCACCTCAAAGAGGGACAGGGAAGCCCGAATTAGGTGGATCGGATAAATTTGTCCCAGACGGTTTGGGACATCCGGGCCAAAAATACATGAGGGACGTGAAGACTCGGAAAAGCCACCAACGAATCAGAATGTGACGCATGTCACAAGGGGAGGCGCAATAAAAATTTCGACTAAGTGTTTTTGGGCCCAAAAGTTCAAAGGGAGTGAGTTGGAGCGTTGGCCCGAGCCAATAAAAAGAGGACACGTGTCCTAAAGGCGGGGGAAGTGTGCAGCTTGAGGAAGACTTAGAGAATTTGGCAAAATTTTTGGCCAAAAACTAAAAAGTAAAGGATGCCCCGCGCCCCGTCCTCCAACCGATCACGCCACGTGTCCCAGTGGCGGGGCGCGGGGAAAAAATGGAAAATTTCTCCAAAGTTGTAAAATCGTCAAAATTTCAAAGGGAAACCCATAGAAAGGTGGAAGAGAGAGAATTTCTCAACCAATCGAAGCCCAACACGTGTCATCCAAGTGGCGTAACGTGGGAAAAATTCAAAATCCATTTGGCCTGTTTTGTGCCCTAAATCTTCAGATCGTCATAAATTTCGATCCAGAGCTCTGTTTTTCATGTTATTTATATCAATGGAAAGCTGATGAAATTCTCTACACAATTCCAGGGTCAATATTTCATTTTGTTTTAGTTTGGAGAGATAAAAATTAAGAAACGTATCTGACATGTAGTAATGACCGAAGTGACGTTTCAACAACAAATTTAATGCAAATGGGTCGCATTCTTCTTTAGCATGGCCAGAAGTGACGTTTCAACAACCAATTTAATGCAAATGGGTCACATTCTTCTTCAAGACAGCCGAGAGAGATGTTTCAACCACTCGATCTTAATGAAGAATGTGTTTTGGTCAATGGTTGGGCTGCTTGCATGTTTTCCTATGTTTTCTCTCTCCTGGGCTCGACCCATGCAATGTAAAAGCCAGATTTGGCTCATTTTGGAGAGAGGATTACAAGTTGTTCATCTTTTCAGTGCTATCTTCCCTTCTTTTCTTCTCTAGGGTTGAAAATGGAGTTCGAACCTCCTCCCCTTCTCTCGTAATGGCATTTTGCCTTTTACTATTGAAATGATGTTCTCTCAGAATTTCTGAAGCAACAAAAACGTGTTTTGTGATGCATCCGTCCATCCTTGCTCATTTTTCACTTGTTTTCTTCTTGCCTCTCTTCATTACAGTGCCGGAGCTATGTTCACAGAGATTTAGGACATTTTCTATGTGAAATCTATCCTTGGGCCTCGTGATGCGTCTTTCCATCCTTCCCATTGCTCACCTCTCTTTGTTCCATGGCGCTTTGATAGATGTTCAACATTCTCCTTCTCTAGTTTATCACTTGTTTTAGTGTAGGCTCTGTCTTTCCCTTTTCTCTCTCTCTCTATCTCCTTGGCATGGTTAGATTAGGTTTAGATTAGCTTGCCTACACTGGAATAGCTTGTGGCAGGTAGTTTAGGAAGAGGAACCAGCCTTCTCTGGAGATTCCTTTCTCATTTTCATGAGTCCCACACTCAAAGAAAGGATTAATGTTATGCAATCACACTGGATACAAGAGTGATCAACCTAGAAATCTGATCAGCGTCCAGGGGTGTTGTGATTTTGCATCAACAGTTTTAGCACGCTCGGTGGGACCTTAGAGGTCTTCCACTTCATCTTTTGCAGGTTGGTGTGTTCTGTGAAGATTTCAGCCTTTGGAGGCACTTGTAAACACATCTAGTGACTCCATCCGATCAGCAACCCATTTCGAAGTTGCAGACTGTTTCCCATCCATCCTTCTTTCCATCCCTTTCATTCTTTTCCATTCCATGAAGTTGTGAAATTATGACTTCATTTCCATCATGGAACTCACATTTACAAAGAAAGACAAGCAATGTTTCCCACCTCCAACATGTTTTCTAAATCCTCCAAATCAGCATTTTGAACAAATTCAAAATTAGAATGCATACCCATATGAGCAGAAATGCCAAAATCAGTTTGGCTATGGAGCTTTCCAAGAGCAAGAGTATGCATATAATGAAGACAATCAGATGCAAGATGCTGGTTTGTTGGAGAAAATCCAAAAGATGGAGGTAAAGATGGTGCAGTCCAGAGCAACAGCTCAAATGAGAGCTTTCAGGATTGGTTGTAGGACTCCTTGTCCATGGGGAGGTCCTTTTCCAAGACACTTCAGCCCTCAGGAGAAGCTGGACTTCATGATAAAGATGCTGCCCCAACTTGCACAATGGACAGCAGAAATGGAGGCATATACACTTGGTGTTGAACAACCTTGTCAATGGGTAAGTTCTACACCATCATCTAGTTTTTCTCTTCCCATTACTCAAGCAGCATCATCTCATTTGGAATTACAAATTCTAAACTCCCCATCTACAGTCCCAAATGTTGATCCCATGTCTCCACCTCTCAGTCCTCCACCACACCTCAATTCTTCTTTCCTTTTTCCTTCCAAACAGTCATCCCCTCCACAAGAGCTAACAAAAATACCCCCTCCTCCAAAGAAACAAGAGGTTTCACCTCCTTTACCACCACAAAAAAATTTCAAATCAATTGAGTTACAACCCATCCCTCCTCTTGCATTCCCAATTCCATGTGGGGAAGAAGAAATTACAAAAATGGCCATGAAGGACAACAAGAAGAGGAGCCCAACAGAAAAGAAATGACAGACAACTTGAAGGTTTGGGCTACCAAGTTCGGGATGACAAAGGTCCCCTTGATGGTTAAACCTAGTGAAGAGGTTGGAGTGGTTGAACAAATGGTGGTCAGGACTGATTTTGTTGCAGCAGAAGAAGAAAATCTTGCAGTCCCAACTTGTCCTCTAGAGCAGCGATTTGAAGAGGTTGACTTGACAAACTTCATGCTTTGGAGGAAGAGTTCAATCAAGAGCAAGATTGTCTTCAAGTAGTAGAGAAAAGAGAAGCTGCTCCAAATCCAAAAGAAGAGCAACACATCCCAGCTGTGGAGGAGAAAAGTGCAGATCCAAGGGCTTTGAGCACAAAGCAGGCTACAGGAGAACCTTCAGTTCTTCTTTCTACTTCACCTCTCTCAAGTTCTAGTACTGAAGAGGAGTTTGATCTATCAAAATCAATGTTGGAGGGTGAAAGAAACCATGGTGGTCAAGTTACAGATCAAGAGGACACCATGGAAGAAGTTGAACATTTGCAGCAGAACAGCAATGAGGCAGTTTACCTGTTTGATTTGGAGGACTATTTTGATGGAGAAGAGCCGGTTGAGTTTCCACCATTCTCTCTTTCATCATCCACATTCCAAACACAAGAGTCTGCTGTCATGAAGGAGAACATTCATTTGCAGCAACCTGCATCCTATAGCAACTCTTTGGAACCAAGATTGGAAGATTTTAATCTTTCATGTTCTTCATTGGAGGAAGAGAAAGGACAGAGGAATTTCACCACTTCTTCCACACCATCCATCCAAGGTCTATAAGAGAACTCCATTCTTGGATTTGAAAATCAGAGCTATGGGCATATCAAACAGATCGACCTTGCCCAATCGGTATTTGGCTTCATTGGAGCCAAAGGAGAAGTCACAACCACCATGCTTGCTTCGAGCATGAGGGTGAGCTACAAAGTACCAAGGATCAGCTATCATACCTCTTCAATCCAAATGCAAGAGCAACTAAAATAGGTATTGAATTTGCCTTCACCGATACCTTGATGATTTGGGTAGAAGACCAACTTCTTGTTGATTTTCCACTCATCCTAACAGCCATGATCAGCTCCAAATCAATTGCATGGCTACCACTTTTGAGAAAGGGAAGCTATTTCTCACAACCAATCACGAGGGTTTGTTTAGCTTACCTTTGCTTCCAGCTAGAATAGAGTAGGTAGGTTTGCTTTCGGTGGAAGAAGTGCTTGTGCACACTTTGCATGTTTCATTTGGAGCATGTATGCTTTTCATTTCTATACATAGTTTTGTGGTGTTGGTTTTGCTCTTGCATGTCCCATTTCAATGGCATTTTGGTGAGAACAACTCCATGTCCTGGTGGGATTCAAGTGGCTCGAGAGGGAGGTTTTCAAAGTTCGGATCGATTCAAAGCTACAACTCATGACTCCATGCCCAATGGATGCTTGAGCAACTCGGTAACTTCAGTGTAGCAGGTAGATGACCTCGCTAAGTCGCCAAAATCATTATCCAAAATTCCCCCAAGGTAATTTTTATAACATACATCGCCTCTTTAGTCCCAAGCAAGTAGATTGATTCAAGGCCCAAAATTGTGTTTTTGGGGTCCCTCGGCTTCCTTCTAACTCTTTTGTCCAAGAAGAAAGAGAAAGTTCTAAAAAGGGTGAAAAAGTTGCAAAAACCAAGCTTGGGGTAGAAAAAATCATGAAAATTGGCTAAGTCCTGGTCCAGGCGGCCCTTGGGACAGATTGGGACATCGTGCTCAAACCAGCCGAAAAAAGCCTCCAAGCGGTCACGCAGCACTTGGGACATCTGGCCATCGGGGCGCGCGGGCGCAAAAAGCCTAATCGGCCGGAAAAATGGGAAAAATTTTCCCAAGTCTTGCTTTGCTCGATGCAGGACATCTGGGCCAAAAGCACGCGGAAGACACGGATCGGCCGGTTTGGCGCAAGTCACCCATTTCGGGCGGTTCGAAGTATTTGTCCCAGTGCATCCGGATAGTTGGGACAAGAGTATGCATAGGATGCGAACTGCCCGGTTTGGCCGAACCAAGAAACTTTCGTCAGGGACATTTGGGACAAAAGTGCGCGAGAGGACGCGAAAAGCTTTGAAAAAGCCTAGAGCTAATGGAAATGTGCCACGTGTCTTTGCCTCAAAGAGGGACGGGAAGCCCGAATCGGGCAGATCGGAGAAATTTGTCCCAGATGGCGTGGGGCATCCGGGCAAAAATACGTGAGGGACACAAAGAATTGGAAAATCCGCCAATGAATCGTAATGTGACGCGTGTCACAAGGGGAGGCGCAATAAAAATTTCGACTAAGTGTTTATGGGCCCAAAAGTTCAAAGGAACAAATTGGAGCATTGGCCCGAGCCAATAAAAAGAGGATGTGTGTCCTAAAGGTGGGGAAGTGTGCAGCTTGGGGAGGACTTAGAGAATTTGGCAAAAGTTTTGGCCAAAAACTAAAAAGTAAAGGATGCCCCGCGCCTGTCCTCCAACCGATCACGCCACGTGTCCCAGTGGCGGGGCGGAGCAAAAATGGAAAATTTCTCCAAAGTTGTAAAAACATCAAAATTTCAAAGGGAAACCCACAGAAAGGTAGAAGAGAGAGAATTGCTCAGCCAATCATCTCCCGACACGTGTCATCCAAGTGGCAGAGCACGGGAAAAAATTCAAAATCCGTTTTGGCCTGTTTTTGTGCCCTAAATCTTCGATCGCCATAAATTTCGATCCCGAGCTCTGTTTTTCATGTTCTTTATATCAATGGGAAGATGATGAAATTATCTACATGATTCCAGGGTTAATCTTGCATTTTGGTTTAGTTTGGAGAGAGAAAATCAAGAAATGTCTCTCGACGCGTAGTAATGACCGTAAACGCTTTCAACAACCAGCTTTAATGCAAATGGGTCGCATTCTTCTTGAAAGATGGCTGGCGAGAAGCGGCGTTTCAACAACCAGCTTTAATGAAAATGGGTCACATTCTTCTTCAGCATGGCCAAAGGAGATGTTTCAACCACCGATCTTAATGAAGAATGCATTTCGGTCACTGGTTGGGCTGCTTGCACGTTTTCCTACATTTTCTCTCTCCTGGGGTCGACCCATGCAATGTAAAAGCCGATTTGGCTCATTTTAGAGAGAGGATTACAAGTTCATATTTTCAGCTATGCCTTCCCTTCTTTTCTTCTCTAGGGTTGAAAATGGAGTTTGAACCTCCTCCCCTTCTCTGTAATGGCGTTTTTGCCTTTTACTATTGAAATGATGTTCTGTGCAAATTTACAAGCAACAAAAACATGTTTGTGATGCATCTATCCATCCTTGCTCATTTTTCGCTTGTTTTCTTCTTGCCTCTCTTCATTACAGGTATTTGTGCAAGTTTGAATGTTCATTGCAGGTGCCTGGAGCTATTTTCATGGAGTTTTGGGACATTTTTGTGTGAAATCTATCCTTGGGCTCGTGATGCGTCTTTCCATCCTTCCCATTGCTCACCTCTCTTTGTTCCATGGCGCTTTTGATAGATGTTCAACATTCTCCTTCTCTAGTGTATCACCATTTTAGTGTAGGCTCTGTCTTTCCCTTTTCTCTCTCTCTCTCTCTCTCTTGGCATGGTTAGATTAGGTTTAGATTAGCTTGCTTGCAGACTGGAATAGCTTGTGGCAGGTAGTTTAGGAAGAGGAACCAGCGTTCTCTGGAGATTCCTTTCTCATTTTCATGAGTCCCACACTCAAAGAAAGGATTCAATGTTATGCAATCACACCGGATATAAGAGTGATCAACCTAGAAATCTGATCAGTGTCCAGGGGTGCTGTGATTTTGCATCAATAGTACCATCAAAAGAGACCCTTCCAGGGAATTAGGCACCTTGCTAGGAACGATCTGCATGTATGAAGTAACATTCCCATCCACTCTCTCCTCAGTGAAAGAAATGATATTGTCTAGTAAGGATGATGTCCTACTCTCAAGTTCCTGCATCCTTTTCAGCAAAACTCTGTAGATTTCCAAACAGAAAGATACTGTAAATTCTAGTTGCTTCCCTTTCTCGACTGATCCATTTGATAAAATTTTCTTTGCAACCAATACATCTCCTAGCAGCATGTTGATCTCTCCTACATTACTCAGATTACTATCAGCAACTGTGTTCATGTACACTATGCTCATCACCAGTTGCTGCAGCTGATTTACTGCATCATCCATAACCTTCAGGTGGGATGGCACTTCTCCAAGTTGTACAGAAGCTTGATGCGTAATCAAGTCCTTCCATTCGTCAATAGATTTAAGATGATCACTCACCTGCTCTGAAATGGGATGAATGGAAGGCTTAGCAACCTTGGCTATGATCTTGCACAACTGAGATACCTACTTCTGAAGTTCTTCTTTCTCCACCTTTTCATTGTCAAGCCTAAGGAATAGAGCATCTATCAATGTCTGCATGTCCTGCTTCAATCCTTCAGTGGTGGCTTAATTGAGGGGTACTCAAGTTCTTAACATCTTCTGCCGTGAGCTCCTCCCGCTTCTTTCCTTCTGCCGGAATTGATATCTCAACAAACTTCGCCCTGATTCCTCGATGATCAATCTAGAAGTTACTTTAGCAACTTTAGGCCTTCTATCTCTTCCACCCAGATTCTGGAGTAGCTACAAGTCATGCTCTTCTAAGTTCATCTTCATTCTTGTTTCTGGAACCAACTGTAAAGCCAACCATTCCGAGAAGTTACTTCTCAGAGAATGAGAAGTTGCTGAGTGCACTACCATCTCCCGATCTCCGCCTCCTCCATCGTAAAGTGCCACAATATTATGGCTGCCATCCTTTGAATCATCCAAGGATAAAGCTTTTTTGAACTCCACCATTTGCAGCTTCAACATCTCCTCTGGAACAAGTGATGAATGGAGTGGCTGAGGAGAGAAGATGAATGTCACCATATTCAGTGGAGGCATGGAAGTGTCCTTCGATGTGAAACAATTGGTGAAGTATTGGGTGCTGGAGAAGCTGGAACCAAATTCATGTCCGTACTCCTGGGATCATTTTCATCCAGAAATCTTCTAATGAAGGCACATGTGCATGATCCTGGGAGATCATTTTCCTAGCTACTCCAAATGGATCAAAGTTCAGCCATGCAGGAAGAACTCTTTCTCATACTCGGATAACATCTGCGTCTCCATCCCCGAGCTCTATGAATGCTAATGCATCTATAATGTCCCACAGTAATTGGGAAGAAGACCGTAGACTTGTGTCACTTTGACTGAAGGTCGTGTAACTCCACAACTTGCCTGCTCAGCTCCATGGCGATCAATCTATCATTCAGATACCTAGGCATCTTTATTGGTTCTCCAAAAAATCCCATAACCCTGAGGTATGTGAAATCTGTAAACTAAATGAATAGACTGCCAATCTTGGACACAACTTCCCATGCTTCCTTACTTACCCTGTTGGCCTTCAAGTCTTTGTCTAGCCTGCAAATGAAATCGTAGAAGAATTCATCATTGACCACTTTGGAATCTTTCTTGCACACAGGTATAGTAAGCTATGGGTAGCACTCAAAAATGGGGTCCTTAGAAAGAACACCACATCTATCCAGCTTGGAAAAGATGCCTTGTGAAGCTGCAACATACACCAAGTAGGAAGTCATTTTGAAGCTAAAAGTATGCTTCACATTCCGGAGTTGCTCACCAATGTTGTCACTAATAATTTCTGACCAATTGATTATGGAATCAATTTTGTTGACTTCAATGGTCCTGATGAAAGCATACATCCATGTACGGAAAGTGTAAGCATTCACCTCGCTATTCATCCTGCATAGCAATTTGACCACATCATGGACCTCCTGCACCAAATTGGTATGCGGAAGAGTTCCTAGGAACTTTGAAGGATATCTAGGCTTCTTCATGTATCTGTTATTCATTATGCTCACCTTATCAGCTCTATGCTTCTCCCACCATTCTGCCGGTATCCTAAAGACTAATGGAAGTCACCACCTTTCGCTGTGAATCTTCAAACAATAATTGATCAACTCTATGTCTAAATTAATTATTGTCTTTCTCGTAGCATCACGCACCGATCCGGATGAAGGATGGTAAGATCTAGCGCACTCCATAACAAAATCTCGCAACTGGGTTGTGCATGGAAAGGCTACAGCTCGTATAATTCCACTGCTTTTAACCACACACATCAGTGAAGTCTTTCCTGCTCTGGATCTATCAATCAATTCGAGAAAGATGCTCTGGACCTAGATCTATGTCTCCTATATCTACAAGTTTGGAATTGATGCATGACTCCATCGTGCTTTCTTTTTAATATCTCTTCGCCATGGCTTTGTCTATCTTTGTCTCAATAATTCTTTTTCTTCTTACTTGGTCGATTTCTTCAAAATTGGTGTAGATCTAGACAATTCTTCAGATTCTGATGATATATGTAATGTATTGGAAATTTATTAAAGCTCCTTTTCTTATGTAAAGCACCTGTAATGAGTTCTTGCAATTAATTCGAAAAAATAGCCCCAAGAGCATGAATAGTGAATTTTAATTGTAAAAATCTGCACTTTTTAAGCATGCTACCCGAAAAATTGATGTTTAATTTGCACATAAAGAGAGCATGAATCCTTTCAACAACACCTAAGCACCTATGTAAACACTTATGTAGACAAAGATCATTCTCCTTCAAAGCATGCGCCAAATTTGGAAGCTTTTAGCCTTGTTTCCACCTTTCTTGAGCAAAATCCTTCTTCAAATGGGGCGCACTTTTCCTCTTGGCTGCAATTCTTTACCTATGAATTAAATAATTCACCCATATGGCAGCCCATGCTTTTATAACCCTCATAATTCTATAATTAATAATTTCCCTTCCTATTCCCGGTAATTAATTAATTAAAAATCATGCTTCTCTCTTTAAAAATAATATGTTTAAGGAAAACCATCCAATAAATTAAATTAATCCAATTTAATCCTTCACATTTCACTTCACTTAAGCTTCACAAGGTGTGCCATGACCATAGCCATATGATTTAATGCCTCAAAATCATTAAATATATCCTAAATGGGGCGCACTTTTTGACATGAAAAGGCAACCTTTAAATAAATTAAATTTAGTCAATTTAATCCATTTAGTTCTATTTCTTTTATTCCCCTTTTACTTCTTGACTTTATTCCATGCTAAGCAAGTACATAATTCCCACCTTTCCTGTTGCTTCTATTTTTCCCATTGCGGCTTGAATCCTTTGTTTTCCAAAAATGCGCCCAACCTGCAGGGCTTTTACGTATGCGAATTTTCTTTTTCTTAGTGATCTAGACCTCCGATGGTGACTTCCTCTGGGCATAACATGCGTATATGTTTTCCAGCTGCTCCAGGCCAAAAATCAAGCTTACTCGGCAAAGGAATTTTTCTAGAGAAATTTCACAGAAAACGAAATGGGACAACACAAAAAATTGCCAAAAGTCACAAATAAAGCCCAAAACTTATTCCAAGTTAAAACCCTTATGGTACATAGGAATAATGACATGTTCAATCATAACAGAGTTAAAACAGAGCGCAAATAGCCTCATACGGGGCTCAAAATAATTAAATACAAATTTCCCACAGACAAATCCCGACGATAGAATATAACAATTTTGGGCATCTAGGTATTTGGCAAAAAGGCTAATATGGCTCTTTGGGAATATCTTGATGCAATACAAGAACTTTCAGGAAATAAAAACACAAAATGACCCATTATTTTAAAAGTACAATTTTTTTTTGGATAGGGTAGTCACAGATTTCAGGATGAAATCTAGGTGACACCAGTCTGCTCCGTCTATGGACATCTTTTTCTCTGTCAGAATGACAAAGGGAAAAGATGATATCCCAGCATCTTTGGTTTCGTATCTTTTCCTTTGGGCACGGGGTTAGGCAAATAAACACAACACAACATGAAAACAAAAACAAAACAAGGAAAAACAAACAAAGTTTTATTTATGTACATACAGGTTTTACCCTGCTTCTCATGTCCGGAACAACTTCAAGTGTTGCCCATTGAAAGGAAATGGTAATTCAACTCCATCCTGATGAGCAAGAATGAAGCTATCTACTTCGGCAATCCTCGTGATCACAAAAGGCCCTTTCCATAGTGAATCAAACTTTCCATGCATGCCTTTTGTTTCTCTTCTTTTGTCCCATAAAAGGACCCAGTCATTTACTTCAAACTTTCTGTCCCTGGATTTTTTGTCAAAGATGACTTTCACCTTCCTTTGATTCTCTGTCAACCTATTTGCAACTTGATTTTGTACTTCCCTCAATTCAGTTAGGTACATAATTCTTTTATCAATAGCATCCGTGAATGTGGAATCCTCCAGGGCCTTAGAAAGTTCTAGGGTAGGCAGTTCCAAGGTAAGAGGCAGCTTTGTGTCTCTACCATATAATAGCTGAAATGGGAACATGCCTATTGCCCTCTTTGGTGTGATTCTATTGGCCCATAATGCATCAAACAACTTTTTATGCCAAGTCCTTTGATTTTCCGTTACTAGCTTGCGCATGATAGTTACCAAGTTTTTATTACTAGATTCAGCTTGACCATTCCCTTGTGGATAGTAGTTTGAGGAATGAACTAGCTGAATCCCATAAGTGTAGCAGAAGTCAACCAGCTCCTCAGAATAAATATTCAAAGTGTTGTCTGGTACAATTTTGTTGGGCACGCCAAACCTGACAATAATATTTTCTTTTATAAAATTACACACCTCGGCGGAAGTGGCATTCTTCACAGGAATAGCTTCTACCCACTTACTGAAATAATCAGTAGCTGTTAGAATGTAATGGTGGCCGGCACTGGAAGTTGGGTTAAGCATTCCAATAAAATCCATTCCCCACTGTTGGAAAGGTTCTTCAATCACAATGGGTTTTAGAGGTAATGCAGGCAATTTCACATGCCCAACAAAATGTTGGCATGCTTGACACTTAGCTACCCAATCTGCAGTATCTTGAAAAAGGGTGGGCCAGTAATACCTTGCTCTGAGGATCTTGTGTGCAGTGACTCGGGCTGAGAAATGACCACCGCAAGCCATGTCATGAAACTGTTGTAGTAGCTGATCCTGTTGAGCTTTATCGACGCATCTGAGAAATACACCATCAATTCCCCTCTTGTACAAACCATTATCCCAAAGAACAAAATCTTTGGATTTCAGTTTGATGGTTCATTTCTCTTTTCTGGAAAGTTGATCTGGGCATTCTCCATACGTCAGAAAGTAAGCAATGTTACTGTACCACTCCTCTACCAGATCTATAAAAAGTACTGCAGGTAAATCTCCATCTATCTCATCTTGATCCACTTCAGTGCTGATGTTTTCATCTCCGTCATTAATTCACACAAACCTCTTCCTCAAACCAGCTTTGTTGGTTTAATATCTAGGTCATATTCTTGAACCTTTTTCACCCATGTGCCTCTCAACAATCCTAACTCTTGCTGAGTGAGGATGGATTTAACTGCAGTATCTAGAACCAAAACCACAATGTGTGAGGAAAGAATATAATACCTGAATGCTTTGCACACCTTCACCACTGCATATGTGTGTTTTTCCATGGGAGTGTATTTCAAATCATAGGATTTAAGGGGCGTGCTCATTAAAGTAATAGGAGCTTCTGCGTCCTCTTGATTTTTTTGCATCAGTATTGCTGACATGGTGTTTTCGGAGGGATAACAAGAAAGAATAAACTCTTTACCGAAGTCGGGTGAAACCAATCTTTGGAGCTTTTGAAAGGGCCTCTTTAATTTTCTCAAAAGATTCCTTCCTTCATTGCTCCATTTAAAATCTTGTTTCTTCTTCATCATATTCTAAATATGACGGGTTAGCTCAACAAAGTCAGGAATGAATCTCCTGAAAAATTAACTTTTCCAAAGAAAGAGTGGACTCCTTTTTTTGGATGTGGGCAAAGGCAATGTCTGAATGGATCTGACACATTTTGGATCTATCTTTGTTCCTTCTTTGGAAACAATGTGCCATAGCAGCTTTCCTTCGGTTATGACAAAGATAGATTTCTTGGGATTCAAAGAAATACCATGTTTGCATGGCACTCGTATGAAGACTTCTTCCAAGTTCAAAATGTGTGAACTTCTATCTTTGGAAAATACTTGCGATCATCCAGGTACACCACTATGCTTATATATTTGAGATGAGCAAAGGCTAGATCCATAGCTCTTTGGAATGTAGCACCAACATTAATCAGTGAACGGCATTTTATGTTACGTGAAGGTTCCCCAAGGTGTGATGAAAGCCATTTTGTATTGATCTTCCTCGGCCACCTTGACTTGATTATAGCCTGAAAAGCCATCAAGCATGGAAAGCATCTCAGATCCAGTGACCACTTACAGAGTGTGATCCATGATGGGGATGGGGTAGTTATCTTTCAGTGAAGCTTGATTAAGGTTGCGGAAATCCACACACAACCTAATCTCGCTGCTCTTCTTTCTTATAGGGACTATGTTGGCCAACCATTCGGAATGATGTATGGGATAGATAATCTTTGCGTCTAACAACTTCTGGATTTCTGCAAAGATGGTTCCCAAAATGGTAGGGTTGTGCCACCGCAACTTCTACTTGAAAGGCTTTTGTTCTGGTTTAAGTGGGATGTAGTGTTGAACTTCCGCAGGCTGATATGTTTTTAGATCCTGGTAAGACCAGAAAAAACATCCATGTATTTCTTAAGAAGCTTAGTAAAAGCTTCTCTTTCAGCCTCTGAACAACACTTACCCAGATTTACTAATTTGGGATCATTTCCGCTCCCAAATTTAGTAATTGTGTGTCGAGAGGAAGAGCTTTCCCCACTTTCTTCATTTTTCTTAAGCATCTGATCATGCTTATCAAACATTTCCTCAAGAGATACCAAGCCTTTGGGAATTTTATTTCCCTTTAGCTGGATAATCTCCTAACTTCCTAAGATGTCCGCATCCATTTCTCTGATAGTAGTCTGCCTGGGAGGTGAATTGCTCCCCTCATAGTAGATCTCTTCAAAGTTTTCCTTCTGTTGGAGAAACGCAACAATCTGCATGTCATCGTTGAAAACCTACCATTGCTAGACGTTGTCAGGAACCTTTGGGTGAAAGACCATCTCAACCTTATAGTCTCCCTATCTAAAGAATGTGGGAGGCTGATCTAGATTCAACAAGACTACAGTCAATGCAAGCGAATCAGCTCTTGAATTTTGTTCTCTCGGAATGTAAGATACCGAGAAAGTAGAGAAATCTAGGATAGCAGAGTAGACCCAATCTCTATAGTGCCGTAGTTTTCTTTTTTGACTTGGTAGAGGCCTCTTATCTTTTAATGATCAGCTCAACATCTCCCTTTACATGTAATAGTTTGATTCCCATTGTTATTTCCTTATCCATGCCTAACAACAACGCTTCATACTCAGCTGTATTGTTAGTATTTTTGAATATAAATTTGAAGGAGTGTGCATGCAACTTCCCTTAAGGAGAGATAAGAACAATGCTGCGCTTGATCCAAATGAACAAAGAGCTGCCATCAAATTCCAAAGTCCAAATCTTGTTGTTAAGTTGATGTGGTTCTTGAATCACCAGTTGAACATCTTCTTTATCCATTTCTAGATAATAGACTCCGTGATCCGATTCCTGAAACAAGATATGAGATCTAGGATCCTCAGATTTTGATACTGTGTACTTAGATTTATTCTCAGGTTCCAGCTTCTGATTTACTCCTTTGATTGGTATGTGCACACAAGACCAATCCATCTTGACTTCTCCACCCAGCTCTTTACAGAAATTTCTACTCAAAAGCATGCCATAAGAGACTGGAATGTCTACTACAAGGATAGTCATTTTCAGTCTTTTATCTAGAAAAGAAGCAAGTACTGCCTGCACATCTTTGATTTTCCCCACAAGAGGGACTTGCCTTTCCATTGAATAACATCTTCCGATGGTTTTTGTCAATGTGAGACCCAAGGCATCAGCAACTTTGGCAGGCATGACATTATCAGAAGCTCTAGAGTCCAAAATGCAATTGCTTAGTTTGTGTCTGTTGATGAGCAAAGATACATAGAATGGATCGATCCTTTCTGATGTAGTAGGAGAAGAGGTAGAAGGAGAAGAATTTGCAGCCACATTATTTGAAGGGGGAGCATTCTTTGGGCTTGAAAAGATACCTGTGAAGTATTATTTGTTGGGCTGGGACTGTTACTTTGCACATATTTGACCAATCTTCTTAGCTAATCAAGAAATGCTCTCAAATACTCAACTTCTGACATTTGTACCTTGTTCCTCTCGATGTGATCAATTATGTCAAAAGCTTGACTTGCTTCAGTAGGATGTGTGTTGGCTCTTTCTTTTTAGTGATTGAAACAATTTGAATATTTATCCTTAGGCACTAATGAAGAAGGAAGAGTGCTAACTCTTTTCAAGATAGTAACATCCGGGCCAGGATCTTCTCTTTCTCTTTGGCTGCTTGTGGATGCTTCAACATTTTGGTGTGTCTGAGACCTTGTAAACACCACAAAAGTGTGACCATTAGAATCTTCAAAAGATTCATAATATCCATCCTCGATTCGTAGTCCGTAACCAATATTGGAGTCATAAGCGGGATCTATAAATTCTTCATCATCGAATGATTCATCAATGTCGAGATCCTCTTCATTAGTTTCCAAGTTATTCCTTGAGCAACTTCTATTGCCAACTATTGTGGTGTAGCAGCAAGTCTGTTTCAGTTTTGATTTTGATTTTGACCATTAAAGGTCCGGTAAGAGCTATTCTTAAGGGGGTTGCATTCCCTACTTGAGAGATCTGCGTCTTGATCTGCAGCATGTCATTAGCCAATCTCTGTAACAAAGGATCTGAAGTACTAGAAGAAGCACCATCACCTTTGTGAGATGGTTTTTTGAGTTTCCTAGCCATGATCAAGTCATCCTCAACTTCCATAGCAGCATTTTGTGCTTCAAGTAGATTTACAGGTCTTGCCCTTCTTAGCTGATATCTAACTTCGAGCAATAGAGCGTTTATAAAAAACATCTTTTGATTTTCGTCACTGAATATGGAAGAAGTGGGGATTTTATATAAAATTTTGTGGAACCTTGCAATAAATTCCCACATGTTCTCGCTTGGCTCTTTCTTCAACTGCGTCAGTTGGGTGATCAATGTGCTAGCGTCCTTTGTAGGCTTGAATATTTTCAGAAATTGCTCACGCATAGTCTCCTAGTTTGTTATGGTGCCAGGAGCTAGCCAATAGAACCATTCTCCAGCCAAGTCGTGTAGTGTCTCAATGAATATCCTAACTGAGACATCTTCATGCTCTACTGCGAGCACACCACAAGATATGAATAAGGCCACCAAATGATCATCCGGGTTTTTCTTTCCATCTCCAAAGAATTTTGGAAAATTCTTTCTGGATCCCTTTGGTAGCTCGTGTATAGGTGGAGCCAAGTTCAGATGTCCAAAAGCTGCTCCCCATGGAACAGGTACTAGCTGATGCCCCATGTTGACTTGAGCACGTCTCCTCCTTGTGTAGACTTGATGGATAATTCCATCTGCCGGATTATGCTGAAGACGATCCAGATCTAGATGGGTGTGCACTCTCCTTCCTAGTGAGGGATTAGATTTGCGGCTTCTAACTTGAGGAGGATGATTGAAATTGAATTCCTCTTGTAGTTGGAAGAAACGATCACCTTCCTTGCGCCTTCATAGATAGGGTGAATGGACATTTAGCCAGGTTGAAATTTGTGTGGAAAACACTCCAATCTTTAATAGATAAGCTTTGATCTACAAAGATAGTTATTCCCCATCAGAGTCACCAAAAATTGTTGGCTAGATTTTCGCATAGCATAAAACCTAGCGATCATGAGATAAATCTCCCTCATTTAACCGGTGAGGCTACCATGTCGATTTGTCAATTTAAGTATGCTAATATCTAAATGGGGTTTTACTTTAACTACTCAGTTCATGAACCATAACTGAACAGATTGGAGCAAGTAAGCAGCTATTTAAAGAAAGGAAAAGTTATAGAAGAAGGTAATTACATAAACATATAGAAGAAACGGGGAAGATGTGCATCCCAATTAGTAGATGGCAAAGCTGATTGCATGCACATAGAAGAATCCAATAGATATAAACACAGAATTCTAAAACAAAGGCAGCTCTAGATCCAGATCTAAAATAACACAAAGTTTATTAAGAGATCTAAGATTAAAAGTAAGAAACACAGTACATCTTTGACACAAAGTTCTCCGGAAACTTGCTCCTTTGTATTCTTTTACTCCAAGTGGCTCTCAAGAGTTCAGCACAAAGTCTAGAACACAAGATTGCTACTTACAAATTTTGATCATTAACCTGGAGGTTCTTCTCCTACTTATAGAATGTAGGAGGGAAAGTACAAATGGGAAGTCTAACTAAACTAAAACACAAACAACAAGTAAAGATGACATTTGGCAATCATCCTCCACTAACTTCTCCTTAAGTGACACATATATCACTTAACTAATAGAATGGTTCCACATGACTTTAAGTAATGGTTGCAAAACCAATAACTTTAAAGTTTTACAATTTCATCTAGGAACATAGAAAATAGAAGAAGAAAGAATAGAAGAAGTCATGTCAGTTGTAACATTTATGTCTTCTTCTTGTTCTAATATCAGATATACTTGTTGAACATGTAATTTAGCATCTTTCCATCTGTTTTAGCTACTACTTCCTTCTCTGTCCTAAACTGCAGCAATCCTTCATTCAACACTTTGATGCATGCTTCCACATCTTCCAAGCTCGGCCCAAACCTTGCAATATCCACCTGCAGTGCCACCAACCTACTAATAGAATTCATCATGAAAGGCTTAGTAGCTTTATCAATTCTCTTTTGTACCATCAGAAGAGACCCTTCCAGGGAATTAGGCACCTTGCTAGGAACGATCCGCACGTATGAAGTAACATTCCCATCCACTCTCTCCTCAGTGAAAGAAATGATACTGTCTGGTAAGGATGATGTCCTACTCTCAAGTGCCTGCATCCTTTTCAACAAAACTTTGTAGATTTCCAATGGAAAGATACTTGTAAATTCTAAATTTGGTTCCCTTTCTCAAGCCGATCCGTTCTGCATAATTTGCTCTGCAACCAATACATCTCCTGGTAGCTTGTTGATCTCTCCCAAAGTACTCAGGTTACTCTCAGCAACTATGTTCATGTCCACTATGCTTGTCACCAGTTGCTTCAGATTAATTTGTTGCATCATCCATAACCTTCAGGCGAGCTGGCACTTCTCCAAGTTATACAGAAGCTTGATGCATAATCAAATCCTTCCATTCGTCAATAGCTTTTACTTGATTGTTTGCATCCTCCATTTCCTACATAAGATGATCACTCACCTACTCTAAAATGGGCTGAATGGAAGGCTTAGCAACCTTGGCTATGATCTCACACAACTGAGATACCTGCTTTTGAAGTTCTTCTTTCTCCACCTTTTCACTGTCAAGCCTAAGGAATAGAGCATCTATCAATGTCTATGTGTCCTGCTTCAATCCTTTAGTGGTGGCTTGACCGAGGGGTACTCTGGTTACTGTAACATCTTCTGCCGTGAGCTCCTCCTCCTTCTTTCCTTCTGCCGGAATTGATATCTCAGCAAACTTTTGCCCTGATTCCTCAATGATCAACCTAGAAGTTGCTTTAGCAACTTTAGGCCTTCTATCTCTTCCACCTAGATTCTGGAGTAGCTGCAAGTCGTGCTCTTCTAAGTTCATCTCCATTCTCACTTCTGGAACCAACTACAAAGCCAACCATTCCGAGAAGTTACTTCTCGAGAATGAGAAGTTGTTGAGTGCACTACCATCTCCCGCTCTGCCTCCTCTCCATCAGAAAGTGCCACAGTGTTATGGCTGCCATCCTTTGAATCATCCAAGGACAAATCTCTTTCAAACTTTGCCATCTGCAGCTTCAACATCTCCTCTAGAACAGGTGCTGAACGGAGTGGCTGAGGAGAGAAGATGAATGTCACCAGATTCAGTGGAGGCATGGAAGTGTCCTGCTGAGGTGCAACAATTGGTGAAGTACTGGGTGCTGGAGAAGCTGGAACCAAAGTCATGTCCGTGGAAGTGATCTTCTCCTTAGATTGAGATCTTTTGTGTACTTTCAACTTCTCAGACTTTCTGCTGCTTTCTCCTCCGTGCTTCCACTTGAGGGAATCTCCTACGCCGAAGTTTCCCGTGATTTGATTCATCAATACTTCATCAAGGCAATATCCTTTGTCAGCAACCAGTTTGAAGTATTCACCAAAACAGCTCCAGATCTTTCTTCAAGTGTATGGCAGCCTCCTACGTTATCCTGAAGTATGGCTTTATCTCCTCCCATTTGATGGTAAGTGTCAAGTACCACATTCCCATCATCTTTAAGATCCACAGGTATCCGCGCTAGTCCAAAGTTGAACACTTGCTTTGCTGACAGTCTGCTGAAATCTCTCTTTCTAACCTCGTACTCACTTTTGCACTTCATCTAGAAATCTTCTAATGAAGGCACATGTGCGTACTCTTGGGAGGTCATTTTCCTGGCTACTCCAAATCGATCGAAGTTCAGGTACATGCGAAGGAAGAACTCTTGCTCATACTCGGATAACATCTACGTCTCCATCCCTCGAGCTCTATGAATGTTAATGCAACTATAATGTCCCACAGTGATTGGGAAGAAGCCCGTAGACTTGTTCCACTTTGACTGAAGGTGGTGTAACTCCATGAGTTACTTGCTCAGCTCCATGGTGATCAATCTATCATTCATATACCTGGGAGTCTTTATTGGTTCTCTAGAAAAGCCCCTAACCCCGAGGTATGTGAAATTTGTAAACTGAATGAATAGACGCCAATCTTGGACACATGACTTCCCCACGCTTCCTTTCTTACCCCGTTGGCCTTCAATTCTTTGTCTATCCTGTAAATGAAATCATAGAAGAATTCATCATTGACCACTTTAGAATATTTCTCACACGCAGTACGAGTAAGATGTGGATAGCACTCGAAAATGGGGTCCTTAAAGAACACCACATCTATCCAGCTTGGAAAAGATGCCTTGTGAAGTTGCAGCATACACCAAGTAGGAAGTCATTTTGAAGCTGAAAGTATGCTTCACGTTCTGGAGTTTCTCACCAATGTTGTCACTAATAATTTCAGACTAATTGATTATGGAATCAATTTTGTTGACTTCAATGGTCCTGATGAAAGCATACATCCATGTGTAGAAAGTGTAAGCATTCGCCTCGCCATTCATCCTGCATAGCAATTTGATCACATCATCGACCTCCTACACCAAATTGGACCGTGGAAGAGTTCTTGGGAAATTTGAAGGAGATCTAGGCTTCTTCATGTATCTGCTATTCATTATGCTCACACAATCAGCTCTATGCTTCTCCCACCTGCTACCGGCATCTTGAAGACTAATGGAAGTCACCACCTTTTGCACCGGAATCTTCAAACAATAATTGATGAACTCTACATCCAAATGAATTATTGTCTTTCCCGTAGCATCACACACTGATCTGGATGAAGGATGGTAAGATCTAGCGCACTCCATAACAAACTCTGGCAATTGGGTTGTGCATGGAAAGGCTGCAACTCGAGATAATTCCACTACTTTTAACCGCACACATGAGTGAAGTATTTCTCACTCTGGATCTATCAATCAATTCAGAAATATGTTCCAGGACCTAGATATATGTCTCTTATATCTGCAAGTTTGGAAGTGATGCATGACTCCATCGTGCTTTCTTTTTCATCTCTCTTCGCCATGGCTTTGTCTATCTTTGTCTGAATAATTCTTTTTCTTCTTACTTGGCCGGATTTCTTCAAAACTGGTGCAGATCTGGAAAATTCTTCAGATTCGAAGGATATATGCAATGTATTAGACATTGATTAAAGCTCATTTTCTTATGTAAAGCACCTGTAATGAGTTCCTGCAATTAATTGAGACAAAAATGGCCACCGGAGCATGAGTAGTGAATTTTAATTGTAAAAATCTGCACTTTTCAAGCATGCTGCCCCAAAATTTGATGTTTAATTTGCACATAAAGAGAGCATGAATCCTTTCAACAACACCTAAGCACTGTACAAACAATTATGCAGAAAAAGATCAACCTCCTTCAAAGCATGTGCCAAATTTGGAAGCTTTTAGCCTTGTTTCCACCTTGCTTGAGCAAAATCCTTCTTCAAATGGGGCACACTTTTCCTCTTGGCTGCAATTCTTTACCTGTGAATTAAATAATTCACCCATATGGCAGCCCATGCTTATATAACCCTCACAATTCTATAATTAATAATTGCCCTTCCTATTCCTGGCAATTAATTAATTAAAAATCATGCTTCTCTCTTTAAAAATAGCATGTTTAAGGACAGCCATCCAATAAATTAAATTAATCCAATTTAATCCTTCACACTTCACTTCACTTAAGCTTCACAGTGTGCCTTGACCATAGCCACTGAAAATAGAATTTAATCTAATGATTTAATGCCTCAAAAATCATTAAATATATCCTAAATGGGGCACACTTTTTGACATGAAGGGGGCAGCCTTTAAATAAATTAAATTTAGTCAATTTAATCCATTTAATTCTATTTCTTTTATTCCCTTTGAATTCTTGACTTTCTTCCATGCTTGGGCACCTATTTTAGAAGGAGAAATAATTAATTAAATCCACTTAAAGGCTGCCATCATCTCACCAAAGGGGGCACACTTTTTTGCACAATATAATTCTATTTTTAAGAATTTTTCACAATGGGATTCTTTACCCTGCAAGGCAGCCCTAGAAATCCCATGATCCACTTAAGTGATTTGACTTTGACAATGGGATTATTTACCCTGCAAGGTAGGTAATAAAATCCCATGATTTCACTTAAGTCACTTTCCTTTTATTTTATCATGGGAATTTTTACCCCGCAAGGAAGGCAATGAATTCCTACTTGCCTGCAGCCTCTAACCTTCCCATTGCAACTTAAGTTAATTTTATATCATGGGAAAAAGTACCTTGCTAAGCAGGTACAAAATTGCCACCTTGCCTGTTGCTTCCATTTTTCCCATTGCAGCTTGAGTCCTTTGTTTTTGCAAAAATGCGCCCAACCCTGCAGGGGATTTTCTGTGCATGACTTCACTTTTTCCTAGTGATCCAGACCTCCAATGGCGACTTCCTCCGGCATAACCGCATATGTGTTTTGAAGCTACTCTAGGCCAAAAATTGAGCTTACCCGACAAAGGAATTATTCTAGAGAAATTTCACAGAAAACGAAACGGGACAACACAAAAACACAAAAAATTGCCAAAAGGCACAAATAAAGCCCAAAACTTATTCCAAGTTAAAACCCTTCTGGTACATAGGAATAATGACATGTTTGATCATAACAGAGTTAAAACAGAGCACAAATAGCCTCATACGGGGCTCAAAATAATTAAATACAAATTTCCCGCAGACAAATCCCGACGACAGAATATAACAATTTTGGGCATTTGGGTATTTGGCGAAAAAGGCTAATATGGCTCTTTAGGAATATCTTGACGCAATACAAGAACTTTCAGGCAATAAAAACACAAAATGAAACATTATTTTAAAAGTACGAAAAAATTTCGGATAGGGTAGTCGCATATTTCAGGATGAAATCTGGGTGACACCAATTTTTTTGCTAGTTTAGAGGATATTAGAGAAAAATATGTCAAAAATACTACCATGTCTTTGTCCTTAATCTGGGTCTACACAGGTCCTAAAAGTGGTACGTGGGAAACCCACTTTTGAAGGCTCAAATGTTAAAAATTTTGTCTAAAAATTTGGGAAAATCATATAAACTCATGGGGATAGAGGAGGTAAAAATATTGAGCTTCAAGTACGTGTATTTTCTTAGTTGTGCTTGACAAATATGGAAGGATAGCTCACAGTGCACATTGATGAGGGTTTGGCTCTAAAAACCCTATCTCTTGGTTCCTTCACATCTAGATCAGGTATTTAAGATGTTTTATTAGTCTAAGGAGTTCTCAAAAGACATATTGAGTTTTTTTCATGGTGATGTATATTTTTGATGAAGACTTCACTGTGTTTTCACTATGTTACATGCTAAAAGTCCCTGATACTATACATTGATAGAGAAGTTAGTTCTTGGGGTAAGTTTGAGGATGAATATTCATTTATTATGTTTCTTCTAGATATTTAATTCCCTTGTATTGTTTCAATATGGTTGGGATTACACTTACAATTGTATTCAAGTTGATATGAGCTAGTGAAGGGTTTCTAAGTACTCCATGAAGATGAATGAAGACATATAGGTCTAGGAGGTAGAGTTGAGTTGTTTCGGTGGTATGAAGTGATATTCAATCTCAATATCATCTTGAAAGGCATGTGCTTTCATCAAATATGTTTGTTTTCATATGGTGGAGGAAGGAATATGTCTTATTTCTTAACTAGACCAATTGACTATGTTGTTGCTTCAAAATACCCCCTTACAGCTGTAAAAGCTTGTTTAGTATGGTGATAGTGAGATTAAGGTAAAAAAATCATTTAATCCCTTTTTAAAGTAGATATTAAAGTGTATATGTATGATGAAGGGTACTTATCATTGCAATAATCAAGTTCTAATCCTATTAGTTAGTTCTTACCCCTTCATGAGATGTATATTTGTACAATGGTATGGAGAAGAGGAATGACCGTAAGAAGATGTATATTTGTCTTTTAATGTTAGGGGAGCTAGGTATAATTATTCATGCCCTCCATGTTGAAAATGGTTAGTAGATTCAAAGTCTCTTTATTTCTCTTAAAATTAATTTTATTTTGTTCTTGACATGTTATATAGAGTCCTGAAGTAGTTGGTATGTTGTTGTAGCAAGAAATTTGTTGCTCAAGGCATGGCTCACTCTAAATGACAAGGGAAGTACTTGTTTGTCTTTTCATGGGAGTGAAAAGTTTTTCTCAATACCATTCAATGTGAGGAAGTTTTGTTTACTCCTTATTCATTATTTTGAAGGTAGGTTTTCCTTATCTCAACTAGAAATTACTATAGAAGACTGAAATGGTGCTTTATGATCTTGAAAAAGTTGTAAATGTGATTCCAAGGCATGATAACAAGACTAGTTGCTTAATCTTATTCTTAGAAGCTAGAAGTAGAGTCATTTTGTCTAGGGAGTGTTATTTGGTGAATTTAAAGTATGATTTACGTATGGGTGCATGTAATAACTTGTCATTTTTGCACTAAGAAGTCTCATTTATGGGTTCACAGTATTGACATTGGTATAAAGAGTGTACTTAAGCTTTGATATGCATGATTTAGGCCTAGAATTGATGGATAAATGATGAGGTAAGGTTTTCCATGACATATTTGGTATGTTGAGGGTGATGTCACCCCTACCCCATGACTACTATAGTTCTTTTAAGAAGGCTAAAAACAGGGGTATTGAAGAAACTTTATGTTTTACATGTCTAGAGGATGGAAAATGAAGGTTTTTACCATAACAAGGTGAATTCTATTCTTTTTCATGGTGTACTGATGTTTTATAAATGATGGAAGTGTTCTTTCCAAGGTGGTTTGGAATTTGCATTCTTAAATGAAGGAGAGAATCAAATTTTGCAAAAATCAAGAAAATGGAGCAATTTGAGACCTTTGGTTGATGTTTCTAACCAAAGCATGGAGGTATGAAGTTGAAGAAGGTGAATAAGGTAATATATAGGTATACCTTTGTCATTAATGTAAAAAGGGGGAGAAGTTCAGGGTGTTTTCCATAAATGAAAAAGGGGGATATTATTGGCATGGTGTTCTAATATGTGTTTTCATTGATTAAAAACCACATTAATGACAAAGTAAATGTTGTTTGATGATGTCATGATGTTGTTCATAGTGCTAACATATTGGTTCATATGTTTATCGGTGATGTGTGCTTGCTCTACCAAGCATATACAGATGCATAGGAGGTGTAGCTTCATAGTGTGAGCTTCTTGTATGCTTGGGAATCATGTTGGCATGATGTATAACATGATTTGATGGTTCTTAAGAACTCACATCAGTGATATGGTACAAGTATAGTTGGTTCACTTGGTTATAGGTGCTCATTGGGAGTAGGTATGGCAGCATGGAGGTGTGACATAGTGTATTTGAGCCATTTGAGCTTATGGAAGCATGAAATCATGTATATAATAGAATATGAGGTATGGTTGTATTATTTTTAAAACTTTCATATTGAGTTACTCAATTATTTTTGTTGACCCTAGTTGTTACTATGAGGATCTAACATGCAAACATAGGTAAGTCTTAGTGATTGGAGAGATTGGGATATGGTGTTATCATTATGATGATTGGATATGTTATAGGGATGAGTCATAGTTCTCTTAGAAAAATTCAAGTCCCCATGATGTGTATTTTTCCACATATGATTGATTTTGTGAGACATGGTCAAGAACAGTGAAAATCAAGCTTGAATTTAAAATTATGATGCTCATTGTGAATAGTTTGATTTTCATGGGACATTTTGGATTTCAAGGATTATTATAAGGTGATTTTATAAGTTTTCAAAAAAATAATGAGGTCATTTTATCGTCACATTTTTATGAACGAATGTTAAAGTGGTAAAGAGGTCTAAAACCCTATCTAAACCATAGCTAGGAGCAGTTGACAAAAAGTTAAGATTTATGGCCCATTTTTGATTGATTAATAAAAAGTGATGATTTGATGTTGTATATTACTCCTCAGTATTTCCATAAATGTATGGTTGAGGTCATGGTGATATGTGGGCCCTACATAAAAATAGTAGTTTATGGAGAAGAAGGTTTTAGGATAAGATGGTCCAAGGGAGTAGCATGAAAAATTGATGGTGCATGATTATTGGGATTTTTAATTGATTTCAATTAATTTTTTAGGACATGTTCATTCAGGTTCATGGTGTTTTTAGGTGCAAACAAGATGACTGGTCAAAGGGTAGTATTGGGGTCTCAAATAGTATGGTCCAATAAATTTAGCATAACTTGAGCTACAAGTGGATTTTTAAGTGATACAAGTTGTGTTTGAAAGTAGAATCAGATATATTTTCATTTATATATTTATTTCCTCATGATGAGTTCATTTGATAGGGTTTATAGGTCATTATTTGAGCAAAATGTTTTTAGTAGTTCAAGACAACATCTGTTTTGGTGCAAGTTTGATGTTATTTGAAGAATGAGATGGATTGGGTGACGATTCATATCACTTGGATTTTTAAGAGGGATTAATTTTACATACAATAAATCAATTTGGAGGTATTTAATTTATGTAGAAATGATTTTATGAGCTAACATTTGGAAACAAAGTTTTTGGCAAGTTGATCTGTGAAGGAAAATGTTGTTGTGGTTTGAATTGAAGGATGTTTCATGAATTATAAATTTATTATAAGTGTTATACAGGTTATTTAATTTATTTTGAGTTTTCACATGGAATATTTTGGTTTAGTACAAGTGATTTGGTGATCAAATGAAGTTTCTAGGGTGTTGAAGGGTGAAAGAAACAATTGTTTTGAGATTTGTAAAGGGAACTGGGCCCAATAAATGAAATAATTTGATTTGTTGATATTAATTGTGACCATGTATGAATTTTTTATGATATTTTATTCATATGTAAATGGTTTTTGTTCATGAAAAATTATGGTACTAATGTTAGGGAATTTTTAAGAATATGCCTATGGGGTTTTGAGCCATTTTTGGCACATGTAATGATATTTTTGGCTAGGCCTACCTAACCGGGTTTCTTGTGCCTATTATATTTAAAATTTTAAATTTTTCCTTGATGCATGGGTTGAACCAATTGGAGGTAAAAATGTTGTTACTAAGTTTGAAAGGTGGAGAAGCATATAAAAGCATGTTTTTTTATGCTTTTTAGCACTAGTTGAGTGTGTGCATACATGTGACCTACATGAAGTGTGATGAAATATGTTTGAGAATAATTTGAGACTGATCCAATATTTTTATAGGTTAATAAAAATTATAGAATATGAAATCAAGAGTTTGATGATTTTTGGAGGGTTTTATGAGCTTGTTATGTGAAGATTGATCACCTAGGGTTTAAGAGAAGAAGTGTGAGCTCAATATTATATCTCAATTAGTTTTGGAAACAAAAATCAGATATCTACACATCATAAGGTGGTTGAGTGAGTTATTGATCATCTTGGGGGGTTGTATCCTTCTTGTGGAGTTGGTCCTTCACAAAATTAGGGGTTGGTGCTCTACTAAACTAGGGGTTAGTGTCGGAGCTAAATTCATAAACATATCAATCTAAGATAGTTTTTCAGTGTATTTTATTCCCCTTTATGGTTTCCCACTTATATATTTTATTTTTATGGTGTTTATTTTATTTCATGGCTACATGCTTCATTTATGGTTTATGGTGTGCACTTATTAAGATTCAAATAAGTGGTTACTTTGTGATTGAATGCCTATGGTATTTTGAGTTTCAGAATTGAAGTATAATTTTAAATTCTTATAAGGTTTGATTCCCCCTATCACTCTATCATGCTTCTAAAATATTTAAGAAGGATGCATTTTTTTTCCTAGTGAAGGAATTTAGAGTTATTGAAAGTGACAGAAAGGGTGAAAACTAGTTGCATTTCAAAAATTACTTTGTGGGTAGTTCAATTTGGTGAATAAGAATAGAGGTTTGGTTTGGATTGATAGATGTTTCATGAGGTATAGAAAGAATTGATGTGTTTTACAGGTTATTTTATTTCTGATGAGTGTATACATGGAATATTTGAGGTGTTCTCGTGTGATCTGGAGATCCAATGTGAAGACTGGTTCCTGAAGCAACTATTTTTAGCAAGAAATAATCCTACAAGTTGGTATTATGAAGAAAATGATTAGTGAAAGGTAATTAGTGAGCATGGATGGTGTTTTTATGTTTTATTTGACATTTTGAAACCTTAAGAGGCTTGACAAAGCATGTTTATGTGTTTTGAGGTTCTTGATGAGCCTAGTGATGGGGTTTTAAACCTATTTGGGCTTGTTTTCTTGTCTTGGTGCATGGAAAACCTAAATGGGTCCATTTTATGAATTTATGTGAATATAATGTTATTATTTTAAGGTGCTATGGTTGAGCTCTTGGGTCAAGGCTGAACTATGATATGTTTTTGAGTTGGTAAGCATATAAAGTGTTCGTTTTGGTTCAAACTTGAACTAGTTAAACAAGAGGGAAAATTATAACCTAGGTAAGGAAGTAAAGGTGGATTAAGGGTATGAAGATAGAGATGAGGATGCATTTAAAATTATAAAGAGTGATGAGGATATAGTGAGTAAGTATTTTTTTATATTCAACCCCTTCAAGAAGAGAGATATAACGAGTTTCAAGATAACTTGTTTGGATGAGGGTTTGATGTATTTCTGAGCTGAAATTGGATCAAAACCAGTTGTGGGATTAACATATTTTCATTGTTTATATTTCTGTAAAATATATTATGATGATTTAGATTCATAGGATTCCTTTATTGTGAGTCGTATCAACAGGGGTTTAGGGGTTGGTGCTCCTTGTGGGGTTAGTTCCTCACTACACAAATCTTTTAGGATGTGTAATATTATTGCAAGTCCTTTCTTTGAGTAATATAAGAAATGGATTTTATGGGTTTTCATCCCCATGATGGTTTCTCACTTATATTTGGTGTATTTTGTACTCTCTCGTGTGTTATGATCTTTTGAATGATTGACACACATGTAATATGCTCGTGAATGGATATGTGTGATGAATTGATAATTGAATGACAAATGCTAATGCATGGTAATTGAAGTTAAATTTTTGATGGACTGATTCACCCCTAGTCCATTGTGCTTTCAAAATTTGGTATCAAAGTAGGTTCTTGTGAAGAAAGTTTGAAAACTTTAACGATATCCTTTTAAAGCACAAAAAATGGGTAAATCTCTAAATTTTGAAGCTACCTTAAGGAATAAATATGAAGTTGTGGAGTCCTTGATTCATATTATACAATATCGATCATTTGTATAGAGTTAGAGCATGGTAAAGTAATCAAATAGATTGAATCTCAAATGGAGAGTGTGTCTAAAACCCTAAAGGTTAAACAAGGTATTGTGGTAGATATGAGGATGAGTTGAGACTTTTAGAATTAGAATTAGAATAGGCATGTATCGGGTTGAAGACCTATGAGAGGTGGATAAAATCTTAGAAGCCATAAATTATATGTTGAATAAACAAAGGGTAGAAAATGACAAAAATGGCTTAGGTTACAAAGGAAAACAAGTGGAGAATGATGATGAAGCTAGAAGAAGAACTCAATCAGATATGAAGGTGACCAGTAAGGGTGATTCAAGCATGTATAACGAGTGTTAGACAACATAATTATTTGAGGTTTGATGTTTCTATTAATGGTTATTGTTATATTTGTCATGCTTTTGGTCACAGAGCTAGATTTTGATAAAGAACATCCTCTAAGAATTATGAAAGTCTCTTCAAAGGTGAATGTTACTCATGTTGTGAGTATGGTCATAAGGATAAGGATTGTGGTTGGAACCTTAGTGTATATGAGCCTAGAAGTTGGAAGGGTGTTGTGTGTTACAAGTGTCACAAACAGGGACACATTATTATATTTTTCACCAAGATGGATCTACAAGAGTTAACAATGGGTTTCAAGCCACTTATAGGAAAAATGAAAGAGTCTTCTAGAGGAAAATCAGTCTAATGAATGTGTTTAGAATATTATCATGTTAGATCCTGAGGCCAAAAATATGGTTGATCAAGAAAATGAGGTTAGGAGAACTGATTCTTAGAGTTTGAAATTGAAGAGTCAAATAAATCTATTAAGGACACTTCAAAATTAGAGGTACTCAATATGAATTTTTTCAAAGAGGGGATTATTTTATTCAAGATTGATTTTTTTGTAAAATTCCAAATCAAACCAAGGAGGTATGTTTTCTCTGAAAGAAAAATAAAGATATGAGGAAATTCATATGTGTCTCACTTTACTCGATGATGAAAACTTAAAAAATCTAAGAGTTTGGGATACTTCAAGAGTCATAAGTTTTGTGAGCATGATTAAGGTCTATGTACATGAAATCGATCTTAGCCCCATGTCAATATCTCATAAGATATGACATCATATCTTGTGTGAGTTTCAAGTTATGTTTCAAGTTGTAAGTGTGCCTTTGGTTTTTTGATTAAGTCATCAAGGTATGTCTATAAAAAAAGAGTCATGATGTAAAGTTACTACAGTATGATCCTTCCTTTTTGTTGGATATGTAAAAGAATCTTTGTTATGTAAAGCAATACCTAAGGTAAAAATGGGTTGAGTACTCTATGTCTTTGAGTCTAATAGTTATACATAGTCATGATGTGTTCTTGAAGTCTATGTCATAAAGTGAGGGTATGGTCCATGTATGAAACAAAGGTAAAAGTCTCCAAAATTATGTCTTGAGGTATAAAGGTTTCTATGGAAATGATAAAGCATGAATAAAAAGTTCTGATAAGATCTATGCTCTATCACAAGTATCTTACAAGTCATATTTCTTAAGATTAATCTATGTCATGCCTTGAGATGAGTTAATATTTACCATCAATGCTTTAGGGAATGGTCCCAAAGGAAATTTTTAGTGTATATTCATCTAAGGGGTATGTATTTTTAATATATATGGTTAAAGGTCATGTTACAAGAAAGTTTAAGATCATTGAAAATTCTATGTGATCATGTTATAATTCTCTATCAAGTATGTGTGGTTAATGATAGTCAAGTATGTAAACACAGTCATGGTGAGTTCTCTAGATGGGTCTATCATGGTGAATCTAGGAAAGGTCAAGAGGATTCTTCTTGGGATGATTTAGTAGTATTAAGTATATGAGTATGAAGGTGGTACTAGTTGAAGGTACAAGAAAGTAATATTCTTGGTTACATGTATGGGAAAGTTTTCATAAAATGGAAAATGGTCACAAAGAGGTCTGTGAAAGATTGATATGATAAAAATGTGATCAAGATTATTGCAAGAAGAGACTTAAATAAGAGGATGATGGTAGATTTATATGATCGTTTGTCAAAATCAGTAATGTTTTGAATTCCTTACAAGGTTTGACAAAGGAAAAGCTATGCAAAGGAAATATGTGTGCTCTATGAATATGGTTTTGACCAAAGTTGACACAAATCAGGTACAAGCATATTGAAACTATTGAGTGTTTTAGAGTTTATATGGGTACAAGAGCAATATCATCAGCTCATTATGGTTTATAGTGTTGAGAAAAGTCATAATAAAGGCTAAAATAACTATGAAATAGATATTGAAGATCTAAGGAAAGGGGAGTTAGTGTTGATTATCAATCGGTGTCTAATATACTATGAAGACTTATGGGTAGAGTTGATCAATGAATAAGGTTCTAAAACAAGGATTGTGGTTGAGTAAACTAATTCAAGAGTTCATAGCCTTGTCTTGTGGAACAATTAGATAAATGTATGCCACTATAGGTGTGTTTTTCAAGGTATTAAGGTATGTTTTATGATTTTTAGGGTACTTAGTTTCTTTTGGAAATGTTTTAAACATTGTGAAGATGAAATAATGGTGGATTCACATAGGAAGTGATAATTTCATGTTCTAAGCTATTAAAAGGATTCTTTTAGGCCCGTGATTACTCTCATTTTGAAGAAAGTTATTATAGATGTGTATGTATATGGTTTTAAGGTCTTGAACTTGTATTTAGAAGTAGATGTATTGTCACTATAGAAAATATGATATCTATGGTCTTAAGGAAGTTGATTTAGGTGATTATTCATGATGTAAGTCAATCATTTATATTATGACTTGATTAGAAATTTAGAGATAATGTGATTTGATTCATATCATGTATGTTCAAGTGTTATTTGAATCTACTGAGGTTCTTATTTATCGCATGACTCATGGTTGAGATGGATAAGTATGTTCTTACTCCATGGAGGTTGTATGGAGAAAATTTAGATTATTATCAAGTCAATGAAGTGTAATAGGTGAGTCCTTTGAATTTAAATGGTACTTTTCAAGTGTTTGCATAGATTTTGAAGCATATTATATTACTTCAAGCCAAGAATGAAGTAACAAGGAGGCTTAAAAGGTCACCCAAGACTAAGATTATAGATTGTAAGCTTAATAAAGGTATGTGGAATTTGTGTATGCACTTCAAAAACAAGATATGGCTTTTTTAATGTGTTATAAGATGATATGAATGTGTCAAACCACATGTGCATAATGGTTTGAGGTTTGTAGCACTACCTCAAGAAAGGTATGAATCTCATCAAGAGGGTTTAAGCTTCATAGAGTTAACTTGAAGAAGTATGAAGTGGTGTTAAGTCTATGAGGATAAATGGATAGGATCCTTAGGTTATATGAATTAAGTTAAGCCTATATATGGTTCAATAAAGTATGTAGTAGTGTTCTAAGAAAAATTATGGAAAATTAGTGTGATGAACATGTAACAACCACTTTTGTCACTTCACATTTGGGGAATTTTTTAATTTATTATTTAACTTTATGCTTCACAATTTGAATACCCATATAAATAATCCAACATAAACTTTAATGCAATCCAATTTTGATAACTATCATAAACCATGTACATCTACATGAGAGTATACAAATCCTAATCGATCACTCTCAGTGCTCTTTATGAGCCAATACAAAAAGTGTATCATTCGGTTTTCCTTTATCAATAATTGATAATTAAGTGATGCTTTCTAAGTGTCTACCTGGATTCCTCCATGAAATCCATCCGACATCTCACAACTTAGATCCTAGTGAAATCATGATAGTGTAATCAACAACTTACACTACTTTGTGCAAAGTTTCAAAGTCATGTATGCCATGCTCGTTCTGTGATGATAGACTTTCCATTGGGAACTTTTCATATCACCTCAATCACTTATTAAATTATATGGATTAGTAATCAATTCTTCCTTAACTAACTATGAGTCTCGTCATGAGATACAAATTTGGAGTAACCTACATGAAGACATACCTCTATGTCATCCTAGGATGCATATGAGAAATTAAGTGTCTCTGTAATGATTTTCATCATTACTATACTACCTACCTTCCCAAAAGTTACAATCGGGTACGTATCTCGAGGTTCAATCCACCTTTGTAACTCTAACAAATCTTGTACTTAATGTAATACCATGTCACAATTCAGGGTCTTGATGAGGCTACTTAGTATATATGATAAACAAAAATATTCAAATAATGACTAATTGCATTAAATGGATACGACCACATAGTGGCTATAGTGAGTTGACCTATCAAGGGTCCTAAATTGAAACACAATATCTTAATTAATTTAATCATGACAGGTTATTCTAGATTCCACGACTCTTTCACCACTAATGAATCATATCTAGGGTCCTATCTCATAGTATCACAATAGGTCAAAATGTAGTTCTAATAATATTCATTTCTACCTATCTATTCCAGATATAAGTTAGTTAACTTCTTTAGATCTATATTCCCAATCTTACTATTACACAATTAATGATTCTATTTCAAACTGTATAAAATATTGTCTCTCATTATCAAGGAGTAAACAACTATTAATGTTGTTCTTACCCCTATATGTAATTATGAAAAGCTACATAATCAATCAACATTTATGATACATTATATCATTTCTATTAGCCCCCTTTTAATAACACTTATGTTATTTATTTGAATCATTTTATCCAAGTTTACTTCTACATCTTTATATTAGTTAGGTCTATTTTACATATATATGAATCTTACTCATTTTAGGTTTCTCATTTTAATGATACAATAATTATGTTGAGAAACTTTTGCAACAATATCCATACCCAACTTATGTTTATTTGCAAGGTTACTACCAACTCGGATAGTTTATTTATTCTTCTTGGATCTTCATGTCAATTTCCTTGGTGTATAAATATATATTCAAATGCATCTCATCTATAGGAACATCATTAGAATTCTATTATATGACTACACCATCATATCTTAATTATGGTTATATTAAATTTATTTTTTTGGGAGCATAGATCCCAATCCTTCATAGTGGATCTGTTTATAAGTACTCAAGGTGAGCACAACCTACATGTTCCTAACAAAAATTCATCATTTGCATTAGGCATCATAACTATGATTTCATAGAAGATTAGTATGTAGGGATTTAATCTCCCATACAGTTCTTTCCCAACCATATCCCATATTCTATGGGTCCTTTAAGTATTTAAGTTTAATCTGATTAATAATGAATTGGCCTCATTACATATTGATAATTGGAGTAAAACTTCATCATAAATGTTCATCACATCATATCTTAGATGATGGTAAATCTGATAGAACTTTTACTTCATTTCACCATTTCTTGGATTGATAGTTTTCTTAGGTGTAAAAGAACATCCTTGTTCTATTCTTATTTAATCTATCACCTCTCAATATTACGTTGGGTTCCCCATCATGCTATAAGAATTGGATTAGTTTATATATAAACTCAACTTACCCCTTTTAGAGGTTTGATTACGCCCTCAAGGACAACATTAAGTGTCAAGGAACTTGTTCTTTACATGACATACCTTATCATTCCATTGGAATTGGCAATATCTTATTTTCCTTCTAGTTTAATTTCTATACCAACAATTACACCCTCATAAATATAGATTTCCCAATTTCATACTTAGGTGATAACAAGTTATCTATTTAGCTTTGAACCCTTAAATTGAGTTAGAGACTTACAACCTATATCTTCAAGTAATTTTAAGTGTTCAACAATATATATTTTTAGCATAATGTGTAACCCAATGCTAAATTCATGAGGTAAAAATTTAACCTTATATTTTTATTCATGAATCATAACAACCTATTTCAATCCTTTGAAAGTACTATTTCCAACTAGTTCGTGAGGTTATTAAAATATGCAAACCATAATACTATTACATAGTTAAGGTCTCACAAGGATTACGATTAAATAACAAAAGCTTTCAACAAGGATAAAGTAATGGTATATTGATCATAATATCAATTTCATAGCCATATTACAACATAATACATAGTTGCACAATAGACTTCATCAAGTAAATAATTGCACAAAAATTCAATGATCTCGTAATCACAATCAAGAATCTCACATATCAACAAGTTTGAGTACATTATTTATTTTCATCAAGTAAGCATAGAATAATTCAGGCTAGATAAACATTTTGTCTCTTTATTTCCCTCTTTCTAACTTTTCTCACTTTCTTGTAATTTTTAAACAAGATCAGTTTGGCTGAAATGAGAAAGAAAAGTCCTTTATCCCACTTATCAATTTATGTCATAAAATATTAGAATGAATAAATACCGCAATATTAAAATTCATACTATCATCATAATCATGAAGTACATCTAACATCATGTTTAATATTTTAATTTGCATCCTTTAAGCACTACACAATTTACCTTCTTTAGTATTCCTCATTAGCAAAGTTTCATTAACAATTCACATAAACAAGTTAAGGTAAGATGAGATAAATATAATAATGTCCAATATTGACCATGAAATAACCAATACAATAAATTATGATAGAAACACCGATACCCATTAAGGTTAGATAATAGCATCAAACTCATATCAAACTTGGTTTGAATTTATATCATCATGTTATTAACTAGAAGTTGTTGTTGTTAATTCTTCTACTCAAGCAATTCAAACTAGTATTAATCCTTGGACACACAAAGTAATCATTTTGTGTGATAATCATAATCAATTTTAGTAGTGATAACTAACCATCAAATAATTATGGACTATAAACTAGTCTTATTATTTTATTCCCATGAATTTTATAGTTCACCACTTCGTAAAACAATATATCTTACATTAATCCATTAATATGTTAATATGGATTAAGTCTTATATATCTCAAGGTTTATATATCCTAATAACTTATTCGAATTAAGAGAATAAACTTTATAACTCAAGAAATAGTTTTGTGTAATATTTAATACATCACATCTCATTGAGTTACTTCCTATTACAATCAGTCGTAATAAGAACCTTATTCAAGCACGACCCAAACCAAAACTTGATCACACTAATGTATGTATAAGTATAAACCTCCTTAGCTTTTCATAGTGACTAGTATGTACTACTCCATAATGGGATATAATACACTCAATTATACCATCCAACAAATAATCATATTATAGCTAAATAGTCACCACATAATACAAGTTATGAGATCATCAATAAAATTGAATGATAACAACAAGAAATGACTAAGTCTCAATTCCACCGTCACACATTTTTAAATGGATCAAAAAAATTTAAGAAACATTTCAAATGTGCCAAACCAGTCAAGACTCCTTGGTTTAGGATAATAATTTTTGGTCTTTCCTATAAACAAGACTTATTTTTTCCATTCATTATCCATCAAGGCCCAAGCTCTAATTGATATTTTTCACAAGTTTAAGAACTAGTATCAGTTATATATATAGCATTTGAACATGAATGAATTCTGAATGAGGAGGAAATGATTTTCCATACCTGGCATAGGATGAGCTAGGATCAGTCCTTAAAAATCTATTTCCCTCAATTATTTTGATATTATTCGGTGCCAATCCAAATGGTTTAGATAACAACTCATGAGAATTAGCAGATGATAACATTTTTTTCAATATAAGTGAGCCTAAGACTCAACATATTAACATCTTATTACTAAAGGCACTCACCTTATTCCAAGGTAAAATAATGTTCATGTTGAGCTTACAGCCTACACAATACTAAATGGTAATGAAAGAAGATTCAGTTGAGTAGAACCAGTAAACCCTAAGCCGTTTGAAAATAAAAATTTATTAAATACCTTTTATTCTAGAAAATAACAAAGGATAATAATACCAACATGGGTGATAAGAGTGGAGTCCATGATTGGTATTTATCCTTTCCATAAAAAAACAAGACTTCTACTTCCTCGTTTATTGTTTAGGATACGAACATAATAATCCGACGAAGGAATAAGTAACTAGACCATTTATATTCTAAACTATACCCACAACTAGGTTTAATACGCTCAAGATCACCAATCAACTCAATGTAAACCCAAATACAATTTCATTTTCATAGTAGACACACACACACATAGAGACCAAAAGTAAAAACTAAATAAACACCAGTATCAGGGACAAGGTTTCATACCATATCCAAATGGTCAAGTTTTGACCAGATATTAGAAAACCCAAAATACCAAAATTGACTTACATAATTATATAATAATTTTCCCAAACCCACATCTATCTAGGTTAACCAAAATCAATATAATGCAAACATTATTGAAGAGGATATAAACATCTTCCTGGAGTATCATTTAAACCCATAATTTATAAATACGATTACATAAGTATTAGGGGTAAATAATAATAGATGCCCAGATTTACAGCCATACATTTTACCATTTCTTTTCACATAAATCTAAGTTATAAAATAACAAGCTCAAGATTTCACATGCTCACAATTTTCTTAACCCAAGCATGATTGCAAATATGTATTCAATCTAATACCAGATGAAATAAAATGATAAGGGAGATAAAGAATGGTTCTTTCCTAGAAAAAGGGTGGAATGAATTATTTTCTTCCAACTTTCTTCGCATCCACAAATCGAACAAAAATTCAAGCCAAGAAACTTAGATTTCTCCATAGCAGCCCTTTGATCAATGCAATGTTTTTATAAAATAAAAATTTAGAACTAGTATGACATTACAGCCTTCTACCTGTAGAACTTCACCAAGCTCCATTTTTCATTGAAAAACTATCAATTGTAACCCTATGAACTAGTAGTTGCTAGACCAAGATGCACTTAGCTTGAGGAAAATAATTTCCATTAATGATAGGGATGCCACGTAAGTGGCTTTGGCTTATCCTACCGCCCTTCCTTTATGGTAGATAGAAATAATTTTTAACCCTAGTTGCATGGATTTTTAAGCCTTAATCATGGAATTAGAAAATTTACCATTACATGGTCAATTGCATGAATTAAACTTATCATTACTTCAAGTTTACATGCATGGCTTAGGTTTGACCCAATTTTTTTAAAAACCACAACATGATAACCTTTTAATTACCATAATAATTACATAGTGATACATATAACTCAGGCAAGTCAATTTTAATGATTCAATAGCCCAAACACAAACATCTTATCAAGGTTGGCATAATGGAAGTAATAACATTAGCCCTTCAATATTTACCACAACATACAAATATAATTACCTTAGTGTAGGATTTTATTATTTTCCCACACTTTATAAGGGTGATCAACCTATTAGCCCATTTTTAATAAGCTTTTCCCACTAGTGGCTTGGATATACAATTCCCATTTTTATCAATTTGGCCATTAGTGACTAACTTTAACATTTAAATGCTAGTTAATTTCACAATCCTTTTTATAAGGTCTAAACCCAAAATGAGATTTAATTCACACATCATAGTCCTATTTACCATAGCTTATAAATCTCATACTCTAGCTTTATTCAAGTCTCAAGTACCAACTAATTTATCTTGATCACATGAATGTTGCTCGTAATTGCAATCCTAAAATTTAATTATAAAATTAGGGTTCAAATGAGCATTATTAAAAATACCCAAGTCCCGTAACTTTATTAGGAATAGCATAAAACTTCCAAATTTTATTCATTGTACAGGTTGGCGTTATCTACACAACCTATTATGGCAAGCATGTTGTTGTAAATGAAGATGTAAGTTAGAATCTAGGATTCACTTCATTAAATCCTTCGACTTAGTTATATCATTCCAAGGATAATATCATCTCTTACATGATCCTAAACTGATTTTGTAGGGTGTTACAGACAAGGCTATTTTCCTCTAGAAGATGATTCATGGAGTTGGTGAAATTATAAGAACTATCTAAATATGTGGCATGTTCCTTAATTCCATTCAAGGTTCCAAGGTAAAGAATGGAAAACTACAATCTTGCAGAGGTTTGATGATGTAGGGGAAGCTATCCTTGATCATTAAGCATGTTTTTTCAGTGTCAAGAGGTTTTGGTAGGTTATTTATTCCTAGAGTGAAGAGATTGTGCATAATTAAATTTGTGGAAGTGAAAAAGTGAAGATCTCCATTATGACATACATATCTACAGATTTGAGTGTGGTCATTAAGGATTAAAATAATGTCTTTTACAAGTGTATTAGATGACATTATGGTTTACAAGGTCTCCTTTGGCATATAATGAATATTTAAGACTTGTTGAAGAACCGTGGAATCTGTGCAAGCACATCAAATACAAGGTATGTTTCTTGATGTTATCCCTTAAATAAATAGAAGAGTTATAAAGAGAATATTATTTTTTTATATCTATACATGAAGGTTTCATGATTGATTACATGAGGGTATGTGTTGAGGGATCATGAATCTTAGTAAATGAAGCTAGGAAAGGAATAGATCATGTAGAGTTTCTTAAACCTACATGGTGATAGGGTACATATGTTGTGGAAGAATATAATGATGACCTACAAGGGTATGAGACCCCATGAAATAAGATTATGATGATTTTCCTTCTAAAAAATACTTAAGGTGTCTATCGAACATACATGGAAAATTTAAGAATGTTGCAAAGACCTATGTAGTTGAAATTGTTCATTTTAAGTGACATGTTTGCATCTTGACATGGTTCAAACATGATATGAATGATTATAATAGTATGTTACAGGTTTATGAAGGTCTTCCAAGGAAGGGGGAGCTTATTTTGACTTAAATCGGATATGAAATGTGTCTAGGGACTTGTATGATAAGTATGATAAACATTATAGGTATATTGGCTTGTAGATAAATTCAAGTGTTCAAGAAGGTCAAAATAGTATGAGAAAAGGAAGTTAATGTTGAACAAGAGTCTTAGGACAAAGTGGAATTGATATTGATCACTCCATATGGCATATCAACAAGGTATGGATTCCAAACTTTGTATTTTTAGTGAGAGTATTATGGAATGAAGACATGGGAGCATTTGAAGGATATTTCATATGCTTGAGTTGATTATATGGCTAGTTGAAGTTGGTCAAATTTTGACTAAATTAGTGATTTAAGCACAATTATCTAGGTAAAGAAGGTTTTGATATCATAAGAGTAAAATTTTGTGTTTTTATCATGAAATGGACCAAGAAGAAGTTATAGAACATGGTTAAAGATAAAAAAATTAGGTATCAATTTAGGGGGAGTTATTTGTATCTCATAACAGAGTCATGGATTTTATATACGGCTCGGTAGAAGACAAGAAAAAAGAGCTAAGACTAGGGGATTCACTTGAGTAAGTAAGTGTGTCTTGTCATTGTTTTATTGTGTCTTATCATTTGTGTTTTTCACTTTCCATGTCTACTAATCATTATATCCCTTTTCATGTATGTTAAAGGGGAGAGTAGCATCGAAACATGGAAATTAGGTAATGTAGGAGTGTTTTATCTTATGGTTGTCATCAATGTTTCTTTGGTGGTTTCCATTAGTGACAAAGAGGGATATTTTTGGCCATTGTGTCTTAGTGTTTTTGTTGATGTTAAATACATTGTTGGAAAATAATTTTATGAGTCTCTATGAGGTGTTAGTCAAAGGTCAAACATAAAGGTTGATTGATAGTGTCATGTTTGGTGAAGTCCTATGGTGTTCTGGAGCATGGTTCAATGTGCATGGTCATAGTGTGATTCCTCGAAGTTGAATGAAAGGATTCATGAGGTCATATAGGGTCCTAAAGGTATGTTACAAGTGTTAATGAGTCTTTAAGATGTCATAAAGTTCAGTTCATGTGATGTTATGGGTTGTAGTAGTCTTTTTAGGCCTATTCATAGTCCATAATTTTGTGATTTGGTATTATGACTTGAGAAATGGAGCAAGGAAATCATGATCAATCATGGTAATAACATAGTTATAGCGTATTTGAAATGTATTATGAGTTTCAATTCAGTTATCGAGAGGTGTGGTGGTGTTTCATGGTCCTTAGGAAGCAAGAAGGTGAAGACAAACTAGGAAATCAAATATAATTCACTATGGTTGGAGAGTTACAAAAATATTTGAGATAGGTGGTGAGTATATATAGTTAGAGGATTTTTTCATGATGCTTCATGACAAGTTTCAGGTCAAATTTCTTAAGGAATTACAAGATACATCATTTTTGGTAAAACTAGGTTTTTAAGAATGTGTTTTTGTGCTAAATATTGATCTTATAATGCTCATTGTGAACTATGTGCTTTCAATGAGACCTAAAAGTTTTAGGGAATATTTTCCATTCAGATAATAATATTTTACAAAAAAAATGAGGTGGTTTTATCATTAGGTTTTTATGAATGATCGTTAAGAAGGTAAAGTGGATTGAAACCCATGTTAAACCCTAGTTCGAAAGAGAATTGGAGAAAATTTATTATACAGTCAAATTTTTATTGGTTTTATAAAGGTTTTGATTGGAGGTTGTAGAGGAATCCTTTATATTTCCATAAAGTTATGATAGAGATTGGGATAGTATATGGGCCCCACTCAAATAGGTAAGTCTTTGGTGTTTTCAGTTTGTGGAAAATTTGTCCATTGAAGATGTTAACTAAATCACCATTTCTGAAATCTTGGGAGTTTTAATATATGTCCATGATAGTTTCAAGTCATGGGTGAAGTCCTAGAGAGAAATTTTTTCCATATCTTTGAAGACTAATTCTTGTTCTTGTAAAGGTCATTTTGAGAAGTTATAGAGATTGACTGGTTGAAGGCCTTCCACTTAGATTTGGAAGGAAATGTAAGATTTCTATGGAAATTATATTTAGATACCTTTCCAATGATATTTGATGAGGTGTTTTGGCATGTGAACTAACTTAGGTTTTGAAAACCAAGTTTGATTGATTCCACATAAGACTTATCTCACTAGAAGATGAATGTATAAGACTCATGTTTTGTCTTAGCTAATGTTTATTCTTTATTGGAGAATGAATATGGATGAATTTTTTTATAGTGAAGACATTTATATGTCTTAAAAGTGATAGTAAGGGTGCAAACCAGTTGATTTTCTAAAACTACTTTCTAGGTAGTTCAGTTTAGTGAAGAAGAAAAGAGATGTGGTATAACAAGCATGGATGTGTTATACATGTCGAGGATTTCCGATGAGTAGTTACATGCAATATTTATGGTGTTCTTGTGTGATCCAGAGCTCCATAGTTGAAGACTGGTTCCTGGAAGTAGTTGTTTTGAGAAAGAAATAGTCCAAGAAGTTAGTGTTATGAAGAAATTGATTGGTCCAAGGTAATGTGTAAGCATAGAAGATGTTCTTATGTTTAAATTGACATTTTAAAATCATTTGGAGGCTTAAAATCATGTTGATGTGTTAGGAGGTCCTTAATGAGCATGGTGATGGGGTTTTGAGCCTATTTTGTCTTTGTTTGGTTACCTTGGTGCATGTCGACCTACATGGATCCATTTTATGAATTTTTATGAATCTAATGTTATTTTTGTAAGTTGGTTTGTTTGAGCGCTGGGTCAAGACCGACCTATTATATGTTTTTGAGTTGAGAATAATATATAGTGCTTGTTTTAGTTCAAACTTTAACTAGTTGAAGAAAAGGGGAAAATATGGCCTAGGTAAGGAAGTAAACATGGATTAAGGGCATAAATATAGAACTAAGGATGTGTTTGAAAGTTTGAAGAGTAATGAGGAGCTAGTGTGCAAGTAAATTTTATATATTTAGCCCTTAAAGAAGAGGGATATAACAATTTTGGAGATATCTTGTTTAGATGAGGGTTTGATGTATATATTAGCTGAAATTGGATCACAACCAAATGTGAGAACAACATATTTCATTGGTCGTATTTCTGAAAAATATCTTATGACTAGTCATATTCATAGGATTCCTTTTTTAATTCATATCAACAAGGGTTTAGGGGTTGGTGCTCCTTGTGGGGTTGGTGCCTCACTAAGAAAATATTATAAGATGTGTAATATTTTAGCTAGCCCTCACTTTGAGTACAATATATTATAAGCAATTTAGTGGGTTTTCTTCCCCATGAGGGTTTATTAATTATATTTAGTGTCTTTTTTTTTTATTATTATTGGCAAATAGTTTTTTGAAAGGGACTATACCCTTGTACAAAGATGACTCAGAAGCCAGATGTGCCCAAGTGAGCAAAATATCAAAAGGTCAAAAACAACAAGGGCGCAAGCAGGAATAGAACCTACTAAAGACAGCACTAAAACCTGCAAAGCCCAGCAAGAGAACAGCAAAAGAACAGCGCCGATGGGAACAACAACAACCAGCCTAAGTGCCCCGGCGCGCACCTCCACCACGAAAACCGCGGAAAGATTTTCTACAAACAGTGCTCCAGCCCGCCATGTTTTCGTCATCCACATCGAGAACCTCCTCTAATTTACCATTTAAAACAGAATTTGAAACCCTCGCCTCACTTTTACTGTCCATCTTCCTTCTGCAACGGTTCAAATCCGCATTTAAAGGTCTTTGTTTATGAGCTTTCATAGATTTACTATGTCGGTTCACTTCCCGCGTGGCAGTCTCCAAATCTGCCGTAATTAAATCTGTTTCTGACCCAGTCTCCCATTCGGAAGATTCACTATCTACCTTGTTTGACTCGTGACCAGTTTTGAATGGAATTTCCCGCGTCTTCCATGCCGTAGCAGCCTGTCCCACGCGTGCAGAGAGGTCGCCGTGTGAAGCCGCGAGTAGAGCCATATCGGACTGGTTAGTTCCGCCATCGTTGCAATTTCCTGTGCGTAATGTGTCAGGGATCTCTCCTTCGAAGATCCGCACCTCCTCTCTGCTGTTTTTCCTGTCTATTTCATCCACTGTCTCCGCGGAGCACTTGCATAGTTTGGCTTGGAAGTTGACCTTCCAACATTTGGGACAGACCAAACCGTGGTCTTCAGGGATGATGTTCTGCACAACACGGCCCGTGGGAGAAGAAAGAATGATATTCTTTGGGAGAACAGCCCCCACCTCCATGCTAACACATAGTCGTGCTCTTACAAGCACTCGCTTCAGCTTTTGTGTTGCGGGTTCTAAGGATATTAGCTCTCCCATTGAAGCTGCTATGCCAAAAAGGACTTCGTCCTCCCAAAATTCCACTGGAAGACCCGGCAGAGATATCCAAATGGGCAATTCCTTGATTTGAAGAGAGACCCCTGGCTTCCATCGCTTCAGATGTAGGGCAGTTCTTCCAAACATCCAAGGAGCAGCGTCGAGAACCTTAATCATCTCAGCTTCCTTAGAAAAATTGAACAGGAGGGCGTGGTCGGGAAGAGCGATGATATCAACCCAGCAGCACCACTTCCGTCCGCACCATTTGCGGACAGCATCGATATTTGGACGATAGCCTGCAAAAGCTCCAATTAGTGCAAAGGGAAACCTGGACTTGGCCTTCTCAATCACATTATTTAGTGTCTTTTTACTCTCTCTTATGTTATGATATTGTGAATGGTTAACCCACATCTAATATGCTCATGAATGGTTATGTGTGATGAATGGCTAATTGAATAATGAATGTTAATACATGGTAATTAAAGTTAAAGTTTTTCTCGGATTGATTCACCCCTTAGTCTATTATGATTCCAACATGCTAGTATTGATAAATTTTTACTATGAACAGTCTACATATGCCCACCTAGATCACATAATCCACTTGTTAATATCTTGTCTTCCACATGTTCCTTAGGTCGAGCATTCAATTATTGAGATCTTCCAATTCCATATGAGCAACATCATTGTCACCCACACTTGGGTATTCTGATATGAAGGCAGTAATAGGCTCTAGAAAAGAAAAATTGAAATTTATACTTGTAAAAATCAACAAGATGAGAGAAAACAAAGATGATAGCAAATTTATGCAGCTAAATCAAAGACTTTTTATTGTTAGCAGTTAGGGTTCTAGGGTTGCTATTTTGGGAAATAGTGATTTCCTATCTGAATTCAGTTTTCTAAAACCATTAACATTATGAGAATGCATTCATTGATATTTATTTGTTCAGTTTTGATAGTTTCTATTTTTGGAAATTTACTTTTTATTTTTTTGTTTTTAAGGAAAAATTTCCGATAGTCTTAGTTTGTCATGTTCATTTTTTTTTGAATGCACTAATTTGAGAGAGTTTTATATTTTTCCTAAGTTGCTTATTTTAGTAAGTGATGGCACCGATACTTAATATTTTTATAAATATCACTTATACATATCCGATTGCAAGAATAATGTCTTCACTAGATTTTACTCGTCTCTAGGACTATGTGATCTAAATTTCACCTCAATTTGTTTGTCGAAATTCTTGGAAAATGAAAGAATAGATTTTATGGCATAAAATTATGATTTTATGCCATTAAAAACCAATGGATCATCTGATTTTCTGTTATAACCTTCTTAAAGGCTCTTGGAATGAGGAACATCTATGAAAATCTCAAGGGTAATGGATTACAAGTTTGAAAGTTATGATTTTTAAGGATTTTGGTTTTTATGATAACCCTGGAGGCATTTTAATAGAGTATCTAGCAAAAATGCATGTTTTGGTAGGTTGTTTCTCAACAAAAATGAAGGTATGGTGAAGAAATGAGGTGGTCATAATTTCTTTTATGTTTTTAAAGCTTGTAGAAATGTTTTTTAGTGTTTGAATGAGGTAGAAGCGGGTAGTAGGAAGTAGCAACACTTAGTTAAATTTTAAGTTTTTTTTTACTTCAAGAAATGGGGAACATTTTTTTCCCCTCCACCCCCTCGGGAATGTAGAAAAGAGGGATAAAAAATGCACCCTCATGTGGGCTTGACAAGTGTCTTTGTTTGACTAGACAATGGATAAATGAGGAAAAACATCTATTTGTCTTCAAAATCGCACCCATTGTAAACATGAAAATTAGGTCACACTCCCCTTTAGTCCCTCGACAAATAAGCACCCTTTATTACATTTACCTAGCCATGACCCCCTTCACCCCACTAATATTAATTTAATTAATTTAATTAAATTAATACATTATCCTCACTATATTTATTATTTAAATATCTTATTTAAATAATATCTACACATATGGTTCACTTAGACAACTCACCAAGCCAACTCAACCTAAGACCTATTCTTAGCAAGTTCCCATAACTAACTAAGACTTACCCAAACCCTAAAAATCAATGCCTACATTCCCTCTAACCACATTCCTGCATGCTCACAAGAAGCTCCCAAGATAATCCGCGAGAGAACGAAATGAGATCTCAAGAAATTAGGAGGATCTCCTCTGAGTGTAGTAAACCTAGAAAATCCCAACTTGACCAACGTCGGTTACCCCTAACCATCATCGGTTAAGCTGGACCACCATTGGTTCCCCCTTTTTAACCCCCAAAAACTTTATTATCAAGGTTGGAATTTGGAACCTGGAAGTTGGAAGCAAGAAATTTGACGAGCAAGAACAAGATCTCAAAAGATAACGCATCTTTAGAGATTCAATTCCAATAAGAACTCACATCCAAGGAAGGAGATTGAGCATCTTCTCCTACATAGCCATCCTAGCCACATTAGGATCTATCTAAGCAAAGAGGAGCGTGCATGTAGCCCATGTAGAAGCTTTTCTTTAGTTGGTGATCACTTGCAGCCTCTAAACCCATCATCAGCACCTCCATCCTTCACACACAGACTTTCAAGAATGAAATCCAAGTAAGTACAACATCATACTTTCCGGTTATTTCATTTCATCATTATTTTATCACCCATTGTTTATCTTGCTCCTTATTGACCATCTCCAACACTTTTCACCTCCGTAGACCCAGCAAAACCTTGCCAAAACCTACTCCAATCACCCATTACCTTGTCCCGACCAACCAAAATCCTTTGTGTAATCACAAAGAAGACCAAAACCGCATTTAGTGACGTTCTCGGTTCTCACAAGATGGCGGTGCTAGTTATACCTAACCACGATCGGTCACCCCTGACCGACGTCGGTCTCTATTTTTCCCACACAACCTTGGATAGAGACCTATCCACCTAATTTTACTTCACCCTCACTCACCTGTGACCTACCCGAGACCTTTATTAGACCTGTAAAACCTAGAACCAACCATTTGACCTATGGATTCTATTCTAGCTTAGCCTATTAGATTAGATCTATTTCTTATTGTGTTTTAAGTGAGATACCTAAATCATTTTAAAATAACAATAGGATTTATCTTATTTTTAGCATTAATTTGTTTAAAACAGTGGACTAACAACCATCTAGGAAGTATCATAGTTCCCGGATCTATCTTACGCTAGGAAGTTCACTGCCCATATTTTTTAATTATTTCTAGTGTTCTTGCTTTCATTACGGTAGTTCCTCCACCCAAAAGGAAGATCTCACAATCAGTCAGTGTGGATTCATGAGTCATACACATGCACTAACCCATCAACCAAAATTTGAAGAGGTATTCCTCCTACGCCCATTACCCTATCTGTTTCATCAACAATTCAAAGAAACAATCTAAGAAAAATGTGAAACATTTTGGCACGCCTAGTGGGACCCATCCGGGTTCCTTGCATTTCATTCATTCCTAGGAAAAAATTGTGTGTTTGTTTCCCTTCTAAAGCATACACACTAATTTTCTTCCCTTGTAATTCACTCCTTTCTATTTGCTCTAAAGGAAACTTTTCTTTTGGTGTATTTAAAAGGAATCATTTCTTCATGTTTTCTGCATTTTAGTGAAAGAGCATCCCTCTTCCTATTCATCTTATTGTGTCATCCAATTTCACATTTTCGATTTGGGTTTTAAAATCATTGCATTTCATTCTGATTTTCTACATTAGCTCACATTAATTGAGGGCAACCTATACGTTGGAAGTCATTACCAGTTGATGGTTGACAAACAAATCATAGAAAAGCACTTCTATCCTTTTCTCTTTCTCTGAGTCTTACCAAACCACACAAAAATTTAAATACATACATTCTTAAACAACATCTTACCTAGAAGAATTTGTAGGTGATCACACGATCATGGCATAGTGGGCACCCACTGCTACTTTGTTGAGTCATACTTCAAAGTGAAGCCCACCCATACCATAACAAACCTGAAACCTTTCCCTTTATAACTCTTTCTTCGTAGGAAGCCTTCCTCACCAAAAAAATTCTATTGTTCTATTCATAACAGTCAGTCCACATAAATAGCATAAGCTGAACACACGTAATAGAATAGGCACTCTAGGAACATTCTTTCTTAGTGTTTTGTTTGATTTACGTTTTGAGGTGAGAGATTTCAATCATTATTTTTGTCTTTCTTTGCACATTCCCAATCATAGTCGAGTATTCTGACTTTTTCTAAGTGTTTCTGGACCATATCTACATCATTCTCGTTTTCGGTTTGATTCCACATCAAATTCTAATTCACAACCACTTTTTCTCATCACTATTTCAATCTCATAGTAACCGCCATCGGTTACCTCTGACCGCCATCGGTTAAACACAATGACGTCGGTTCCAGGTCCTTTTGCTAACCTATTCAAAAGGACATTTTCACTTCACTTTCTTCCACTTTCCACAGTCTCTATCACTGTCACTTTTCCCATTAACATTTTACACATCCCCAAATTTGGCATACTTGTCAGATTTTTCCTTCTACTTCACTGTTTACTCACTGTCCATTTTCTATAGTGACTAGTAGTGGTTACCCCTGACCGACGTCGGTTTTCCTTAACCGGAATCGGTTAGCCTATTTCATATTCCACCCACCATTTTTTACGTCATCCATTTTTTTATTACCCTATTCACCTGTTCCTATTGTTCTCTGTATTATTTACAGAGAAGCACCCCCACCTGATCAGTACTAGTTCACATGGTACTAACCCGAAGACAAGTGAATGCCCTCATGTTCCATGCCAGTCACCAACTACTCCCACCTAGTCCTTCACCACCCTCTATTTTATCACCAGCCATGGATCCCATCTAGCCTACCAATATCGCTACGGAGATGAGGAGTTCGCACGACTCCTTGACCAAAACCCTGCTACCTTGCAGTTTTACCTCTCCCATTCATCCACTTGAGATGCCTCGGGTTAGTTGATATATGGCATGCCCATATCTATCCCCCTGACACTCGCACCCACTTCGCATCGACTCCATCTAGTTCAGTGCTACCCGCTTCCACTTTACCCCTAGTCATTTCGCAATTAGGTCCTATACCCGCTATGACCGTTGCTTCATACCCCCGTAGCATCCATTACATCCACCGTACCCTCGGAAAATACCCCAAACACAACCTCATCCACCCCTAATGTCTCATATATACCCGTAGCTATGTTCCCACCTCAAGTGTCGGTGACCCCTACCCCATTTCAGAATGTAGTTCTTTCCATTCCACAATATTTAGCCCCTATTACCACTAGGGTTACCATGACCCTTCCTCCCCCATATACATACTACCAACAACCACCTATTTCATCTATTGTTCATTTCGGTACGTACCCCCTATTTCATTACCTTCTTCTCCACCACCATACATGGTAGCCCCATACACTGGAATGCCACACCCATTATACACCCAAAACCAACCTCCTCACATTATAGGAGGCATCCAATCATCACAACCCACCAATGACCTAATTAAATTAATGATGGATAAGATGCAAACACTGGAGGCATCGGTTTCGGCTCCTGTAACACTCTCACTTACGATGAGATTTGCAATGATCCTATTCACCCATCCATTCCCATCCGTTCATACCCTGTGCATTAGGAAATGCTTAAATTCAACCGCTTAAATAGTAAGGAAGACCCACAATAGCATTTGCACTCGTTTAAACATGGATGTTATTTGATTTCTCATGATGATGCCTTACTTTTGAGAACTTTTCCCATGTCCCTCACTGGACCTACATTAGACTAGTATAGTGGGTTACCCAAACACTCCATATTTTCATTCAATTAGGTAGCCCAAGCTTTTTTGGATCATTTTTCTATCAATATCACCAAGAAAGTTACCATGACTGATTTATATTCCACACATTAGTACGAGGATGAATCTATCGCAGATTTTGTTACTCGTTAGCGCAGCCTGATCAATCAACTTACCTTTTAATTACCACAAACTGAACTCATTGAGCTCTTCACATGAGCTTGTGCCAGGCATATCTCCCTGACCTTACAGGTCCAAACTTTTAGAACATTCGATGAGGCATTTACTATGGCATGAAAGTTAGAAATTTGGGCTATCGAAGAGAAGAAAATCCAATTACGAAATAAAAATTTGACATTCAAATCGAATGAAACCTCTTCTTCTTCTAAACCACTAACTAATTATTCAAAGGCTAAAGGTACCACTAACACAGTGGTACTCAAGGCTGGCCTAGCTCATCCATCCAATCAAGCTACACCCTCATCTAATCTATCACCCGTACAGGCTTTTCGATTCAAACAAGAGCAGTGAAAATATACCCCAATTGGGGAACCTTACTCTTCTGTTTTAGAAAATCTTATCAAAGCTGGTGCCATCACCCTTCCACCCATAAAACCACACACTAGTTTTGACCATGCTCACCCCATGCCCACGTGGTATAAGGAACAAGATTTCTATAACTATCACCGAGTGAAAGGTCATAGTGATGGTAATTGCATCACTTTTAAGAATATCATCCAAGAAATGCTCAAGAAAGGTGAGCTAACTATGGATAATCCCAACACCACCCCCAACCAAAATCTACAAATCTTTAAAAAACCATTTCCCAATCATGCCCCTTCATCCAATCAAACAGGTGAGACATCCACTCATGATACCCATACTCATGAGGTTCATGCGATCTTTAACAAGGTACCTGTTGCATCTCAATTACCTCACATCCCTTCCATAGAGGAAATCCTAGCCTGAAATCCTCCTTCCACGTCTAAACCAATTGTCACTATTCCTTCACCAATAGAAGAACACCCTTTATCTCCTGCATCACCTACAGAGGAGTCTTCTGCTGACATTGAGACCATCTCACCCCTAGCTTCTCCACTTAGCGAACCTTTACCTACCATACCTCCTCCACCCATAGAGGAGCACCCATTACCTCCTCCACCCACAGAGGAGCACCTATCCATTCCTTCACTCATAGAGGAACTCCCATTATCCCTTCCACCCATCATAGACCCGGTGGGGATACCTTTGCCTCTTGGAAAACATTCTCCATCCACTACCTAACATCCAACAGACCTACTTTCAGCTCTCTTACCCACGGAAGCTAAAGTTGGCCAATTCCCCATCTCTAAGATACATTTTATGGGAATTCCCATTAGGTCCTCACCACCTCCACCCACAAATGTGCCATTCTTGTGTTTGGCTGATCACTTAGAGTATGTGGATAGAGCTTTGTTATGGGGGCACCTCTTACTCCCTATCTCAACACAAATGTAAAGATCCCTCGATGACACCTCCACTATCTACCCAAACACATTTCCACCCATCAAACCAAATACAACCACTGCTTGTCGCAGCCCCTTCCATGATACCCGTTAGCACTCACACCACACCCTTACCCATAACCCGACCTATGCCTAAACCCAAACCCATACCCACAAAATTTACCTCCACTAAACCTATTACCACTTTAGGGGTCACCCCAACCACTAGCCTTACTCATCCACCTATTAAACTAGATTTAGCTACATCCTCCAACATTAAAACCACACCTACTCTAACACCCAAGCTAAAGAAACAAACTCATCAACCTTATACCCCTACAACACCAATCACACCCGCACTTTTCCCATCTGCCTTAAGACCTCAGCTTCCCAACAGGGTCAAGCACCCCTCATCCATTCATAACCCAATAACACAACCACCCATTCCTCAGTATCACAAATTTCTAACCTACCCCTTCACACAACACGACTCATACCCACACCTGTAGTCTCTTTACCACCAATACCTATGATACCTTCAACCATTGCTTCACTACCTACTATACTTCAGTCATTATCTCTCACACCCAAAGCACAACCCACATCATCTACCTTCATAGTACCCCCGTTATCCCCATGGGTAACTCACCCTCTTCCTCCATCTGCTTTTCCCTCATAGACCTCGTACACCCACATCACCTTTACCCAAGAAGGTGCACCCCCAAAAAAACCCCATTACCGCACAACAAGGTAGTCAAAACAAAACCACACCCTCCGACTCATCCATCTACTATACCCCTACCCAAATGAACCCGACCGATACCTCAAACCACACCAATGCATAAACCCATAGCTCGACTGTTCCTACTCCTCCAAAAGTAATTCCCCGACAACCAACCATACCTATACCCAAACCGACATTCACTTCCCATTGTGATCCACTAGCAGGTCTTATGCCAAAATTTTAGCCAACCTCCTCAAGACTTTTGTTATCACATTACCGCCACTCCAACCTTACGACCCCCTCAAACCTAAGCCAAAGGGGTTTGACGATACCAAAATTTTTGCATACCATCGTGTGCCAGGGACATGATGTGGAGAACTGTAAGGCCTTGAAAACTATCCTTATCCAATTTTGTTCACCCGAAACTAACTTTGATGACAACAACCTTCTCGCAGTCGAGGACCCTAATTCACCTACACCCATTCCCACACTACGCAGTCAACAACCACAACCTCCACCCTCACAACTCCTAGAACCACACACAAAATTTGAAATTAACATGGTTCACATCAGATAACTTGCCACACCACCACCCAAATGTCGTTGTGCCCAACTGACCTCACATGGATTTTCTCCTCCCATAGGTTTTTTCCCTTCATGTTGTTATACCACTTACCCTACACCCTCTCCATTTGAAAATATTCCCTCAAATCAACATGGTACATGTCACTACACGTACATAGAAGGGTAAAGAAAAGTAGCTGACCCACCAACCAATCCTATACCCAACATACCATTTGCACCCATACCTAAGATAACTATCTGCGACCCCACATACCCCATTTCTAATGGCGTCACACATCGCACCATGCTCAAATAATTACACCAATCTCCACTCAAAATTTCTTTATATGACCTCATCCAAACCTCGGAATCCCATCGTCAAGCCCTCATGGAGGTTCTTCAATCTATCAAGGTTTTACCCAATGACCCTACACCCATAGCCTCCATTATCACACCCCATCATGTAGCCTCCCTCACCAAATTACCACCTTCATCCCCACCTCACCTTTTTCACCAAGTGGCCTCCCTTAGCTTCTCAGAGACAGAGATCGTGCCATACCAAAATGATGACCTAGACCCAGCCCTCTTCATCTCTATACACATTGATGACATACAAGTACATCGTGTGATGATTGATGGAGGCGCTAGCATTAACATCATTTCATCCCATGCATTTTCTCAAATGTGCATACCTAACAATTACATGCACAAACATCTAGTCATGTTGCATTCATTCAACGACGCTATCACCTCCACACTAGGCACTGTCATCCTGCACATTCGTGTGGGTCCCCGCACTATTCTAGAATTGTTTTATGTTTTGGAGGGGGAATTCTAATATAACTTGTTGCTTGGTAGACCCTGGATCCATGTCATGGGTTGTGTTCCTTCCACTTTGCATCATTGTGTAAAGTTTGAACACAAAGGACACACTTATACCATTCTAGCTGACCCATCACCTTTCAAAACATGCAACATGCTTTACCGACCCAACGATGTACTCATACCGGTCAAGTCGTCTACTTCCGCAACCAATACTACTTCACCTACACCTACACCCACACCTACCAGTACAACCACTTCTTTCACCACACAAACCTTCTCCATGCCTACCACTGTTATAACATCCACGAATGACCCATTAACACCACCTCCGCATCGACCTCTGACACATCATCCATACCAGCTACCCACATACTAACCATTGATCCCTTGGAAGGTGTTTTTCAACACCTCACTCTAGAGGAGTACTGCCTATATAGTGTCAACAACTTCCTTACTCCACACGAGTATGGAAGCCTTCACCAACACCCTCGCTATAATCACCGTATAAGAGAACGCCTCCTTTATGGTCCTCATCATCTTCGTACTAGTCTCAACTATGGGGGAATTGATACTACCACCTACACACCGAACCACCATCACAAATGCCACACCCATTTTCCACCGACTTCTAATCACTTACCAATCATCGTTTCACCCACACCTTCCCCGCATCACCGTGTGCATGGAAGGGTTTTGGTTTTGGATTCTATGAGCAAGGTTGCCATACCGTTATTCCATGTACCACCCACAAACATAATGACCATAGTGGTATCGGCTTCCCCGAACCTCCTACCAAACAGCCCCGCATTGAACTCATTGCAGACCCTAGCCCTTCTCCACCTTCATCACCACTCTCACCAACGGAGTCGATGGATCCTGAATCTATCCCTCCTAACTTTTTTTTTCATAAACACCATTTCCTTGGGGCCTCTGACTTATCAACGCAAAGGCAAGGCCCCTTTCACTCTTCCATTCCTGTATCCTAAGATGATTGATGATGACACACCTACCATTAATGCCATTCAATGTCATGATGATGAATCCATACTCACCTACCTTGGTGTAGAAGACTCATATATTCATTGGTCGTTACCCTCTGAGACATAAACCATGTTGAATGAATTGACTATCAAGAACAACATTCATACTCAGGATGACCCGCACATCCTAAAAATTAGACAATCTTTAGATGTTGTTGAATAGGAATCCATCACCTCCTTTCTCTGAGATCATAACCATGCTTTCACTTGGTCTTATGCAAACATTCCCGATATTGACCCCACCATAGTGGTCCACAATATCATAATTGTTCTCGATGCCAAACCTATTAAACAAAAGCTCAAGAAATGCACCCTAGCATTGCCCTTCTCGTCAAAAGAAGAACTTCAATTTCTTCTTTTCATTTCCTTCATCTTACCCATTGATTATCCTCATTGGATTTCTAATATTGTCCCTATAACTAAAGCAACAAAGGGACTCCACATTTTCCCGGACTTAGACCTCAACCTCGCCTGCCTAAAAGATGACTTTCCCTTTCCCGGTATTGATCAACTGGTTGACCTTACCATGGGTCATGAGATTCTCTCACTCATGGATGGTTTCTTGGGTTATAACCAAATTTTTCTTGCCCCAAAAGATCAGCACAAGACCACATTCATTACCCCTTGGGGAACCTTTTTCTATTGAGTCATGCCTTTTCGCCTTAAAAATGCTAGTGCTACATATCAGCGTGTTATGACTTACATCTTCCATGATATTATGCATCACATATTGGAAGATTGCGTGGATGATCTCTTGGCCAAATATAAATGTCACGCCGAGCACCTCGCTGTCCTCAAAACCATGTTTGACCGCCTCATTAAATATTACGTCTCGCTTGACCTAAATAGTGCGTCTTCACGATTATCTCAGGAAAACTCCTGGGATTTATTGTTTCCCTCTGTGGTATAGAAGTTGACCCTACTAAATTCAATTCCATTCTAGAAATGCCTCCGCCCACTAACCTTAAACAACTCCGTAGCCTATAAGGTAAATTGCAATCCATTCGCCATTTCATTTCACAATTATCAGATCGGTGTCAACCATTTCATCATCTACTTAGGAAGGATGTCTCCTTTAAATGGGATGATGACTATCACAAATATTTTGAGGCCCTAAAACAATACCTTCTCCAACCACCTGTACTCATTCCACCGAAACACAACCAACCTTTCTACCTATACATCTCAACTACCGATCATTCCTTGGGAGCCATGCTCCCTCATCACGATGAACAACATAGGGAACAAAGTGGTTTATTATATAAGTTGTACTTTTTTGGACTATGAAACTTGATGTAACCACCCTAAAAACTTTGCTTAGCCTTATTTTTGTTGCCACCAAACTCCGCCATTACCTACTCAACCACAAAACCTATGTTGTGACCAAAACCGACCCTTTACACATCATATACGCTAAATCTTATCAAAATCAGCACACAACGTGATAGCTTATGCTTTTATCTGATCTTGACCTCGTATTCATTCACCAAAATTCCATTAAGGGCCAAGCTATCATTGATGAATGGCCGATGCACCTATTTCGGGGACCAACCCTCTAATATTGACTTTCCCAATGAGTTGATTGCTACCCTTTCCTAGATGAACCCCTTTACCAAATGACACTATTCTTCGATGGTTCCAAGTGTCAAGCATGGGGGTGACACTAGTGTTATCTTCATTCCTATGGATCGAGAACACATTCCTATGTCTTTTAAACTAGACTTTGAATGCACCAACAATATTGCTGAGTACGAAGCACTCGTACTAGGTCTCCAGACCGCCTATGCCCTAGATGTCAAATCAATCCACATCTTTGGTGATTCACAATTGGTCATAAACCAAGTCAATGGTATATACCAATGTCGTAATGAGATACTTAAAAATTATAAACATCATGTAGATATACTTTTGACCACCTTTGATCGTTACACCCTTCAAACCATCCCACGGTCAACCAAAAATTTGTAGACACTATGACCTTCTTAGCTTCCCAAATACCCGCTTCACCTACCGATTCCAATTTTTTTCACTTTACAATGCCTCCATTCACCTTCTTATTTACCTCATGATGTTTACGAAAGGGCCTTCTTGTTGCTAAGTTTATTCTTCACCTATTCTATTACTGGCCAACCCTTAACCATGATTGTTGTGACTATGTCAAATGCTGCGTGAAATGTCAACAACATTCCAACCTTCATCATACACCCAGTCATGCCTTACAGGTCGTTCATGACCTTTGGCCCTTCTCTCAATGTGGTTTGGATCTTGTCGGAGAAATCAATCCTCATTCTTCCCAATGCCATCAATGGATCATAACTGCTACCGAATAATACACAAAATGGGTAGAAGCCATACCACTCATCTCCATGAAAGCTAAGAAAATATGTGAGTTCATTAACCATCACATCATTTGTCACTTTGGTGTCCCTCATCGCCTCATCTCTGATAATGGAAAAAAATTCAAAAACAAAACACTGCAAAATGTTTGTGACGCTTTGGCATTCAAACTTATTTTCTCCTCACCTTATTACCCATAAAACCAACAAACCAATCTGAATCCACTAACAAAATCCTTAATAAAATTCTCATGAAAGTGGTTGACGATACTGGGAAGGATTGGCATACACACATTCCTTTTGCTCTATGGGCATACCACACTAGTATTCGCACTTCTACTACAGCTACTCCCTTTTCACTAGTCTACGGTACTAAGGTTGTTCTACCTCTTGAAGTCCAGATCCACTCACTTTGCATTTCTCTCCATGACATGCTTACTGATGATGACTTTCATCAGGACCGCTTAACACAACTGGAGTTATTAGATGAACGTCATCTTAACGCTCTAGATCACCTTCAAGTTTATCAACAACATATCAAAAGTGCTTATGAAAAATGTGTTCATAAACAAACCTTCCAAGTCGGTGACCTTGTTTTGAAAGAAAATCAACACGTAACCAAAGCAGAGAAAAAAAAACGAGGAAAATTTTCACCTAATTGGCTTGGACCATACATCGTAACTCATACCTATGGATTGGGTGCCTATCGTTTGTCCTCGCTTGAGGGTAAACCCAAACCTGAGCCCCTTAACGCATTACATCTTTGATCGTTCTACTATTGACCTCTAGTCCTACATCACTATTTATCTAGTTCATGCTCATCCCTTGAGCACCATTTACCTTTTCCACACCTCATCTCCAATGACTAAACAAGGATCATGTGATTACCCGTCACCCTTTTGCCTTTTCTTAAATATGTGCACCATGGCTCTACACATGGCATGATTCTCATGGATAATTTTTGTCTTCTTTTAGATGAGATCCCATGGTCGTTCACCCTTGCCTTCTCAACAAGAACCAAATGCTTTGTTATAGTCTCGTCCATGACTTAAAACCAAAAAAAAAAGGATGACTCCTCGAAGGACATCTTCCAAAATAAGGGATCAATTCCTTGAATCAAACTTCCAATATAAAAGATGAATCCCTCAAAAGGACATCTTCCACCTTCAAGTGTCACTATAAGTAGACTGCTCCCTCGAAGGACAACTATAAAAATCTCACAACTCTCTACATAGTTTTTCCAAAAATAAGACTATTTTCTCAAAAATCAAAATGCAGAAGCTTCCCACATCGATCAACTTCACGAAGACCTCAAGGAGCCATATATTCATCCCATATAGACTTCCCACATTGATCAGTTTATCTCAAAAAAAAAAAAAAACAAGTTTTTTCATCATGGACTTGCCTATTGTGATCTTGGCTCTATTTCCCAAGGCATTCTACTTCCGATTTTATGACCTAATTACCTACAACTCCTTACCCATTGTCTTTCCACTTCATACCTCAAGGGACTTACTGAAGCTACGACATTTGGTGATCATGTGACTATTCATCACTCTTAGAATTATCAATCATGTAATGTCTTTGGGGTCTTACGTTCATTAGCCTATCTATAGATGTGTTTCATATGTTTTGATCCTTGCCAATCAGGTGGCTTTCTTCCCCCTCTTATCTTTTCTCTTCTTCATTACCTTTTGATCTTCTTATATAGGACTGGGGCCTCGACACCTATCTTTTGAGATTTTCTTCTCCCACCTCAATCCACCTAAAATCACCCATACCTATTTACCTATATTCCACCTAACCTAATCGACCTTGACTTAATCATACTTATGACCTTGAATCCAATCTAACCATCAACCTCACTACCTATTCTTCTATCTTCTCATATTCTTTCCTATCTTATGGGAGAACTACATTGGTCTGAGGTTCCTTTTCACCGGACTATGTAGGTAGCACTTCCAGGGCATGGGGTCCTGGAAGGTTAGCTCGGCCACTCTTTACCCTAACCATTTTTCCCACCTTTTACCTAATTTCTTGTTCATATCAAAACCTCGACATCTAAACCATATACCACATAACTTTTACCACTTATATTATTTCACATTTTCATACATAACCAACATTTTCCACATTTTACACTATCTCATGCATTTATATTGCCATTTGTTATCCAAAATACTGAAATGACTCAATCCATGTCTAAACCAACCTGACTCGATCCATTCCTAAACCAACTTGACTTAACCATGCCTAACAACCTAACTCAACCATTCCTAAATTGACCTGACTCAATCCATGCCTAAACCAACCTGACTCGATCCATGCCTATCACCTAACTTGATCCATGACTATGAACTTACTCTATCATGCCTAGCTCAACTATTTGCCATCCATATCATAATAAAGTAAAACTCATACGCATCATAACAAAGATCACCTACAAATCATCTCATCTCCTCATATATACATGTGTGTATCAATATAATGTACACCCGTATCACATAAATGTGTGTCTCAATAAACATGCATGTCTCATCATGGCTATCATCTCAAAAATGTTGGCATGCAGGCCGATATACTATAAATAATCATCATCATCTCGCATGTCAGTATCCAATACAAAAATGTCTTTGGCTCGCAAGCCCGATTATATACAAAAATAACTACAATATCTCTTCGGCTCGCAGTTGGTATACATCCAAAATCCAAAAATACAAAAATAGGTGATATATTGTCTCACATCTGCTATAACATATCTGCCTCATCTATAATGTCGATAGTCCCCTCTGACCCAGAGCGGCTCGCTACTCTCAATCTACCACTAGATAGCCCGACATCTGATGCTGACCCCCATGCACTACTCGATGTCCTCTGCTCTCTCCTTTGGGCTTGTCGGCCACCTACACTCTCAGCACTATACATGTGAGACTGTGTCTACTCACTTGAGACTGTCTGTGGTGGTCTCATCACACCATCTACTAATATCTGCAGCTCGGGCTCCTCCTCCTATACCTATACCTGAGGCTCTCACCTCTCTACTTATATCTATGGCTCTGCCTCTCGACTGCACATCGGTGACCCTACCTCTGTATGGCCCACCACTAGCTATATGCCACTGTCACCCCCACATCATCTGTGTGACGGTCCATGGGCTCCTCCTCCTACCCTACCTCCTCATTTCCTTCACATTTTCCTCATTTTCCTTACCTCCCTTTTCTTTTACCCTCCATACACCTACCTGGACCACTTTACCTTCACCTTTGGCCCTCCACCTTCTTTAACCTCCTCACACCCACCGTTGACGCCTTTATTATTATACCCCTACCTTAGCCTTACCCGAGTCATGACTCGATATTTGGACCTGACCATCACTAGTGACCTTTGACCTCATGTGGTCGCTATACCTTGTGGCAACCAAGTTACTTGTGTTGTTGACCTAATGACCTTACCTAGCCTATTACCGTGACCATTTATCCTGACCCTACCTTTGGTGTACCGAAACATACCTAAACATTCATGTACCTAACATACATTGTGTTTCCTAACCTTATCCTATACCTTAGATACCGGATTCACTTCACCCTTATTTGGATAAACCTATCGACCTTAGACGATGTAGAGTTTGTCTGCTCTTCAACCCGTAACAAACGTGCTACGCTTTATACGTGTGCGTCCATTTGACTACTACTACCTTTGACCCTGACCCATTACCTAGATTACCCAAGTAGACCTTTCACCCTCTTCCCCTACACCCATTTACCTTTTCCTCACATTTACCTTTTATCAAACCACTCACCGCTTCAACCTGCTACTTCATCAGTTCCTGGTTTGAGGGGGATCACCTTCACCCCCACATGGGCCGACCACATCTTATTTTTGTTATCATTTCTTACCAATACAAACTACACAAAAAAAGGGGGAAAAATGTAGACACTAAAATTAGGTTACACTCCCCTTTGGTCCCTCAACAAATAAGCACCCTTTATTACATTTACTAGCCATGACCCCCTTCACCCCACTACTATTAATTTAATTAATTTACTTAAATTAATACATTATCTTCACTATATTTATTATTTAAATATCTTATTTAAATAATATCTACACATACAATTCACTTAGACAACTCACTAAGCCAACTCAACCTAAGACCTATTCTTAGAAAGTTCCCATAACTAACTAAGACTTACCCAAACCCTAAAAATCAATGCCTACATTCCCTCTAACAACATTCCTATATGCTCACAGAAAGCTCCCAGTCTAATTGATGAGAGAACGACACAAGTTCTCAAGAAATCAGTAGGATCTCCCCTAAGTTTAGTAAACCTAGAAAATCCCGCCTTGACCGACATCGGTTACCCCTAACCGTCGCCGGTTAAGCCGGACCGCCATCAGTTACCCCCTTTTTAACCCCAAAACAACTTTATTCTCAAGGTTGGAATTTGGAACCTAGAAGTTGGAAGCAAGAAAGTTGATGAGAAAGAACGAGATCTCAAAAGATAACACATCTTCAGAGAGTCAATTCCAGCAAGAACTCACATCCAAGGAAGGAGATTGAGCATCTTCTCCTACACAACCATCCCACCGCATTCAAATCTATCTAAGCAAAGAGGAGCATGCATGTAGCCCATGCAGAAGCTTTTCTTTAGTTGGTGATCACTTGTAGCCTCCAAACCCATCATCAGCACCTCCATCCTTCACACACAGACTTTCAGAAATGAAATCCAAGTAAGTACAACATCATACTTTCCTAGTTATTTCATTTCATCATTATTTTATCACCCATTTTTTCTCTTGCTCTTTATTTACCATCGCCAACACTTTTCACCTCCCTAGACCCATCACAACCTCACCAAAACCTACTCCAGTCACCCATTACCTTGTTCTAACTAACCAAAATCTTTTGTGCAATCACAAAGGAGACCAAAACCCCATTTTTGATGTTCTCGATCTCACAAGATATCGGCACCGGTTATACCTAACTAATCGTGGTCACACCCGATCGACGTCTGTCTCTATGTTTTCTCACATAGCCTTAGACATAGACCTATCCACCTAATTTTACTTCACTCTCACTCACCTGTGACCTACCTGAGACCTTTATTAGACCTGCAGAACCCATAACCAACCATTTGACCTGTGGATTCTATTCTAGCTTAGCCAGTTAGATTAGATCTATTTCTTATTGTGTTTTAAGTAAGATACCTGACAATAGGATTTATCTTGTTTTCAGCATTAATTTGTTTAAAACAGTGGACTGACAGCCATCTAGGAAGTATCATACTTCCCGGATCTAGCTTACGTTAGGTAGTTCACTGCCCATATTGTTTAATTCTTTCTGGTGGTCTTGCTTTCATTATAGGTAGTTCCTCCTAGCCAAAAGGAATCTCTCACAATCAGATGTGGATTCGAGATTCATACACGCGCAACAACCCATCAAATAACATTTGAACAATATTCCTCCCGTGCATACCCTATCTATTTCATCAACAATTAAAAGAAACAATATAAGAAAATGTGAAACAACCGTGTCTCGATCTAGAAGAACTAAGTCATTTGTGACAACAATGGATTCGTCCCCAATTTGTGGACCTTGCATGCTTAGGATAGATCTCTAGAGAAGTTCAATTCCTCTATATAATTCTACTACTACTGCTACTCCTAGTGCTTTGAAAGGGAAAACCAATTAACAATGCTAAGTGACCAGGGATAAGAGGATGACATGAAAGGAAACCTACACTAAAAGTTGATAGCACCAGAAAAGAGGGATGAACACTATTTGTTCTAAGTGAAAATAAAGGGAAATGCATGAAATAAGGCTAGGCACATATAACACAAGTTAAAACTTATTTACTGATCGGTTTCATGAAACACAACTAAATAAGGAGCTACAAGGGAGATATAATGGCACAATGAGCACACAATACAAAATAAAAGGCAAGAAGAAGGAATGAAAACACGTTAGGAAAAATAATAGTTGCAAAACAATGCTTCTATTACTTCCAAAAATGGATAGATCTGTTACAGTGGTGAAAGAGGTTGATATCCACATGTAAGAGCTAGATCTAGAGGTATGTAACTCGAGTACATAAAATATGAAGTCCTTAGAAAAATGTGTAAGGATCCAAAATTTCCAACGTTAATAATGAGCCCAACTCTTACATTTATAGATGAATCCATGGAAGAAGAAGAGAAGAAAGGGGAAAACCCAAATTTAAAATTCAACCACCAACAAGAAGCATTTAATGCCTATAAATTTGCCTACAAATCTATAAAAATACATTTCCCAAGTCTGTTTGGCATTTTAGAGAAGAAATGAGGGAATATAATTACAAATCAGGTGGTTGAAGAAATCATATCTACTCATTAATGCCTAGAAATATGTTTTCCCATTTCTCACTTGCCAGATCTACCAAGAATTTGAATTTGAATGTCTAGCATTGTAGCCTATGTCAATAGCTATCCGAAAAGTATAGGTGCGTGCCGACTCAGAGCTCTATGGAAAAAGATACAAATGTTAGAAGATGTATGAGTTGTCTACATACATAAGACATGTGGCACACATGGATTGGATGAAAGGAAAACCAACTGTGTAAATGTTTTGTCTTTTCTACCACGTGTTACTCATTGATTTATTGCACTTTGAATGGACATGTGTGGCACACTCAAGTGTTTTAGAGGATAACCTAGAATGTAGAAGGGAAAAAATATATGCATGTGGAAGAATGAGGTGTGGGAAGAAGACAAAAGGAAGGCACGTGAAACACACATGAGGAAATAAGGAAAAATGTTGAGCAAAGAATGCATGGTCAAGGCACAACTATAACAAGATGATATGCGGGAATGTGAGAAACCAATAGACTTGGCTAATTGAAGAAAGTGGGAGGCACACGTGTAGGATAAATAGCTTCTAGGAATAAGGAGGATGCATAGAGGATTCACACAAGGGAGGAGTGAAACAAATAGGAAAATTAAAATCGAATGGGAGAAGGGAAAGCATGTGGGGAAATACAACCAAGGGAATGTTCCAAGTGAACTTGAGCACACACAACCTTGTAATGAAGAGCTTAGAGATAGAAGATGTATACAAGGTGTCCAAATAACTAGGAGATTTTTTTGGATAACAATTTTGGTGACTTTTGGGGCCATCTTCCTGCTAGATGAAGGAAATCAGTAGCCTAGAGCATCCATTGGTCACGGAGTCTACTATGTAATCATGAAATTCTGATTTGTAACTTTGAATAACTACCCCTAAAGTCACTTGAAGGATCATTTCTTGACTCTATTTTGAATCCTATAACCTACTTTGGAAGAAGATCAACATCTTAGAAGAAAGAGTAGAGAGCGTACGGAAGCACGTGAGAAGAAATAACTATATACAAATAAAAAATGTGTGTGCAACACACTTAGAGGAATTGAAACTACTATACTATATAAAAGATGATGCAACAAAATTAATGGAAGGGTTTGAGATAGATCCAATTTACTAGGATTTATAGCGTGCCTCCATCAAGATGAGTTAACTCAAAATATTTAGCCTCTTTACACAAACCGATGATGTATGAGCCACTACAAAGAGCATAAAACTTTGAATGGAACCTGGTTTATCTCTCACAAGATCCCATTTTAAGACTAAGTCCCTGAATTTAAAAGTTTGAGGCCTAGCCTTTCTATCAAACAATTTTTTTGTTTCTTACTGATGCTTCTCTAACCTATTTATGGTAGAGTTCCTTAACTCTTCAAGATTAACCAGACTTTTCCATTCTTATTTCCCTGGTCTACACCTTCAAATTTCAATTATTGGGAAAGTGCCAATGAGTTCAATTCTAGCATCAAGGAAGGGTCACCTCCTTGCCATAGGCAAGCTTGTAATTCGAAGTTGATATTGCCTTTTTAAATGTGATTATATCTACCCGGAGCACACACAAGACCTTTGTATGCCAAGCCACTGTCTTTGGATGATATTCATTGTGCACTTCATGATCCTAATCATGTTCTTGTTTGTTGACTCTATCAGACCATTTCCTTGGGGGTAATATTTGGAAGTGGTTTTTTTAGATAAATTCCTAGATTTAGAGCCCAATCAGGATTTTGGTCCCAAGGAAGGATTTTTCATTATCAAAGATAATGGTTTGAGGAATGCCAAACCTTTTGATAATACCTTTGATAAAGTCAAGGATGGTTCACTTAGTTGATTCCTTGAGTGTGATAACTTCTTTCCATCTAGTGAAGTAGTCTATAGCCATTAACACCCACTTGTTTCCAACACTTGAAGGTGATTGATCATGACTATGAAGTTGAGACCCCATTATGCAAAATGTCAATCCTCTTGGATTAGTCAGAGTGGAAGTGCTTCTAATCTCTTCTCCGACCTACAAAGAAAGTGCATTCTTTGAATTTTGTGACCCACTTGTATACATATACAAATAGAGTAGGCCAAAAGATACCTGCCATTATGGTCTTCATTACTGTAGTTTTGGTAGAGAAGTTTCCACCATAGAATCCATCGTGAAATTCTACTAACACTTTTGTAGTTTGCATGCCCTTGATACATATTAACAACACTCCATCAAGATTCTTCTTGAAGAGAAGTCCATCAATCAAAACATAAGGGATAGATTGTAACCTCAAATATATTCTCTTTTCTTTGTCTAAACTAGGAGCGTATGTACCCTTAGAAAGGAATGTGATCATATCCTTCATCCGGTCATACATGCCGAATCAGATTCTGGTCAAGTTCTACACACGGGGAATACTCATCTAGAAATAATGAAGTCTTAGATTCATTATGTGCATCCTCAGTAATTTTCTTGTAGAGCATGCTACCTCTTACAAGATTTTTGGCTTTAATAGTCATTCTCCCATAATGAATTCCCCATGACGGAAGAGTGGGAGACTAACACCTTGATAGGATTTGTGGCGAGAATAATTTTGAATTTCTTGAGGGCTTGATTGATGGTGAAGACTTCTTTATCCATGTGACTGTATTTTAATTCATAATCCTTCGGTGTCTGGCTGAAGAAAGCCACTAGTTGTTCCAACCCTTGTTAATTTTCTTTGGTTAGGATATCAGTAACACTTGCATCAGTTCCATAAGTATAAAAGATGAAATACTTGGAGTAATCTAGGTTAATGAGTGTTGGTGCGCAAGCAATTTCTTACTTGATCTTGTTGAAAAAAAAATTTCCTTCTAATGTCCATCTGAAGTCTATGTCCTTCTTGAGCATTAGGGTGATGGGCCGAACTAGTTCTACAAAAATAGGAATGAAGTGCCTAACAAAATTGATCTTACCAAGGAAGGATTGCAAGGCCTTTTTGTGCACCAATAGGGAAAGAGCTAGGATGGCTAAAATGTGCTCAGGATCAATTATGATGCCATCCTTTGAAACCACATGGCCTAAGAGCTTTCCTGTGCCATTGCAAAATTGCACTTCTTGGGGTTAAGGGATACCCCAAATTTTCTACATCTCTCAAATACTTTCTCCAAGTGTGCCATATGATCCTCACTCTACTTTGAGAAGATGGTTATGTCATCAAGGTAAACCAAGATGAACTCATTGATGTAACCTTTGAAGGAAATGTCCATGGCACGTTGAAATGTAGTGCCTACATTCAACATACCAAAGGGCATATTTTGATATGCATATGTTCCCCACTTGGTTGTAAACATTGTTTTGAATTGATCCTCTTCCTTGACCAGGATCTGATTGAAACCTGAATACCCATCTAACATTGAGAATCTTTGTGTGTCAGCCATAGTTTGTAGAATCTACTCCATTGAAGGAAAATGATAATGATCCTTTAGAGATGCCTTATTCAAATCTCTGAAATCAACACAGAGTCTGATTTCACCATTATTCTTATGCATTGGAACTAGATTCACGACCCAAGTAGAGTACTTGATGGGAAAAATAATTTTTACCTCAATGAGTTTGGATAATTCCTTTCTCATGAGGGGCTCTATCTTTGGATTGATTGGTCATTGCTTCTATCTGATGGGCTTGATACCAGGATCAAGGTCAATGGAGTGTTGAACAACACTTAGATCAAAACCTTTGAGGTATTCATACTCCCATGAGAATATATCATTGTATTTTTGATAGAGAGAGATGAAGGCCTACTTTTCATTGTGTGCACAACTATTACTAAAAAGCAACTCCTTTCCGTGTGCAATAGTGACTAGGGAGAAGTCTTCTTTCATAATGTGCATATAATTTTCTTCACCCTTGAACACATCATCAGGGATAAAAATTTCTCCAAGGTTACCAACCCTTTAGGCATCTTATTTGAATTTAGTTGAATTACTTGGTCACCACAAACCTGTCATACAAGTCACTTACATGCTTAATGATAACTCAACTTCATTTTGAATGAACTAGATGATCTGCACGTCACTTTCAAACACTTTCTAGCTGGTATTGTTGTTTGGAATAGATGGTCTAATCACCATATTAATGTGTTGAGTGTTTCCTTTGACAAAGTCTTTAGCAAGAGAGAAATGTAAACCAAGCTCGCTTATTTAGTCGATTCTTTATTCATTTTTTTGTACCACTGTATGTTTATAGCATCAAAGTTATCAAGGAGGTCCTGAATTATAAGCTTATTAAATTTGAGAAGATTATTATTTTCCTCCGACACTTATTGGTAACCCGGTGGATAACCCAATTATGTGTCCTCGAATGTTTGTAGCACCTTAATCTTATTCTTTTCAACAATAAGAATACCATGCACCAACACCTCAAACTCTGCCACATTGTTAGACAATATAAACTACAACCTATGAGTGAAAAATAATTTCTCACCCTTAGGATAAATGAGGACAACTCTTGCTCCCACAAAATTTCTACTTCTAGATCCATCAAATTATAATTTCCATAGACTAGGTTCAACTTTATCTTTCTTAAGCATGCATGACAACACACCTTATTCTTAAAGAATGTAGTAAGTACTAAGCCCAGTTTCATAAACTCCCAGTTCTTCATCATATGAGTCAAATTTATGGTGCCTCTCTTCCAATTCATTAAGTACCAGATTAGGAATAGAAGGTGGAAGAGGCTTCTCTTCAAGAACTAAAGCTTGTTCCTCTTGGATTAAATAGTTGGCTTGGAGAGGGGATGGGACATATGACTCTACATGATAGGAAAATATTGGCTTAGCTTGTATGGTAAACTGGGTACCATACCTTGTCTTGAGTAACATATGAGACCAATCAGAAGACAAGTAACCACCCACTTTTGTAGTAAATTCTCTTGATAGGCATAGGGAAAACAAAGGAGCTAAGTCAATAATAGATACATCTTGAGTTATGGCGAGGCTTGGACATGCATGAAGGGTAAACTCAAGATCCTTGATGACTCCTAAGGTAATGACAGTTGAGCCATTGAGTTACATGACTCCTTTAGACAAGGGGATATACTCAATACCTAGGACATCAACTATCTTCTTAGGCATAACAAAAGTTCTAGCACATAAGCCTATCATGAAATTATGCACTAGGTGTTTACCTATGATAAAGGACATATAAAAGGGTGTATTTTTAACAATATTACTTTCTTGTTTCTCCTTTGTCTTACAAATATTGATAGAAGCGCATGGTTTGTGAATAGTTGGATCAATGCGTGAAAGTTGGGACAAGGTCTCATGCGAAGATCCCATTGAGATGGAATGGTTAGAGCATCCCACATTGTGAAATTTATATTTTCTTCTTCATCTAGTCCAAAATGTTAGATGGAAAACCCACAGACTTACACCTTTTTCGAATAACAACATCCTTCCTTGACTATTGAGACATGGAAGCAAGGGCTTTAGCTAAAGCTAATGTTTGACTTACCAAAGGAAGGGCATGTGCTACTTCGGAGGAGCTTTGTGCGGAGCCTATTGTGTAAGGACTTTAGAATTTTTACCACTAGATGCCCTGGATGCATCTTTCTACTTCGAGGGTCGTCTGTGTTCTTTGGGATTGTGACCTATGTGCTGACTCGAGCATTCTCTTCATGAATCTTGTGTTGTCTGCGTGAACTTGGGTGTGAGGTCTTCTTGTGTCCTCTATAGCTTGGTTGATTACACAAAGGTATTCGAGTTCTAAAGAACATCAAATTAGAATCAGGAAGAACCTCTAGCCTTTCTTGGTTCTCTATTTTAGGTGCACTCATTGAAGGTTCACAACTAGAAGTGTTCTGAATCATGTAGGCTTGTGAATGTGAAAAATTGGAACAATGATATTGAGTACGAGGGATTTTGTAAGGGAAGCACCACACAAACTCCTGCGCTAAATTGTTTTGAATTAGAACACACATCGACTTGTGTTGGGTGCTAAAAGAGAAGGTACAGGAGGAAAAAATTGCAAGGGAAGATGTGTGTTAGCTTACCATCTGTCATTATTCTTGGGCACGTATCTTTGGTTTCCATATTGATTCCACCAAGGATGAATGCTTTGGTTATGCGCCTGATTATAACTACCTCTATAGGATTGTGCATGTTGCTTCTCTAATGATATGACCTAGTTTGATCAATTTCTAATCAGGGTATTTAATTATTCATCTTATTTCTGTCACCCTAAAGAGTAGGATGTTGATGCAACATGTTGCATGATTTTCTTAGGAATAGTAATAGGGGCCACAGAAGGTTGGGGTGCTTGTGACATTTTTGGGAACAATGGAATAGGCCGTCTAGGAGCTATCTTTCCCACCTAAATAATACTATTTTCTTTCCTTACTTTGTGATATTATAAGTGAATGGTAATCCTACCTCCACGGATTGAATCATGACTGAGATATTGTTGTTCAATGCCTTTAGATAATACAAAAAAATCATGTTGGGTTATAGGTCTTACCACAAGAGGGATTCTATCCCAAGTAATTTAGAATATTATGTTGAAATTAGTCATCTACTGGTTGGGCACCCTCTTTTTGTTGTCATTTTCTCCACCAAAGACAAGTGATCTAACTTATCTTAAAAATAATTGTAAAGAGTTATTCCCAACTCATCCTAGATGGAAATAGATACAAGTATCAATCCTCGGTACCATTGAAGTGATTTTCCTTTGAAAGAAGTTGTAAGTATCCTGACTGCTACATCGCCATGTGCGATCAAATAGAGTGAACATACATTTGCTACATCTTGGATATGTTCTTGAGGGGTGACTTGATTATCACTAGTAAAGTATGGAATACTTTTGAGTGCATCATTGGGCATGTCATGTTACATGGCCAAAACCATTAGACTTCCTCCAGTGAAGTTATCAAAGTTCCTTAGTGGAGGAGGTGGTTGATGTGTCATGGTAGGGTGTATTGGTTATCTATTATGAGGAGGAATTTAATGGACACAAAGCACTTTGGAGATGGAGATACACACATAAGCTTTCTAGAATGAACTCTTCTTGGGATTAGCTGGAGGTACTTGAAAGAATCTTTAGTTCTTTGCACTTATCCTTCTATGTACTCTTTTCATGAAAGGCACTCGGGGATGCTAAAACAGAGATATGCAAATGTTGGGATTCACCAAATGTGTTAAAATGAGCCTCCAAAAGTTGAAATACAAATTCCACACACATAAACTTAGAAATATTAAATTTAAGCTTTCATTTCTTGTCCCAATAGGCATACCGGATATTTTGGTTGTCAAACTCACACTCGTGTCTTGGATTTGGAAGAAGCTGAATCATTTGTGTAAAAATGGAGCCATCCCCAAGTGTTGGGACCTTGTGTACCGGGACGGATCTCTCGGAGAAGGATAATTCCTCTCTGTCTAATTCTACTGCTACTATTACTCCTAGCGCCGAAAGTAAAAACTTAACTTACAATGCCAAGGGACCAAAGATAGGAGGATAACATGAAAGGAAACCTACACTAAAAGGTGATAACACCAAAAAGAGGGATGAACACTATCTATTATGAGTTAAAATGAAGGTAAATGCATGAAAGAAGGCTAGGCATGTATAACACAACTTAAAACATATTTACCTAATTGATTTCATGGAACACAACTAAATAAGGAGTTGTAAGGGAGGTAAAATGGCACAACGAGCATGCAATGTAAAATAAAAGGTAAGAAGAAGGAATGTAAACATGTTAGGAAAAAGAATAGTCACATGACAATGCTTCTATTACTTCCACAAATGCACAGAGCTGTTAAAATGGTGAAAGAGGTTGATATCCACAAGCAAGGTCCATATCTAGAGGTCTGCGACTCAGAGTATAGAAAATATGAAGTCCTTAGTAAAATGCGTAAGGATCCAAAATGTCCAACATTAATAATGAGCCCAAATTTTACATTTATGGATGAATCCATGGAAGAAGAAGATAAGAAGGGGGGGAAACCTGAATTTGAAATACAACCACCAACAAGAAACATTTAATGCTTGTAAATCTATCAAATACATTTCCCCAAGTTCTTTTAGCATGTTGGAGAAGAAAGGAGGGTGGATCATATAAAATTGGGTGGTTAAAGTAATCAGGTCTACTCATTAATGTCCATAAAGACATTTTCCCATTTCTCACCTACCCAATCGCCAAGAATTTGAATTTGAATGTCTAGCATTATAGCCTACATCAGTAGCTATTTGACAATTCTAGGTGCATGTCGATTGGATATCTATAGAAAAATATATGGTTGTCAAAATATGTCGAGTTTTCTACATACGCAAGACACGTTGCACACATGGATTGGCGAAAGGATGACCAATTGTGTAATTTTTTGTCGTTTCTACCACGTGTTACTCATTGATTTGTTGCAAGGATTCGGTGCCCTATTGGTGTGGTTTAACTAGTCACGTTTGGCACACTCAAGCATGTTAGAGGATAACCTTTCATAAAAGGGCACAAAGGATGATGCTAAGATATGTGCACGGAAGAATGAAACGTAGGGAGAAGATAGAAAGAAGGTGTGTGCGATGCACATGAGTAAATAAGGAAAACTATTGAGCGGAGAATGTATGGTCAAGGAAAAATTATTACAAGATTATGTGTGGGGTGCACGATAAGGCTAGGGACTTGTCTGATTAAAGCAAGTGTTAGGTGCACATGTAAGGTGAATAACTTCTACGGAAGAATATGGATGCACAGAGGAAGCTCATGATGGAGGAGTGGAACAAAGAGGAAAAATAAAATGAAAGGGGAGAAGGGGAAGCATGTGGGGAAATGCAACCAAGGTAATGTGATAAGTGAACTTGAGCATGTGTAACCTTACAATGAAGAGCTCGAGTCGAAGATATATACAAGTTTTCCAAATAACTAGGAGAGTTATTTGGATAAAAACAACCTTTTAGCACTCGGGGTCAAAACCGGGTCACATGGAGAATCATGACAGGGACTAGAGTGGGGTAAATTTTATCTTCCCATCTATTCCCTTGGGAATGAGGACCCGAGGGATAGAAAAATGTGCCATCATGTGGTGGTGATAAGTGGCGACATGTGATTTAGTGAGGAGGAAATGAGGAAAGACTTGTTTAAGCACTGCGGGGCTAGAAATAGGTCACATGATAAATCAAAACAAAGGATAGAGTGGGGTGAATTTTTATTTTCCCCTCTATCCCCTTTGAAATGGGGATATAAATGATATAAAAATTCACCCTTAAATTGTGTTGACAAGTCACACTTTTTTATTACATGATAAGAGGGGCTAGAGTTAGGAAGAAAGGCTCTATGGAATGCTTGTCATGGTCATATGAGGACCCTAGATGAAAATTTGGGGTGGGTTTCATTTTATTATCCCTTATGTGAATCAAAATAATATAAGAGGGAAAATAAATGTGAATCAACCTGGAGGTGAAAAGTGTCTTCACTAAAAATTGGTTACATATAAGAAATATACCTCACGAGAGAGAAACTTGTCGATGATGTTAACAGATCTCCAAGAGGTAGTTTTTGGTAAACCATTATATGATTTGAATCCCAATATAATTACAAAAACAATGTGATGTGTATAAACCTCCAATTATTCTTTAAAATCCCTAAATTTTATGTTTTTCTTGGGACAATGGGGTGTGTCTACCCAAATTGAGTTTACCTAAGAAACAAACATGTATTGTGAAATATTTTTGATTCCATAATATGTATGACTCTTTATTACTTATAATGACATTTTTTATTTCCAAATCATCACAAAACTCTCAAAATCCACTTTGCCAAAGTTTAGGTACCATTGTATCTTTGTAAGCTCCTTAACCCTAAAACCCACTTCCAATGCAACTGTCCCTAAACCTCCGAAAATTCCCCGAACTTTCCTAAATCAGTTCTATTACCCTCCAAAAAAATTCAATACCACTCTTGGATTATTATTTGATTTCAGATAATTCTGCATGATGCAAACCTATAAGGAAAAGGATAAAAATAACCTTCTTTAGGTTTACCAACTATTTCACCATTAGAAGTACTTCACTAAAGGAACTTAATGACCTTATTAAAACCATTAAAAAATTATGGAAAGTTTATAAAAACATATGAGGACCTGCAAGATCATAATAGGAATGATACAAAGGGTAGACTGATCTGGAGAAGGGTTCAAGAGGGTTTTCAAAAAAATTGACACTTGGGTGTAGTTGTCATGTTTAAAAGATTGAATTTTTGACCTTACAAAAAAAAATTAAACATGGTGGATTGGTAAGAAACCTATAGTTTTAGAAAAAAATATTGGATGGTTTCATCCCTTTTTGGCACTACCATATGGATAAGAATTGAGGTTCTTTAAAATTCCGGGCATAAAACTTATAGATGATAGATTGTTGTGGAACAATGCAAATAATTATATGAGTGAATGAACAATGGATGTAATGAAACTTTAACCACTAAAAAAATTATTACATCATGATTTTCAAAACCTTTTACACCCTTTTTTAGATTAAGACAATGTTAATCTAAGATATTTAGTGAATTAAATTTACGGTAATTTGATATAGGGTTAGATATAAATGGATGTGTCGATTAATTAACTTCCTATATTAATTATACAATATCAAAATAATTATCTAAATACCTTAAACACAAGATATGAACTTGAAAAATCAAGAGTATGAATGTACTTAGTGTTTGTAAATGATTCTAGGATTTTATAGGAATGTGCAATGTTGAAATAAGGATATCCAAACTTGGGGAGCTTTGGAAATGGAATTGTTACTAAAAACTATCTTTGGGGTAGGACGTTACCAATTTTCTAGGATTTTACCATATAGTCTTGACCATATATTGTCTTGGACTTATTCTATTTCTAAATTTGTAACTTTTTGTGTTGGACATCTTCCTACATTTGTCTATTACAATCAAACCCTAGTTCTTTAATCATGTAGTAAGGCTCTTTGAACATACTAAACATCATCTCAAACCCTACCCATGAATGAAGATTCATAAAAAAACATTAGTTTTGTTTTAGTAACCACAGTGCACTATCAATGTTAGTAATACTCCAAAGAGTCCTCAAGAAACACATTGTTCTCCACTAAACATGCGATATCTAGATAAATTAAAAAATAATGGTAACTTATTGAATAATACTTTCTTTGGATTTTGGATCTTGTTTAAATGCTTGGAGGGATGTTTGAGTGCTTGAAAATTAGAGAGGATGCTATATTGACCTAGTAAGAAGATCCAAAATTTATGTGGGTGTTTTCCTAATGACTATATATGTGCTATTGCAAGAATTTGAGAGTTGTGAATTCCTTTTGCAAGTTTAGGAAGTGAATGTATTAATGCATTTCCATATGATCTCTAGGTTAGAAAATAATTTAGGTTTTACTTTCTTATATAGGGATCCATAGATGATTTATCTAATACAAGATGACCTAGCTAAATAATAAGACCCAAGAATATATATGAATTTGAAATAAAAGTTGCAAGATATGTTGGTACAATATCTTATATTTCAAACAGGTTGGGTATAAAATATTGACCAAATGGTATGACCCGACCTCGGGGTATAAAATATGAAAAATGTAGTTTGGAAATTATTACTTAGTGTCTTACTATGTATTTCATGTATTATGCTCTCAAAAATTGTTGACATATCGGTGTGCAAAAATTAAACAAGCTAACCGAGAGGCCTCGAAAGTGTTAAGTGATAATGGAGAGATGGAATTTATCACAACAAGAGTGCATTGTCAAATAAAGATTTTTCAAAGTGTAAATTTCCAAATTTGAGTGGTTTCATTTTACCCCCTTTAAGTATGAAATGGATATTTTATGGTGAAAGGAACAAATACCTGACTATGTAAACACACTTTAGATTTTCTCAAATTTTTGTTTTGTATTTTTTCCATTATTCTTGGTGTTGGTATGCTCAAAGATGAAACATGCAACACAAAGTGTAGTCAATATCCATGAAAAAGAATTAAAATTTAACTAAAATATAACTTTTAATGTGAAATATTTGTATACGTATAAAACTAAAATGAAAGGATGCAAAAAAGAAGGAATAAACGTATATACTTCATAGAAGGAGAGAATATTGTGATTTATTTCTGCTTGGATATTTTTATTACTAAACTTGTCAAAGGATTGGGGGTTATTAGTCCCCAATTTTTGCCATGGAGAAACCAAATTGTTAGGCACGAATGCAACCCAACAAGAAATGTCAAGGAGAGAAAAATAAGAATAACTTTCCAAAACACCTTGTTAAGGAAGAAGATATGGTATCAAAGTTATTCAACAACTATGATATCTTCCCTTTTGATTACAAGAGGAAAGGAAAGTCTACTTACAAATAAGTTATACACTTTTATACCTTCTATAACCCACACACCATACCTTTGTAGATGGATCTAGGCACAATTTTTAAATTAGTAAACATAGTAAAAGGAGAATGGATGTTCCCATGCCCTTCCCATGTGCCTCACAACTAAATAGAAACAAAAATGTGCTAAAATATTAATGGATAAATGATAATCATGTCCCAAGATCTCTAATACTATAATATAAAATGAATACCTTAACAAAGAAGTGAATTACTCTATGTACCATGTATTTATATGAACTAAGTGAATTGATCCTAAAATTGTGTCAAAAACTTGAGAATGCCATTGAAAACTTGAAGCTACTGATAAAAATAGTTTTTTCCCATGGGGAAATATTTAAGGAAGGTTATGAATGTACCATATAGTTTTGACCAATTTGTATGGTTTTGAACATGTGAATTTTGTTTGAATTTATGTGTTTTTAATGATTTTTTTGAAATTTACCCTATTTTTACTTGCATCATATCCCAAAATTTTGCATGTGTCTATTATACATGTGTAAATGAGCCTATATGGATGCATCCTCTTTTGAGGCATGTGTAAAAAGTATGTTGAGCATGTGGCTCAAAATAAATAGATGTGTGCTAATGAAGGAGATGTATGAGAAGTTGCAATAGAGTGTAGAGTCTTTGAAGAGGTGGCCACTTGGAATAACCTATACTTCTAAAAAAGGAAGGGGCTTATGCATGGTGGAAACCATGGTGCATAAAAAAACCTAGAATAAAAATAGATAGAAACCACATGGCTGATAAAAAGAGTAGTTTAAATGCATGTAAATACAATAATAGTGCGGTAAAATGTAAGAAGTATGTAAATAATGTCACACACAAGGCCTAAATCTATAGACATGGAACACCCACAGTGTTGCAAGAAAAACAAGGCCCATAATCGTTCCAACAAGAGAAAGAAATAAAAAACAAGATAGGCATGATGCCAAAAACACATGAAAATCATGATGTCACAAAAACATCCAGGCCCGTAAGCCTATAAAAAATAGTAATAACAAAAAATATAGGCATGATTCCATAAACATGGGACACTCACGATATCATAAGACAATAAAGGAACACGTGATATAAACAATGAAAATAAGAAAATATTAATATACATAGATAAGAAAGTATGCATGAAACAAGAGTTTCAAAATGTGGTAACATGATATAGTAGTCAATATAGGTGAAATATGTGAAACAAGATATGTTAACACTACAAAAAACATATGTTAGTCTTATTATTCTAAAAATAACAAGTACACAATGTATATAATTGATCATAAATGAGGAAGTAGAAAGGAACTATAATAGAACAATAACACCTATAGGATATGGAGGGATTTCCCCAAGATAATAATGTAAGGAGTGATGAGTGCTCCTATAATCATGTATCAATCTATGTGCCCTGCATCCATCTCAATATACCAAGTGAATGCATGTGTGTAAAGAAGAAGGCATGTTATTTATCAAATCAAAGTGATACAAAACATGTATAATGTAAGGTGCTAACAACTCAAGTAAAATGCATAGGTCTTGTTTGTTTATGCTTTACAAATATTTGAATGTTTTTATTATTGGAATGCATAAATATGTACAAAAATGATGGAGAGAATGAAAAATATATTATGAGAACCTCGCTGAATTAGTTAAGAAGCTGGAAAGGAAGATGAAGGCTTAGGCCTCAATTTTGATCCAAATGTCGGTGGCATCACGGTAGTAATAAGTGCCAAATAAGTCCTATGAGATAAATAAGCTGTGAAAATAGAATTTATAGAATGGTATCGAGTTCAGTGAACCATAAAAATGAGTGTGCCTAGTGATAAAATTTAATTGAGAAGTTGTGTAGGTAGTATGTACACAAAAGGACCAATTTAGGATACTATAGGAGTGAGGATTGTGAGAAGTAGTGCATGGGGATTAAATACTATGAAGAGACCTAAAGTTGTGAGATGTAATGTGTGTAATAAAATGCCTATTAGGTGACCCAAGAGAACCAAAGTCACTAGGGATAGGATGAATGATTACGGGCATAAGAAGGAATCTAAGATTGCTAGAGATATGAGAGGTAATGTGAGAAACCAAAGACCTATCTATATATGTACTAGGACTAGGAAATATAGGAGGGGGACACTTCTAATTGTGATAACTTGTTGATTATGAATGAACTTGAAACATTGGTGGAGTATTGAGGTAATAACACCAGGAACACATAACCAAGGGAGACCTAACTATAAAACACTAGAACTAAGAGTAGAAGAAACCAATAATGAAATTGATGTAGTGAGAGCACAAAAATAATAGGTAAAGTGATGCTCTAGTGGTGTGGATTAGTATTGAGTGCAATATTAGTTGTGGAAATGCCAAGATATTGAAGTAGCATGAGAGAATAAACATTATCCTTATTATGTCAATAAACTAAAACATCACATATAAGTACGTAATTAATAGTGCCATGTACGGATAACATGTCTCAAACAAAAATGTCATCTATATCATAGTCATCAAAAGTAATAAGTGGTGTAGAAGACAACTGTGTGATTGAAAATACTAATCATTCCAACCAAAGGGTGACCATAAGATGTCACTAGAAGTACCACATGGTAAGTGGTTTGCACTTGAAGTAGATTTTTAGTTTCATGCTTAGGAATTGGATCATTGAATATTTTTAAGTTAGCATTATCATTAATTGGCTTGAAAGATTCAATGGGCTAATCCCATTCAATATATTTAAAATCGATAAGATCTTAGATAACATCATGAAGCCTTAAAAATTTATCGTGGGGATAATATTACATTGATGATAATCATAGTAGGAATTGGTACGAAAATTCTTACTCATACCAACCTAAAATACTTTGGAGGTAGATATATGAGATTGCATTACAACAATTTGTTAAAGGATAAGGGGTGAGAGGGGGATGAATCATTCCAATAAAAATTAAATCCATTTCCATTCATCATTCATTATCATTCATACAACCATTAAATAAAACATTAACCATATATGTGCTTACTTAAATATTGAATCAACCATTCACAAAATCGAGCGTAAGAGAGTACACAAGAACACCAAATTTAAGTGGGAAGCCCTCAAGGTCCCTTAAGGGGAAGAAAACCAACTAAATTTTTTCTTATATTACTAAAAAAATAAATTTATTAGAGAACTAAATTCACAAGTAGCACCAACCTCTTATTTAGTTTGGCACCAACCCCACAAGGAGCACCAACCCCTAGTTTAGTAGAGCACCAACCCTACAAGGAGCACTAACCCTTAATTTAGTGAGGAAACAACCCAAAAAGAGGATAAAACCCCTAAGATGAACAAGAACCAACTCAAATACCTAGAAATATATTTTCACTCATGAAATTATTCTCACACAACTAATATTGATCCAAGTTCAGCTCTAAACACACCAAACCCTCATCAAAACAAGCACTTCTCTAACTCGCTCAAATATGTCCTCTCATGGGATGAATAAATCAAATTTTCTTACACATTTGATCCTCAAAATTTATCATGTATTCATATATATTCTTATCTTTGTTCTTAAACATTTAAAACTATATTTACTTCCTCTTTGGGTTGCTCATAACTCTCATTTCTCAACTACTCACAAATGACCCAATACACATGCTTCTTCTTTACTCAAATTCTTCCTCTCTTTCAAGATGATCTCATTCCTAGATTTTAATTGCCTAATCTCTACATGTATTATTTCATAATCAAATTATCTTCTTCGTGATGTTCAATAAAACCTCCTTGAAGCTTGAAAAACTACCCTCTAATTTTCACTTTTTCATTATGCCAACAACTAGTCATGAAATGACAACTAAAACATGTTTATATACCCAACTCAACTATTAAACACACTTGGGTCCGACATGAACAAATAGGGCAGTCAGTGAAAATAAAAAATATATTAATAAAATCATACCAAACATATAAAAAATGACCATAAGGGTCGGAAATGATAAAATCATCACGAAGAAACACCAAGATGCACACATAAGCTCAAAACAATGTCTCCAAGCATTAACAAATCCTCCAAAATCTCCAAGGTCTTCAAAAAAAAATTCAAGACTCAATAAGCTCCAAAAATTCCTACATAGGTACTCAAAATAATCAAAAATCTCAAGAAGAACTGAAACATTCATCTCCATTATCAAAATCACAACGAAGCACGCAAACCCCACTAGGTCTTTAAGCCCCATAATTTTAGTCCTGAAGAGTGACCAACTTGAAATAGAAAATCTCATCATTATGACTCAGTTCATATGCCATTGGAAATATATCTGAGTATAATTTCTATAAAAACTAAAAATTTTATTCAACTCTAAGTGGAATACTTCCAAACAACTCAAACTCAGTAATCGCTCCAAAAGCGGCTTCAAGACCCCAAAATTAGGTCTTCAAAATGAGCTAGTTCACCTATAAAAATATTCACCAAGAAAAAAACATATACCATGGGAAAGGTATTTGTATCCTCTTTCCATAAAATCTAACTTTATATTCCAAATAATAGTGGAAGGCCTTCAACTAATCCAATCTCTCAAATTTCTCTTTCAGGCTATAAGGACTCAAGAACTAGTCTTAAGAGAAACATGCACAAGTTCCCGTAAATCAACTTTTGAGCTCGAAACCACTTGTAAAAATTTAAATAAAATTTTACCAACATTTAAAAGTACTAACATGCATAGCTCATGTGGAGATATCTCACCCAATACACTTCTTTCAATCACCTTCTTAAGCAAGCCAACTAGGGCTTTCCAAGCCAATAGGTCTTCAATTGAAAACCACTTCATCATACTAAACCAAGAAATTGAAAAAATCATATCAAGTGTCAATAAACTATCCATGATCATAATATGTATCAAAAATAAGTAAAATGACAAAGCACAAGACTAGTTGTATTATTTTATTTTACTAAACAACCCAATGCCTAGTGGTACATCACTCAAATTAGAACCGAGCACTCACTCGAGGTGCGCAAGGGTACCAGTCCCTATTTTATAGAAGATTTTTCAAGGAGTTAGAATGATGATTAAATACATAAATGTATTCTAGATCCATAATAACAATGCAGTAACAACCATAAGCAAATATAGTTCTTAACCATATGCAATAATAACTTATACAAGAATCAAGATTAGGTTTACCATACAAGAACCAGTCATAGATATGTCAACAACTAATTTCCAGCCACAAAGATCCATTGTATTTATTAATGTAAAAAAAACAGAAGCTACATATATATCTAGTAATGTCATCATAAGTCATGCACACCCATAACCCAACAACTTAACTCTTACAAAACATGGATGATCCCTAAACCGTGCAAATTAATACATATTTATAAGTAGTGGGAAATTTCCCTTCACTACTCATGCACTCTTAAAAATAGAATACTTTCTAAGAATAGCCATGCACCCTTACATGATAAATATAAAACCATGCAAGCTCACTAATAATAGATTATCTAATATTATTAATTGCATATCTAATCCTATTAATAGATCCAAAACTATGCATGTTGCTTGATCTTCCACTCGTCAAAATCAGCCTTTACGTGATTTTCAAGTCTTCTAACAAAATGTGCTCTACACTCAACATCTATATTTATCCTCATACTTAAAATGGATAAGTCCTTACTTCATGCTCTCCAGGTGTGCCCTGTTCCACTATAATTCAGTGTGCACTGCGTGCCCTATGCCCGTGCACCCAATACTTATGCACCTTTAATACTTAGGTTGTAGTTTATCAGCCCAACATTACCCCACACTTACTTCATTTCTTCCCCCAGAAATGGGTAACCATGATTCATCTTCCATGAATAAATAATAAGGAATGAAATAATAAATGTACAAAAAGAATAGAAGAATACTTAGGCACTATATCCATGTGAAGGTAGAATTAACTCTAAATATTCAGCATTTATCTTTGCCTCAAGCTCATTCCAATCACTCAGTGCCTTATTTTTTTCCAGGATGTCTACAAGTACCCCATCTAGCTCATACAAATTCATGTTTTCACCTTCATTCTACAATACTCTGAGAACATTAGCCAGATTGAGACCATCCTATCCATGACATCCATTCGTCACACTATGAATTTTCCAATTTCCTTGATCTTTTCCTTGTGAGGGTCTTGGGCTGCTATAAGTGCATTGCACTTTTCTCTGCTACCAAAGTGAGCCTCTCCTCACACCCAAGTGTCTCATTCTTCACTACTTTGAGGACCTCATTCTCTTCTTCCATATTCCTTGTCTTGATTATGATTTCAGGATCTACGCACATGTTTAATGCCATATCTACCTTTTATCAATTCATCCTTCAAGGTCTGCAGTATAGATTCATAGCTAGTAAATTTTTGCACTATTGTGGCCTTATCCTTCTCTTCCTATGTTGCAACATCCTTAAGTTTAGGAATCCATACTAGACCCTCATCCAACACCATATGAACTAATGTGTGTAAATAATGTAAAGCAGATGGAAATCTCTGTGCCACTTTCTCTTCCATATCCAAATTGCCTTCAAAATTTCATCACCAATTTGTTCTGCCATACTGAGTACCAAAATTTCCTTTGCCTCATATTTCTCCTTCTCCTCCCTTAGGAACTTGATCTCCTTATCCTTATCTTTTCTATCTTATAACAAAACACAGATGGTTGATGTTTTATCAATTTTCTACTCTCAACTTTGGTAGATACCTTAACCAAGGCATTTATCACCTGCTCATCTAACATCTAAGTCAGTTTGAATGTTATATGGCATGAATGTGGTGCTTTCCTCATTCTCCAAGAGATATATGAATCTTTACACACGTCAAAATCAGGCTCATCCATATGAGTCTTCATACTCCATGATATTTTATTCCGTGTTCATGTGGTCACCATCTCTCGAATCCACTAGATCCCACCCATATAGGTCCTTGGGTTCCAAGGTTCTTTGGAACCCAGCACATATGATTTTGGTTGGGTCATTAATATACTCAATCTGTAGGAGTTTCATGCACCCCTTCATCCTTATCCTTTCTAGAGAACTTACCCTTAGAAATGTGTGCGCATGTATTAATAACTAGGCCTTAACTTATTTGTGTAGTAGAAGGTGCATTGGATGGTTTTCCCTTATCATCACTCTTTTCCACATCGACGCTTTCATTCTAAATTCTTGTTCCTTTGATCCTCCTATGTCATGCCTCAATTATTCTTCCTGAGGTTCCCTTACCTCCTTAGTGTTAACCGAGTCTCCGATGTAAATTTCTCTTATTTTTCTCCCTCACTTGTCCTTCTTGGGAATGTACTTGCGCATTTTCTTCTTATCTAGTTATGCCCGAATATGGAAGTTTCTATGTGATCTCCTACGGGGTTGTGATGGCCCCACACCCTAAGTTCATGTTATCCTTAGCACTCTTTTATACTTCTGGTCCTAAGCACCTTATTCTATATTTACCTCCATAACACTGGAATCCACCAATTCTTCATCCTCACCTTCTTCTATTCCAAGAGGGGTAGGATCACACACTCTCTTTTCTCATATAGTTGGTTATTTCCTTCTTCTATGCTCTAATCCACCACTATATTCTTGAAACTTCTCCTCCTCTTATTCATCAACAAGGGGTGAAATGGGATCCTCATCTTGCATCATGCCCACAGTATGTTTCCCCTTGGGTGGTCTAGGGAGTGTAAATTCATTCTCAAGATATTTTCCATTTTCCAGCTTGGGCTTAAGGTAAATGTATACAAGAGCTTCCACATACTTTCAAACTCCCAAACTCATAGCATTGATGCTAATATCATCCAAAATCAAATTTTAAATGTATGCAGATCTACTCGGGTAGATATATGTCTTCCAGAGGGTATGATAGTAATAGTCTACCTTCTTTGCATTGAAGATCAACATCTACACATTTTAGAACCTGTGTACTAATGCCTAAAAGTAGAGTGTGGTGAAGGCATATGGGAGCTTGCACCAAGGGCTCCACTTTCCATCCTTCATGCCAAAACACCCTATGTAAAAATGTTGGTAAACTAAAAATTGTACCTATTTGTCTAATACCGAAGGAAGGTCCTTAGGTATTCTCCATTATTCCTCAAATGCAGCGTGCAGGTGCTCATACTAAAGTTCTATTCTCTACTTATAAGGCTTGCTCATGGATCCATCACATGTATACTTTACAAATCTCTTGGCAAGGGATTTATTTTCCTCTAGGTATTGCCAAATCTTATCTTTTGGCCCGTCAGAACTCCAATCTCTACAAAAACAAGAGACATAATAATTGTACCAAAAATTATCTTCTCACATTGGTGTGCCTCTTCAAAAATTGTCTCATCAATAAAGATAACCAGATTGTAGACTACTCCTTTTGTCATCTTATTTGAAATTTGCAACCATGCCTTATTAACCTGCGACCAACGCTCATGGTTGTTCAACTTAGTGAGGAGATGAATTGCCACCTGAACAATGTGGTACTTATATAACTTGGGGTTATCCATCCCACACCCTCCCTTTATGTAACCTAGCACTTTCTTCATCACTTTTATTGCCTCCTTATTACTGCTGACCTCAGTACCCAAACTCCTTAACCATGCCAGTTTCCCAATCAGGGGTGCAGTAAGCCTCATTCGTCACCCAAAAAGTATAAGAAGTCCTTATGGACTCTTCTCATCAACCATTGATACAAAATTTCTAGTTTTCCAAAGTAGGGGAGTTCATAAAGTTGAAAAACTCCTACATTTGAAAATAATATTCCCCCTTTATTGTCATATACAACCATATATTTCTCTATTCTCATAGCTATTTTTACCATCAACAGCTTATCTAATTCAACTTTTTTGTCCTTATTTATATGGTTATATTTAATTACTTTATAGTTCCAAACATGTGAATCCCAATTGTGGCCCATAAAAACCCCTTCTAGATACTGCATCTCTAAAAATTGACTCTTAGGGGTGTCTTCAAATTCTATTTCAACTTCCTTCTATTTTTGCCCTCTTGTAGCCACTCCAGGTGCTCACTTAGGTGCCATAGTGACTATAAAAGTGTGTTCTTTCAGTCGATTCAAGCTCTAAAACTCAAAACCCACATGCCCTAGCTCAAAATCCATGTTCCCTAGCTCAAACTTAAACCCTAACTATTGATTCTCCTCCCTACACACCTTTGTTTCACTCAAACACTTTCTCCAATGGAGCACCAATCAATCCCATGTATGAATTTTTTTAGTTTAGTTTTGTAACATAGCTCTTCACACTTCACACTCAACTCACTCGAATGCTTCTCAATCGCAAGGTAAAAATGATATCACAACACCGCCTTTTATAACCTTTGTCAAAAAAAAATCATTCATGTCTCTCCACCTACCACCGTGCTCTGGCATTAAATGGTGTTTCTTTTCTTTTTTATGCTTTTTTTGCATCCCAGTCATAACCTTCTCGGTGTGCCCACTACTTCTTGGAAAAAAACCTCATTTCACATGCCTTCATGTGCCAAAGTACCTATCCACTATTCCTTTTACCAATTAGTCTCTCGTCTAAACTGACTACCTCACGTTACACTGTGTGTCCATTCATCCACAAGTGGTATTTGTTTAATGAGTAATTTTTTGATATGTAACCGCACCTTTACTTCAATAACCTACATAATATCTCCCTATGCATACCCATCTTTAAGAGAACATTCAAACTTGGCCCAATTTATCTTGTTTATACTCCATCCCACACTAAAAGTATGTGCAATCCTCTACGCATGAATTCAATAGATAGTAATCAGCTTATGGTGTGCAAGCACACTTATTACACAAAACACTGAACTAAATTCACAAAGCATAGCAACAATTAAAGGAAATGAATTAAAGGAAATTAAATCTAATGGAAATACTTACTTATTACAAATACCATGAACACTTATTTATAGTAGGGCTTTAGCCTACTCCCATTGAAGTAACTGGGAAATCATGTCCCATTGAGCACTTGTAACTAAAAAGTGCCTCGAATATGGTATGTAAGTCACGATATATAGTCCCAACCAATGAAATTTGATATTTCTAGGGTGGCACAATAACTTAGAATCATAAATAATAACCATCTATTCAAATTCAAGTGTAACACCCTTGACAATTATTATATTCCTCCTTTGCATTTCAAGTGTTGACATGTGATTTTCTTGATAAAGATGTATTATTTTGACTGCTAAAGATCATGCTTGATATGGATAAATAATTTTTACTCTTTGATTGTAAGGATGGTATATTGTTGCTTGCATAATCTATTTCACTTCTTATGAGTAAAGTTGTAATCTAGTTTGAATGGTTGTAAACTTATCCTTTGCAATTGGAATCATCCTTGGATCAATTCCATTGATCCAAGGTATGTTTTAAATATTCTTATCTAAACTGAATGAAAAACTAACATTCATTGATTAAGAGACTTAATAAACTGAACTTGTGTTTGTTACAAATTCTTTACTATCTCGAAAGACCATGCCTGCATTCTATTTTGTGTTGTGCTTAGCTCTTCTTGATTGACCCTTGCAGGGCTTAATGGCGTTAAAGGAAAAAAAAAACCTACTTTAGGATTCTTGAGAAAGAGATATTTTAATGTGTCCTATATCTATAAGGTCTATCCTAATAGATTCGAGACTCAGGTAAATTATGCCTAACAATTTCTACACCACTTTATGTGGGATGACATCATAACCTAAGTTGTTAACACTAAGTTAATCTAAGGGAAATAACCTAAGGGATTCTAAGTTATTTCTAACCTACTGTATTTGGTTAAACTAAGACCTAACCTAAGGTGATAATCTATTGTTTGAAGGTTATATCCTAAGGTTATATATTGTAAATTAACCTAAGATCTAACCTAAGAAAATTCTATCTATCCTAAACGAATGGGATATGAAAGGGAACCTATGGGTCATTGGCAAGTGGGAACTAAGTGGCGCTCCTAAGATTTTAATGAGATCGATTTTGATTTGGTTATAAATGTATGTAAGTACTTCAAGTTTAGCAGGGCTAGTGAAATTTTAGAGGAATCTATGTGGAGGCATCACTAAGTTTGGAAATGCATGTAGAAATATGATTTGGTCTTGCTAACTTTGGATGGTGATGGAAGAGAGAGAGAAGTGAGAATATGCAAATTAATGTCATTAATTCACCTTGGTTCTGGAGAGAAAACTGTCTTGGAAGGAATGTTGTTGGATTTTTTTGGGGTTGTTTTATTTTACATGCTTCTCGATTTTTGCTCTACATGGAGCAAGCTTTTTTTTTTAACCAGCGGTTTGATCCGCACTTAGTGGCTATTATTTTTGAATTCTCTTATCTATTTTCAGTTTGAGGAATATATAAGAGGCATTGTGGAAAAATATTATGGTTGTTTGATCTTGCTTGAGAAGAAGGGGTGTTGGAAACTTAGTGAAGTCTTCTTTGAATTGGCGCGTAAGCACTATCGTGGCATCATAGGCTCTACCCATTAGGATTTATTGTTGTCTTCTAAATGATTCATTAAAACAATTCTGCTCACTAGAAATTTATATATGCATGATGTATCTGGTTATTTACTTGCTTGTATTCATGAAATCTATGTGGGTTTTGGAATATTAATCCTTTTTGTTATTGGCGTTTTTGGGATCTTTCTCTCTTTTTGGTTGTTAGAGGTTTTCATGTGAAATTTTATTAAAACTTTGTAACTTGTACTTGAAGTCTAAATTTGTATTGAAGCTTTATTTCTATCATTTGAGACTAATGTTGATTGAACAAGCTTGTTGCTTGTTTGGTTTGGAATCTCTTTTTAGTCTTGTCTTTTAAGAGCTTAAAGTGGAGCTCAGTAGTGGTTCAAAACTTGTATTGAAGATCAAATTTGTTATTAGTTTTATTGGTACCTTTTTTTCGGTTGTTTTGGAACTAATTAAAGTTTGAACCTTGGTTGAATCTTCGTATTCAACAACTGTACTTGTATACAATTCTTATGAATACTGAACTTGCTGTTGAGTGTAGCGTTGTGCCTTGTACTTAAGCTCAACTGGAGTTTTATTCTTCCTTAGCTTAACAGGATTGCTTGAACCAAGTAATAGAGTGATGGTGTTTATGCGATATTATATTAGGGTCATGAGTTTCATTATAGACTTATATTTGAGCTTGTGTTGTTTGAACTTATGTTCAAGCTCGTATTTGACTCAGTTTAGGTGATTCCATTGTTGGTTGTTTTGATCATGTATTGGAATCGACGTGTTGATTTTATATAGGTGTTCTGAGCTAGAGTTTAGTGGGTATTAAGAATTGTGAAGCTTCAGCCTCATTTCACACTATTTATTGAAGGGGCCTTGTGAGTTTTTTGTTGGTCGGAAGTAGACCATGTAACTTCTTTTGAGGTCTCCTTTGTTTTGATTTTGAGAAGGATTGGTTGTATTACTTCTACCTTTTAGACTACACTGTGTTCTCAAACTTGACGGGCTGTGTAAATTCAGGAGTGTATCCTATTCATCTTTTCTCTGAGTGTACCTGTGTCTTGTGAGAAAACATGATTAAATTGTCCATAGAAATAAATGGGACTGGAACTACGTTCTATTAGGGACAATCATATCAGTTGTAGAGGTTTATGGAAATAATTATTTACTTCCTTTTTGTCTTTGATGTTGAGAAAATTCTTACCTGTCACAAGTTTTAATAGAACTCGAGAATCTTGTGATGATTCTATTTAGTCATGTTGGAAGAAGTTGGGATAGTACTTGTCTTTGACAAATTGTTAGTTCCTTACTCTCTTTTGAACTTTCATCCAATTCGTGGGTTTCATTTGAATGTTGTTTTAAACCTTGTAGGCGGTGTGTAGTATGATGGGATATATTATCCCTATTCTCGTATGCTTGAAATTTAGTCCTTATAACCATGAGTTTCATCGACCCTTATCTATCTTGCATTGTTGCATGTTTCTAATCTTGTTGGGTTCATCAAATGAATCTCAATTTTTCACAGAGAAGGGATTAGGATCTCTTCGGGATAGTATGTTGTTTAGAGATAATACTGTGAATTTCATTTTGAGAATTGAATATGAACTTTATCTTGGTGAATGGAAATAGGAAATCATTTTGTAAGTTTGTAATGGAAATTGGTAGTGTGCATGCTTGACTGTGCATTTAGTTTTGAGTTATCTTTTAAGAACTAACTAATAGAACTTCTAAGTATAAATTAGATGATGGATTTCATTTCATAGTATAAATGAAATGAAATATGGATTGGGTCCTTTTCCTATTTGAGATCCTTTTTCTATTGACTGTATAAGTTCATTGACTGAACTTCTCTTTTGTTAATTCTCTTCTGAGATGGGAAATTCTTGTGGATTGGTTAGGAGATTATTTTTACATGAGTATAACTTGGATTTTGGAAAGTTGGTTTCAAATCTTTGATTTATAATCTACTAACATATAGAAGTTAGTAAGATTTTCTATAGACTATTCTTTTAATTTGTTGGGTTGAATTGGGACTCTTGTTTAGATGATGCCTCTTTATTTATGAGCTCCTTATATTGATAACTTAGATTGAGGTAGTAATGTGTGTTGTAAAATTGATTCCTTCCTTCAGAGGAATTGTGTCTGAGAAATAGATATGTATTGAATTCTTTTCTTGGGTTTATATGGAAGGATGAAGCATACTAATATGAGATATGTTGTAACTAACTCCTTTATAGGTTGGAAAAAGTTAAAAGTGTTTTTCTATCCTTATGAATTTATGAAATAATTTAATGACAAGAATTTTGGATCATTTTAAAGTGATTGATAGGATCAATTAAGTCTTGTGGTAAAATTCTGATGTTGTTATAATATGTTTTTTTCTTAAAAGTAAATTCATATCTTCTTAATTGTACTTCTTTCTAGATGTTATTACTTATGATTATTTGCATGATTTTATTTAATTGTTTCATTAAAGTAGAGTTGTTTAATGAAACAATTAGTGGAATGCACTTTACTTTAATGCTTAGTGCTTATCATGCTCAGTTCATTGAACTGACCCATGCTAGCAATTTTACAGATGGACATCGTAAGTGATGAAGGAAGACAAGAACTTTCATGTTGTATTGGATTATTTAATTTTGGATCTTCTGTTAAGAGTTTTGATTTATTCTTCAGTTGTATAAAAAGAAAAAGAAAATTTGTACTCTTTTTGGAATAAGGGTTTTTTGTTATACCGCATGCCTAAAATACATAGTCTTGTAATGTATAGTTTTATAATGATGAATTGAAAGTTGAGATTTACTTGTATTGGTTGTGTAAATTATCTTGTATTTATGAAAAATATGGAAATCCTATGTGGATGACATTTTTCCTATCTATTATATGCTTAATTTGGATAAACTTGATTAGTTGGTTAAAAGGGAAATATATTGGATTCCCTTATTAAGATGCAACTTGTTAAGTTACATAAGATAACAATCTTATCTAAACAATTCTAAAATAGTAATGGAAAGTGTAAAGAATATGCAGTAAAACTAAAGAAATTGTGAAAGATAAGATGGGTATGACAAACCCTAACACTTAATCATGAAGAGGAAGATTCTTCCTCACTAAAATAAATGTAACCCAAAGAATGGTGATATGATCGTTAATCATTAGACTTCATTTCTTATAAAGTCTACTACTAGTTGAACCTATTTGGTTGCTACACCTTCTTTGAATGATTAAGTTACATTTAATGGAACTTATGATGTTGTTATCCTATTTCTGGATATCTGTTTATTAAGCTTAGTAAACAAACATTAAAAGAAATCATGAGTTAAAGGGAGTTCTTTAATGCTTAATTGATTCAAGTATAGAACAAGAACTTAAGGAGTGTCGGATTAGGGTTTAGCATAGATGTTGTAATCTATTTTATAATCCTCATTAATTAAATTTTAATAACCTCCTTGGGTATGTACATCTTGATGAGGTAGTTTTCCGTAGGATCTTGGCACATGCCAACTATAGGAATATACCTTCGAGAAGGCAAGGGTTTTCTTGAGGATACAATGTTGTAGTTGACATGTGGCAACACCCTTCTGCATTGATCATCTAGATCTACACACAATTAAGGATTTGAACTTCGTTTCTCTCTAGGTCAAGTTAGTGCATGTTTAGGATAGGTAATAGCTTTCAATGGCTTAGGGTAGCTTGGCACATCTAGTTGACTTTGTTCAACCGAGTATGCCCATTTACCCTAAGTCATTATGAGTGTCTTCCTATAATAAATTATGTTTCTAACTAGGGCTAGGGTTAAACCTTGGACAAGTGGACTAACGGTAGTCAGTAAAGACCATTCTTGATAATAGAGGAGTGAGGTGAAGGATGTATTCTAAAATGATGAGTATGTCATCTAGGAATAGTGACATAAATAATATGTTGAAAATCTTTGGCCAAAGTATCGCAAGTTGTTGGTTATTGTCCTATGTCACCTAGTTTAAAGCAACATGATATTAGATGAATATTGGTAACAAATATTTAGATATGTTCTTTAAATAGATCACTTAGTACCCGGTTTAGGGTAGGAAAAACCAAGTATATGAAGTATACGATAAGTATTCAATACTTAAAGTTAACATAAATAGATTGATAGATCACCAAGTTATGAAATAAATAGATCGGTAGATCACCGAGTTATGAAATGAATAGATCGGTGGATCACCGAGTCATTTATAGCTACATATGGTTATCTGTTTGAGATTGATTAGCATGGAATGTGTGTTCTAAATAATGCTTTATTTAGAATAGAGAACATTATAAAAGAAAAAAATAAAAAAATTCCCTTGTTTCTAAAGTCTTAAAATGGGAATGTTACATCTTGGTATTAGAGCTGAAGGTTATAGCTCTTGGACCTATTGTGTCCATAATCTAATGAAACTTAAATTTTCTTGTAATAGAAAATGGTTAGAACAAGAGGAAATGTTGCAAATAACCCTCCACCTGAGGAAGGAGTGGCAATTTCCCAAAAAATATGAGATCCTTACTACCTTATTGGACACAAGAGATCATTTGGCTATACTTGAAAAAAAGTAATGGGAAATGAGGAGGAAGAAGATGTTGATAATAATAATCAGCCACCTCTTGAGGACAATGCCAATGTAGGTGTTGATAATAACAATGTGAACATACTTGTTCAACTTGAGAACAAAAAGGCTAGGTTGGTAGCTGAACTCACTAATGATATAAAAAGGATAATTCCACCCAAGTTTGATGGCACCACATTAGGAGATGGAGCTGAGAATTGGCTCAGTGAAATGGAGAAATACTTTTCAATAAGGAACTTCCTAGAAGAAATAAAGGCGATATGGAGAGCATATCAGCTTTCTCACAAAACATCTTCATGGTGGGATAGCTATAAGGCTGAGTTAAATATTGATGAAACTAATATCACATGGGATCAATTTAAAGGTTACTTTAGGCAATGTTGGCTGCCGCAACTTTACTATGATCAGAAAATGACTGAATTTCAGAACTTAGCTCAAGGAAAGCTAATTATAACTGAGTACTGGGAGTGGTTTAAAAAACTTCTTAAGTACGTACCTCAGTACCAAACTGATGAGAAGTTTAGGATATATAAATTCATCATGGGATTAAATCCCATTATAGGAGGAGAGGTGGATGTTCACAGCCCAACCACGATGGAAGGGGTTGTTGAAAAATCCATAAGAAGGAACATAAATTAAAGGTAGTTTGTGCTCATAAGGAGGAAGTAAGGAAGAAAGTCCCAACTCCTCTTCATCATCTCTTGCACCTAAGAAAGGACCATGGAAGAAATTTGGAATGAAAAGTAAGTTTTCATCTGATACTAATAAGAAAGTAGTAACAAACAAGTTTGTTGGTAATGCATGGAACAACTTTACCAAGAACAATAATAATAGACAGAAGTCCTATGGGGGTTAGAACAATAACTCTAAGGTTGGAAATAAACCTGAGCCTAAGAAGGGACCTGTAGGAGACTATTATAAATGTGGAAAATATCATTAGGTAAATCAACACCCTTTGAAAAAAGACGATCGTAATCAACATCACAAGATACATGCCGCATGAGCTAACAAGTAGGCTAAGAAACAGGCCACGCCTATAAAAGTTCTAGGTAAGTTATATGGTTTACCCTATAACTATTATTTTCGATACCGGAGCTGCTGAATGTTTTATTTTTAGTAAATTAGCATCAAAACTAAAAATAAAATATGGAAACATGGATAAAATATGGACTGTATAATATGGAAACAATGTTGTTCATACATTTAGTATGTGTCTTTTTGGAGCAATCCTTGATTTACCTAACTTTTCCACTGAATTTGATCTTTATGTTGTACCTTTGGGGTCTTATGATGTAATCATAGGTGTTAATTGGTTAGCAGAACATAAGGCTAAAGTGGATTGTTTTGAAAAAACACATTAGTTGTTTAGATGACCTCACAAAAAAACAGAGATTCAGGTGTGAAACATGAGATCTTTGTTAGAAAATTGTCAACTATGTAACTTAAAAAGGCCAAAAATAAAGGTTGTACCTTATATGCAATGAAAATTACATAAACAACTTAAGAGAACAAAAATCTTGAATGATATCCGTTGTTACGAGACTTTAGTGACGTATTTCTAGAAGAATTGCTAGGTCTTCCACCAAAAAGGTAGATTGATTTCACGATTAAGATCAAGCCTGGAACTCAACCTATTCCTAAACCACCATATCAAATTACTACTACTGAATTAGTAGAGCTTAAGGCTCAATTGCAAGAACTTTTTCTAAAGGTTTGATTAGACCAAGTGTTTCACCTTGGGAGCACCTGTAATTTTTTGAAAAGAAGGATGGAACACTTAGATTGTTCATTGACTATAGAATGTTAAACAAAGCAACAATCAAGAATAGATACCCACTCCCTAGGATTGATGATTTATTTGATCAGATGCATGGAGCATCGGTATATTCTAAGATAGATCTTCGATCTGGATATCATCAATTGCGGATTAAGGATGAGGATATTCATAAAACAACTTTTCGAACAAGGTATGGACATTATGAGTTCACGGTTTACCTTTTGGATTAACTAATGCACCTGCAACATTTATGAATTTAATGAATAATATCTTTCAAGAATACTTGAAAAAATTGTGCTCGTATTCTTGGACGACATTCTCATATATTCTAAAAGTATTGAGGAAGACCATGAGCATTTGAAGATAGTTTTGGAAATATTAAGAAAGAGACGGTTATTTGGTAAGTTGTCTAAATGTTCTTTCTATGACACAAAAGTACACTATTTGGGACATGTAATAAGTAAGAATGGAATTGTTGTAGATCCTTCAAAAATTGTAGCTATAATTGAGTGGCCTACACTAAAGAATGTACATGAAGTTAGAAGCTTCATGGGACTTGCTGGCTACTATAGAAAATTTGTAAAAGATTTCTCTAAGGTGGCTACACCAATAACTTCTTTACAGAAGAAGGATAAAATTTTTGTTTAGAACGAGAAATGTGAAATTACATTCAAAAATTTAAAGGAACAGTTAACTTCAACACCTATTCTATCAGCATGCAGATCCTAATGGAGATTTTATGGTGGTAACCGATGCATCTCATGAAGGTCTAGGAGACATTTAATTACAAAATGGTAATTTCATAGCTTACAAAAGTAGAAAACTAAAATTACATGAGTTGAATTATGCTCCACATGATTTAGAGCTTGCTATCATTGTTCATGCACTGCAAGTTTGGAGGAATTACCTGCTTGGTAAACCTTTTGAATTGAAAACTAATCATCTTGGGCTGAAGTATATCTTTACTCAAACAAATCTTAATACAAGACAATGAAGGTGGTTAGAGTTTTTATCTCAATATGATTTTGACATCAGTTATATCAAGGGTAAAGAAAATAGAGTGGTTGATGCTCTAAGTCATAGGAAGCACATTTCTACTCTTATAACATTGAGAACTCAATTTAAGGATGAAGTAAAAATTGTTATAGAATCTGATTCTTATTTTCAGCAAGTAAGGACAACGCTTGTTGTAGATCCTAGTGATCTGAGGTATAAAGGTTTTCACTTTGATAACGAAGGAATCTTATGATTTGAAAACAAAGTATGTGTACCTTTCACTAAATGATTTAAGAAAGAAATTGTTAGTGGAATTTCACAACTCACCTTTTTTTGGACACCCCGGTATTACAAAGATGCTTTTGATATAAAACAACAATATTTCTAGAAGGGAATGAAAAAGGATATTATAGACTTTGTGACACATTTCCTTGAATGTCAACATGTTAAAGCGTAACATATGCACCCAGCCGGTGTATTGTATCCTCATACCATACCGCAAAGACAAATGGCAAGTGATAAGCATGGAATTTGTACAAGGGTTTCCTATGTCAAGAAATAAACATGATGTTATTTTAGTAGTTGTGGATAAACTAACAAAGGTAGCACATTTTATTACTAGTAATCTAAAGGATGATTCTCCTGTTAGCTAAAAGATTCGTACATGAAATTTTTAGATTACATGGAGTACCTGAATTAATCATATTAGATAGAGATCCTAGAATGACATCAAGATTTTGGCAAACTCTTAATATAGCTCTAGGAACTAAGCTAAATTTCAGTTCTACGTATCATCCGAAAAAATGGAAATACTAAAAGAGTTAATCAATTTTTAGAGGATATGTTATGAATGTATTGTATGGACCAGTAGTATAAGTGGGAAGAGTACCTTCCACTAGTTGAGTTTTCATATAATAATACATATCATTCCTCTCTTAAGATGGCACCTTTTGAAGCATTATACGGAAGAAAATGTAGAATTCCTGTTAGTTGGGACAACATTGAGGATAGAGAGGCGATTGGACCTAAAATTATTACTGAAATGGAACAACAAGTTAAAATGATTCGTGAATGCTTGAAAGAAGCAGCAGATAGGCAAAAGAGTTATGCTTGATTTAAAGCGGGTAGACAAGAAATTTGAACTTGGTGAGAAAGTCTTTCTTCAGGTCAAACTGAAAAAGAGCTCTATAACTTTTGGCAAGGTTGTCAAGTTATCACCTTATTATGTGGAACCTTTTGAGATAGTTGAAGTAATCAACCCTATAGCTTAACTCTTAGCATTACCTCTACTTTATCATGAATACATGATGTTTTCCATATTTCTTTGCTTAATAAATATGTTTCAGATTTATCACATGTGTTAAATAAGAATTCCTTCCAGTCTAAGACCCAGAATAATCATGGTTAAACCCATACAAGTTCTTGAAACTCACCAGTTGCATTTGAGAAATCATGAGATAAGTCAATGCAAGGTCTAATGGGACCAGTTTAATGAAGAAAGTGCAACTTGGGAAAACCTAGATGATATGAAAACTACTTTTCCATATCTATTTGAACAAAATTGATTTTGTTGACTAATAAAAAAATTGTGATTTTATCTTTATAATACAATAAGTATGCCAGTTTTGGGCAGATATTTATTTGTTTTGAATAAACAGATAGGTAATGCTGATTTCTGAAACTTAAAATTCAGATACTTGTTGCAAACATATGTTAAGAAAGTGAATAAAAATTGATTATCCTAATGCAATGATTAAAATGAGGTAATCATCGGGACGATGATTCTTTTTAGGAGGGAAGCATGTAACACCCTTGACAATTGTTATATTCCTCCTTTGCATTTCAAGTGTTGACATGTGATTTTCTTGATAAAGATGTGTTCTTTTGACTACTGAAGATCATGCTTGATATGGATAAATCATTTTTGCTCTTTGATTGTAGGGCTGGTATGTTGTTGCTTGCAATAATCTATTTCACTTCTTATGAGTAAAGTTGTAATCTGTTTGAATGGTTACAAACTTATCCTTTGTAATTAGACTCATCCTTGGATCAATTCCATTGATCCAAGGTATGTTTTAAATCTTCTTATCTAAATTGAATGAAAAACTAACATTCATTGATTAAGAGACTTAACAGAATGAATGTGTGTTTGTTGTAAATTCTTTACCATCTCGAAAGACCATGCCTACATTCTTTTTTGTGTTGTGATCGTCTCTTCATGATTGACCCTTACATGGCACTTAATGGCGTTAAAGAAAAAAAAGAAACTTTCTTCAATATTCTTGAGAAAGAGAGATTTTAATGTGTCCTATATCTATAAGGTCTATCCTAATAGATTCAAGACTCAGGTAAATTCTTCCTAACTCTTTCTACACCACTTTATGTGGGATGACATCCTAACCTAAGTTGTTAACACTAAGTTAGTATGAAGGAAATAACCTAAGGGATTTTAAGTTATTTCTAACCTATTGTATTTTGTTAACCTAAGAAAATAACCTAAGGTAACAATCTATTACTTGAAGGTTATATCCTAAAGTAATAAATTGTAAATTAACCTAATATCTAACCTAAGAAAATTCTATCTATCCTAAACTAATGGGATATGAAAGGGAACCTATGGGTCATTGGCAAGTGGGAACTAAGTGGTAGTTCCTAAGCTTTTAATGAGATTGATTTTGATTTGGTTTTAAATGCATGTAAGTACTACCAAGTTTGGTAGGGGCTAGTGAAATTTTAGAGGAACCTACGTGGAGGCATCACTAAGTTTGGAAATGCATGTAGAAATCTGATTTGGTCTCACCAAACTTTGGATGATGGTGGCAGAGAGAGAGAGAAGCATGGGAATATGTAAATTAATGTCATTAATTCACCTCGGTTCTGGTGAGCAAACCATCTTGGAAGGCATGTTGGTAGATTTGTTTGGGGTTGTTTTGTTTTGCATGCTTCCCAATTTTTACTTTGCATGGAGCAAGCTAGTTTTTCGAACCAATAGTTTGATCTGCACTTAGTGGCTATTTTTAATTCTCCGATCTATTTTTAGTTCAAGTAATGTATAAGAGGCATTGTGAAAAATATCATGGTTGTTTGATATTTCTTGGAGAAGAAGGGGTGTTAGAAACTTGGTGGAATTCTTCTTCAAATTGTCAGAAGCACTATCAGGCATGATAGACTCTACCCATTAAGATTTCTTTCTTTCTTCTAAATGATTCATTAAAACAATTATGCTCACTAGAAATTTATATTTGCATGATGTATCTGGTTATTTAATTACATGTATTCATGAAATCTATGTGGGTTTTGGAATGTGAATCCTTTACTATTAATTGCAGTTTTTGGAACTTTCTCTATACTAGTTGTTAGAGGTTTTCATGTGAAATTGTATTGAAACTCTATAACTTGTACTTGAAGTCTGAAATTTGTATTGAAGCTTTATTTCTATCATTTGAGACTAATGTTGATTGAATGGGATTGTTGCTTGTTCGGTTTGGAAGCTATGTTTAATCTTGTGTTTTGAGAGCTTAAAGTGGAGCTCCATAGTGGTTCTAAACTTGTATTGAAGCTTGAAATTTGTTATTAGTTTTATTAGGAACTTTTGGTTGTTTTTGATTGTGTTCAAACTAATTTAAGTTTAAACCTTGGTTGAATCTTCATATTCAACAACTACACTTGTATATAGTTCTTATGAATACTGAACTTGTTGTTGAGTGTAGCATTGTGCCCTATACTTAAGCTCTAAACTAGAGTTTTATTCTTCCTTAGGGAACAAGGATTGCTTGAACCAGTAATAGAGTGATGGTGTTTATGTTGAGCTTATATTAGGGTCATGAGTTTCATTATAGACTTGTATTTGAGCTTGTGTTGTTTGAACTTATGTTCAAGCTCGTATTTGACTTAGTTCAGGTGATTCCATTATTGGTTGTTTTGATCCTGTACAGGAATCAACGTGTTAATTTTATACAGGTTTCTTGCTGGAGTTAGTGGGTATTAAGAATTGTGAAGCTTCAGCCTCATTTCATATTGTTTTCTTGAAGGGGTCTTATGAGTTTTGTTTGGTCAGAAGTAGACCATGTAACTTCTTTTGAGGTCTCCTTTGTTTTGATTTTGAGAAGGATTGGTTGTATTACTTCTTCCTTTTAGACTACATTGTGTTCTCGAACTTGATGGGGCATTTGAATTTAGGAGTGTATCCTATTCATCTCTGCTCTTAGCGTACTCATGTCTTGTGAGAAAACTTGACTATTTTGTTCATAGAAATAAATGGGACTGGAACTATGTTCTATTATGGGACAATCATATCAGTTGTAGAGGTTTATGGAATGAATTATTTACTTCCTTTCTGTCTTTGATGTTGAGAAAATTCTTACCTGTCATAAGATTTTAATGGAACTCGAGAATCTTGTGGTGATTCTATTTAGTTGTGTTGGAAGAAGTTGGGAATACTTTATCTTTGATGAAATGTTATTTCCTTAGTCTCTTCTAAACTTTCATTTGATTTGTGAGTTTCATTTGAATCTTGAATTTAAACCTTGTATGCAAGAGTAGCATGATAGGATACATTATGTCTATTATGTATGCTTGGAAATTCAGTCCCTGTAACCATGAGTTTCATCGAACCTTGTCTATCTTTTTGCTGTTTCATGTTTCTAATCTTATTGAATTCATCGAATGAATCTTCGAGTTTTCGACAGAGAAAATATTAGGATCTCTTGGGGACAGTATGTTGTTTAGAGATAGTACTATGAATTTTGTTTTGAGAATTGAATCTGAAATCGAGCTTGGTGAATAGAAATAGGAAATCATTTTGTAAGTTTGTAATGGAAATTGGTAGTGTGCATGCTTGACTATGCATTCAGTTTTGAGTTCTCTTTTGGGAACTAACTAAAAGAACTTCTAAGTATAAATTAGATGATGGATTTCATTTCATAGTATAAATGAAATGAAATATGGATTGGGTCCTTTTCTATTTGAGATCCTTTTTCTATTGACTGTATAAGTTCATTGACTGAACTTCTCTTTAGTTAATTCTCTTCTGAGATGGGAACTTCTTGTGGATTGGTTAGGAGATTATTTTTACATGATTATAACTTGGATTTTGGAAAGTTGGTTTCAGATCTTTGATTTATAATCTACTAACAAAAAAAAGTTAGAAATATTTTCTTTAGACTATTCTTTTAAATTTTTGGGTTGAATTGGGACTCTTGTTTAGATGATTCCTCCTTATTTATGAGCTCCTTATATTTATAACTTGGAATGAGGTAGTAATGTGTGTTCTAAACCTGATTCCTTCCTTCAGAGGAATTGTGTTTGAGAAATAGATATGTATTGAATTCTCTTATTGGGTTTATATGGAAGGATGAAGCATACTAATATGAGATATGTTGTAACTAACTCCTTTGCAGGTTGGAAACGGTTAAAAGTGGTTTTCTATCCTTATGAATTTATGAAATAATTTAATGACAAGACTTGTTGATTGTTTAAAGTGATTGATAGGATCAATTAAGTCTTGTGGTAATATTTTGATGTTGCAAAATATAATATGTTCTTTTCTTAACAGTAAATTCATATTTCTGAATTGTACTTATTTCTAGATGTCATTACATATGATTATTTGCATGATGTTATTTAATTGTTTCATTAAAGAAGAGTTGTTTAATGAAACAATTATTAGAATGTAATTTACTTTAATGCTTAGTGCTTATCATTCTCAGTTCATTGAATTGACCCATGCTAGAAATTTTTCATATGGACATCGTAAGTGATGAAGGAAGACAATAACTTTCATGTTGTATTGGGCTTATTTAATTCTATATATTTTGTTAAGAGTTTTGATTTATTCTTTAGTTGTATAAAAAGAAAAAGAAAATTTGTACTCTTTTTGGAATAAGGGTTGTTTGTTATAGCACATGCCTAAAATACATAGTCTTGTAATCTATAGTTTTATAATGATGAATTGAAAGTTGATATTTACTTGTATTGGTTGTGTAAATTATCTTGTATTTATGAAAAAGATGGAAATCCTATCTGGATGATATTTTTCCTATCTGTTATATGCTTAATTTGGATAAACTTGATCAGTTGGTTAAAAGGGAAATATATTGGATTCCCTTATTAAGATGCAACTTGTTAAGTTGCATAAGATAACAATCTTATCTAAAAAATTACAAAATAGTAATGGAAAGTGTAAAGAATATGCAGTAAAACTAAAGAAATTGTGAAAGATAAGATGGGTATGACAAACCCTAACACTTAATCATGAAGAGGAAGATTCTTCCTCGCTAAAAGAAATGTAACCCAAAGAATGGTGATATGATCATTAATCATTAGACTTCATTTCTTATTAAGTCTACTACTAGTTGAACCTATTTGGTTGTTACACCCTCTTTGAATGATTAAGTTACATTTAATGGAACTTATGTTGTTGCTGATCCTGTTTTTCGATATCTGTTTATTAAGCTTAGTAAACAAACATTAAAAGCAATCATGATCTAAAGGGATTTATTTAATGCTTAATTGATTCAAGTATAGAACAAAAACTTAAGGAGTGTCGGATTAGGGTTTAGCATAGATGTTATTCTGTTTTATAATCCTCATTAATTACATTTTAATAACCTCCTTGGGTATGTACATCTTGATGAGGTAGTTTTTATAGGATGTTGGCACATGCCAACTGCAAGACTGTACCTTCAAGAAGGCAAGGGTTTTCTCGAGGATACAACGTTGTAGTTTACATGTGGAAACACCCTTCTGCATTGATCATCTAGATCTACACATAATTAAGGGATTGAAATTTGTTTCTCTCTAGGTCAAGTTAATGGCATGTTTAAGATAGGTATTAGCTTTCAATGGCTCATGGTACCTTGGCACATCCAGGTTGAATTAGGTCAACCGATTATGCCCATTCACCCTAAGCCATTGTGAATATCTTCCTATAATAAATTATGTTTCTAACTGTGGCTAGGGTTAAACCTTGACAAGTGGATTGATGGTACTCAATAAAGACCATTCTCGATAATAGAGTGAGGTGAAGGATGTATTTTAAAATGATGAGTATGCCATATAGGAATAGTGACATAAGGAGTATGTTGAAAATCTTTGGCCAAAGTATCACAAGTTGCTTGTTTCGTTGTCATATGTCACCTAGTTTAAAGCAACATGATATCAGATGAATATTGGTAACAAATATTTAGATATGTTCTTTAAACAGATCACTCAGTACCTAGTTTAGAGTAGGAAAAACCAAGTATATGATAAGTATTCAATACTTAAAGTTAACATAAATAGATCGGTAGATCACTGAGTTATGAAATAAAAAGATCGGTAGACCACCGAGTTATGAAATGAATAGATCAGTGGATCATCGAGTCATTTACAACTTGATATGGTTATCTGTTTGAGATTGATTGACATGGAGTGTGTGTTCTAAATAATGCTTTATTTAGAACAGAGAACATTATAAAAAGAAAAAAATTCCCTTATTTCTAAATTCTTAAAATGGGAATGTTACATCAAGCTTCTTATCCTTGATATGCCTATCATTCCATGCCTTCTGTCTAGCCTTTTCTCGCCTTCGACTCCATCTAGAAATGGCATGCGTTTTATCCAACTGCATAATTTTATCAATATGCTCTTCAAGTTATTTCTCATTAGCTAAACCTCCTACATGCGTAATATGCAGAGAAGGTAACATGAATTCCATGGGAAAATTAGCCTCCACACCAAACACTAGCTGAAATGGTATGGTTTTGTTTAACCATTTATATGTTATCCCATATGCCCAAAGTACAACAGAGACTTTATCATCCCAATATTTCCTTCCAACATCACAAATCTAAGTTTGTGTATGTCCAACTATCTTGTTGAAATCCTCAACATTTCCATAAGCTTGTAGGTGATAGGGTGTTGTTTTATGGTGTGCCACCATAAAATCTACCATCGATATCCTAATTTTCTCATTAAGGAAATGAGTACCCCTACCAATTATAAAACTCAATGGGCATCCATACCTGTTGATAATTTTTTCCCATAGAACCTTACTACTATAGTTGTTTCACAATCCTTTGTAGGTGCTACTTTTTCCCACCTTGTAAGATAATCTATACAAGTTATAATGTAGTGTGATCTAGTCATACATGCGGGTGGGGAAATAGGGCACAAAAATTTAATTTCCCATTGTTTAAAAGGTTTTTTAGTCACAATAAGCCTTAAAGGAATTTCATCTCTATGCCCAAGATTTCCAAGGCACTGAAAATGATCACGAGACCTTACAATATTCTTTAGAACCCTTATATAGTGTTTCCCACTATAATCTATCCAATCAAATCTTGTGCTTGGTATCATCTCCTATATAATGTCCACCTGTAATCCCACCATGATCTTCCTCTATAATAGTTTCACGCTCATGCTCAAGTACACATTGGTGAAAAAAATTCATCCCGACCTAGTTTGTATAAGTCTCCACTAATCAACATGTAAGGCGAAATGCATATGACAAGTTATTTGTTCTCTAAACTCTTCATCCCTTTAAGCACCACACCAGTATGCAAAAAAGACAACAATATCTTCTAAGTCAGAGGGTGCATGGTTAAATATGAATAGCTATGCATCTAAAATTGTATCCTCAATGATCTACATGTCCTCACCTGAATTAATCCTTGATAAATGATTTGTTCTAGAATTGATTTTACCTTGCTTAACCACTACTGTAAAGTCAAATTCCTGAAACATCATAATCCAACGGCATATATGCCCCTGCAGAATAGGCTTGTACACCAAGTAATTCAATTCCATGTGATCTGTATAGAATATAAATGGGGTAGCCAACAAGTATTGTCTAAACTTATGCAACACTTAAATCATAGACAAGGCCTCGTGCTCCATAGTTTTATAATTTATTTTAGTTGGGATCAACTTCCTGCTTGCAAATAAAATAGGAAGATCAATAATACCTTCTCTAGGTTGGGCTAATACCACACCAATAGCCATGCCAGAGGCATCCACATGCACATGAAAAGGTTTGTTACATGAATAAAAATGAAGAATAGGATTTGTAGTAAGCCTTTCCTTCAATGTCTTGATTTTACACTATTGCACTTCACTCCAATGGAACTCTCCCTTACTCTTCAACAATTCCTCCAAGGGCACAATAATAATAGCATAAAATTTTATTAAATTCATGTAATATCCTTTAGGTCCCAAGAATCCATGCACCTCACTCTGGTTAGTAGGTTCCTCTAAGCCCAAAATCATAAAAATTTTAGTATGATCTACTAATAAGCCTTCTTTACAAATAATATGTCCCAAAGAGAGTCCCTAAGGGTGTAGCAAAAATGCACTTTTTAATGTTCAAAGAGATGCTCAATTACCAAAATCTCTCAAACATAAGTCTTAAATTATCATAGTGGTCTTTCACTAGCCCATTATATATCCAATCATCCAAGTAAACCAACAAAAACTTGTGAATGAAATCCGGGAATGCTTGTACAGTAATGCACAAAAAGACTACAAGCACAGTCTTCAATCCAAAATACATAATCGTGTATACAAAACTTCCCCTCCCGGTGGTGAATTTTTTCTTCTCTTGATCCTCTTTAACAATCCTCACTTGATGATATCCATAATATCCATCGGTGGAATAGATCTTTCCCTTCAACACCTTCCATAATTTTTTTAGTAAAATGTGTGGGAAAGAGATCTATTACACATGAAACATTCAACTCTCTATAATCCACACAAATTTTTATTCTTCCATCTTTCTTTATACTTATCACCATAGGGATAACCCAATCTGACTCCTCAATGGGCTCAATGATTCCATATTTCAACATCTTATCAATTTCCTCCTTTACCTTAACGCACATTGTTGAGTGTGGAGATTAATTGCTTCACAAAAATCTTGTTTTTACATGTTGCTAGATTTGAAAGTGACCAGAATTGGTCAATAAGTGACCAACATCGGTCAAATAATGATCGGATCACCAAGAATTGATTCGCATCAATCATTTATCGACCAACATGGGTCAGGAAGTGACCGACATCATCAGTGAAAGATTGACACCACCATGTAATGTAACTGATATTGGTCACCTATGCGAGTAGTGTTTTGTTTTTGGCCAAGAATTAGAATAAATATTTTGATTTAAAGATGATTTCTTGATTATAAAATCATAGTTAGTTTCCCAGAATAGATATATATGCATTGTATGAGAATATGCGAGAAGAAAATAACAATTATTTGCATGTAAGTTTTCTTGGTGAGAAATAAAGAGTAGTTGAGTGAGGGAAAAACATTAAACATCATGTGAGGTGTTGGAAGATAGTAGATCTTCATTGTATTTCCTTTGTAAAGCATTGAATAATAATATTGGTCATTTCTTAGTGGATGTAGCCCACACTAGGTGAACCACATTAAATATAATTCTCTTCTTTATTTTATCTTATGGTTTATTTTCGCATCCATTGCTTGTATGATTTATCTAATTTTAGATCTCAGTGCAACACACGGTTATATGGTTAAATCCCAACAACCGGTATCGTAGATGTGTTTAGAGGTTTTGTGTGTTGACAAAATTTCCTCATAGAGGGTTTTCGATTGAGTAGGAGCATAGCAATGGAAAAGATAATAAATACTTTTGATTAGAGAAATTTGATGGTCATAATTATAAACTATGGAAGATGCAAGTGGAGGATTATTTGAATCATTTATCTATACTTATTGTTGGATTATCATGCACATCCAAACATGATGACTAGTGAAGAATGGTCTTGGCAGAAATTCTCTGGGATCTATAATATTGAGACTAAAAGCATTGATGGATTCAAATTTTACAGATGTAAAGACCATGGTAGAGTTGATGAAATATTTATCAAATTTGTATGAAACTCCTATTTCTTCAAATAAGGTTTATTTGATGAAAAAATAGTTTAATTCTAAGATGACAGAAGGTGGATTTGTATCTAATCATTTGAATGATTTCGGTCTATTGTAAATCAATTAAAATCAGTAGAAATGTTGTTTGATGATGAAGTGAAAGAAATTTTTTTCTTATGATCTTTCCAGATATTTGGGATAAATTGGTAATGGTTGTTAGTAATACAATGTCTACTTATAAAGGTTTGAAATTTGATTATGTGGTTAGTGTAATCCTTATTGAGGAAATGCACTAGAAAATCTCAGGAGAAGCATCATCTATAAATGCTTTAAATTTAGAAAGCATGGGAAGATCTAAGGAGAGATCATCAAAGAGCAAGAATAATGGGAGATCAAAGTCAAGAAATGGCAGATCTAGATCCAAGTACATAGATTTACTTTTCTAGAATTGTGGAAAGAGAGGACACATAAAGAAGGAGTGTTGGTCCAAGTAAAACAAAGAGAATACATTAGACAAAGGTAAAGAAAAAGGTAAAGAGGAAAATGTTGCAAGTGAGGTAAAACAAGATGCCCTTATTCTCTCCTTAGATAATAAATTATAATCTTGGGTTTTAGATTCTAGAGCTTCTTTCCATGCTACCCCTAATAAGGGTTATTTCAAAAATTATGTTCAGGGTGATTTTGGACAAGTTTATTTAGGAGATGATGAGCCATGCAATATTATTGGTAAAGGTGATGTTCATCTGAAGCTGCGAGAATGAAAATTCATGAGTGTTAAAATATGTGAGGCATGTTCCAAGGCTCGGGAGAAATTTAATATCTACAGGAAAACTAGGTGAATCTGGATGCATGGTTACATTCACGGCCGATTATTAGAAGGTTACCAAGGGATCTCTTATTGTGGCAAGAGGTAAGAAGGTAGGAACTTTATATTTTTCTACATGTGTTACTAATTCCTTTTTGTGCTATATACTACAAATTCATATGCAACCATGTGACGTAATCAACTACGCCATATGAGTGAAAAAGGAATGTAGATCCTAAAGGCTAAGAGTAAGTTAACATATTTGAAACAATTAGATTTTGAATTTTGTGAGCATTACATATTTGGAAAGGAGAAGAGAGTGAGATTTCTCAAGGTTATGTCAACAAAGAAGGAGCAAGAATTAGAGCTTGTACACTCAAATGGGTGGGGACAAGCTCAGGTAGTTTCTATTAGAGGATCCCAATATTATGTGACTTTCATTGATGATGCCACAAGGAAGGTATGGATTTATTTTATTAAGCATAAATTTGATGTTTTTGAGAATTTTAAAAGATGGAAAGCTCTTATGGAAAATGAAACAAACTTAAAATTAAAGTGTATTAGATATGACAATGGTGGTGAGTATTGTAGTAAGGATTTCAATTATTATTGTTCCATGAATGGAATATGAAGAGAAAGAACGGTTCCTAGATTTCCACAAAGGCGAATGGAGTTGCAGAAAGAATGAACTAAACAATCATGGAATGTGCTAGAAACATGAGGATACATGTCGATTTTCCTTTGAATTTTTAGGCGTAAAAAGTAGATACAATAGTGTACTTGATCAACCATGGGCCTTCAACAACAATGGATGGTGGTATACCATAATAAGCTTGGTCCGGAAAAGAGGTATATTTTTAATTTCTTAGAGTTTTGGCACAAAAGATTTTGTGCATGTTTATAGGAAAATATGAAGAAGATGGATGCTAAATCTAAGAGATGTACTTTCATTGGTTATGGATCTAGTGATTTCGGATATATTTTTTTGGGATTTATAAGATTCTAAGATTGTTAGGAGTCGTGACGTTGATTGGAATGAAACAAGAATGTACAGGATCAGGTTTTGATGCCTAAACATGAATAGGTTGATGAGATTTTGAAGGAAAATTAACTTTCGGATCTAAAACAAACATCCACAGACACTGACGTCGGTTCTATAGAATTCAGTTTCACCAAGATAACTAGAATTACCAAATAGGATAGGGTTCATATTAAACAACTACATCTGGAACCAGTGTCGATACTCCTCAAACCGGTGGTGGTGAGGTAACTTCAGTCAATTGGAAGATAGAGAAATTGTGATCGGTTATAGAACAATGTTTGGTATTAGGAGATTGGTGTTGGTCACTTATAGAGATTGACATGAACATGAAATAGGCACAAAATGAGTCGCATACACCCCAAATATTAGTGAGAAGTTCACAAAGAGTAAGTAGACCTCCGAGATATTTTCACCTTCCTTTTCTTATTTATTATTGACTGATAGTGGTGAACCAGAAAGCTTTGAAGAATAAATGTAGGTAGATACCCATGGGTAGTGGGAGCATGATATGGATGAGGAGATGGAGTCCCTAGAACAAAATAAATAAAATGGGTTTACGGGATCAAGGAAGAAGAGGGTGGACTGAAAAGATGCAAGGCAAGGCTTCGTAAAGGTATTTACATAGAAAGAAGGTATTGACTTTGATGAGACTTTTTCTCTTGTAGTTAAGATGAATTCTATTCGTATTGTTCTAAATTTGGTTGAAAAGAAGATTTTTATTTAGAAAATCTTTATGTTAAGACATATGTTCTTCATGGTGATTTGGAGGAAGATATTTATATGCAGCAGACCACTTGGTTATGAAGTCACGAGTAAGGATAAACTAGTGTGTAGATTGAAAAATAGCATATATGGGCTCAATATAGCTCCAAGGCAATGGTATTTGAAATTTTACAGTTTTATGCATAAGCATGGTTATATGAGATGTGAATTTTACCATTGTGTTTATTTTAAGAAGATTGAAAATGGGAGCAATTTTATTTTGTTACTATATGTGGAAGATATGTTGATTGCGGGATCTAGTATGCGGGACATTAGTAATCTTAAAAAAAGACTAGCTCACACATTTGTAATGAAGGATTTGGGAGTTGCAAAAGAAAATCCTTGGCATAAAAATTCACCGAGATAGAAAAAACAAGGAGTTTTATTTGTCTTAGGAGGCTTATATCAATATGGTGTTGACAAGTTTAACATGCAAGATTCAAAACTTGTTATTACACCTATGGCTAGACACTTCAAATTGAGCAAAGATCAGTGTCCTTCATCACACAAGGAGGTTGATTACATGACACATGTTCCCTATCCTTCAGTAGTAGGAAGTCTTATATATGTCATGTTTTATACTAGACTAGACATTGCACAGCGGTGGGAGTTATGAGTAGGTTTATGGATAATCTAGGTAAAGAACATTGGAAAGAAGTCCAATGGATTCTTAGGTATTTGAGAGGGACATTTGACATAGAGTTATGCTATGGAGGATAGAATACTTATTTACATTGATATGTTGATTCGATATGACTAGATATTTGGATGGTAGGAGGAGCACCACCGGGATATGTTTTCACAATAGGTGGAATGACAGTTAGATGGATATTGAGATTACGAAGGTTATGGATTTTTCTAATGCAGAGGCAAAGTATGTTACAGCTATATAAGCTAGCAAGGAGGTGATATGGATGAGTAGGTTTAGGGAAGATTTGGGTAAGGAGTAAGAGGATTGCATATTAAACACCGATAGTCGAGCGTGATCCATCTGGAAAATAACTCATCATTTCAGTCAAGAATGAAACACATTTAGTTGAGGTATCACTTCATACGATGGGTGTTGTAGGATGGGAAACTGAAGTTAGAGAAAATTCATATGGATGAGAACCCTATGGATATGCTAACAAATCCATTGGTAAAGGAGAAGTTGGAGCTTCACTTCAGTTCTCTTGGTCTTCAAGTTTGAGACTTGAAGAGGAAGAACGGGCCAAGGAAAAGGATCCAAGGATGATGATGTACAATATAGTGCAGCAATTGATATCCAAGTGGGAGATTGTTGAGTATGGAGCTTAATTACTTCATAGAAAGCTTGTTTTACATGTTGTTGGATTTGACAATGACCAACATTGGTCGAAATGGTGGTATCTTGGTCAGTTAGTAACCAACATCGGTCAACAACTGTGTGACGATGTTTTATTTTTTAGCTGAGAATTAGAATAAACATTTTATTTTAAAGATGATTTCTTGATTGTAAAAGCATAGTTAGTTACCTAGAATAGATATATATGCATTGTATGAGGGTATGTGAGAAGAAAATAACAATTGTTTACATGCTAGTTTTCTTGGTGAGAAAGAAATCATATTTGAGTGAGGGAAAAATATTGAACAAGTTGTGAGGTGTTGGAAGACAGAGATCTTCATTGTATTTCCTCGAAAGCATTGAATAATACTTTTAGACATTTCTTAGTGGACGTAGCCCACACTTTGGGTGAAACACCTTAAATCTGATGTTATCTTTTTCTTCTTTATTTCCATATTCATTGCTTGTATGCTTTATTTGATTTTAGGTCTATGCAACAATGTTATATGGGTAAATGTCAATAACACATAGACTAGGATTCATCATGTAAGGCCTCTTCCTAACCAGGCGTTCACCTTCCTTTAGCTTAATCCTCATCTCGCCCAAAGAGTGATGTGCCCCTTTCAATTCATAATAGCCTCTAGGAAATAAATATTGGAATTCGTGCAATAACTAAATTATCTTTACAACCTCTGAGTCAAACCAATAATCACTAATGATGGCCTCCTTAGGTTCAACATTTATCCCAATGTTGACCTTCTTCATTTTCATAGGCTCATGATACACACACACATTTTCATCTACATTGTCTAATACTTCACATGTACCTATAGTATGATCAACATCTATATTCTCCACTTCTTCATCATTAATAATGTATACCATTTTACCCCTTTATTTTTCTAAGAAGGCCCACTCAAGTCAGTTCTACATCTATGTATTCTTCTTCAAAATACACCCCTAGATCTAACTCACCTAGTAACTCTTAAATAAGTTCCTCATCCTTTGCACTATCTCCCATAGTTAAGCACTTCATAACCTATAATTCCTCATTCACTAGAGGTTTAGTGGAAAAATAGTCAAATGTCTAAATCATACATGTAGGCGGTTCGTGCCAATTCCATTTTTCTCTATTCAAATTTTCATAAACATAACATACATGTGCACAATCTCGCAAGGTGAAGTAGAACTTGTGCACCCATAGTGAGGGTAGTAAGTAAGGCCTCCTAACCCTCTTTCTAGAGTCTCTCACACTAATGAACATGATGTGAAGTAGAATCCTTTCCATGAAATTCACATGTCTTGGTAGGCACATTGCTCCAAATAAATCTAGCAGATAAAGTGATTCTCACTTATTGCCACTCTAAAAGACCATCTCTATATACCATCCACTAGCATGTTGTTGTCCCACACAAGGTATACACCAGCATATTCCTTCTTTCCACTTGATCTATCCACTAGGCTTCCATAGTACACAAAAATACTTTAGGATTTCCTTTTCTAGTGTACCTTGGTACCTGGTTACTTCCCAAACTCCTAACACAATGTGACCTACTCGCGTGTGTAATTTCACTCTTCATCTCATGCCCAATCATTTCATAAGTCCCATGCATCTATATTTCACAAGAAACATTGGTTGTATCACTCATAGACTATTCATGATCCCATTAAATGACTCCTTTCTTTGATGTCTCAAGTAATTTAGGATCTCTAATGGTGCACACATAAATTCTATTTAAATCCTCTTCGCTCAAAGGTTCTACACAAGGTGCAGCATTTCCATCCGTTAAAGGATTGATGATGCACTCTTCCTTGTTCTCAAAAATGATCTATCCTTTATTAAAATGCAGATCAAAATTATTTGTATAACACCAAGGGCACCCAAGAAATACTGGAAAATTGTCTTCTTCTGCAAGCACTAAGACCTCAAAGTCCCTAGTAAACTTGGCCCCTTGGATAGTGATAGTAGTATCCTTCAAGACTCCAATGGGTGTGGATTTAGTCATGCTTTCCATAAACAACACATTTGAATATGGATGTAACATTGGCCTCCCCATCGATTCCACGCATACAAAGTGGAAAATTCTCTTTTGTACATGTATCAATCAAGATGATACTCAACAACCATCCATCAACAACTACATTAAGTGTGATCTCTTTGTCATAATCAAGACTGTGAGGAGGTAGTTTAGCATGTTAAATATGTCTCTGACACTCAACTCCCTAGTGTGTAGTATTTTCTCCCTTAACAATTCCCCTAACAAAGGAATTATGTTATTTCTTCATAGCATCTTACAAACCTCCTTCAAATTGTTAACATCCTTATGAGGAAGATCAACTATTTTTTCCTGCTCCATCTTCTCGTGGCTTATCTTTTAAGCATTGTATCTCACCCTACAAGTTTCTAATAACTTTCATGGTTTCTTGATAAACTTACTTTTGATGAGTAGGGTCTGAATAATTTGCATGTAATACCTATTCCTTTGTAATAATAGGCTTCTACTTTGGAACTTCCTTGGCACACACTTCCTTAGCGTGTGTAGTGGATAACACATGTAACATATCGATCAAGATCTACCTTTGGTAGAACTAATCTCCCACTATGTGTTGTACTCTAATCATTTCTGCACCCTTATCCTATTTGTGCTTCTTTCTCAAGTGCTCATACAAATATGGGAACTCTTTATAATTGTGGTTATTTATGTAAAAGGAGAAAATAACATTATGAGGGAACTTGTTATTATAATGATCAAGGGATCTGCATGTATAACATGTTCCATGGGGGAAATCACTTCTTACACCATTGTGACATGAGTCTTTGAATCCTCCATGGTAGCCTCTACCTCTACCTACCACTACCATCAAAGTGCCCTTCATTGTAACTATGATCATGATTCTCACCTTTTTCCTTGGAATTGTTTGCAACACTAGTCTGATGTACACTAGTATCAATGGCATCATGAATCTAATCAATCAACCTTGTAATTATTTGTATCATGAGTGGTAGACCTATAAATTTTACAAAGAATAAGACACGTTGTTCCTTATCATGTGTTAAAACAATGGGCACCTACTTGAATCATGATCTAAGTGATAGATCTCACAATCTAGCAACATGGCATGCACCAATTTATGAGGGAAACTATCCTTGGTATGTCCTTCCACTTCACAATATGTGCACCAAATACCATTACGTGTCTCATGAGCTGAATTAGCTGATAAATTTTCCAATTGTTTTTCCATAGCTGCAATCTGAGCCTCTAAAAATGGGCTAACTCTAGTGTCTATGCTCTTAAATTCCTTAGCACATAGAGCTACTTCAAACACCTCGCATGGGTCTATATAAGTATTTTTTGAGAGTTCCCTTCTGAAATTTTGATCAATCCTCCAACGAACCATTGAGCATGCTGACTTGGGTGGATTTCATAAGACAACTTTGATAATAAAGTTTTAAAGTGGGCATCATACTCCCTTATGCTCTCAGCCATGCCTTTCTTAATGTCCTTCAGTGTGTTGATGCTCTTCTGATCAAACTCAGGTATATGAAAATCTGATAAGAAAGCATCACGTAGCATGGTATAGTCCACACAAGTCAAGCTCAGATCATATTTCCTATACCAACTATGTGCGGGCCTTACAAATTAGTTGCAAACCAACTTTCCTTCCACTCGAGAGTTGTATCCTCTTAGAACACCATATTATCTCACACATATGAATGTTCTATGTTACAATATTCAATTCCTATGTATTCTAGGAGATGAAGAGACATCTCAAAATACAATTGTTGGGGTTGGTGCAGACTGTTCCCACCATATCTAGAATCTATATTACCTCTTATGTTTCCTCTACCTCCAGAACCACTAGATCCACTAGATCTTGAGCCACTTGATCTTCTTGATCCCCCTCTTGTAGTGGGAAACAAACTAGAGGATGTGTTTCCTTGTGTTCCAATAGTTTTACTAAACTAAACTCCAATGGTCTATGAATTTATACTAATTCCAAATGTTATACCAATGTTCTGTGCCCCCATGTTCTCATGTTGAATATGTATGTGCTATAAAATATACCTCCAACCATACCTCAAAATAATGAAGATGAAATCGATGCCACCATAAATGAATGTGATACCTAATTAACTCCTGAACCTAAGTGATAATGAGATCTACCTATCACTACCGAAACACATATACTAGCTAGATTATCAATAAATTTTCAGGAACTGGAACACTAAGCACAAGGGATAGGTTTCTAGGTAGGATTAGATGCATGCTTGTAGTTCTTAGTCTTTCCTCGAGATGTTCTCTCATCTGAAATTGAAAAGGGTTATCTTCTTTGATTTCATAAATTGGGGATTTCTATATGCTTTGGCTTCACATCTTCCACGAGAGCTCAAAATCCTTCATGAGCCATCTCTCTTTGCATACCATTCATTCCGAGCTTTCAAGTTGCTTGGCAAAGTCCCTCTAACATGCTTCATTAAAATTAAGTCACCTTTCTTACCTCCACCTTTCTACCATAAGGTTTTCCATCTTTCACCACACCTACTCCTTCCTCTATGCGCGGGGATTATAGCTAGCCATATGATGATGTTCCAAATCTAGGGTCATGATTAAGATATTAATCACTAAAGGGATAACACGTAAATAATATCCTCTGGGTTCACACAGGAACTAAAACTCAATAAACTCTAGACATGAATAATTAGAAACTGTGTACTCCAAAATGTAGCTATTCAAAACACCACTCCACCAATGATCTACAGTGCATGTCCAAGTTAGATCAACATCATGCAGAGCCTAGAATTCTTCCTGTGTCTAAATAAGTGCTCTATAATTCCAATTTATCTATGATGCATATGATACTTGCCACTCATATAACTTTATAGGAAAATAGGAAAATAACGTCTCATAAAGTTCATGGTATAATTTTTTTCAACCCATGCGCGTGCATCAAAATTAGGTCATGTGTTAAATATGTGAGCATACTCTTCCTATAAATTCTCTAACCAATCCTCAATGTTGTCCAAATTCAACTGGTACGTCTTCATCATGTAACATCCTAGAAAACAACCTGAAAAGAGGTCTCAAAAATGAAACAAAAATGTAGTCTTTTATTTTACCAAACATCCCAAGGCGCGCTGATACATCACTTAGCCGAATCGGCATCACCCAAAGTGCGTAAGGGTACTAGGTCCCTCTTTTATGGAAGCTTTGTTAAAGAGTTAGCATGATGAGAACATACATAGATATATTCTAGATCCATAATAACAATGCAATAACAAACCATAAGTAGATCTAGTTCTTAACCATATGCAATAATAACTTACAAGAATCAATATTAGGTTTACCATACAAGAACTAGTCATAGATATGTCAACAACCAATATCCAACCACAAAGATCCATTGTATTAATTACTGTAAAACACAAAAGTTGCATACATACATAGTAATGTCATCATAAGTCATGCACACCCATAAACCAACAGCATAACTCTTACAAAACATGGATGATCCCTAAACCGTAAATAAATACATATTTATAGGTAGTGGGGAATTTCCCTTCACTACTCATTCACTCTCCAAAAATAGGTTGAATGCTAAGAATAGTCATGTGCCATTACATGATAAATACAAAAGCATGCAATCTCACTAATAATAGATTATCTAATATTATCAACTAGCATATCTAATCCTATTAATAGGTCTAAAACTATGCATGTCGCTTGATCTTCCACTCATTTAAATCATCCATTTTGTGTTTTCTAAGTCTTCTAATAAAAATGCTCTACACTCAACATCTATATTTAGACTCATACTGAAAACGGCTAAGTCTTGACTTCATAATCTTTAGGGCATGCCCTATTCCACTATAATTCCATGTGTACCTACATTCCATATGCCTCCACGCCCAATCCTTATACAACTTTAATATGTATGATACAATTTATCAATGCAACACTATCATTTTATCCCTTAAGGCCAAAATCGATAGGGTCACTTTCAACACCGGTATTTTTAATTTTCTCCATTATACCTTCCTAAAAATTTTAATGGCTATGTATCACATGTCCTAAGGATCTTATAATAGTTTATTTTTCATCCTGAAACTTCCATCTCATCCTCTGAAACTACAAAACCCATAAAACAAGGGTTTTTTCTCTCTTCCCAAAATAGTCAGAACACTAAACTACCACCAAAATGAGCTCTACTGAATTATTTACAAGAAAAAATAATCATATTTTCACTTATAGGTCATTTGGATGCCATACCAATCAGATCTTCTAAGTCACTATGTTGCTAGAGTTTTAGGAGGGTTTTGAACCAACTTATCTTCTTAAAATTCATTCATAAAAGTATGACGATGAAACTTCCTCATTATTTTTTAAAAATGGTCTTATCTCAATGTAGAAACATTCCCAAAACCTATGGGTCCCATGAAAAGAGCACAGTTAACAATGAGCATATGAAGTTCACAATTTGAGCTATTCACAATTTGAGCTAGTTTTTCCTTCTTCTAAACCCTGTTTTACCAAATACTTCATATCTTACAAAATATTCTTAAATTTGACTTGAAAATTGTCATAAACCATCATGAACACATCCTATAACTATATATACTCACAACTTAGCTCAAATAGGTTTGAAAATCTCCATCCAAAATGACTTACCTATGCCCATTTACCTTGTCCTCACCTTTTTTCTTCCCATGGACCATGAAACACTATAAAAACACTAAGAAGTCATGACATACCTCATACACCTCATATGAAACATCAAAACACCACTTCCATGCTTGGATATGACTGAATTTCTCCAAAAATCATTCGTCCATGCTAATTTCCTTGTTCTATGACTATGAAAAGGCCTAGAATGACTACTACAACCAATGACAACACATGAAATGACCATGTAGACCACATATAAACACTTGGACACTTATGACACATCACTAGGACCATTAATGACCTCATACCAACCTTTAATACTTGTCTTATGACCATGCATGTTTGTACCATGCCTAGACACTTTAAAACTCACCAAATAGAGACACAACCATTTGACCTTGATTAAAACATCATGGAGACACATATGAAATCTACATACCCTTCTCCATAAATGGATTTGAAACTAATGACAATACTAAGACACAATTACTAACAATATCACCCTTTGTCATTGATAGAAACCACTTTCATACACATTGATGGAAACTATACGACAAAACACACCTCTAAGATTCTTTTCCATGTTTATAATTCTTCTCTCCCATTTTTTCATCTATAACAAAGGATACAATTATAAAAATACCTGGAAAATGACAACACATAACATGATACAATGGAAACAATGCACAAACTCAACTTACTTACTCAAAATACTCTTCCTTTGATTGTACTTTCACCTTTTTTATTTCAATAATAGCATATGATGATCCATAAGACCTATGATGAGTGTAAAATATATCCCCTTGAGAATATATACACTTCACTTTGTCATCAAACTTTTCTTACTACTTCTTCTAGGATTAAACCATGCCGAACACACCATTCTACCTTTAACACTACCTCTGCACCTTTTATGACCATTGGACTTAAATCTCATGTTTAGTGTAATAATTTCAAACTTATCACTCTGATAGGATCATAAAGAGAATGTGAAATTACAACTTATGGCTCCCACTGATCTCATATCATGAATATCTAATAGTCTATAAAAATACAAGATTCGCACCTTGACCACATGCTAAGAAGATAGAGTCTATTAAATGCTTCATTCTTGAGTCTTTTCTTTAGCATCTCTACCTTATTTCTTGTCATCTAAGCATATATTTATCTCCCCTTACATATAAATTACTTCTCATACCTTCAAAATATACACATACCTTTTCATAGCACATGACATGCTCCCCTTCATCAAGAAATATTGTTGAACCTTTAGCACATTGCACATCATACTAAGCTCTGCATACTTCGCATATAGACCACTTTTAATGTTTTTCATACCTTAAGTTCCTTCATGGAGTGAGCTTAAATCCTATGCATAACTATATTTCTACAGAGACCTATTAAGATCATGTATCATAATTTGAGAAATCCTTGAAGGATCCATACCTCCCATCTTCAAAGACATAGTTCCTTTGATTGTAACTTATCATCACAAACCTTAGTCATATTTGAATGAAAACATTCATCATAGCTTCAACTTTTCTTGTCATCAATGCTACATGCTCAACATATTCACTAATGGTCTACTCAACTAGATATGTCATGAACCTATTGATGTAAATTGAAATAGACATGTATTCAAAATAGTGTTGAATCTTCACTTATTCTTATTCTCTTCCCATATTCTAATTTTTACATATCACAAGCTCATCCTACACTCAAATATGACTAGACTTTGCCTCATTTTACCTTTTCAATCTAAAAAATCTAACTCAACACATATTCCTAAGGTATATCTTCATGTCATAGCACTTTCGATCTTCAATAGAGTAACAAACATTGAAATTTTTCTCATCAATAATCAAATATTTGGTATTACCATAGTTAAGCCTTGAAGCCACTCTGAATCAATACCATAAAATTACTCTACCTTCATGAATATGTCAACATAATAACTTCATAACAAAACTACAGAAAACCTATAGCAAAATGCAACAAAAATGTAGCAAAATTATAGCACAAGAGAAAGAGATCCATGTAGTACTTTAATCTTGAAATACTTCATAATCATTCACTAACACCCTTAACCTTATTGAAGTAAACAAAGAGAAATATTTGAAGAGGCCCATGAAATTTAACTCCCCTACATCTAACATCCATGAATACCTTCATTCTTTGGGGATAGTTAACAAGTAACCATATTCAAATTTTATTCTTGATCACCAACTTGAGTTTTCCACCTAATGACTTGTGGACTTATTCAAGCATGATAAAAGAAGTCATACCTTTGGTTTCTTGGAGAAATATCAAACTAAATACAATCCACCAACTTCAAGCTTCATTGTTACCAATCAAATGCTACTACCTAATTTTGACAACCACACATAGAGATACCATAATTTTAAACTTATTCATATGCATATCCATCTATAGGACCTTCAATATATTATTTAAGCATTATGTATGGATACGCAAAGGAATTACTTACACTCCTTTAGTCACATCATACCTTTTGATGGATATCACAGACTTTTCATATTGACAAAGACAATTTTCATGACTTATGACTTTAACTCAGAGCACGCTAACTCATACTCACTCATGATGAAACTAAGAACTCACTGAATGACTGGCACATGTTACATACACATTTTTGTCATTATAATTCATCTCATGATCTTACTCATCTTGACCCAAAAAAATTCACATATCAAGACATACTTATCATACTTTGAAGGTATTAATATATTGTTTAGAATCATCATGACAACTTATACTAGAGTATTTAAGACTTCCTCTTAACCTTGTATATCAACATGGACTCATAAATTTTATTTACTAAACAAGTGCTACATGATACATGACCTCAAGGCTCTTTTATCAACATGAAAAAGGATCTTACCACACCCTCAAACACCTTTTAACTGAGACCACATTCTCAATAGGACTAGATGATCATAGCAAATGTAGACACACATACACTATTGTAGACCATTTTAAGACACATGATAAGACATATACACACTTATAATCATACAACATACCTTGAAAAACTAGACCATGGCTCTATGACATCAAATTATTCATGATTGATCAAAAAATACTAAAATAAGAAACCTACTAATAATAGGGACTCAAGCCTCATGGATAAATCACATCTCATACCTTATGAATCTTGAATTATCTAAAACTCCTAGCCTTCTCAAATTTTCATGTATTGTATACTTGAAAAGAATTGAGACATGTAACACCTATATTATACTTCATCAAACTAAGGGATTTTTTTATACCAACTCATTAATTACAGTTAATGCCTTCACTGATTTTAACACACAATAATTAAAATCTAGCATACAAGAGTTATAAAATCCCTTAAGTTTTCTTACGCTGAAATGAGTAACATCATTTACAACAACCATTGAATTAATCCAACATTAATTAATGTTCAAAATCCATCTAGACAACCTATGATAACCATGTGCAACTGCAAGGGTTTATAGATCCTTCTTGATCCCCTCAAACACTCTTAATGAGCCAATATATCCATTATATCATTAGGTTAAGGCATATTATAGGATGCGAGAGCTTGTGAGTCTTCTTATCATCCTTTAGAAGTCACTACTGTAATACACATCCAAATATTGACACCACAATAAGAAGACCTGGTGAATAGACAACAAATTCAGTTATATGCACTATTATGGCCATATATATTTGGCATTACATTAGCAAGATGGCTCCAAGACTGCACACAATCCTACAAAATATGTCTTCCCTTCACCTCACAACCATTCAATTCATATTCATTAGGACTTGTTTATGTTTTTTAAGTTTTTAAGTTTATTGTTAATCATATTGAGTAATTATGTATATTGCTTAATAAGCTCAAATACCAAAGATGCAGCTTATCATAACTTGTTATCTAGTTCATGAGGCTCATGCCAACACCACTTTAGGATCCCTACAGGAAAAGGTATGTTCACGTAATAACACATCCATCCCTCTTCCCATAGCCATCTTGAAATGATGTAGGTATGACTCACAAGACATGAAAGTCGTGTCATGATACCTGTCTTTGTGTACTTTTCATTATGTCACCTAAATCATGATAGAGATATGTAATGATCTATATGAGTCATTGTATTATGTATTTACCTCTTAATGCATGTCAATCAACTATATCAATTTACAATCTTAAGTTAGGTAAAACAATATAAGGATTGTTATGTTTTATAGTATCAATTAAAATTCATTAATGCACTTTAGTTTACTTAGGAAAGATATGTATATTTGTACCTTTAATTATGTTCACAATGTACCTTCGCGATTATGCTAAATGTAAAATAATAGCCTAATATAATGCAAGTTTGCAATAAATAAATGAATACTAAAATAATACCCAAACAATTAAGTTGATTCAAAGAGGTTCTTGGATTGTGCCGTAGTAGAGACTGAATGAACAAATATAGAGGAACGTCACAAAGAATCCTGGAAAATGAAGATCCACAAGATTTGACCGGAGTGGGGCTTCTAGGAGAGGGATAAGGGCACTCGTGGGCACCTAGTTTGATTTTTGGGTGCCTGGTCTCAAGCGTAGATGATCTAGAAACCTCCTTTGAGGTGTTGCAAGAGGTTCACACTTGTTCATCTTTGATCACATGTATGTTGTCAGTAAGATCGAGAATTCATTATAAACCTATAATGAATAAAGCACCCGCAAAACCCTCGAATAGACATCAAATCCCATAAAATAAAGATACGAGAATGAGGGGTTAGACTTTCCTCAACCACCACAATGGTTGACTTACAACTAAGCATTGCACTACATATCAGACCAAGTGTAGTTCTATGTGTGTGTGCATAATTGTGCCATAGGTTTCTCTTGTGCGTGTCACACTTGAAGTAGTGAGAAAGTAACTAGATATAGAATATAAATAATGTGTGCATGGAAATAATAGAATATCCTCCTATGTAGTGTGAAGTAGATGAACCGACCTTTGTCTATTGTGATGGAGCTAGATGGATGAAAATGGAGCTATAGATGTCTTTGATGGATACAACCTTATGTGGAGATAATATATGTTTATCACTTGGTCCCTTATTTTGATCACATAACTTTATATTTATATGATTCTTTCCTTTAATTTTGTAGTTGACCTCGAAAAGGTTGACTACCAAAAATATAATATGCTCGAATGGCTAGAAAGGACCTAAAAATTATGACCAAGGTACAAAGAGGACAAGAGGGCCCAAAGGGATGAGGGTGCCTAAAGACTGGAGTCCTAGTTTGGCGTTGCTATCCGAATGACCAATTTAAAAAGGTGAAAAGACAGACTGAGCAAGTAATAGTGCAATACTAAAAGTAGAATCATAAAGTAAAGAAAGGTGGCCAAATGCATGGGTTAATTAGTATTTTTCTTACATAGGAAATATATGAATAGTAGTATGCGATTGAGACTAGATAATTACCCAAAGTGCATGATTTTGTGTCTACACTTTGTACCTTGTTCCATAACATTGTATCTATTTTCACATTGTGTTATAGTGGAATCAGTTTTTACATACGCCGACAATACTTAATAAAAAGTGTATGTTTGTTGCTATAAAATGCAGCAATATGTTTTCTCATAATTTCATTATTATACACTAACATTTATCATCATAGTTATCTATATACACCATTCATAACTAGTTTACATATCTTTTAAGTTCACTTCATATATTCTTGATTACATTATTGTTTTGTTATTCATTCATTTTTTTATGATGCTATCATAAAAAAATTTCATTATCTTAATTAATCAACAATTCATAATGATATAAAATCGTCATATTGTATTGTCATTATTGTATTCATATTCTACCATAATTTTAGCATTATAACACTTTGTAAAAGCACAAGTACGTTGTAAAAACAAACAACATATATTCATATAATGGAGGTTAAAACCTCACTATTTGACATACATAATGATATTGAATTCAATAAGAAAATGCAATAGAACTTGAAATGCCTTATTTACAACATGCGAAGTAAATACTTTCTCTTTTAAACAAATACTAGTACATTTATTACATTCATATGAAATAGTACAACTATAATCACAATGTGTCATAAACCAATATTTTATCCAATTTGAAATACTTTACAAACTTGCAATATGGAAAATGATAATATAAACATGGTTAGTTCTAAGGAACCGACATGGATGTACATTACTTAATCTAATTGTTTCATTATGAGTAATTGAATATCTACTACATCCTTTATTATTATTTAAATACAACATGAATAGAAAAAGTAAGCAACAATTCAATGATCTCATTCTATAACCATCTTCTATTCTCAACTTAGAAAACATCATTGCAATCCACCTAATAGGGTTCTGGTTCCAACTAAATATAATATTTTCAATCCAAATACTTAATTCATAAAAAGGGATATAACTTTTCACCTCATTTCCTTTCATATAGACTCATTAATAAAATACTATATTACCCTTAGTTTAAGTAGTAAAAAGCCTTGTTATTCTTGCATTCCAAACTAAGTTACTCCCATTATAATTATAAGTTACCGGAAGAAGATAATTATTCCATCATTCCATCCATTGTTCATCAAATACTTTTCCAAGAGTAGAAAGCAGATGCTCTTCTTTTGGTTTTCTCCTAACCTTTCCAATAATTTCAGTGGTTTAAAAATATAAATATCTCTTTTAATCCACAGGAAAAATTTCCATGTATTATCTAAATTAACTTCATAATCATAATCATAAGTTTTGTAATACTTTACGAAGGGTTACTTAAGAGCATGTTACCATAGATTGCATAAATAGTTAATGGATAAATCAACAATATATTGTTATTAATTGAGGCTATATCTACCAAAAATCCCTTTTAATATATTAATAGTTATAAGCCAAACTCTCTTAAAATCAGCCTGTAATGGTAAATTAAACTAAAACAGAACAGCACATGCCTTATATAACATGAGAGACAATATGAAGACATAAAACCAATCGACATCACATTATTCTATCTAGATAATCATGGTAAAATGATAGTAAACAAAGGAATGTCATGTTAAGGAAATTTGCATTCGGTGTACTCGTTCCATCAACTAACCAAGTGAAAAATAATGAACATCAACAACTATCCAGAAAACCCCTTTAAGAAAATCAGCCATTTTGAACTAACCACCCGTTCATTTTGACTTTTTAAATACAAAATACTCTAAAACTACTAAGGTTCAATACCGAGCCCAATACCATATTGTGCACAGAGATTACATGGACACAAATTTGAAGGGGATAGGGAAGCATTCATAACATAAACCCAAGATGGTATTCAACCCAAAACTTGATCAACTGCTACATCAATCACATGATCTCATATCCATATGTACGAATATGAACTCAGATTTAAGGAAAGACTTAAATACCCATATTTAGATTTCAACACAGTAAACCATCTACTCAAACTAGCAGGAATTCGATAGAAGCTATTATTATTTCTTTATCAGAGAATCTTAACCCCTTCAAAGATTTTATAAAAGATAACAAAAACATTCAACTATTCTGAAACAAAACAATTAGAGTAAAGAAAGTAAATCCATGTCTTGGTTTATTAAGTTCCTAAAATCTTCGTAAAACTTTCCTCCAAAATCTTCCTACCAAGTCGAGTAAGAGCTTCCAAATTACTTTCACAAACACAAAAAAATTAATCGACCCATGCTCACAAAAATAACAACCCCCAAAGATCAAATGACCATGATAAATACTGCCTCAAGAATATCTCTGAAAATAACTCAGTAACATGCATGCACAGATGTCTCAAAAGTTGAGCTTGAAGGTGAAAATATCTCTAAGTTGAGAAATAAAAATAAAATAGAATAATAATCATATAGAGTCAATATCTTCTTGGAGAATATTTGAGATTCCCCATAACCAGTACATGCATTTAATGCATTTGTGGCTTTATTCAATTTTCGGCAACACTAAAACTCTTTCTCTAGATTTGGCAGGCTCGTGAATGATTTAAATTAATTTTAAAATAACTAGTAACTTTCATGGTAGAATTACCTCCAAAATAATAAACATTGCATTTCCCACATCTTTACGGTGTGAGACCGTATATCAATACGTTAAAATTAATTTATCCAAATAAATAATTTTCTATATGTTTACATGGTTCGACCAAAGAAATAATTAAGAAATCAAATTTAAACATCAAGTTCTTGCATGGTGTTGTTGGGGCCATGATTTACCCCAAGGTAATAAAAATAATGCCCATATATCTTTGTCAAGGTTTAATTAGACAATCATTCACTAATGATTCTCTTGCCAATATATATAATCAAATACTTTTATAATAATTCCTTAAAAACTTAATAAATTACCACCTTGGTTGGTGACTCTTCAAACTTTAATTGAAGTTATCACCTTGTCATATGTCAAGTACCAAGGAGGAAGCTAATATTATTTACGACAATGGTCGAAGTCCCATAAAAAAACTTTGTTGTTATTAATAATTGCAAGGTAAGATAAACAATAAATAACCTTTACCTTGTCTTCGTGAAAGCCTTTGTTACTTACTTATGGTCCATCACCAAATTTTGATGCCAAGGCGGGAGGATTGAAAAAATTAAGACATTATTCATTGTTTTCATTACCTTGGAAACTAGTCTGCGACCATGTCAAAAAAAAGGGTTAGAAGTATCGGTTTTTTGCATGATGGTCTAAGACCAATATTCAACATTCAAACATACATACAATCCGAATTATTTCTTAGTGATGAAACAACACTATTACAACCACGCAGATATCCCTCTCATTATGCAATCATTATTCCCCAGTAAGATAGATAAACCATAGGATCAATAGATGATACAAGAAACCAAGAAGTATATTATTGCATCAAATCATTACTTTCAACAAAGCAAGTAACCCATAACACACAACATAGCATGGTGCACCACAATATTTTCTATAGGTACAACAACCAAACAAGACAAAAAATCACTACATCATCATGCCTAGTAAATTAAGTACATACTAACATCAAAGAAAAACAAGAATACCTCATAAATGTTAAGTACATTACGAGTGCTAAATGAAAAGCATTGTTGTGTAATTGACATGCTACTACACACAAGTGTGTATATCCTTTTTAGAATATGTATACGCATGTGTGGCTACATATACAACTATGTAATAGATCTTATTCTTCGGATCTCGTAACCCGTTCTTCATATTATGACTTATTTTTTTAATAAAAACAAACCGAAATTGTAGGATGCGACAAGACATATATGAATTTCCTCAACTTTTGGTTTTTCTTTCAAATAAAACATACCTCCTTGGTTTGATTTGGATTTGATGTTTTTTTCTATATTGATTGAACTAATCCCTTCTTTGAAAAACTTAATTTGATCAAACTTCATACTGAGCACCTCTGATTTTGAAGCATCCTTCTTAGCTTGCTTTGAATCTTCAACCATCATACTCTTCATATTGGACCAAGTATCAATTCTCTTGACCTATTTTCCCGGTCAACATCCTTCTTGACCATAGGAGTAGACTTGATTATCTCATATTTAGTCTTAGGACTTATTTTCCTCTTGAACTCTTTGTTATCTTTCCTCTTGGATGCTTGAAACCTACTACTATACCCTGAAGATTCATTTTGGTGGAAATATCTTTCAATGTGACCTGTTTGTGACAATTGTAGCACACAATACCATTCTTCTTTCTAGGCTCATATATACTAGGGTTATAACCACATTCCTTATCTCTATCTCTATACTCACAACATGAATAGTATTCACCTTAAAAGAGATTTGCATCATTCCTAGAAGACCATTTTTTGAAATATCTAACTCTATAACAAAAATCATTACATGAATAACAATATCCAATAAATTAAGAACCATACCTCATTACATTAGGTTATCTAATAGGGTTATACCTTCTTGAAATTGTCTCCTTGGCTTATTTCATTCTTTCTTGACCACTTGTACTAGCAATTTTCATCTTCACAATTATCCATATGATTTCCTTTGTAGCCTAAACCATATTTTTCATTTGTTTCTCTTTGGTTGTTCAACATGTCATCAAGGGCTTCTAAAATTTTCTCCAACCTATTATGTACTTGATCTAATTTTGATTTTAAGGATCTCATCTCTTCCTCATATCTCATTCTGATCTTCTTCTTTGACTTTAAAGACCTTATACACACTCTCCACTTGAGATTCAAGATCTTTGATTTTTGACCATGTTATAACTCCATGTAACTGATTTGATCATGTAGAATGTGAATCAATAACTCAACAAATTCACACTTTTTCCTTAAGGTAACTTCAACATCTGAATACTTACCCTTTTTTGTGCTTGAAGAGGATCTCCTTCAAGTTATCAAACATGCTTCACAAGGACCATCTATGATACCAAATTTTGTAATCATAAGGGACTAAGAGGGGTGGTGATTCAGTCCATTAAAATGTTAGTACGTTTCCATTCATCATTCATTATCATTTATATTACCATTCAATCAAACATTAACCATATATGTGGTTACTTGAACATTTAATCAACCATTCACAAGAGAAGAAGCGTAAGAGTACATAAGAACACCAAATTGAAGTGGGAAACCCTCAAGGGGAAGAAAAACTACTAAAATTTTTCTTCTATTACTTAAAACATAGGAATTTAGTGAAGAAAAAAATTCACAAGGAGCACCAACCCCTAATTTAGTGAGGCACAAACCCCACAAGGAGGATACAACCCCCTAAGGTGATGAAGCACTAAATAAACCACCTGTAAATGGATGATCATTGATGAAATGATTCTCACACAACTGGTAGAGATCTAAGTTCATCTCTAAACACACCAAACCTTCATCAAAGGAAGTACTTCTCTAACTCGCTCAAATTTGTCCTCTCATGGGCTAAATATATCAAATTGCATTACACATCTGATCCTCAAAATTTATCAAGTCGTCACATGTAGTATTAGATTTTTTCTTAACCATTTAATACTCTCCTTACTTCCTTTTTTGTTCACTCATAACCCCCTTTCTCGAACTACTCGCAAATGACCCAATATAAATGATTCTTCTTTACTCAAATTATTCCTCTCCCTCAAGTTGATATCCCTAGTGTGCCATAACCTAGTATCAAAATGGATTATTTCAACACAAAATTATCATCTTCATGATTTTTAGTAATACCTCATTTAGTCTCCAAACACTACCCTCTACGTCCCACTTTTTCACTATGTCAACAACTAGTCACAAATGACTACCAAAACATGCTTACATACCCAATTCAACTCTAAAACACACCTAGGTCAGCCATAAAAAAATTAGGATGGTCACCCAAACTCAAAAATATATTAATAACATCATATAAAACATCTACAAAGGACCACAAGGGTCAGAAAGGGTCAAATCATCATGAACAAGCACCAAGATGCACACACAAGCTCAAAACAATGTCTCCAAGCATTAGTGAATCCTCTAACATCTCTAAGGTATTCAAAAACGTTGTCAAGACTCCATCAGCTCCAAAAAATTCATAAATAGGTCCTCAACATGATCAAAAATCTCAATAATAACTAAAACATCCATCTCCATCATCAAACTCACCAAGAAGCATGTAAACCCCACTAGGTCTTCAATGCCCATAATTTCAGTCCTGAAGAGTGACCAACTTGACATAGAAAATATCATCATTATGACTCAATTCATATACCATTATAAATATATCTAAGTCTAATTTCCATAACAACTCACTTTTTCATTCAAATCCAAGTGTAAGACCTCTAAATAACTCAAACTTTGCAACTTCTCCAAAATGGCTTCAAGACCTTGGAATTAGGTCTTCAAAGGTGAGCTAGTTAGCCTATAAAAATCTTCACTAAGACACAAAAAATATACCATTGTAAATTAATATGAATCCTATTTCTATAACATCTCACTTTATCTTCTAACACATAGTTGAACACCTTCAACTAATTCAATCTTTGAAATTGCTCTTTCAAGCTCTAAGGACTCAAGAACCAATCTTGAGAAAAACATGCACAAATACCTCCAAATTAACTTTTGAGATCTGCCACCACTTATAACACTTCAAGGAAACTTTTACCAACATATAAAAGTGCTAACATACATATCTCATGTGGAGAGATCTCACCCAACACACATGTTTCAATCACTTTCTTAAGCAAGCAAACTAGGGATTTCCAAGCCAATAGGTCTTGAACTAAAAATCACTTCATCATACCAAACCAAGAAATTTAACACATAATATAAAGTTTAAATAAAATATCCATGAGCATCAGATGCATTAATAAGCAAAATGATAAAGCACACTGAAAAGCATAAGACTAGCATTTTAGCCCTTAAGACAAAAATCGATAAGGTCACTTTGAGTATTTGTATCTTCAATTTTATTCATAAGTACCTACCTAAAAAAATCATTTCTATGTATCACATCTCTACAGGATTTTGGAACAATTTGGTTTTCATCCTTAATCTTCCATTTTAGCTCACAAATTACAAAAACCCACAAAACTAGGGTTTTTCTCTCTCTTCCCAAAATAACCAAAACACCAAACCACCACAAAAATGAGATCTAATGAATTATATAAAATACTAAATAATCACATTTAAACTTCTAGGTCATTTGGATGTCATATAAATCAAATCTTCCAATTCACTCTATTGTTAGGGTTTTGGACCCGTTTATCTTCTTAAACTTTGTTCATAAAAGTATGACGATGAAACTTCCTCATTATTTTTAAAAATTGTCTTAGCTCAATGGGAAAAAATACCCCAAAACCTATGGGTCCCATAAAAATCATATTGTTCACAATGAGCATCCAAAGTTCATAATTTGAGCTAGTTCTCGCCTTCTATTAAACCCCGTTTTACTAAAAATCATATCTTGCAAAATATCCTTCAATTTGACATGAAACTTGTCATGAAGCATCATAAAAAGAATCTTATAATTTATCATACTCACTACCTAGATCAAATAGACCTAAAATCTCTATAAATATTGACTTACTTGTGCCAATTTTCCTTGTCCTCACCTTTTTACTTCCCATAGAGCATGAAACACTATCAAAACACTGATAAATTACCTAAAACATATCATAAGCCTTATATGCAACCTCATAACACCATTCAAATGCTTGGATAGGAATTACTTGCTCCAAAATTTATTCCTTCATGCTAATCTACTTGTTATAGGACTAGGAGTAGGTCTATAATGACTACTACAACTAATGAAAAACATGAACTGACCATGTAAAAACACTTGGAAACTCATGAAACACTGATAGGACCATGAATTACCTCATAATAACCTTTAAGACTAATCTCATGACCATGTATGCTTGTACCATGCCCGAAACCATGCTTAGACACTATAGAACCCACAAAACTTGGACACTACCAATCAAACTTTATACTTGACCTTGATTAACACCTCATGGCGACACATATGACCTCTACATACAATTTTCCATAAATTTATTTGAAATCAATGAGAACACTAAGACATGGCCAACACAATCAGATCAATACAATGTGGAAAGTCTGTAAACGAGTAAATTAGAATCATGCGGGATGAAGTTACAACTTAATAGGTTGAGAAACAACATTCAAAATATCCTTAGAAGCAATATTAATGTTATTAGTCTTGGGTTTGAATGTTGGTTTTCTTGAAAACTTGGCATTATATGTAGGGTATATTAGTAATGTACTTGAGTTTGTTCATATGTAAAAACTTAACTTTTTGTTATTTCAAAGTGTGACATATATGATTAAAATATCAAAACTTGTCAAATATGACTAATTCTTGCAATGGAGAAATAAAAATATATGTAAATAACTATTTCAACTCACTATCAGCTAAAACATTATTTATGTTTGTGAGCACAATCTTGTAGTGCAAAACATAATCATTGATAGGTTCATTGGACCCTTGTGATAGTTTATCCAATTGTGCATAAGAGACTTTGTCCCTAATGATGATAGAAAATTATGCAATAAATATATTTTCCAAAGTAGTAAACGAGAACACCAAATGAGTGGGGATATAATAGAACTATTACAATGTGATGTCCTAAAGGATTTGAGTTAAAATCTTGGTGATCAAGATTTCATTAAATTTGTAATAAAAACAAGCCACACGAAATAAGTGAAGATGCTCATAATATACCCTTTGTCATCATAGATAGGAATATTAGGAGGGACAAAAATAATAAGAAAATGATAAAAAACCAATTAAGATGTGATTGGATTAGGAAGAAACTGTGTGGAATCCATGGTGTGAGAAGAAAAAAATCACCCTCGTGTTGGCTAGATTTTATGCTCAATAAACAAAAAACCTAGGAATTCATGGGATAAATCCCCTTCATTTAACAATGAAGCTCCCATGTGATTTATTTGTTTATTCTATGACCTATTTTAAACTAAGTTTGGGGTATTAATTTAATTGAATAGCTCATGCACCATAACTAAACAATTTTGCAGCAAGTAAGCAGTTGTATTGTGAAGTGATTACTAGGAAGAGTAAGAATGGAATGTGGAAAATAGAAATAGCTTGTGTAGAATAAGTGTGCTTAGTAACAAGTAGATAGCAGAGTGAGTTACGGTCACACAGAATAAACAAATATTAAATTATTCTTACAACTTTAAGAAAATGAAAAAACATACTCATATGAAAGCTAAAGATAACACAAAGTTTACCATTATCATTCAAAGCTTACATTGTAAAACTTTAGTATACAAAATTTCAACCAAAATCCTCCTTTCTTCTTATTCAACTTTCAACTTTTTAAAATATACACATCTAATTATTTCAACTTAAAGTCTGAAACAACCATGTACAACATAAAACAATAGTTTTCCAAAATTCTCAAATCCCCCTGACCTCGTAGGTATCTTCTTCTATTTATAGTTATCATAAGTAAAGTACAAAGAAACAATATCCATTATACTTAAATAAATGAATAACTAAAAAAATGGTTAAGAGTTGAGCATTTTTCTCCTCAAAATCTTCGTTACATGCCACATAGAAGTTTTGGATGTTCTACTATTAAAACTGGAATAACCGAATCATAACTACCACTAAGTAATCAAATTTATCAAACAACTTGAAGTAACAATGATTAACAACCAAATTAATTAAGTCTTACATTGAATATACTTGAGGAGTAAAGATAAAAAGTAGTAGAAGAAGAATAAGTAGTAGTAGAATAAGGAGAAGAAGAAGTATTCCAAGTGTATGAATTCAGTTTAAGCTCCATCTTCACCCTTGTCCTTAGATTTTTTCTCATTATTTTCCTCACCCATATCTTCAGCCGCATCTTCATATGTATCTTTTTTCTTTTCTCTGTAGATATCATACTAATCTATCATGTATTTAATCATATCAGCATCTTCTATTGATGTAGCTTCCATATCCATTTCCAATGTGAATCATTCATTTTCCAAAATGTTGTAGCATCCCCTCACCTTCTCGAGACCTGATCCTAAATAATTTACATCTTCTTGAAGTTTTGACAAATTTTCAAGAGATGTACACCTAAAGGGAGTGATGGCATTATTTATTTATTGTTGGAGTAATTAAAAGAAATGTCCTATGGAGGTTCAGCGGTTCCATACTTCATTACATCATAAATTCCATCATCAAGCTCATCCAATGTTGGCTCAACTTTTTCTTCCAGAGGCTAAATTTTTTCATTATATGCTTAATAATTATTTTCCAGAATGAGAGAAGAAGTTGTAGAAACAGAAAATCGGCTCACCCCATTCTCACACAAATAATAAAATAAATATACCCATCCACATACCATTTCATGACCTAAGTCATTCATTTAGTTAACTCTATTAAACTTGTCGTTGATTCATTTAAACAAAATCCCTAAACCTAGGTCATTACCCCTACCCCCTTAAATTAATTAATTAATCACTCACCTCACATTTCCTAAGTCACATGGCTAATTAATTAATTAATTAGTTAATTAGTTATTCCACTTCACCCATACACCTCACCAGATGAACTCATCATGACTCCTTAGTTTAACTAGAAACCTTTTAAATACCTATCCTAACCATCTATATCCTCATCCCTATAATAAACCCCTATTTCACACTAGTTACGGCTAGTTTAACTAGGAAACCTACCAAAAATAACATAACCAACTTAATCCATATCCTAACCTATCAAACTACACATTTTGACATATCTAATTTGTCATAACATAATCCCTTGAAATCCAAAAACATAAAAGTTCAAATTAGAAGATTTATCCCTTCATATCTCTCCCAAACTTAAACTAACCAAAAATGTTGGCAATTTCCTCAGTAGTCAGCGATCTATAAGTACTAGTTTTCCTACCTCTCTTCGGGAACATTCATGGTCATTTAAATGAATTCAAGAACATTATCAAGCATTATCAAGTGTTATCAGGTTTCATCATTGTTTTTTTACATCTAACCAAATCATGTTCACATCCGTCAAGTATTTTGGGGTTGTTCAGAAGCTTATTCATCATCCAGCCACACAGCGTTGTCAACCTATCATCTCCCGTTGTCCACCAAGGTTCGTCATTATCTTTTAATTCAATGTTTCATCTTAAACAAGATTACCTAATAATTACTTGCTTCCTTTTGCATTTAGAAGATCATAGTTTCTTATCAGACAATCAAATATTTTATTTTATCATCCTGTCAAGTTTTCTAGAATCTTCTGCATTTCCTAGAATTTCCCCTTGATTCTTGTTATCACTTATATTTTTTATGTTATTTATTTAATTAGTAGTCGATTTCATTTAGAATTTTTATCAAACACTTTTGTCCTTTTGTGTTACTAATATTTTGTCAAGCATGGATTTTAGATGGCCATAGGAGGACCTAACCACCGATGACAAACATCAATTATATTCCAATTGGTCAACATCCTCTCGCATTGGGAACAATATGATCTATTGTAAGAGATAGAGTTCTGTTCCATTCATGTAGTCCCTATTGACAGATTAAAGACCATTTTCGAGTCCACCCAAAGGATATGTGAGGCCACTTTGAAGAGTTTGGGAATCCTACTATCAAGTGCAAAGCATATCCAAGGTAATCTACCCTAGTTTGAGTGTCAACACAAGGTGGGGTTTAACATCCCTCAAGATTCCAATGCCGAGCCCGAATCAAAATTGGGAGTGAAGTAAACCTTGCAAATTCTGATTCGACTTCTCACATCAATACAAAATCGAGGAGGAGTATTCAGACTTCTTCATATATGATTACATTGAGGAACATGATTTATATTTCTCTGAGGAGGATGACATATCCTATTCAATGGGATAAAATTTCACTGAGAATCTAGATATTGACTTGGATTCCAACTTTAAGTTCTAGACTTGTTTCTTTTCACATTATCATCCCCACTAAATATATGTAATAAACTAAATAAGTGATGGACATTTGATCACATATTTTCATATATCTTATATTGTATCCCATTTTCATAAATAAACTTAAGTGTTTTTAAAAGTAGGTTGACATCCACATAAGGAATTCCTTTGGCTTCTGAACTGGCCTTTGCTAGGAAACCCGCCTATCCATATTACTAATCCCATCTTGTGTAGTGTCTGTGATTACATATTTAGTCATAGGAAAGGAGCTTGATCCATTATTCACAGAGTGCAACAATGAGTATCCATTAGCATAATTCTTAGATATCTTATAAACCCCATCATACTCAAGGTTGATCCAATTTTACCTTGTTGTGTTATCAATCCAATGATAGAGGTGAAATTTTCATCAACATTTTGGTGTGCCTGGTAGGGCTCGTCCCTTTATTATCTTCTTCATTTCATCAACTAAATAGTATTTTTTTCTAATTCACTATGTAATAATCACTTGCATTTTGTCTATGTTTTTTTCTTATATATAGCTTCACAATTTGCTTTCCACTTATTACTTTTTGTTCTCTTTTTTTATTAACTTGTTTGCAGGGTACTGTTTCTAAAAAGTTCATTTGTTGGATTGCCAAATTTCTTGCTTCAAAAAATTCTAAATCTAAAAAAAAGGGGGAGTGATCTCATGGTAAGTCCTAGAACCTTCCTTTTCCTTTAGGTGTTACATAGTTTTTGGTTATCCTCATCAAAATTAAACATCTCATTTTGGGTCTTAAAAAAATCATTTTCATCCTTCTTGTTTCATATAGTCTAATTAGGAAATAATTTTGTTGCATTCACTTATTTCTTCCCCCACACACAACCAAATCACTTATAAATCAAAAATGCATTCAAACAACTCCCACCTAGGTGATAACTGATTGGGATTTCATCACCCAATAGGAAACCGACTTAGTGTTCTGGCCGAGTATAATCTCCTATCTGTCAATATATATTGACTCAACACCCGACTTCCTTATTGTAGATCGTGAAGTGAGGGGGTAGGCCCCAATATACACACCCATACTGGTAGTAGTACAGAGTTGGGCCACATGTACCTTGGGGTATATCGAGGACTCTTCCCTTAAAAATTCCTGAAACCAACCATAGATGACCATTTCTTAGGACCTCATTAACCATCTTACACATTTCATTCTTTCATAATTAATCAAGATAAATATAAAACAACATTTTAGCTTGCTTTTGCTTGTTGTTTATAAATCAAGCCAGTTAGTTATTAATAATTTTTAGGTGTTTGTGTGTTTTTTTCCATGGTACTTACCATAAAAAAAGCTTGTAATCAAACTTTTGAAAACATGTCCACCCCACCACCTATATCATTTTAGCAACATGTTCCCCTTTACACTACACCATTGTCTGTAGCATTTTCTACATCAATGCAATAATAGATCCCATTTAATCAAATAAGTACATATACTCCCCTTTCTAATACCCAACAGAATCGGAATGAATTAGGGGTCACTATAGGGGAGAAATGAGGCAACCACTCTTAATTTACACACATCAATATCATGGTCAAATCCTTCATACATCTAGACTAGAAGAAATAGAACATCTCTTTCCTTCTAGTTATCAACTTGAGGCACCCGAACCTCCTTTCTATAATAGAGGAGACCCTGTCTTTGAAGAAATGTTAGATTCAAATCCTATTGCTCTCAATGCTTATCTAGCAACTAGGAATGTTCAAATGCAACCATTTACACCCCAACCCATTCCATACACCTACAATTGCATGTTTCATCAATCAAAATCGAGAACCAGTCATATAACAATTGTACTCATATACTCCAACAAATCAACTTGAAACATCGAATGTCAGTCAACCCAAAATGTCAAAAGTCATCTCCCCTATTCCTATTGACCAATCTAAAGCATCAAATGATCAATCTTCTACTAGTCAACCTGAGACATCTGATGTCTCTTCAGTCCCTATTTATGACCTTCACATGATTTCATCACAAAACACATCTTCTCAACAATTTACATCTTCACCAAGCCCTTATACAAGTTATACACCTCCCTAAGCAATACCACTAATTCCTCACCTACCCCTATGGTCTCTTCATAGGTACAAACACCTTCATTAGGTTTCGTGGCCTTCTACTCGTCGTATCTTCACAACCAATTACTAGTCCCATTCAAAACATCACCATGTCTATCCCTACAACTACACCACTAATTAATACCAGTGTCATTGCTAGTACTCACCCTATTTCACAATATATACCACAACCATCATAACCACTAATCTCCATGCCATAATCTACACCTCTTCAAATATTCCACAACAAAATATCCCGCAACAAAACATTTTGTAGCAAGCACCATCCTCTGGTTGCTTCTATTGTATCCTTCCAGAAGTCACTTACATATTCACAACCACTCACTTATACATCAGTACCATTATAATACCAATATATACAACCCTTGCAAGTTATTAGCATCTCAACAAGGTATTCCTTCATATCAAAATATATCACAACAAAACATCCCTTATCAACAAAGTATACCACAACAAAACATCCCGCAATACCATATACCTCGACAATACATATCTCAACAAAATGTCCCTTACCAAAAGAATTTTCCTTAATAGAATGTTCTCCAACAAAACATTCCCTACCAACAAGGCATTCCTCAACAATATCAGGCATACTCACAACCTATTCAGTCCTCATTTCAACCTGGCTCATCCTCGTAGCAACAAGCTCAACCTAATCCTCTCCAAGCCCTTTTGAACCGCATATCCAGTCTCAAAGCTGCTTCATCTTCATCCAAGAATGTGCTCTCCTATGACCAAATTTGCAATGATTCCATTCACCCTTCAGTGTCGTATAAATCCTATCCACCTCAATGGAAACTTCTAAAGTTCATCAAATTTTATAGCAAGGAATATCCCCAACAACACATCCATGACTTTCATCATGCATGTTATCTAATAGCTTACGATCAAGACCTAATGCTGATGACCTTTCCCATGTCCCTTTTGGTCTTCCATTGGATTAGTACAATAACATTCCACAACATTCCTTATTCTCCTTTGCACAACTTGATCAACTCTTCTTATAATACTTTTTCATAAAATATCCCACAAAGTCATTATCAATGACCTATATGCTATCAAGAAATTCAAAGATGAATCTATTGCTGATTTTATCACTTTATAGAAAGGTGTAATCAATCAACTATCATTTTCATTACCACAAAAAAAAATCAATTGAATTATTTTGATGTGTATGCACTAAACATATCTCATCCACATTACAAATCCAATCATTTCAAACTTTTGATGACGATTTCATATGGCCTATAAATTATAATTGTGGTCTCTAGATGACGGTTAATGGACATGATATTGAAAGCTATCACATTTTCCGTAATGTACTTCAATATTTGATTGAAAAAGGTGAACTTAACTTAGATAATCCAAACACACCCCTAAATCAAAATCTTGACATATTTAAGAAACCTTTTCTAAATCACCGTTCATCTTCATATCAACCACAAACAAATGATATCAACACTATCAATATAATAACCAAGATAAAACCTATCCCTGAATCTACCTCATTACCTATTGAATCAAAACCTACAGAGTCAACACCAGATATCTAACGGGCCTAAAACTATAATTATTGAATCTCTTCCTACTAAGAATACTACTAAACCTATTCCTACATCCTCATCACATGACGTTACTGGATTTGTGCCCGCATCCTCTACACCTCCTAAAGCTACAACTAAACAAATATTTGACAAAAACCTAAAACACCCTTTACCTTAGGGAAATATAACCCATTGCATCCTCATAAACCACACCTACCCATCCAAAACCACAAAATTACCTCATAAATAAGGAATCGTTCAACTTTTTAAAATTCCTCAATATGTATTCCCAGATCAAAGTCCTTTACATGGACCTCACTCCCTTAAAATTATTAGTCACCCTATTATTGCAGGGTCAAAATCCACCTACCAACCCCCTACATTAAGTTTGTATCATGCACCTATTGCACAGTCTAACCATCTTGCACCGATCGCTCCACCACAAAAATTTATACTAGGACCTTACCCTTTACCCATCGCTCGGTCCAACTATCCTCACCATCGAAACCCATACAGGCCCTCATCCTCCACCCATCATGACTCATAGAAATTCTTCGTGACTAACAAATAAACAAACTATAGCTAAAAAAATTCTTCCTCTTGAGGAAAATATAGATAAAGCTTTATTACCATCCACATCTACACCTAAGGGTCACTATGCCACCATTTTAGATGACCTCCTCCATCGGTCACTTATTACATTACCACCTGCTAAGCTTTCTAATCATCAAGGATGAAAAAATTCTTGGTATGATTTCAATGTTTTGTGTGATTTCCATAGAACACGGGGCCATTCCATAGAATACTATAGGGCCTTTCACTTAAAAGTATGAGAAATTGGCATTCCGCTCTTCCTTCCTTCTTAATCAAACACAACACCAACATCAACATCGTCGTCATCAAAACCTAAAAATCTACCCATGAAGTGATTCCTCATCAAGTGAATGTCGTACACATCATTACACATTCACAAAATTATGTAAATGAGTCATCTCGAGCCTAAGAAAATTAAAAATTTCATCATTTTACCTCCACCTACTAGATTATTATCTTCATCCGATTATTATATTTCCTTATCTCCTGAAGATTCCAATAAAACACTATCATCTAAAGCCAAAATCTCAATACAAGAAGCAACACCCCCTTTCACTATGGTACAGAAGGTTGTTATCAAGAAATTACACCAATCCCCCGTCAGGATGTCACTTTATGAATTAGTTCAAACATCACCTTTTCAAAAATAGGCTATGATAGAAGCCTTCCAATCCATAACCATTTTGGCCAATGATTTGGTTATTTTTACAAACTTTGTGGGTACCCTCAAAGCATCCAAAGGTTATATCATTCAAACCATCAAAAATTCCCTCTCTCTCGCACCATAGGACCACGACCTACCACTCATATAAACAACATATCCATCAAGATGGTTATGATCGATATCGTTTACACCATTAACATCATATCATCCCTCAGCTTGATAAACTTAAACTTCCCAACAATGTTATTGATAAAACACTAGTCTTATTATGATCCTTCAATGACATTATCATACCCACGTTATGCACTGTTATTCTACCAATCAAAGTTGGCATTAAAAACCTACTAGAGATATTCTACATTAGAAAAGGATAATTTCAATACAATATGTTTTTAGGACTCCCTTGGATACACACCATGTGTTGCGTTCCTTCAACCCTCCATCGTTGTCTTAAATATGAACACGAGGGTCAGACTTTCACTGTCCTCCTAATCAAAATCCATTCACTGATTGTTACATGATGTACCATCCAAATGGCGTCCTTGTACCTAAATCCATACCTGAGTCATCTGATGAAGCATCCACTAACACGTTTATCCCCTATTTCAAGATACCGATGATTCCTCTCTCAATGAGGTTGTAAAGCATATTACACTTGAAGAATATCATCTCCTCATGCTCAACTTCATCCCTTCACCCAAAACATATGGTCACCCTGACAACAACCCATGTATGACCCAAACATAGGAGATGTCATCTCCTATGGTCCTTCTTATCTCAAAACAAACCTCGTCTATGGGGGAATTGATAATCCTCCATCCCATGTTGTCAATCCATGCCATTTCATGTCATTCACATTAAATTTCAAATCCTTGACAATCAAAACTTCACCCGTATGTATCTTCATCGTTGTGCATGGAGAGGTTTTGGCCTTGGTCATTATGAACAAGGAATCCATGACTTATCCATCCCATGTTCCCTTAAATCCTATGAGAAAAGTGGCTTAGGTTATAAAAATTTCAGCTTTGAAATATACAAAGCCAATACATCCAAACTTGCTACATCCATTTCCGAACTAGAACCATCATTGCTAGCAAACCCTAAAGATCCTATGGAAACAGATGGCACCGTATCCATCCCACCTAATTTTTAAAAATAAATGTTGTATCTTTAGGGCCACTTACTTATCAATCCAATCACTCCACTAAATCATTACCCCTTGTTTGGAAAGAAATGGTTGATGAAGATTCACCTTTGTAGATATTCTCCAGTGTCATGATGACAAGGATATCCTTTCACATATGGAAGTTGAAGACCACTTTCTTTAGAAATTCCTATTATCTAACACACCAACTCTCCTTAATGAATCATCCACCCTCAAAGTTAACTTAGTAACCCCTCAGGATCCTCACATAGTTAAGGTTGGTCAATATTTAAATCCACAAGAACTAGATGATTTCACTTCATTCTTAACAAAGTATCACAAATTATTCACTTGGTCATACAATGATATACCCGTAATTTACCCTAATATTTTCATACACAACATATTCATATATCTTGATTCTAATCCGCTTAAACAAAAATCTGTAAAATGTATCCTCGTATAGCTCTCATTGTTAAGGAAGAGTTGTAACGCCTCTTATCTACCAACTTTATCATACCCATTGAATATCCACATAGGCTCTCCAACGTCATTCCCATAACTAAAGCTTTAGGTAAGATACATATATTCATACAATTTAGGGATCTCAATCTCATTTTTCCAAAATATGACTTCCCTCTTCTAAACATAGATCAACTTGTCGACCTAACAGCTGGCCACAAAATGTTTTCCCTCATGGATGGATTTTATGTCAATAGCCAAATCCTCATTACTCTTGAAGATTAACAAAAAAATTCTTTCATCACCCCTTGGGGAACCTTTTATTACCGTGTCATGTCATTTGGTTTTAAAATGTAGGGGCTACTTATCAATGTGCCATGACATACATTTTTCATGACCTCATCCACAAAATTATCGAAGACTACGTTGATGATCTTTTAGGAAAATCCAAATCATGAAAAAATCATCTTGACATCCTTGAATCAATCTTCACTCATCTCATCCAGTTTTTTTCTTTGCATTAATCCTAAAAAGTGTGTTTTTGGTGTTCTCACTAGAAAACTTTTAGGATTCATCATATCTATTTGGGGCATTGAAGTTGTGTTATCCAAAATGAGCCCTCTACTTATTTTGGCTAACTTGCCTTCATTATTTCCTTCTTTGTGCTTCAAATTCAATTTTCACACATTATGAGCACTCAAAAGATTCTAGAAATTGCTTCATTAGATAGGATTTTTCTTCCCCTTTCCAAAAAGGTAAGGAAGTCCTCCTAACTCTTTGTATTTTGTAAGTTATGGCTTGGTAGAGTTTAGAGGGGGATTTTTCGCTAGACAGGCCTACATCCGATGAAATGGTGCCACGTGGCAGTGGAGATCGAGCTAGTGAAGCGAAGATGGAAAATTTTCCAAGAAGATTGGTGGAGGTGCAAAGGAAAAAATTGACTCGCGGGCCCGCAGAGGAGGATGGAGAAAATTTGCAAAGGCCCCCGCATTAAATGAGGATGCGCCACATGTCTAGTCAACGACGGGAGTCAGGGCGGCGGAAGAATTTGGAGAAATTTTCCAAATTGGTCAAAAATGCAAAAGCAAAATGTTGGGCCACACCTCCGTGCTGAACCAGAAGCCGACACGTGTCACTCGGAGAGTGGGGCGTGGGGAAATTTTGGGAATTTTTCCCAATGTGATGAAAAGGCGCAAAGGTAAAAGGAGAAGCACATTCCCACCAAGTGATAAGGAGATACCATGTGTCTCGGAGCGGCAGAGCACAGTGGGAATTTTTGGGAAATTTTCCCGATTTAAAAAAAAGGGAAAAGTTTGAATTTTGGCTCACTGACCTGAATTTTGCCCTAATTTTGTTGTTTTTCCCTAAATCTTTAGAGGGGCATAACTTTCGATCCCGAGCTCGGATTTTCACGTTCTTTATATAATTGGAAAGATGTTGAAATCCTCTACATGATGGATGGTTCAATTTTTATTTTTGATGGATATTTGTAGGATAAAAATAGGAAAACGTCTCTAGCATGCAAAAACGTAGAAAACACCCCAACCACCAAAATTAATGAAGTATGGGCCTCTTTCTTGCTCTGCAGAGCAATGTACTTTGGCATATGGGTTTTTCCATGAAGCCCATCACTTTATAGGTGATATTGAAGGGATTTTTCAGTGGTTGGAGTTTCAAATTGATTTTCCCACGTTTTCCACATTTCTTTCATTCTGTTCGATGGTTAAAAGCCGATTTGTCTCATTTGTAAAGGGTTATTCATCATTCTTCTCTACCTCTCCCTTCTTTTCTTCCCTAGGGTAAAAATGGAGTTTGAACCTCCTCCCTTTCTTTGTAATGGAATATTTTCCTCGTACCCATGAAATGATGTTTTTTACAAACTTCTAGAGCAATAAAAAATGTGTTTTGTGATGCATTTGTCCATCCTTTCTTGTTTTTTCTTGTTTTCTTCTTGCCTCTCTTCATTGCAGGTATTTGTGCATGTTTGGATGTTCATTGCAGGTTTTGGAGATGTGTTCATGGAGTTTTGGAAAAAATTTATGTGAAATCCATCCTTGGTTTTGTGATGCACTTGTCCATCCTTTCCATTGCTCACCTCTCTTTGTTTCCATGGCAGTTTTGATAGATGTTCAACATTTTCCTTCTCTGGTGTATCACCATTTTAGTGTAGGCTCTATTTTTCCCTCTTTTCTCTCTCTCTCTCTCTCTCTCTCTCTCTCTCTCTCTCTCCTTGGCATAGTTAGATTAGGATTAGATTAGCTTGCCTGCACTAGAATAGCTTGTGGCAGGTAGTTTAGGAAGAGGAACCAGCCTTCTCTAGAGAGCTTTCCTCATTTGCAAAGGTCCCACACTTTGGGAAAGCTCAATGTTGTGCATTCATATAAAATGACATTGCCTTAGAAAATTAGATCCATAGGTCATTTTGGGGGTGATGTGAATTTGCACTAACAGTTTTGGCATGCTCGGTGGGACCTTAGAGGTCTTCACTTTATTTTTGACAGGTTGGTGTGTTCCTGTTAAAGATTCAACCTTTGGAGACATATCCAAAAACACATCTGGTGACTCCATCTAATCAGCAACCCATCTCTCGAAGTTGTAGACCTTATTTCCATTCATTTTCTATCCATTTTTCTTTCCATATCTTCCATCCTTTTCCATTCCATGAGGTTTTACAATCATGACTTCATTTCCATCATGGAATTCACATTAGCGAAGTAGTGCCATTCAAATCCACCTCCAACATGCTTTACAACTCCTTTAAATCAGCATTTTGAGCAGATTCAAGATCAACATGCATACCCATATGAGTAGTAGTTCCAAAATCAGTTTGGCTATGGATCTTCCGAAGAGCAGGGGTATGCATACAATGAAGACAATCAAATGCAAGATGCTAGTATTTTAGAGAAGATCCAAAAATGGAGATTGGCATGATGCAATCCAGGGCTCAAGCACAAATGAAAGCATTGGAATCAGTTATGGAGAACCTTTTCCATAGGTGGGACCTTTTCCAAGGCATTATAGTCCTCAAGAGAAGCTTGACTTCATGGTTGAAATGCTGCCTCAACTTACACAATGGATTGAGGAGATGGAAGCATATGAGAAAAGTATGTAGCAACCTTGTCAATGGGTAAGCCATTCAACAACTCCTTGTCTTTCTTTTTCACCCTTTCAAGCTTTACCATTTCAGCAAAGGTGTCAAGTTTCAAGCTTCCCATCTACTACCCAAAATGTTGATTCCATTTATCCATCTCATAGTCTCCCATCCCACCTCAATTTCTCTACTCTTTTCCCTTCCAAACAAGTATTCCCTCTAAAGAAAAGTGAAGTTTTACCTCCTCCAAAACCAAAAATAATTGAAAAACCAGTTGAGTCACAACCCACCCCTCCTCTTGCATTCCTAAATCCATGTTAGGAGGATGAAAATCAGAAATCTAGTCAAGGAGAACAACAAGAAGAGGAGCCCAATAGAAAATAAATGAGAGACAATCTAAAGAATTGGGCTCTTAAATTCGGGATTACAAAAATCCCCTTGATGGTGAAGCCAAAAGAGGAAGCTGGAGTTGAAGAAACAGTGGTGGTTGAGGTTGAGTTTACAGCAAAAGAAGAACAAGAACAAGAAAAAAAGAATCAGAATTTTGTTGGTGATGAGTTAGGTGTCCATGTTGGTAATTTGCCCAAAGAAAATGCTGATCCAATCTGCAATGCAAAATAAGTCATTGTTGAGGAAGAAAAACCATCTCAAAATCCAATTTTTGAGGAGCAAATGGATGAGATCAAGTCAGTTTTTGCAAAGAAGAAGGAAGCATTATTGATACATTTTTGCTTTCATTTGAAGGGGCTGATTTGATCGATGAAGCCATTATGGAGGTGAACAAAATAGGTCCAAATTGTGAGAAAAAGGCACAAGAGATTTCATGTTTCTCTCCCACTTCATCTCTCCAAAAATCTGATTTCTTGGATGAGTTCGAATTGGAAAGTTGCATGTTTGAAGATGAAGCTCCACATGATGAAAGAAATCCAGATTTGAAGATCACCATATAAGAGGGAGAGACTTTGTTGCAGTAGGACATTGAAGAGTTTGATTTCCTATCAGACTTAGAAGAATGTTTGGATGAGGAGCCAGCTGAAATTACAACATTTTCTTCTTCACCATTTGTTCTCCAACATTAAGAGCCTGCTGCCACAAAGGAGAACATTTAAAAACAACAACCTGTGTTTTGTGACAACTCATTGGAACCAAGTTTGGAAGATTTAAATCTTCCATGTACTTCATGGGAAAAGGAGGGGGAAGAGCAAGATATTTTCACCACTTCTTCCACACCATTCACCCAAGAAGATCTACAAGAAGAATCCATTTTTGGAGTTAAAATTCAAAGCAATGGGTACATTCAGAGGACCATACCTTGCCCAATCAAATACTTGGCTTCATTAGTGCCAAGGGAGAAGCCACAACCAGTCATGCTTGCTTCAGGGCATGAGGATGAGCTACAAAGTACCAAGGATCAACTGTCATACCTCTTCAATCCAAATGTAAAGAAAATAAAAGAGGTATTGGATTTGTATTTAGTTGATAATTTGATGATTTGGGTGGAAGATTAGCTTGTACTTAGTTTTTCACTCATCCAACCAGCCATGTTCAATGCCAAATCAGTTGCATGCATAGCTGCCATTTTTTAGGAAGGGAAGCTATTTCTCCCTACAAGTTGCAGGATTTGTTTGAGCTCCCCTTGCTCTTGGTTAGAGTAGTGTACATAGGTTTGTTTTCAGTAGAATAAGTTCTTGTGCACACTCTACATATCCCACTTGGGGTATGTATGATTTTCATGTTTGTACATAGTTTTTGTGGTGCTGGTTTTTTCTCTTGCATAGAGCATTGAAATTGTAGTTGATGAAGATCGAGTTATATTTTAGTGGGTTTCCAAGAGGCCTAAAAGGGAAGTTTTCAAATAGAGGATTAGTTTTCAGGCTATCTATCATGAATCCATACCTAATGGATGATTCAAAGGCCACTGATCATTCATCTAGTAGGTAGTGACCCCTTTGAGTCGCCAAAATTGTTATCCAAAATGAGCCCCCTGCTTATTTTGGCTAACTTGCCTTCATTCCTTCCTTCCTTACTTGTGATTAAAATTCAATTTTTAGACATTATGAGCATTTAGAATATTTTAGAAATTGCTTCATCAGATAGGATTTTTCTTCCCCTTTCTAGAAAGGTAAGGAAGTCCTCCTAACTCCTTGTATTTTGCAAGTTATGGCTCGGCGGAGTTTAGAGGGGGAATTTTCCCTAGACATGCCCACATCCAATGAAATGGTGCCACATGGAAGTGGAGGTTAGGCCAATGGATCAAAGCCATAAAATTTTCCAAGAAGGTTGGCGGAGGTGTAAAGGAAAAAATCAGCCCACGGAGGAGGATGGAGAAAATTTGCAAAGGCCCCCGCATTGAATGAGGATGCACCACATGTCTAGTCAGTGGTGGGAGTTGGGGTGGTGGAAGGATTTGGAAATTTTTTCCAAAGTGGTAAAAAACAAAAAGGAAAATGTTGGGCCGCACCACCGTGGTGAACCGTGTTTGACACTTGTCACATAGAGAGCGGGATGCGGGGAAATTTTGGGAAATTTTCCCAATGTGATGAAAAGGTGCAAAGGTAAAAGGTGGAGTACATTCCCACCAAGCGACAAGGAGATACCACTTGTCTTAGAGTGACGGGGTGTGGGGAAGTTTTGAGAAATTTTCCTGATTTAAAAAAGTGAAAAGTTCAAATTTTGGCCCGCTAACCCGAATTTTGCCCTAATTTTGCCGTTTTGCCCTAAATCTTTAGAGGGGCATAAATTTCGATCTCGAGCTCAAATTTTCTCAATTTTAATATCATTGGAAATATGTTGAAGTTCTCTACATGATGGATGGTTTAATTTTGATTTTTGATGGATATTTGTGGGATAAAAATAGGAAAATGTCTCTGGCATGTAAAAAATGTAGAAAATGCCCCAACCACCAAAATTAATGAAGTATGGGCCTCTTACTTACTCTACAGAGAAATTTACTTTAGCGTATGGGTTTGTACATGAATCCCATCACTTTGCAAGAGATATTGAAGGTATTTTTAGTGGTTGGAGTTTCAAATTGATTTTCTCATGTTTTCCACATTTCTTTTCATTTTGTTCAATGGTTAAAAGCCAGATTTGGCTCATTTGTAAAGGGTTGTTCATCATTCTTCTCTGCCTCTCCCTTCTTTTCTTCCCCAAGGTCAAAAATGGAGTTTGAACCTCCTCCCCTTCTTTGTAATGGTATTTTTTCCTCTTACCCATGAAATGATGTTTTGTGTAAACTTCCTGAGCAATAAAAACATGTTTTGTGATGCATTTGTCCATCCTTGCTCATTTTTGCTCTTTTTCTTCTTACCTCTCCTCATTGCAGGTATTTGTGCATGTTTGGATGTTCATTACAGGTTTTGGAGCTGTGTTCATGGAGTTTTAGAACATTTTTGTGTGAAATCCATCCTTGGTTTTGTGATGCACTTATCCATCCTTTCCATTTCTCACCTATCTTTGTTTCCATGGCAGTTTTGATAGATGTTCAACATTTTCCTTCTCTGGTGTATCACTGTTTTAGTGTAGGATTTATTTTTTCCTCTTTTTTCTCTCTTTGTCTCCTTGGCATAGTTAGATTAGGATTATATTAGCTTGCCTGCATTGGAATAGCTTGTGGCAAGTAGTTTAGGAAGAGGAACCAGCCTTCTCTAGAGAGCTTTCCCCATTTTCAAAGGTCCCACACTTTGGGAAAGCTCAATATTGTGCATTCACACCAAATTACATTACCTTATAAAATCAAATCCATAGGTCATTTTGAGGGTGCTGTGAATTTGCACTAACAAGTTCATCTAAAAAAGGTCAGAGAAATCATTGAAATGACTCCACTATCCAATCTTAATCAACTTTGTATCCTTCAAGGTAAATTACAGTCAATTTGATGTTTCATATCACAAATTTTAGAGTGTTGTCAACCATTTCACCATCTACTCCATGAGGAAGTACATTTTCATTGAAATTCCGATTACATAAAACCCTTCGACAAAATCAAACAGTATTTATTATCACCCCTTGTGTGTACTCCACCTCGTGAAGGGGAGACATTTTATCTATACATATCCACTTCAGAGCATGCTCTAAGAGCTATGCTTACCTACTGTGATAATCAAGGTCATGAATAGACCGTATACTCTATTATCCATACACTCCATGAGTATAAAACACGCTACATCAAGTTTAAAAACTATGTTTTACGTTATATTTCGCCACCTCTAAACTTCAACATTATCTCCTCAATCACAAGACATATGTCATCACCAAATTTAATCCACTTAAATCCATGCATGCTAAACCTTATCATAATGATCACATAACTCAATGGATTATGCTCATGACTAAATTTGACCTTGAAATTATATCACGAGAATTATATTAAAATTCGGGCCATTGTATATTAACTCACCGATGTACCCCTTCTAGATAAACAACTTCCTCATGAATAATTTCTTGATGAATCCATAAACAACATCAATGAATCTGATTTCATGCCCATCAAAATGATTATCTTCTTTAACGGTGATAAATAGGGGAGGAGCTAGAGTTGTTATCATACCTCCCTAGAACATCCCACTTCGATATCATTCAAACTTAATTTTGAATGTATTAATAACATGGAAGAATATGAATCCTTAATCATGGGTCTAAATATCACTATTCTCTTAGGTGTCCACATCCTAGAAATATATAGAGATTCACAACTTGTTATCAGTCAAGTCATAGGATAATACCAATGTAAAATTGAAATCCTATAGAAATATAAAGTTGTTGTTGACTTCCTCCTTAGTGCATTTGATCATTATACCATTAAGTCCATTCTATGATCTTCTAATAGGTTTGCAGACACTATGGCATCTCTCGGATCCCTCATCCCTTTTGAAATGGAAAAATCTAAGGATAACACTAAGATGTGTATAGTCATTCAATTCTTGGATCATCCTTCACATCAAAATGATTTTCCTTCTATTAATATCATAGATAACAATCCACATGATCTATAATACGCACACACACACACACACATATATATATATATATATATATATATATATATAATATCTCATTGAATGTAAAATAACATAAGATTTATCACATAATTCTAAATGATTATTTTGTCAATGCATCACTCACTTCATCATCATAGGTAATATCCTTTATAAATGTAGCTTTGATGGTATACTATTACAATTCCTTAAATCTCATGAATTGATTAGACAATTCAAAGAAGTCCATGATGACATATGTGGTGGTCACTTCAGCGGCAATGCCATCACTAAACACATCATACGGCTAGGGTATTACTTTCCTACCATCACCAAATACTTTTGTGCATATGTAAATAAATGCATTAAGTGCCAAATCCACTCATATCTCATATCCACTTATGGCCCTTTTCTTAATGGGGGTTAAAATTCATTGGTGCTATTAATCCTAAATCATCCCAACAACATCATTCCATTATCACAACAAATAAATACTTTACTAAATGGGTTGAATCCATCCCTTTAACCTAAAAAAATCAGGACCTATCATCAACTTCATATATCAAAATATCATATGTCATTTCAATATCCCACATAAGCTCGTCACAGATAATGGAAAGTCCTTTAAAAATAAATAAGTTAAAAATATTTGCAAGGAATTCAACATCAAGCTCAGTTTCTCATCACCATATTATCCTAAAGAAAATGGATAGGTCAAGACTCTTACAAAACACTTAATAAAATTCTTATGAAGATAGTAGATTTACGCAGCAGTGAATTGGCATCTCCAAATCCCATTTTCTCTTTAGGCTTATCAAACTAGCATCCGCATACCTACAAGTGTTATGCCTTATTCACTTTTCTATAGATCCAAAGTCATCCTACCTATCAAAGTAAAAATTTCATCACTCTGTATCTCTCACGTATTTCATTCCTATTTAAGAGTATCGCCAAGACCGCTTAAGCACAACTTGAATTGTTAGATGAAAAACATTTAACAACCCTTGAACACCATCAAGTCTATCAAGAACGTATTAGTAGAGCATATAACAAACATGTAAAATAATGTGACTTTAAAATTGGTGATATTGTACTTAAATAAAATCAAAATGTCACTACATTAGAATGGAGTAAATGTGAAAAGATTTCCCTAAATTGGATAGGTCCATATGTTATTACTCACAAGTATGGATCAAAAGTGTATCATCTCACTTATCTTGATGGGGTACCTAAAAGGGAACCTTTGAATGCTTCACACTTATGGCCTTTCTACTATTAAATAATCAATCATTATGACAATAGTTACATCCAAATCCCAACACTTCATCTATCATTGTAACGGTTTGAAAGAATGTGGTAATCTATCAATATCCTAAATACACCTTAAAGATGAGCACCACAGATTTGTTCATCACACATTTCATTTCAAACAAGTTCCTCTCTTGCAGAAATTCCTTAAAATCATTAAATCCATCCATTCCATACCGACTAAAAGCATGACATGGGGCATATGTGTGTGTGAAAGGAATGATAACCAGATAGTACCAAGCCAACAACACAAATGCTAATCAAACACCACGATCAATAAGATGAAAGTAATTCACCAGAATAACTTTACATAAAACCTTTGCAAACAAATGAGCATCAATATCATATATTATTATGGAACTCAATGCAATACAATGAGAATGGGCCTTGATTAAATAGGTAAGGAATAACAATCTAAGAACCAGTCAAGGTCATGGATCAAGACATAAATCAAGGAAATAACTAGTCATCAAAGAACTAGTCAAGACCATAGATTTAGGAGAGAACTAGACATCAAGGATCTAATCAATACAATAGATCAAGGAAATAACTATACCTAACAACTAGATAATATCTCCTAATATCTAAATAAGATAAAAGAAATATCCACACACATAAGTGGATGAGGATAAATACAATAAAGGTAAATAAAGTACCTAGGTAAACATGAGCTAAGGTAAATACTTACTCTAACACCCCCTCAAGTGAAGCAAGGGGCCAAAATAGAAGTGACATGTCCATAGTATGATTCTCGACAACTAGGCCTCGATGAGGTACTCATGTACAATAATCGGGAAAATAGGGACACCGCAAGGTACCCAAAACCAAGAATAACAAAGTAAGGAGAGTAAAGACCCGCCCAAGGCATCCCAAGAAGATTGGCTCAAAAACTCGTACAATGCTAAAGAAGTTTAGTGTGTACTATGGTCTGAATCCACCGCTCAATCACAAAACTCAAAAACAACGAGACATTGGGTTTCACCAGAATAGCTCCATACAAGGAGACTGTCAACGAAGTGATGTCAAAAGTGTAAAAAAACCAAACATAATTCGATCAATTGCTGCAAATAGGTGTGCCACAATCCAAGAATAATAACCAAAGAAACAAGGCAAGGACACAAACTCTAGAGTGTCACAATCCAAGAAAATCCAAGGTAACAAGGCAAGGACACGAAACCCGAAGAAGCAGGATCAACACCACACCCTCCCATACTACTGAATGGGTGGAGTGACGCTACAAATCTGTATGAGTTGTCAAAATAACTACTTGAACACTGAAAAACTAACACTAGGCTCCACCAAAATAGCTCCCCCACAAGAGAGACTGTCAACATGCCAAAAGTGTCAAAATACAGATACAAAATCTCTCAACAAACAAGAGAGATACACTACACCTGCTAAAGAAAAATGCTCAAAACAAGAAGCATCACAATGCATAAGGTATAGAAAGTGGAGCAAGAGGCTGAATGGTGGAGGATCCATGCCTGTAGAGTCCTCTCAATGAATGCCTATGTCACCTCCATGAGTGATCAGATATCCACCCCAAATCAACACGGATGGATGAAGAAGATGCCTGCATATGACTTGGTGCAAAATACACAATGGGTGCATGCAAAAGAACATCAGAATGTGTGTCACATTGATCATGTCTAATACTGAAATCTCGGGTTCTCAATCCGAGTGAAGGTGCAGAACTGTGTGTTGCTCATGATCCTCGAAAGAGTCAAACGAACAAAAAAGGAGCTCACAATGTGTGATCCCAATAAAGTATCTGCTCAAAAACCAATGTCATGACAAGAATTCCACTTAACATGTGGAATAGAGGAAACAATACCTTGTGAATGTCTGCTAATGACTCCTCTAGTGAGACCCATAGAACGGAGCATGTAAGAACTGAATGCAGTGGTATGATTCTTAAAAAATCCATGTAGTTGAGTAGAAGTAGGATACACAACATGTGGTACTGTAATAGGCACAGATGTGGAAGAGCATGCAATAACAAGCCTCATAGGTTCGTAACCATCAAAAGCAAGTTCTGGCTCAAAGACTGGTAAATCAATGTCATTGAGTACAAGAGCAACAACTACAAGTGGACTAAGAGCATGGATATGGTTGTCCACAATATGATGGTGATGTTGTAGGCTAGCAAGTTTGTTATGCAAGAAGTGTATTATTGTATCCTTATCATGAATGAGTGATTGTAGAAGAGAATTTCACTTCTTGAGTGATCTATTTTCTTCCACAAATTTTATAATATCCTCTTGAAGCCCACATACTTAAGAGAAAAGCATATTATTCTCAGAATCAATGATAGGTACAAATTGTAACTCCCAAAAATTTAGGACGTCGGGCTCAGCCGAAATTGCATCCACAATTGATTACAACACTCCTCCATTTTTGGCACTTTGTAAATATAGTGTGAGTCTCAAAAAAATATTTCCAATGGAAAGAGAATGAAAAAACATGCACTTTCTCAAAAATGGCACTCAAAACCGAGTTATCGATCAAAAGTTACAAGCTTTTTAATATTTTGCTCTGTTATTTATTTTAGTTGTCACTAAAACAAAATAAATTGTTGTTGCCTTCACCACACAAATAAAATTAAAGGGGCTGAAATTAAGCACCTACTAGTAGGAATCACAAGTTTAAAGCCCTCATATGACCATACCATATGTCCAAGGGCTAAGGATTTTAATGGGTGTTTACACAACTTACTATTCTAGGGTGTGTCGCGTGTTTTCGAGAAAGTCACATCCAACTACCTCTTCTGGTAAAAATTACTATTTTTGGACTGTGTAGACAATGAACTTTATTTGTCGAAAATAGCAACTTGCGGATTTTCTCAAAATAATAAAAACGTGCACAGCATCCGTGGACCCCTGCCAAAAAAGGAAAGATCCGAAAACTTCCAGCAGCAAATCAAGACAGATATATGCCACAATAGAAAATTTACTTATGCAGATCTCAAGAAATCCAACAGACCCAACAAAGAATCCCACATTTTCTTTTCTTCCCGGCATGAATCCCGAGGCAACCCAGTGTGCTTCCCCGTGTATCAATACAAAACATAGAAAAATGACTGCCTCCAGAAATGGTCAAGTTTACAATCGATCTTAGGGTTTTCCCACCTTTCGGATCCAATGGAAGCCTCTGTTTTGCATAAAAATGTACGCAACAACAAAATATGACCAAATCCCAAATATATGAATATACAATGAATTTATTTGTAAAATAAAACTTACAGATGGATGTCAACAACAATCTATAGCTCTGATACCATGAAAGGAACGATAACCAGATCGTATCAAGCCAAGAACACAGATGTTAATCAAACACCATGATCAATAAGATGAAATAAATTCACCAGAATAGCTTTACATAAAACCTTTGCAAATAAATGAGCATCAATATCATATATTATTATGAAACTCAATGCAATACAATGAGAATGGGCCTTGCTTAAATAGGAAAGTAATACTAATCTAAGAACCGGTCGAGGTCGTAGATCAAGCCATAAATCAAGGAAATAACTAGTAATCAAAGAACTAGTCAAGACCATAGATTTAGGACAGAACTAACATCAAGGATCTGTCAATACCATAGATCAAGGAAAGAACTATACCTAACAACTAGATAATATCTCCTAATATTTAAATAAGATAAAAGAAATATCCACACACATAAGTGGGTGAGGATAAATACAATAAAGGTAAATATAGTACCTAGGTGAACATGAGCTAAGGTAAATACCTACTCTAACACCCCCCCTCAAGTGAAGCAAGGGGCCAAAATAGAAGTGACATGTCCACAGTATGAGTCCCGACAACTAGGCTTGATGAGGTACTCATGTACAATAACTGGAAAAAATGGACACCGCAAGGTACCAAAAACCAGTAACAACAAAGTAAAGAAAGTAAAGACCCACTCCAAGGCATCCCAAGAAGCTCGGATCAAAAAAATTGTACAATGCTGAAGAAGTTTAGTGTGTACTATGGTCTAAATCCACTACTCAATCACAAAACTCAAAAACAACTCGACACTTTGGGTTTCACTGAATAGCTCCATACAAGGAGACTCACAACAGAGTGATGTCAAAAGTGCAAAAAAACACAAACATAATTCAATCAATTGCTGCAAATAGGTGTGCCACGATCCAAGAAAATTCAAGGTAACAAGGCAAGGACATGAAACCCGAACAAGCAGGATCAATACCACACCCTCCCATACTGTTGAATGGGTGGAGTGATGCTACAAATATGTATGAGTTGTCAAAAAAATACTTGAACACTGAAAAAATAACACTAGGCTCCACCAGAATAGGTCCCCACAAGAGAGACTATCAACATGCCAAAAATGTCAAAAATACAGATACAAAATCTCTCAACAAACAAGAGAGATACACTACACCTGCTAAAGAAAAATGCTCAAAACAAGAAGCATTACAATGCAGAAGGTATAGAAAGTGGAGCAAGAGGCTGAATGGTGGAGGAGCCATGCCTATAGATTCCTCTCAATGAATGCCTATGTCACCTCCACGAGTGATCAGATATCCACCCCAAATCAACACGGATGGATGAAGAAGATTCCTGCATATGACTTGGTGTAAAATGCACAATGGGTGCATGTAAAAGAACATCAGAATGTGTGTCAGGTTGATCATGTCTGATAACTAAAATCTCAGGTTTCTCAATCCTGAGTGAAGGTGTAGAACTCATTTGTTTCTCATGATCCTAAGAAAGAGTCGAGTGAACAAAAAAGGAGCTCTGTTAATGTGTGATCCCAATAAAGTATCTTCTCGAAAACCAATGTCATGAAGAGAATTCCACTTAACATGTGGAATAGAGGAAACAATACCCTATGAATGTCAGTTAATGACTCCTCTAGTGAGACCAATAGAACGAGCATGCGAGAACTTAATGCGGTGGTATGATTATTAAAAACCATGCAATGAAAGGTATAGGATACACAACATGTGGTACTTGTTATAGGCACGTATGTGGAAGAGCATGCAAGAGTGCCTCATAGTTTTAGAAGCATCAAAAGTAGGTTCGTGCTCAAAGATTGCGATCAATGTCATTGGGTATAAGAGCAACAGCTACAAGTGGACTAGGAGCATGGATATGGTTGTCCACAATATGATGCTGATGTTGTAGGCTAGCAAGTTTGTTCTCAGAAGTGTATTATTGTATCCTTATCATGAATGAGTGATTGTAGAATATAATTTCACTTCTTGAGTGATCCATTTTCTTCCAAAATTTTATAATATCCTCTTGAAGTCCACATACTTCGAGATAAAAGCATATCATTCTCGGAATCCATGATAGGTACAAACCGCAACTCCCAACAATTTAGGACATCGGGCTCACCAAAATTGCGTCCACAATTGATTACAACACTCCTCCATTTTTGGAACTTTATAATTATAGTGCAAGTCTCAAAATAAAAATAACCAATAGAAAGACCATGAAAAAACATGCACTTTCACAAAAATGGCACTCAAAAGAGTTACCGATCAAAAGTTACAAGACTTTTAATATTTTTCTGTTATTTATTTTAGTTACCACTAAAACAAAATAAATTGTTGTTTCCTTCACCACACAAATAAAATTAAAGGGGTCTGAAATTAAGCACCTACTAGTAGGAATCACAAGTTTAAATTCCTCATATGACCATACCATATGTCCAAGGGCTAAGGATTTGAATGGGTGTACTATTTATGGACTGTGTAGATAATGACCTTTATTTGTTGAAAATAGCAACCTGCTGTTTTTCTCGAAATAGTAAAAACGCTTCACAACATCCGTAGCCCCTCGCTAAAAATAGGAAAGATCTAAAAAAATTCCAGTCACGTAAACCGAGATAGATACACCGCAATGAAAAATTGCCTTGTTCAAATCTTGAGAAATCAAATAGACCCATAAAGAATCCAACATTTTCTTTTCTTCCCGGCATGAATCCTGAGGCAACCCAGTGTGCTTCCCTGTATCAATACAAAACATAGAAAAATGACTGCCTCCAGAAATGGTCAATTTTACAGTTGATCTTAGGGTTTTCCCGCCTTCTGATCCAATGGAAGCCTCTTTTTTGCATAAAAATATACGCAGCAAAAATATGACCAAATCCCAAATATATGAATATACAATGAATTTATTTGCAAAATAAAACTTACAGATGGATGTCAACAACAATCTCTAGCTCTGATACCATGAAAGGAATGATAACTAGATTGTACCAAGCCAAGAACACAGATGCTAATCAAACACCATGATCAATAAGATGAAAGCAATTCACCAGAATAACTTTACATAAAACCTTTGCAAATAAATGAGCAACAATATCATATATTATTATGAAATTCAATGCAATACAATGAGAATGAGCCTTGCGTAAATAGGAAAGGAATAATAATCTAAGAACTAGTCAAGGTCGTGGATCAAGCCATAAATCAAGGAAATAACTAGTAATCAAAGAACTAGTCAAGACCATAGATTTAGGACAGAACTAGACATCAAGGATCTGGTCAATACCATAGATCAAGGAAAGAGCTATACCTAACAACTAGATAATATCTCCTAATATCTAAATAAGATAAAAGAAATATACACACACATAAGTGGTTGAGGATAAATACAATAAAGGTAAATAAAGTCCCTAGGTAAACATGATCTAAAGTAAATACCTACTCTAATAGTGTGTAGGTCATGTACACATTTTATTCCCCTCCTCAAAGCAGCTTTATTAAGGTTTTTTCCTAAGCTCAAAAATGTATAAAAATGTATTTGGATGCTTCTCTTATCAAAATTTCAAAATATAATAGACTTATCCATTGAAGGAAAACTATTCACATGTCTAAGTCATTATAAAAATCATAACAAGTAGACTATTCCCTCGAAGGATAGCTACCAGTTAAAATTTTGGACCGATCCATTGAAGGACGGTCATCTTATAAAAATTCAAAATGTAGACCATACCCTCAAAGGATGACTACTAATGTAAAAAGGCTTCCCGTATTGATCATTATTTAAAAATTACATCAATGTCAAAAGCATCCAAGAAAGATTCTCGAATTTATCAACTTTCCCATTATAGTAAAATTCTTGTCACAATCAGTTTGCTTCAAAATAATATGTAAAGCTAGGCATCTTCCCTATTAACCTATTGAAAAGGAGACCCCTTTCTCCCACATCGACCTACATACAAAAATCCCTTCTGTCCTCCTAAGCAAGCCACATTCACTAAAAATCACATTTCTATCATGATTTGTGTAACTACCCATTAATAATCTTATTTAACATTTGATAAGGCTACAAGTGCAAGTGTTTTTCAAAATCCGTCATGTGTATATCAAATCCATAGTGGGGAAATCATTTCATTTTTACCTCATTTTATTTAGTTACATTTTTGATTTAGCACATTTTTTTGGATCACATTTTAAATTCATTTAGATCAATTAAACATTCAACCACATTTAATCATATGTAACCAAACATTTTTACAAATAATATCCATCCAAATCCATCTAAAACCACTAACACATTTCAAGAAAAACATAAAACATACAAGACATGTAAACTAAAATATAATATAAGCTATAAAACCCATCATCATCATATATATATCAAAGTCCACTATAAATCATAATTAATATCCAAAAAAATCAATATCATCATCATACAAAAATGAGATTCTATGAGCCTATGACATCATATGAAATCGTAGTAAAATCTACATCTCCAAGTATCATACTAGCACCACCCTCTCCTCCTAGAGCATGTGTACCTCTAATGGAAATTGTGTCTCCACCCCCTCTCAAAACACTCATAACTCGCAACCTTACCTCCAACTCCTCCCTTACCACCATCCATTGGTCTTTGAGGTGGCTATCCCACACTCACCGTGCTAGTACTAGGCCTCGTTGCTCATGTAGCTCCCCCTTTGGCCGCCAAGTGATCTACATATAAAGTGGTGTCTAGGAAGTTATTAATGATCAAATAAATGTAATAGTTCCTCTCTACCCTCACAAAGATCATGATGAGAACCAAAAATCATCCCGATGGAGGAGGTTTTGTAGATGCTCCCCTTTTCCTGCGAGAACTAGCCATCATCGATAACTCTGCACAAGATATAGAAGGCACTGTGATCCCCAAAGCCATCCTCAATGAATCCCTATGACCCTTGTACTTTTCTTTATCAATAGATACCTATAGAAGATGTGAAAGGAGACTATCTCTCTCCTCCATCATTGTATCTCTCTCCACCCTTAGTCCATCCCTCTCGAAAATCAACCCATCTCTCTCTCTAATGAGGGTATCCCGAACACTAATCGTGTCATGTCGCTATCTACGAGTTGCGCCTCTCTCTCCCTCCACTACGGCCTTCTTGGTTGTCATCACTATAATAGCACCAACTAGGTCATCATTACCCTCCTCATCCTCAAAATATGGCTCTACTCCCCACCCCGTGCTCCACCCTTTGTCTAAGCGCGTACTCTTCTCACTCACTTTGCATCTCTTTGTGCTACTCAGACTCTTTCAAAACTCCTCAAATACAGATCCCACCATGTAGTGTAATTTGGGGTAACCCCCACATCATCGATTGACATAATCACTCCCTTCTTATTAGGATTTTATCCCCTGCAACTAAGAAATAGTGTCGGTTCTCACCACCGCTACCCTTGAAGTATCTACATCCATCTCCTCCCACCTATACTAAACATGCTCACCAGGAACTCTTTATACCAATCTAAACTTCCATTTAACATGATCAAACCAAAGTAGCTCATGCTCACCTACCCTATGTGTCCTGAGCCACATAGATTTTTGTAAACCAAGTAACTCCCAAGGATACTCATACCAGGTCGGTAAATCCAAATAGGGCCTCCATACAGTATCCCCCATATGTAACCCAAGAAATAAATCTCTATAAAATCATGTCCACCTTCTCTTCCCTACACAACCCCTATTTGACCTCAATCTCATAAAACTAGGGTGCTGATCACCGATGCCCCATGACAACCCTACAAGTTACGAAATAGAAATATGGTTTAGAGCCCAAGTGTGTAACTAGAAAATCAACGTCTATACCATAACATTTGTGAGCCCTCCGGCCCACAACTCACTGAATGTTTGTGCGAGTAGGGTAGGTCCCCACTCAAAAATAGTACGCTACTCCATCATCTCGCACAAAACCCTTTTTGTCATCCACAAAAATGACCACTCATAGAGTCCAAAGAAGGCATAACATATTATGGATATCATCATCATAGTCATCCGTACAAAACCCGCTCTCTCGGGTAAATAGATACGATCAGTAAATAAAATCCCCAACTCGGATCTAACATCCGTGACATCCCCATCATATAACCTCGGTCATCACGCCATCCCTCTCTACCTCACTAACAAAGTAAAACCACTATCCCCCGGATTGAAATCTCAAAATGCGGTTGACATCCTCAAGGTAATAGTAATCTTTGTTCTAGGTAGTCGAAAAGTGTTAGTGGAAGAGTTCCACCTCTCTAGCAATGCCAGTATCAAGCCCGAACATATATGGATCCATTTGTAATTCCTCATACCACCGAAATCGACCTCTACATGATCCCAATCATCATCATCTAACATATCCTCCCTCACTTGATCCAAAATCAATGGAATATGGTCGTAAATGTTTAATTTCACATTTGCATGAAAAAATGAACAAATCAAAAATTAACATCATCAATAAATGTCAAAAACATATCAAAAATCAACAAAATGCACCAACAACATCTAAAACATCAAACACTCTTACTTCATCAAAAATGTCAAAAACATAGATGAATCACCGATATTCTACTTCAAATTGCCGGTGATTGCATCAATTGCTAGTGATTTTGGATAGGGCACCCATATGCCCCAAAAATGGTAGCCAAAGCCTAAAACTACTCAAAATCATGAAAAAATGAAATTCACTTACCTCTATTGTTGGTGGTTTTCTCTATTTGCTGGAGGACATCATCCTATCAAATCACTCAAAATCACCTTGAAATGCTCAAAAACAATTTGCCAAGCCATTTTTACCCCACGGTTAAAATAAAAAGAACTAGTAGGGATTGGGTATTTATATGCCCCAATTTTCACCACAATTCAATCAAAGATGATTCTCCTAAACATCAATGTTTCACCTTGTTTTTAGCAACCATTGTCATTTGCACCCCTAAACATGATAAAACACTATTTGCATAAGTCTGTCACCTTTAAAGGAACCAAACATTTAAGTTAAAAAAACCAATATCGGGACTTGTCATACGTCCATGGGACGCATGCCCTTTGGCCCCCCATCACTTGACTTTCCCGTTAAACTATCTTTCTTTTGTAGATCACACATCTATAGGCGTAAACCCCTTGGTTTCCCTATCAAGCTGATCCCTTAGTAGAAAACTTTGTTTTGATACCCCCTTGGATTGGGGAAACCTTTGAAAAATGAAACACATGCAAGAAACTGGTGTTTCTGTATTACACTACAGCCGAATCACCCATATAAACTAAATAATCTCTATCATTTTTGTCTAACACCTTGTTAAGACGCTGACAAAAAGGGGAAAATGTAGACACCAAAAATCTACACACCCCATTCTCAAACAAATATACCCCTCCACATACCATTTCACAACCTAATTCATCCATTTAATTTACTTAATTAAAGTCTTTATGACATAATTTAAATGAAATCCATAAACCTAGGTCATTACCCCTACACCCCTTAAATTAATTAATTAATCACTCACCTCAAATTTCCTAAGTCACATGGCTAATTAATTAATTAATTAGTTTATTAGTTATTAGACTTCACCCCTACACCTCACCACATGAACTCATCATTACTCCTTATTTTAACTAGGAAACCTTTTAAATACCTATCCTAACCACCTCTATCCTCATCCCTATAACAAGCCCCTACTTCACACTAGTTACAACTAGTTTAACTAGAAACCTATGAGAAAAAACCTAACCAACTTAATCCCTATCTTAACTTATCAGACTACACATTTGGACATCTCTAAGTTGTCATACCATAATCCTCCAAAATCCTAGAACACCAAAGTTCAAATTAGAAAGTTTATCCCTTCGTATCTCTCCTAACCTAAAACTTACTGAAAACACCGGTGATTTCCTCAATTTTCAGCGATCTATAAATATCAGTTTTCCCACCTCTCTTTAGGACCATTCATCATCATTAAAATGAATTCAAGAACATTATCAAGTGTTATCAGGTTTCATCAATGTCATTTTACATATAGCCAAATTATGTTCACATCCATCAAGCATTTTGGGGATGTTCGTAAGTGCATTCATCATCTAACCACTATCTCTATCAACCTATCATCTCAAATTGTCCACCAAGGTTTGTCATTATATTTTAATTCAATTTTTCATCTTAAACAAGCTTACCTAATCATAAGTTTCTTCCGTTTTGCATTTAGAAGATCATAGTTTCTTGTTTGTCATACCATAATCCTCCAAAATCCTAGAACACCAAAGTTCAAATTAGAAAATTTATACCTTTGTATCTCTCCTAACCTAAAACTTACCAAAACACCGGTGATTTCCTCAATTTTCAGCGATCTATAAATATCAGTTTTCCCACCTCTCTTTAGGACCATTCATCATCATTAAAATGAATTCAAGAACATTATCAAGTGTTATCGTTTTCATCAATGTCATTTTACATATAGCCAAATTATGTTCACATCCATCAAGCATTTTGGGGATGTTCGAAGTGCATTCATCATCTAACCACTATCTCTATCAACCTATCATCTCAAATTGTCCACCAAGGTTTGTCATTATATTTTAATTCAATTTTTCATCTTAAACAAGCTTACCTAATCATAAGTTTCTTCCGTTTTGCATTTAGAAGATCATAGTTTCTTGTCAAACAATCAAATATTTTATTTTATCTTCCTGTAATTTTTTGTCAGAAACCCCTGAGATTCCTATAATCGCTTGCGTTTCTATTTTTTTCTGTTTATTTAGTAGTCATATTTCATTTAGAAGTTTTTATCAAACACTTTTGTCCTTTTGTGTTACTAGTATTTTGTCAACCATGGATTTTATATGGCCATAGGAGGACTAAACCACCCAATCAAAAACATTAATTTATTGCTAATCATTCAACATCCTCTGCATTGTGAACAATATGATCTATTACATGACCTAGAGTTGTGCACCATTTATGTAGCCCCTATTGATAGACTATAGACCATTTTCAAGCCCACCCAGAGGATTCGTGAGGCCACTGAAGAGTTCTGGGAAGCCTACTACGAAGTGCAGAATATCCATGCCGATCTAGCCTGGTTTGAGTACCAAAATGAGGTGGGGTTCAACATCCATGAAGATTCCAATACTGTGCCCAAATCAGAAAATTGGAGTGAAGTCAACCTTGCAAATTCCAATTCCAACTTTGTACCTCAGTATGAAATTGAGGAGGAGTATTCAGACTTCTTCATAGATGATTACATTGAGGAACCTGATTTTTATTTCTTTGAGGAGGATGACCTAGCCTATTTAGTGGGCTCCATTTTCTCTAAGAATCTGGATACTGACCTATATTTTGAATTTGAGTTCTAGAATTTTTGTTTTCACATTATCATCACCAGCTAAATATCTGTAATAGACTAAATAAGTGATGGAAATTTGATCACATATTTTCATGTATCTTATAATGTATCCCATTTTCATAAACAAACTTAATTTTTTTAAAAGTGGGTTGACATCCACGTAAGGAATTCCTTTGGCTTCTAGGAACTAGCATTTTCCAAGAAACCTTCCTATCTATATTACTAATCCTATCTTGTGCAATGTCCATGATTATATATTTAGCCGTAGGAAAGGAGATTGATCCATTCTTCACAGACCACAAAAATCAATATTCATCAACATCATCCGCGGTTATCTTGGAAACCCCATCATTCTTGAGGTTGATCCAATTTTACCTCATTGTGTTATCAATCCATCAGTAGATTTGAAATTGTCATCAACATAAAATTTTCTTGTTTTCCTTTCTTCATGGATCCTTTAGGTGTAATCTTCTCCTCAATCAACACGTTTTTGGTAGTGAGTCTATTTCTTCCAAACTTTGTAGTTGTATCTCAACAATTCCACATTCATTGTTAGGCTCTTGCTTCGTGCTCTTCATTTTCTCCCATTTCTCATTGCACTCATTTTCTTTCACCAATATTTCCTTATAAAAATATGTGGTTACTTTGGTAATATTATCCACCCATTCATATATATCCTTTTCTTTATCTCCAGTCTCTTTCATTATGGTGATCACTTGAGGATTCACCTACTATCCTATTAGCACTAGTTGCATTGAAGACCTCACAACCTTTGTGATTATGTCACAAAGATTGGATGTTTGTTCCTTCAACTTAGTATTATTTTATTTTTCTTCATCCATCTTAAGAAAAAAGTTGTTGATTAGTGTCTGCGTGTCTTACTTCAAGCCTTCAGTGGTCACTTCCCATAGGGGCACACTTGTTATCACAAAATCTTATTTGTTTAATTCTTATTTATTATTTCCCACTACTAGTGCAGAGAATTCAAAAAATTATTTCCGAAGGTTCAATTATCATTTTTAAGGTCACCTTAGCTACTTTGAATCTTCTTCCTTTATTTTCAATACTCTTTAGCAATTGAAGTGTAGATGCCTAAATTCAAGATCTGTACCCATGTCTTCTTGCATGTGCATATTTTACCATGGTCTTAGCTAGACCCCATTTATTTAATTAAATGCCCAATTATTATCCTATCATAATTTAATTCTTATTAATTCACATTAATTTAATTAATTATTTAATATCCATCTGCCTAAATTTTCATATTCAACTTGCTATTTAGGATGATTTTATCCTAAATATAAATCCCTATGCTTTTTCTAACCATTCATATTTTCTAATTACCCATGACGCATCCCTAAACAACTCCTTCCCACCTACAAGCTTTAAATTTTTTTCCCATTCTTAAATTCCCATAATCCTGACCAAAAACAAAAAAATCCACCCCTTTTGGGAAACTTTCCCGTAGTCAGTGGTGACCCAACCCAGTTGTCGTCGACTCTATTTTCCAAAAGAGTACAGATGCATAGAAACATCTAAGATTTCTTGTGACTTGTGAAATGAATCTCATGCTTGAGCATTCCTGTATGTGATTACACGCCTCTTGGATCTCCTTTCAACATGCGTGCATCACTCGCGATCATCCTTCATAAGATTATTATCATCTTTTTATTGCTTTAATTTAGTATTATCATATTATCATTAATTTTCTTGTGTCTAATGTTTTATAGGATTAGATCATCTCCAGAAGCACTCAGAGCTCCATTTATATCCTTCTCTTATAGATTCTTTGCTTGCAAGTTTCCTTTTCCATCCATCTACCTTCGACCTTACTCCAACTCTACTACAATTGCCGTCACCCTCCCCTGGTCGCCATCGACCAAGGCCCTGTTTATCAAAAATCCTAGCCAAATCATTGTTTCCTATCATTTTCATTTCCTTTGTATCCCATAGATAATTATATAGGTCACTCATAGTACCCACAGGCCTATGTTACCTTCAATTTGCATTCGAACTTGTAGGTCTCGTATATTTCCCTTGTAGGTTCAGATCCACTCTCCCATGTCACTGTTGACACTGTCATTATACAATCTGGGTCACTATCGACCTAGTCAAGTATAATTTAATTTACATTTATTTAGATTTAATTAGTATATAGATCAGATCTCAATTAATTTAAGATTCAAAGAGTATCTATGTTTATTCATATAACTCGTTTATTCATCCCTTACTTCACTTGTTCTTTAAAATAAGGGTTGACATCCGTGAAAGTAAGGTAACACTTCTTGGAGCCGACATTTTTGGGTATTCCCTGTGTATACCATCTAATATATTTTTCTTTTTAGCTATCCTTATTTTATAGGTTTATCAAGTTTACAACAAAGGTCAATCACTTTTGCGCCTTTATCCACATCATGCATCTAAGGTACCAGAAACCCTCCATTTTCCAAGTTTTTTATATTTCTTTAGTAGCTAACATCATTAACTTGAATCAAATGAGAAAACTACAATAACATTCCTGGTATGCTCAAGGGACCACCCTTTTGGATATACTTTACATTAATGCTATTTTATGCTTCCTTTGTCTTCTACTAACACTATAACACAAGGCTTCACTTTTTTTTTCATGTTGAGCTTGATTGTTGGGATTTCTCTTCACTTTTGTCTTCTTAAAGATCAGATAAAAAGGAAAATTGTTCTATAGATATCCTCCTTTTTGTCTCATTTTCTCATTTTTCCATTATATTTCCCTTTCTTGTGTGTTTCCTCATCAAAAGATCACATCTATATTTGGTTCAAAAATAAAATTTCTTTTTATGCATCTTGTTTGATTACATAGCTTAAGTAAAGCTTTAACTTGTTGTATCTCATAGTCTATCACACAAAATCAAAACTCACAAATAAATTCACACATCTAGACATATTCCTACCCAGTGGACTGATTGGAATTTCATCACCCAACTATAAGTCACCCAAAACTCTCGCATCCATAAGTACCTAAAGCCAAATCTATATTTCCTTTTCCTAGGTACCTCATTATCCATTCCATTTTTATTATTCACAATTTCTTAAACTCTGAGGATAAAAAATTTGTTTCTTGACTTTTTTGTTAACACATTTCATAAAAACTATTTTCTTATTTCACACCTAGAATTATTTCCTTTAAAAATTAGAAATATATCTAATGATACTACTACTTCATCCAAGTAATCTTGAGATTCCACATTAGATATCTCAACCTCTGTAAAGAATATATCATTCAAATAAATCCCCCTTTCAAATCCAATTCACCTATCTTATGTTAGCCCATTACACCTCGACCATATACATCTCCATCTCATGCACCTTTGGAGACTTGTGGGCCTCCCTCTAGCTCCATCTATGACTTCTTACATCGTAAACCCCATAAAACCTCTCGATCATGTTAATCCACTCAATTGGTGGATTCTATTCCACCCCTTCATCCAAATCTACATACGTTTACACTTCTCAACAATAAAATAATCCTATTCAACCCCAAACATCCTATCAAACATTCCCTTCAACATTAACATGACAAGCTTCTCTACATCCTTATCCTTCCACTTTTCATGTTGACACCTCTCCTACACGTACATCAGTCATAACTACAATCCCCATAGCTATCACATCAACTACTACTGCTCCTCCAATATCTTTTGTGATTGGTATTTCACCAGCACCCTTGGTCACTCCTGGGCCTCCTTCTAGCCCCATTTATGACTACTTTTTTATAACTCCACCTCTCAATCATGTGAACCAAAGTGAATCATGTTTTTCCTCCATCATGTTATATCAATGTCATCTCTACTTCGAGATACTATACATATTCAACCTTCGCAACCTATTCCCATGCCTCTTGTGCCTCAATAACAAACCTTCCCATCTAATCCCAGTTGTCTTATTACCTTCCTATGTTCCAACATCATACAATGAAATCTCCACCCTTTTCCATCTTCGGATAACCCTTTCCAAATCCACCACAAATAAATCAATTCCCACCTCCCACATCTTATAATTCAATACACATGTAATCAATATGATACATCAAACACCTCCATCCTTACCTGGCTCATCTACCTCATAATCTAACCCTATGTTATACATTGTTTCTATTGCTCCCTTAATACATACCCTCACATCCACATCAACCATGTCTACAATCATCACATCTACCCCATTAAATTCTACTACTTATTACACATCTATTTATATCCCTACCTTTACCACAACCACATCAAATTTGACCATACCCCACACCTACCACTACATCATTTACATCCCTAAATGATCCAATTATACCCACCTCCTTGTCAATCCCAACTACATCCATATATACTACATCAACATTGACATCTTCTCCAATGGCCACATCACCTATCTCATCCCAATCTCCTACACTTAACCCTTAAACATCAACCATATCCACATCTATAACCGCTACCATAACAATCACATCTTCTCGATTTGTAAATATATCAATGATACCCCTCACAACATTTATGAAGAAAGCACCTCCACCTAAAATTAACATGAATGAGATTATTTCTCCGTTTACAAAATCAACTATTTCTACATCAACCAGTCCAAAACTTACACTACAATATTCAGATCCACCAGTTGAGATTATAGTCATCCTCGCAAAGGGTAAATCTTCTCAATCAAAATATAAGACTCTTGGTAAGAATCCACAAAATTCTCCCATGCATCCTCGTAATAAATTGAATCTTACTTCTCCTAAAAATCCAACGTCACAAAATCCATCCTAGACACACCCTCACCTATTTTAGGGCCATCCTCTTCATCTAAGACATATCATAATAATAAATCCCAATCCATAAAATCTAACTTTTATCCAAAAATTTGATTCATATTTCAAGACACTTAATTTACCCATCCAATATACATCTTCACCTAAGCCCAAACATCCTATTAAAACCCATAAGAGTTATCTTCCTCTTGACACTTCAGTTGGGTCTTATGTAGACATCTTTCGAAAATTAACTTGAATATTTGTCATCATACTTCCTCCCAATATAACTATTGATCCTCATAATACGAAACCTTCATGGTTCAATCCCAACCTCATATTTGCTTATCATCATTCTCTGGGACACAAAATTGATCATTGTAAGGCCTTTCATATCATCAGCTATGACCTTATTGAGAAAGATGATTTCCTCATTTAGGGGGAACATCCTTCTCCATCCATGACCAATCTAATTTGTGTCCCATCCATTGGGGTTCCTAAGACTCCTTCAACCATTTCATCCCTTAGCATTTTTCTTACACATGATATTCCTCCTAAGGAAGGTCCTCCTTTGTTCATCGATACAATTTGTCT